>BMAU01021135.1:67500-705000 GCA_019973935.1 Trichonephila clavipes
TGATTAATTTTGATATTCAAGGCATAAATGTATGTATTTTCTAAAAATATTTGAGAAATGTTTTGTTTTTTAAAATTTTTTTAAAGGATACATCTTTTTTTTCATAGTAATTGCTTTAACACTCAAATGCAAGCAAAGAGCATATAAAAAGCCTTATAAGTTAAAAAAATATTTAATTGCTGTTAAAGTTTTAAATTTGTATATAAGGATATTTGAATTTTGAAAAAAAAATATTCTCTGAATTTTTCGTGGATTGGAGCGAGAGAGTTATATTAAAGTCACTCTATAAAGCAACACTTGGGGTACTGGGGATGGACCTCGGTCAAGTGACTAGGACGACTCTTTAGTTCCAGCTAAAATTTGAATGTAACCATAAAATTCGGAAAAATGTAATATATTTCCTTAAATGCTATTGTTTAATTGTTAATAAAACATAAAAAAACTGTGAGAAATCCAAAAGAGAAATAAATATCTCACAAAAGGGCTAAAGTAAACCAACAAAGGAATTAAGAAGCGGAGTACTGTTTATATTAAGTTAGAATAAATTTATTTACTCCTATTTACTTACAAAAATAAGAGTTCCCTTTTCACCTGATTTAAATTTCTAGAAGTTTAATTTGAGTAATGGAATAAGTTTTCTTGTCCAGTAAAATATTAAAACTAGGACAGGAGTCTCCCTCCTTTCCCCCTCCCCTCCTCTCCTCATCTTTAGAAAAATATGTTAAAAGAAAATTTAGCTTAGAAAATAGAAATGCGTGAAATTTTTTCGGACTCCAAAGAACTATTCTTGATTAGTTTCTGTGAAAATGGTTACAGCTAAACTGAATTCAAATTATAATGAGAAATTATTTTTGATTTCAGAATTTTTACTTCGAAAATTACTCATTTGAAGAAACTTATTTTTCATTCATCTATTATCATCGGATTATTTATTTAGTAGTATGTTTATAGCTTTCTTTTTTCGTGTTAGTTTTACAACATTATTTTCTTTATTACTCCCCTATAGTCAGGAACTCATAGCCGGCAGTGCATAAGTATGAGCCCCTAGTGCCGCCCTTGAGGGACTGATGCCCATTAAATCTGTCATTGCTCAAAGTTTCCGATCGTTGTCATTTCCCAACGCTGATGCTAGCCTAAAGGTTATGGTTATGAACTCGAAAGGTCAAGTGCCAATTTAAGTCTTGGTCTCTCAAGTGGCCGCGGTAGCCGAGTGGTCAAGGTATTGGATCGTGGCTGCCCTTGTTATGAGTTCGAGCCCAGTACCACTAAAGACCCACCCGTGTAAGGGAGCGATGCACGTTGAATCTGTCGAGAGCTCAAACGTCCTCCCGTTGGTGGGGTGCCGTAGTTAGGAGAGGGGGTGACAGCCCAGGTGTCGTCCACGTCACTTGACCATGGTTCAAAATTACGTGATCTGTCGCCAAAAGCCCTGGTGTAGCTGAACATTAATAGTCACTCACTCACTCATTTGGTGTCTGAAAATCTGCTATGCGGAGGAGATGATGCCCGCCCCAAACCTATTACGGCTCAAAGTTTTCACTTTGGCGTGGTGTAGAAGTTAGGAGAAGGGAGGCAGCCGAGGTGTCATCCTTGTCACTTGACGCTGGTTCAAAATTATATGATCCGTCACCAATAATCCTTGTGTTGCTTTATAATGTGACACTGACAAACTCTCACTTGCTCTGTTCCACTATTTAAATACTTTTTTTATTAATTTGTCCATTTCTTTTCTCTCTGTTTTTTGTTCTCTTCTTTTTATTTATCACTAATAATTGTCTTATTTTTGAGATAGTATTTATGCAGTTTGATTTATTTCAGCTAGCTTGTGGGTTAAATTTATTGGCAGAACCTAAAAAAAATAATGTTCCGATGTTGAAAAAAACATTTTGTACTTTCAAAAGACACGGACAATGAAGAAAAATAGTATTATTTTATATTAGCTAAAATTTCCTTGTTATAGTTAAAAAAAGCCCTACGTTTCCTTTTTTCTCTAAGTAAGATGTACCAAAGCTGTACAAAAACTGCAACACTTAAAGAAATGATGTCCATAACCTATGCTGCAAAAGCAAACATCCAAAATCATATGTCATCGACACATACGAAAGAAGGATTGGTAGTAATCCTCGGAAGCGAAACACGTCCTGTTCAGACATACGTCTTCCCTCACATCCCTTAATCTGAGATTCTATATAGATTGAAAACTAATGCCCCAGCATATGCTGAGTCGGATAACGTTAAGTATCTGGGAAAATTAGCTCTATTGAAAGTGAAGATTTTCAAGCCCACAGCCATGAATGCTTATATTATTGTACCATCGCGGTCCTTAAATCGGGGATAACACAATTAAACATTAAAGCTTGCTATTTCATGAGTTCACAATAGAAAACACGTTTTATGAGTCTTTTCTACTGAACATTTAATCCCAAAGAGAAGAGGGTGGGGTGACTATTATATACATATATACAGTATATATATAAGACTATATAAACATACATTCTAGCTCGAGATCTACAGTTTTTTAAAAAGGAAACTTTCTCATGAGCAACTGTAAGTAACATAAAAAAGTTCGGATTTTCTTCAATAATAATACTGTTTAATGTTTTCATATATCTCTAATGAAGATATTTAAATTATGATTACTTTGAATTGAAATAAACGTAAATACACACAACAGTATGATTGCCAAAACATTGAAATTTTCTCTCAAATATAAAATTTTATTCATAGGTGTCAATTTTACTACGGATATACTTAAGAATTTAAGATGATTTCTGATTATATTTTGTAGTAATTTAAATAAAGTTTTTTTTAGTAAAAATCAGAGAGGGTGAGACAATCATTTTTTTGTACAAAATTTCACTACAGTTTTCAAGCCAAGATAGCTAAGCGACCCCGAGCTCGTGACCAGCGTTGCTTCTGTTGAGTCGGGGGTTCGAGTCCTCATGACATTGAAGACCTGAAGAGTGGATGTATTGATGGATGCTAAATTGTATGAGGCTCAAAATCCTCACGCTGTGGATGTAGATGTTTGGAGAAGTGTTGCCAGCTCAGTTGCTTCTTTGGTCATTTGGCCAAAACTTATAATTAAGAAGTCAATCACCACAATAACCTTCGTGTAGCGTGAGTGAATGAATATTAACGTCTCACTATTCAGCTACACGAGGGCTTTTGGAAATTGACCTCGTAATTTTGAACCATGCTCAAGTGACGAGGACGACACCTGATCGTGGAGTTGCTGTTGGGAGTACCGACCACTGCGCACCAGAACGTGTGGTTCATGCATGATGGTTCACTAGTGCATTTTTCGATTGCGGTGAGGGACCACCTTCATGCTACATATCCTGGGAGATAGATTGAACGCGGTGAGAACCTGTCGTTTGGCCACCACGCTCACCAGACATCAATCCCTTGGATTTCCTCTTCTGGGGCCACCTGAAATAGTTTATGTATGTGACGCCGGTGGTTACAGTAGAGGATCTCATGGCATGAGACTAAAGGATTCATCTCTGAAAATCGCACATCTAAAGTCGGTCACACTCCAGTTAGCCCGACGTCGGCGAAAATCCAATCGACACTGCTTATGATTTGAGGACTGGTAGGCTTCTTCATGTTCGTTGGCTCCTTTTACCTGCATTGTCCAATCGTCTCGTAATGGTTTTCCTTTGATACGACCGGATGTCTAGAAGGTGGTTAATGGTGTCGAACCTATTCTAGCGCCGATGTTGGCGAGGACGTGGCCGCTCTTATGATAGCACGACCAAGGAACGCATTTCTGTTCCTGGGACGCCCTGATCTTGCACTACGATAGACTATTCCTTATGTGATTCATTGTTGCCAACACCGAACAAATATCTTATCGCTGTGACTGAGTCGGCGGCCGATACGTCTGTTCGACCAACCTTCTTCTCTGAGGTCTACCATACGAACCCTATCAAAGTTCGACAGCTGTTGGTACTGTCACTGGCTATGTCTCCGAGGCTTCTATAGTCACAATACCGTCCATTCAAGTCAACAGATTTGTTTGAATAACCCTATTTCATACTTTTGGAACTCTCCCAGCTGCGAATCTCATACACGCATAGCGTGCTTACTCTTGTCTCATTGGGGGGCGGGGGGAGTTGAAATATTTTAATCACTTGCAAAACTCTTACCAAACTACATTCCTGTCAAGTTTCATGATAATAGCTCGATTTCTTCTGGGTGCATAATTTTTTTTGTAACAGAGTGTATTTAAAACCATTTGATTTTTTGTATTGGAGCTTTTCAATTGATCGATGATTCATTTTATCAACTAATGTGTTGATTGTTTAATTGTATTAACTTGATTTTCTTAGATATCATCAAATAAATAAACAACATTTAATGTAGGCGTACAGAAAAGTGTTAATGTTGTGTGTGTGTTCTACCGAAGATATTATTTTCCCTTTAATGATTGCCTAGTATGTAATGTGCAGATTAATGAGTACCTTACAGGTAATATGCATATTTTCTTGGTAATTTGAGGAATGAAACAATTTTGCGCACTTTAATGAATCTGCCTAGACATTTAATGTAGGCGTACAGAAAAGTGTTAATGTTGTGTGTGTGTTCTACCGAAGATATTATTTTCCCTTTAATGATTGCCTAGTATGTAATATGCAGATTAATGAGTACCTTACAGGTAATATGCATATTTTCTGGGTAATTCGCAGATTGCCTTGGTAATTTGAGGAATGAAACAATTTTGCGCACTTTAATGAATCTGCCTAGTTAATCTACAGATTCATTGATTTCTGCACATTAGCAGTAACACATATATATGTATCAATAATTTTAATTTAGATATAGAAGTCTTAAGTAGTAACCTTTTATCTACCGCATTATGTTTGACCGCAATTTTTTTCATGCAATAGTTTTTTAAATCACTATTTTGAAAATTAACGAATATACATGAATAAAATACTCAACTTTGGGAAATGTAATTCATAAGAGCTAATTAATAAAAGTGGTACTTTAACGTACCGTCAGTATACACAAAGGTCTAAAATATGCTCATAATACGAAAAGAGACCAAATGAGTTTTTAAACTTAGTTTTAACTCTTAAAAATGCTAAATAACTACAGAGCACTAATATTTTACAGCACAAAATATTTATTTTTAAAGATTACTTAATTTTTAAAATTTATTTAATAAGACAGCTTTTATACACATAAATTTAATTTGATGATAATAAAAAATCAGTTTTTCTTTTCATTAATATACAAAAATTCATTACACGTAGTGCATTTTGAGTGAGGTTTCCGATTAAATGTTTTTTAAAGCACTGCATCCTGTGGTAGGAAATGCTGTATTTTCTCAACATGAACTACTGCACCTTTAGTCATCGTCATCTTAAAAATCTAATGAAAATTCCAGAAAATTATTTGCTGGGACTTTTTCATCCGAAATATCATGTGTTAGTACATGACTGATTTCAGGTGGAAGGTTTCTAAGGGCGCGCCCTTCGAGTGCCCTTCGCCTTGATTATCAGAGTGAGCTAGAGGTGTAGGAATAAGTGAAGAACTAGAAGCTGCCATGATCTTAATATGACTTTATTAAGACCTTAAACTTAAACCTCTAACAGATAAGATAATAATATATGTGAGAGAATCTACAGTGGCTAAACGCACAATATATATAATATCGAAATAACGTAGCCCGGACCACTATCAATAACTAACTCGCCCAAGCTCAATTCCAATTCGATCACAGATCCGAATATTTAAATAGTCACTCCTACCTTTATCGTTCCACGAAGTAGCACTCTATTTAATCCTATTTGAAGTTGCGGTTCACAGGCGTGCAATGGTATGCACCTTGACTTAAGGGCTCTCTGTCACGGATAACTTCTGTTGGCTGTCACTTAACCTTTCAAAACCTCTTCACACTTGAATCACGGACTATCATAACATTCCCCAAATTGCCACCCAGCTTACTCTAAACTTCTGTTATTTAAAAGCTTCCTAATTTGCATCTTTCCTTCACGTTTAATTTCTTGGGTTTGGTTGGAAAAGAGTTGCCATTAATTCTGGCCCCAAAGAACCCAAAGGGCATGTTAATGAAAAGACGCGTGAGCCCGTCACAGGTTCTGAAATAAATCCAAAGCCTCTTTAAGGCTGAACTTCTCATTTCCAGACATTCTAAGAAAATAATAATGATAATGATAAACGCTTTGAAAATCTCCTATTATTGTTAAATCTCAGTTATACACAAAGCGAATAAATTGTTGTTAATTTTTGAAATATGAATATATATTTTATTTAATTGTGTGTAAAGAACAAGCTCAGATACAAAATTGAAAATTTTTTTGAAAACGTTAAAATAAAACAATAAGAAAAATCAAAATAAATAAGTTAAGATAAAAAGAAATGCCAAGAAAAGCAAAAGTCTATTACACTATTATGATGACTACAGCGCAACAAAAACAACAATAAGCCACCATAACGGGGCAAAAACTTTCTTGCTCTAACATCCGTGTGCGGTCGGTACTTATAAGTAACACAAAGTTATTCAACTGTAAAATTAATTCTATACATTTTTCACTTAAAATAAACAGTTAAATCATTTTCTAAAGGATTTTCATTAACATACAAAAAAAATAATAAGACTCTTACCTTTTGACATTAACTACTTTTTCGGAACAAAAATGACAATCTTCGCAATCCGATCAAAATGTCAACTGAAAACGCAACTTCTGCTTTAAAAACTATTCGCCTTCCCCTTCAAAATACTTATCATAGAACTCTCGTACTGCTATAGTATAACTTAGAAGAGTGGATTTAAAAGAATATTCCTGCTAAGTATCGTCAGAGTATTCGTAAAAATGTTTATTCTATATAATTTTAAAGTGAGTGGTACTTATGAGTTCCGTCGGTAGATAAAGGGTTTGTGACAAATCTATACGGAACTTTATCACTAACCTTCTGAGTCGTCCTTTTTAGGGAAATTTAATTCCCTACCTATTTCCAATCAACTCCAAAAAGCGGACAGGATTCCTTGTTATGCAGATTAGATAAAGTATTTAAGTCAAACGGAATAGTAAAGTTAGAGCAGTAGGAGATAGAGATTGAAGCAGAAAGATATAGTGAAGTTGAATTGAAGATTTCTTGTTGGAGATAATTTACTCTCAAGAGGAGTTGAGATTCCGTTGGTAATTATTGATTTATAATTAAAATCTCATTAAAGTTTTAAGAGTGAGATTAAAGATAAATGTTCAATAGGAACATTATTAAATATAATTCTGGGATCTCTTTTCGTGGTAATCTCTGCGTGATCGTTATTTAATTGTTAATTAATTTGATCATTAATTAAGTTAACTTAAAGGATATTATCTTTAAAACCTCATAATACTAGTTAAACATATTTGTTAATAAGTCTTTGATTTTATTTAGATAAGATAACCAAATAAAGAAAGTTGTTTATAGAAATGGCTTCTGGTTCTTACATGACTCCTATTTATTCTCGTTCTCAAAGTGAGGTCCAAGGAGACCTTCACAGGTTAACTTATTTATTTAGAAGTGTATTTTACCTTATTCTAGAGGTAATTTTTATCCAGACTATATTCTTGATTTTAATAGTAAGCGCTATTGTTTCAAGAAAGAAAACTGTTTAAAAAGAATTAGTGTCTATTGCAGTTTGATTTCTAGATGAAATGGATAAACAAAAAGGATTTCAGAGAAATAGTCTCTTTATTTACTTTACCTGAAGAACAATATGTTTGGTAATATTATATTAAATCGTTTAATATTTGGATAAATCGTTGGTGAAAGAGTGAAATTATTTTATCAGAATAACTATTATTATTCTTATCACTTTAATAAAGAGTGTACTAGTGTAGAGTAACATATGAACATTTGAGAGAGAAAAGATACGGATTCTTTTATGTTGGTTTCGAAATCGGGGGTTGGGGAGAAATAAGTCGGATGCGCGTGGAGGGTGAAATTGGACGAGGGGAACGAATCCGAAATTCGATTTTCAGACTTCAAAACGTATCTTACGAGGTTAAAGTGTCGCGCTTTTAATGTGACATGTATCAATCTTTTTGCGAAGGTGTAAAACATTGTTTCAGCTACGACTGATTCAAAACAATGCACTTTTGAAAAGAGATCAGTTTGACAATTTACAGCATTGTTGATGAAATATGCAAGCAAATAAAATAATTTTCTACTTTTTTTTTTACTATACATGTTGATTTTTTTTAAACAATAAAACAATGATTAATAAAAAGAGTAAAATGCATAGTTATAGCTAAGTTATATATTTATCGTAGCTAAAATATATATTCAGTTAAGGTCTCGTCCTTCCAAAAAACATCAAAGGATAAATATGGATGTTAAATCTCACGCTCAAAGTCTTCACGTGTGTTAAGGAATTTGAGTATGTGTGATGAGTTATTTGATTGTGGCTAGAAATTACGAAATATGTTGGCAACAATCATGGTATGACGTTAATTAACAATCAATCTGAATTTTAAGCGGCTGTATATATTTATTAAATTAATGTTTTAGTTTTTGCGTAATTGAGCGAATGGATTAATCGTTTAAATGGATATTACTCACCCTATTTCAAAGTTATCTACGAAAGAGCGATGACACAAACGTTCAACTTGCGCAAAAGAAGAAAATATATCAGTGGCGTAGCGTACCCCCCCACACACACAACCATTGGGGGGGGGCAGGATTCTAGGGGAGCCCAATGCTTAACTGACGCCAAGTACGAGCACCTTGTACGATCCGGCTTGGAGCCCAAAACCTGACTTTGCAGGGGGACCCTAATCTTCTTCGTTACGCCACTGAGTTGTAGGGATATGTAAATCATTAGCATTTATGCGCAATCGAACGACGCTGGAGGCAGAAATTACCTCTCAAACTCTGAATAAAAGGAAAGTTAAGCAGCGGGTTTCTCATTCGGAAATCGCATTTGAACTGTTTTTGAAAGTGATTATATTTTCTGTTGTATAAAGTAATATGTCTTTATGAAATAATTAGTATTAATTTAGTTATATAATTTCTTCAAGTACCTTCAGAGGCATACAATATTTGATAGCTATTTTAGTAATGAAATACTCTAAATCTTCACATAATTAATGTTTGATATTCGTATTTTTGCTGGAAATTAGAAGTCCCTAACTAGTGTTTTTTTTAATTAGAACCTTATTTATTACTATTATTTATACTAATAACTATCTTAAGTTTGTCTTATGTGAAGATTTTTTAAATATGTGTGTGTGTGTGTGTGTATGTTATGTTCTTCTATAAAGTTATATTTATTTTGTAATTCTTCTGTAATACATGGCTCTCTTTTTATTGAGATCTAGCTTTAAATATTTGATTTCTTTAATATTAAAGTTTTTTTCTCAAAATTGCTGCAAGTTTCAATAATATTATTTTTAAAAGTTTTTCTGTCTCTAAACTTTTTCTAACTTTGATTCTAGCTCCTCTAGCTATTCTTCTCATCGTTTTTTAAATATCATTGCATTATTATAATAAATTTTTCAAAATTATTTATATTATATCTATTACATAAAGAAAAATTAAAGATTATATATATATTTATGTATATAATATTCTCTACAAACAAGAGATAACATCCAACAATCATATTCGCAAAACACATAGACTGTAGGAAAATCACTCAATGAAAGACACATGAGTAACCGAATGATACATATATATATACACTCTGTCGCAAAAAAATATATGCACCCAGAAGAAATCAAGCTACAATCACGAAACTCGGCAAGAATGTAGTCTGGTAAGAGATATGCAAATGATTAAAATTTCGAAGCCAATGAGACAAGCCTAAGTGTGCTATGCGCATATTAGTTGCGCAACTGGGAGAGTTTAAAAGCATGAGTACGAGCGCCGTACGGCTATCCAAACGAATCTGATGACTTTGATAGACGATATTGAGACTTAGGATGCCTCTAAGACGTAACCGGCGGCAGTACGAGCAGCTGACGGACTTTGATAGGGGCCGTATAATAGGCCTCAGAGCAGCAGGTTGGTCGAATAGACGTATCGGCCGCCACCTCGGTCAGAGCGATATGGTAGTTGCTCGGTGTTGGCAACAGTGGATCACAGAAGGTAGAGTGTACCGTCGCGGAGGGTCAGGACGTCCCAGGAACACAAATGATCGCGAGGATCGTGCAATCAGAAGAGTGGCCACTTCGGCACCAACAACGTCGCTAGCATCGATTCAACGCCACTTACCTCCTTCCAGACATCCAGTGCCATCAAGAGAAACCATAAGGAGACGACTGACCGAAGTTGGTTGAGGAGCCGACGTCCGCTAAGACGCTTACCACTGACCCCACATCATAGGCAGTGTCGACTGGATTTTTGCCGACCTCGGGCAACTTGAAGTGTGACAGACTGGAGACGTGTCATCTTCAGTGATGAATCCCGATTCAGTCTCAGTGATGATGACCACCGCACACGTGTCTGGAGGCGCACCGGCCAGCGGTCCGATCCGGCATTTATTGTCGAGCGGCATACAGCAATTTCACAAGGTGTGACAGTGTGGGGAGCAATTTCTTGGGACACACGATCATCTTTAGTGGTCCTTCAAGGCACTTTGACAGCTCGCAGATACGTGGACGATATTTTAACGCCGATTGTGCTACCCATGCTATCAAGTCGCCCAGGTGCCATTTATCAACAGGATAATGCTCGTCCACATACTGCGCGACTCTCCCAACAATGTCTTCAAGGATATGACGTCCTAACATGGCCTGCCAGGTCACCAGATCTTTCGCCAATAGGGCATGTCTGGACGCTTTGGGAAGGCAACTGCAGCCGTCCCGAGATACAGGAGAATTAACTGCGCAGATGCAAAGACTATGGCAGGATCTTCCATAGGGGGTCATAAGTGATCTAATTGAATCGATGCCACGCCGAATTTCGGCTTGTATAGCTGCCAGAGGTGGCTTTACTACTTACTGATTTTTAACCTTTTGCAAGCTGTAACCGCTTAATAAAATGATATTTTGTTCTGAATTTTTAATCATTTGTTTATTTTCATATACACTACATGCATACCAAATTTCGTGAATGTAGCTCAATTTCTTCTGGGTGCATGTATTTTTTTGCGACAGAGTGTATATATATATATATATATATCACTTGAACGAGTGTCCATACAATTTTATTAAATGTATCAACTGTCGCGAGCTTCAGAAAGATGTGAAACGTGAGTTAGTTGTAAATATAAAGAGATAAAAAAAATGAAACCCTTTTCAATTCAATATTTCTTTATGTGTCCCAAATAAAGATGATGAATTCTTCACAAATAAAAAAAAGACAGTTTCTACGAATTGAACAAAGAATGTTTTCCCGTTTCCGGGAAACCAAGCATCTAAACCTACGCTTCTCCAATCATCTTTGTATTTGTTACGGCTTCGTAAGATTTTTTTTTAAGTACAGATGATGATTACTTTGTTTACAATCTGGGAAGCGAGAAACAGGTGAATGCTCCCGAGCGTCACACGCAAAAATTCTTTCAATCTTAAAGAAAAATATAGATTAAAAATGAAAATAATGGAGTAAACAACTTTGAGCTCTTTCAATAACGCTTTTAATCACGCATATTTTCGTACTAGAGCATTAGGGCCACATTTGTAATCAGAAAGTTTTATGGATATTTCTTTTGTAGTATACGGATTAGTTTTATCTTAAAAATTTCGGTCCAATGGTTTTAATAAGGTGCATCAAAATATGTATTCTTTTTATTAAATACATTTTAATTAAGAAAATATCGCTGCAATGCTTTTAATCATAAATTTTCAATGCATGTATTTTTATATATACGACATAAAAAGATTCATTTTTAAAAAAATATAAAGAATTAGAAATTTTTAATGCACGTGTTTTCCTTTAATATTTTATTTTGCTATGGTTTTAATAAGGAACAATTTTATTATTGTTTTTTTTCCTGAAATTCAGTTCATGAAAATAATATCTGAAAATTTTTAGACAATTTTATTTTCCAAAATATTGTTTTAAAAAAGATACGCTGTGTGAGTGTTTATTAACGTCCCACTAAAGCAGGGGTGGCCAACTTTTTGGGAAGGCCACTAACTGATTGAAAAAATTATCATAATTTTTACGCTAATAACACATATTTTATGCAAGCCTACATCTATATATATATATATAAGAAGTGGAAATTTAAAAATTAATATAATAAATAAGATAAAAGTACGAAATTCAAGTTTTATTGTTAACTTTTTTTCTTCAGTTTCAATCAGTAGGGTTAGATATAAAATAAAACTGAGTAACCAGAAAAATTTAATTTTAAATAATTATATTAAACAGTGAGTACTTTCTTAAGGTATCACACTACGTTCGGAACCGTGATTTTCAAAAGCACATAAATGGATAACTTTCATGATATTTAGTGCCACTTAGATTAGAATATATGCATAAAGTTATTTTAAGGACATTTTGACAAAAAAATTTATTTAAATACAATATTTTGACAAAAAATTAACTTAGAATAATCTTTTTTCCAAATGTTCTCCTTTTGTGAAAAATACCTCTATCAGAATAATATTTTGCCTGTATGTAGATCAAACCTCTGTAGAGAGGCTCAACTAGAATTTTTGAAATATATAACTTAGAAGTGGGTTTATTCATATTTTACGACAACAGAGGGGAACAATTTTAAGAAAAAAACGCGAATAATTATTTCAATTAGTGGTAACTCTGAAAATAATGTGAATTTTTCAAAAATTCTAGTTCAGCCTCTCTACGGAGGTCTGAGCTATATACAGGCAACATTTAAATAATATAACTTTAAGATTACAAGAGGAAAATATAGTTCTTTTCCACTCCTGATTTATGTAATATATCTACTTTTGTGAACAAACTTTTGCGTAATACATTTTAATTAAGAAAATATCGCTGCAATGCTTTTAATCATAAATTTTCAATGCATGTATTTATATATACGAAATAAAAAGATTCATTTTTAAAAAATACAAAGAATTAGAAATTTTTAATGCACGTGTTTTCCTTCCTCACTGGGTTTTCCATTGTTTTCTTCCAAGTATTTTAAAACACGCTCCCTCAATTTCCGGAATCTCACGAATGCACATCCTTTGGAAAATCAACGCACATAACAATGAAGAAATGTTGTCTACATTACAATTTTCTATTGTAATTTAATTAAGGTATCCAACTACGTTCAAAACCGTGATTTTGCAAAAACGTATAAATGGATAATATTTATGATATTTAGTGTCACTTAGATTAGAAAATGTATATAAAATTGTTTTAAGAATATTATTACATTAAAAAATTATTTAAGTACTATATTTTGACAAAAAATGAATATAGAATGACCCATTTTCAAAATATTCTCCTCTTATGAAATATGTTTCTATTATAACAATATTTTGCCTGCATATAGCTCTGACCTCTGTACAGAGGCTCAACTAGAATTTTTGAAATATATAACTTAGAAGTGGGTGCATCCATGTTTTACGACAACAGAGGGGAGAAATTTTAAGAAAAAAAAAAGGCCGATAATTATTTCAATGGGTTGTAACTCTGAAAATAATGTGAATTGTTTTTTAAAAAAAAGTTCAGATTCTCTGGAGAAGTCTTTACTTTATATAAGCATAATATTATTATTTTAGAAGTAGTTTTTATAAAAAGAGAACATTTTGAAAAAAAAAGGTTATTCTAAGTTAATTTTTTGCCACAATATTGTATTTAAATAATTTTTTTGTCAAAATGTGCTTAAAACAATTTTATACATGTATTCTAATCTAAGTGACATTAAATATCACGAAAATTATCCACTTATACGCTTTTTTAAAATCACGGTCGGATACCTTAAGTAACAGTAAAAAAATTATAGCATTTATTATTATCTTTTAAAATTTTTTATTCTTTCATTAAGCCTTCGCGGGCCACTTCTACAACTCAGCAGTGCCACATAGTGGCACTCGTGCCGCGGGTTTGTCACCTCTCTCCCAACGTCCAGACCACACGAACTCGAGAACATTGGGCCTTGACAAATTTAATGTTCAACAACCCCTCTAAGCGGCAGTGACACTAAAAATCGAATTCATAACACTCTGGTCACGAGCTTGTGACCATGACTACTATGCAACCGTGGTATCGCAAGATATATCGATAGGCTGACTGTTTATAATTTCAACAAAAATAGCTAATTAAAAAATATTCAATTTTATTCTTTTTATAAATTATGGCTTTTTATTCTATGAACTAACTTGACAAATCATAGAACATAGGTGTAAAGTAAGCATTAATTGACTTCAGTCGCTATTTCATGAAATAACCGAAAGGTAACACTTATGGATCCCGTCTTTAAAAATACTACCGTGTAGGAAAGCTGATGCACTTTAAACCTGTTTGTGATCAGGTACTTCATTTGCATATGGTGATCGGTCAAGTGATAGGAAGATTCCTAAGCAATACTAAGATTTATGTCTTTGGTTGATTTATTATATACAAATACCCGAAATCTAAAGCAGCACGAGGGCTACTGATAGCGAGCCTCACCAATTAAGTCATCGCAAAGTGAAGAGAATTGCACTAGAACTAACATCCTGCTTTCCAAACTTCCACACCATACCAATGTAAAAACTTTGACCCTCGACTCAAATAATATTTAAAAAACGATTTTTTTTCATTTATTCACCCCTTTAACTCCCATTTCTTTGGAGTCGATTTCCACAAGACTCTTCAAAGTGAGTTTCTACTCAACAAAAGAAACATCAAATTTTAAGTCTGTGGGTCTACTAAATCAAAAATGTGTATTTTTTACGTATACTGTTCCCTCAAACCCCTTTGGAGTGGATTAACGCAAAACCCGTTCTTAGCTGATCTCTGATAAAAAAAAATATTCTTATCAAATTTCATGCCTGTAGCTCTAATAGCTCAAAAACTGGAATTTGAATCAATAACTTCCCTTTAACCCTTAGATGTTGATTTTCGTGGGAAAAAAACTCATTCTTAACATACTTCTATTCAACAAATTAAACATGAATTCCAAATTTTAAGTCTGTTGGTCTAATAGTTTAAAGACCGGAACAATTAACCGTTATATTTCTTAGCCGAACGCAACCTTCTTTGGGGGAATCGATTTCTGCAAAACCTGTTCTTAGCGAATCTGTGTACTCAACAAAAAAGCATATTAATCAAATTTCAAGTCTTCGGGTCTAATAGATCCAGACATCTATGATGAGTAAATGAGCAAGTGAGCCTTTCTCCTTTATATATGTAGAATAATTATTTTTTTCTGTAAATGGCCCCTATATAATACGTGATTTTTATAAACCAAATTTTAAGAAATCTTTAAACAAAAAAAACAAAAAAACCTAATACACACGCACACAAATTTCAATTCTCATCAGAAAGTTTGAGTACTTTCTTCTCTTTATTTAAACTCTATTAAAATAAAAATCATTCACATTGTTTTTCAGAGAGAACTCAGGTGAAATTCTAAATGAAATCAAGAATTTGTAAGGCAATCATTCTATTTCCAAACGCGAAACCAATGCGAGATTATAAATCCTATTTCAAAATTAAGCATTTATTCAGTTTTAAAAATCCACACACGTTCGGAAAATCAGAGAAAAATTCGAAATACAAGAGACGTAAAATGCTCGTAAGATTTTGAAACTACTATGATAGATTAAATCCACAGTTACACTAAATATATGTAAGTTTCATATTAATAAAAATAACTTTTAATTTAGAATGTTTATGTTGTCTATTATCATAAGTTTTTGATACATTCTAAGAAATTTTTTAAAGCAAAATCATACCGTTTATAACAGCTTTGGCACATAGAGATAAAAACAAGCAAACAACGAAGCATTATAAAGAAAGTAACTGTTTTTATCGAAATTAAACATGCTTAAATAATAAATTAACAAAAATTCAGAGTCGTAGAATCCTTCATTGTTCCCCTTGGACATTCCTTCTACACTGACGGAAAAAAAATCCCAACACCAAGAAAGTCTTATAATAAACGAGAAATATTTGTTAGGCGTGTTTATACATTTGAAAAATGACATGGATTCAAATTTCGTGCTTAAGTGTGGCGCTAGTAGTGCCCCTCAAAACTTGCACAATTCAGGGTTGCTTTAAATGCGTGCTGTAAAGTTCGGGAGTGTTATTTGTCAGTATAACTTGACTATTGCGTTCATGTTAATCAAGAAGGCCTTTAAGATGGTGTTTCTCAAACTTTTAATATTGGCGACCCAATATTCAAACATAATTTTCATCGCGCCCCCTGCCCCCTCCATACAAACAACAATACATTGAATTCAATAATACTATATTCTTAGTCTAAAGATACAATACGACTTTAACCTCTAAAGGGCCACTGGCGTATATATACGTCTTGCCCAGTCATTGCGTTAAATGCCCCGGGCGTATATATACGTCTTTCTAAAGTACAATATTTCTGTGCACTGCTATCTTTAAAATTATTCCGAAGGTTTTGGAATGCAATAAAAGGACCTTGACAGTGTTTGCGAAGGGTTTACTTATATCAGAATATTTCTTTTCTAGCCATCCCCTCTCCAAAACATCATATATATATATACCTACGGGGAGAACGGAGGCATTGGGGAGTGAATCGTGTAACTTTTAATCGGCATTTAAGGGATTATTTATAAACCGTACAAATTATCAAGATAAGTGTTAATTTTTGTATATAACTTTATTTATAACAAGCCCATGGGGTCAGTTAAACGTTCTTAACTTAGTATTGTCAAATTAATTATAAAATACATGTGTGTAGTACTGATACATTTACAAGTGTATTATATCAGTGTAAATGCTAATTTCATTTTTGTTACGCCGGAATATATTTTGTTCGTTTATTTCCAGTAAATTAATAATTTCTTTAAATAATCTTTTGTTTTCGACTTTTCAATAAGCTCGCGCCCCTCTCTTAGAGTTTTCATGCCCCCTAGGGGGATGTGCCCCACAGTTTGAGAAACACTGCTTTAAGACAAAGAAGCTGTTATCAACAGCTCACCTAGTTTGAGCGAGGTCGTGTAATAGGGCTACCTCTGAGAAGGTGGATTTTCTTTCCGCGGTATTGCAGAAAGACTTGGTCGGAATGCATCCACTGATTGTTGGAAGCAGTGGTCAAGGAAAGGTTCTGCCGTAAGAAGACCGGATGGCCATGTGGCACTACTGAGAGGGAAGATCATCGTATTCAGCGTACAGCTGTGGTGCATCGTCCTGCATCTGCGGCAAAAAATCGAGCTGCAGTTGATATGAGAGTGACACAACGAGCTGTTAGAAATCGGTTACTTCAATGACAGCTCCAAGCCAAGTGCCCTGTAGTGTGTATTCCACTGACTCCAAGTTGCTGCCGTTTGGGACGTCAGGGGTTTAAAGCCAGAGGACTAAAGAACGGAGGATGGAATTGAGATTTGTTGTGTTTTCTGATGAAAGCAGGTTCTGCCTAGGTGCCAGTGATGCCCGTGTATTGGTCAGAAGGAGGCCAGCAACCAAACTGTTTACGATAGAGACACACTGGACCTACTCCTGGAGTCATGGTCTGGGAAGC
The DNA here is from genome assembly GCA_019973935.1 of Trichonephila clavipes. NCBI lineage: Eukaryota > Metazoa > Arthropoda > Arachnida > Araneae > Nephilidae > Trichonephila > Trichonephila clavipes. Next base: position 85,082 of record BMAU01021135.1, read on the forward strand.
AAATTCCTATGACAACAGGCGCACCCTCGTGGTTATCCCAAACACATTGATTGCAAATTTTTACGCCAGTCTGGTAATTCAATCCATAGTACTACCATTCATGAACAACATTCAAGGAAGAGTTTTCCAAAAGGATAATGCTCTCCCTCACACCACTGTTGTAACGCAACGTGCTCTACAGAGTGCTGACATGTTACCTTGGCCTGTGAGATTACCAGATCTTTCACCAATTGAGCACGTATGACATATCATTGGACGACAACTCCAGCATCATCCACTGTCAGCACTGATCTTCCAAGTATTGACACAACAAGCATGGAACTCCATACCATAAAGTGACATTCGGCACCTGTATGACACAATACATGCACGCTTGCGGGCTTGCATTCAAAACTCTAGATGTTACACCGGCTATTAATGCAACAGCATTTCACATTTTAAATACATTTTCTTGAGCTCTAATTATCCTGTGATCTTGAAAATTTAATCAATTAAACATGTTAACTAGACAATTGCATTGTTCAATTTTCATTACTCTACAATAATTTTTCTTGGTATTGAGATTTTTTTCTATAAATGTATAACTAGTGTAGGCTCGTAGTCCTACGTTAATAAAAAAAGTCAATTATCCAAGAAAAAGCTAGGTCTTGCCTAAATTTGCTGTGAGGGGATTTTTAGCAACCGAAAAACAGTGAAACATTTGTAATGATGTATTTTGTTACTGAAATACACATAGTGAGAACTGTTATTGTACCCTTATTTATAAATAATTCTTAATTATGCTCCTTTTTGTAATGCCTTATGCGCTGCATAGAGAAGAGGAAGCTTGTATTAATTCAGAATTAAACATGATCATAAATAACTAAGTAAAACAAAACTTGTTCGGTAATAATATCTTTGTAATATAGTTTCTTTTGTGATTCTCAATTCCGATGGATACTATTGCTAACTCGATTAACAGTCCTATAATAATCCTATATATGCATTATATTCTTTAAAAAAATGAATGAAGTACCATGAAGAAATTTATTATTTTTAATGAAAATAATCATGTTATAAAACTCCATAAACAAATAATGAAAAATCTAAAATCAGTAGCACTAATCAATGGCTAATGTAGCAATTGCACTCTAAATGCCCAAATCAACAATTTTTGACCCCCCTCCACCTGTAGCGATGCATGCTTGCTTACGTCGATGTAAGGAATGATAAAGTTTTCTATTCTCAAGTTGCGATACCTTTTGCCAGGCATTTACTATCGTTGCACCAAACCCGTGATCTATTGAGTTTCAAAATATCACAGCCTTCTGGGTCCCATTCCTTTTTGATTGGGCTAGAAGGTTTCTGGTGACCTTTCTAGCCAAGGAAGAGCATCAACAGCATGGAGGTGGTCCAGAGATATATATGCAAGTTATATGGGGCCTGTTCGAAAAGAGACCGAGAGAATGGCGTATTAAAGACTAACACGACCGTTCACAAGATGTCATTAGCATGACACAGATATGTTAAAATTATGAGCAGAATGAGATTAAAGGTAACCGGTTGTCATAAAAGATAAGAACATCGTACCCTTACATCAAAAGTATTGGCTGTATTTCCAGGCGAAGTCAAGGTTCATGGGGAACATTAATCCCACTTCCTCCACTTGTGGATTAATAAGACATGCGTCATAAGTAGGAATAGAGCCGAACACTAAGCTGTGCAAATCTGCTGGTAGCCATAATGATCGGCTGTAACACCACTCTAGACAAAGAAAGCGTCTTAAAAAAGAGGTTGTTAGCTTTCTCGCCGTAACCATGACCCATGTGATGGTGGAAGGTCCAACGGGTGCTGAACAGGTTGCGTAGAGGAAAAAGAAAGCCATTTAGGCAGTTAGCCCAGTCTTCAGTTCGTCTTTGCAACAACGATTGCTCCCAGTATCTTTCTATAGATGCATCTGTAAGGTGCAAAAGACGGCTTTCTGCTCAGCTTCAACAGCTAAATTAACGGATTCCGACTATGCGATGACGTTCAAAAGCATCTTTTAAGTTATGCAATCTTTGACAACGTTATGATGGCATTATTGGATATATCTCTAGGAAACTACAACGCCGACAAAGAGAAACTGTCCGAAATTGTTACCAGTTTTATACCATGTTAATTGCACAATAGAAATCACGCAAATTTAGCAATCATTGACCTTAAAAATATAATGATTTGTATTCTTTGTATAAAGGAATTCGTATGTGAAATTTACAAATTATCGAAATCAATTTTTAGGGGTGCTTCGCTTTTTTCTTTGAAAAAGAGCTCATTAATCAATTAAAAAATTATCCCTCGTAAGTGATAAAAGTAATTTATATAATGCCTCAACCGTGTATTTCATGTAGAATTTATAGCTTTGTCCGACAATTATGAAATTTACTGGAACACTCTACGAATAAATTTTTCGTAGAATGCCTTTTTAATATCTCAATAAATTCTGATAAGTAAAGAATATAATCAATCAATTCTGATTTAACGTTATAAAATTTTTTTTATACATAATATTATTGTCACGATATAAAATATCACCTAATTTTAATTTTTGGATAATTTCTATCTTTTTGAAGTTTATGTTGAGAGAGAGAAGATGGGCAAATCTTTTCATACTGTAGATTATTTTAAAATCTACAGTTTCCTCAAATCCAACAAAACAACTTTAATAGCTGTAATTTACTACATTATGCACATATAGATAAATTTATATGTGGAGCAAATTTTATCCCAATATATTGGTTATTTTTTAGTTATACTAATTTAAAACTTTATGCACACACACACACGCATAAGTATATTTAACGTCTCTCTAACCCCAGTGTAGTAATCGATTTCCGATAAACTCGTTCTTAGTGGAATTTTACTAAACAAACAAAAAAAAACATGCCTGCCGAATTTCCCATCTGTTGTAGGTCTTATAGTTACGGAGGGATCGTGATGAGTGAGTGAAGGAATAAGAAAGTTGCTTTTCTTCTATTTGTAGATAGAGAGAGATGTGTAACAATAAATTGAAATTCTGACCATTTTTTATAATTAGCAATGAAATCAGACTATTTTTCATTTCTATAGTGTATTTTTTTGTGTTAAAGGATTTAGTACAATTAATTTGACTCTTGGTTTTTATTAATTTTATTTTCAAATTCTTGCGTTTCGAATGGTACTTTCAAACTCCGATATTTTGCTTTTTTTTTTTTTTTCATTTAATAAAAAGAAACACCCGCGAAGCCTCTGAGTGCAACGGTAACAATCAATCAATCTAAAAAAATTGCAAATAATTTATTTAAAATCTTCACAATTAAATAAGTATTTGGATTGTTTTTCCACGAAAAAAAATTGACTGTCGTTATAGTCGAATAGTTGTGGTCGCAATCTTGCGGCCGGCAGTATTTCTGTCAAGCCGGGGCATCGAGTCTTAATTCGAGATACAAAGTCCCCATGTTAGCGCTATGTGGAAGTTAAGAGAGTCGGTTGCCATTCCAGATGTCGTACTCATTACTAGATTGAAGTTCAAAAATACGAAGTCAGGTGCTGATAGCACTCATGATTGTAAGTTAATGCGACGATATTTAAAAAATGTTTTCGCCGATATGAATGATTTCATTTAAAAACCTTCTATTCCCAATTCCTTTTTTAATTTGAACATTGATGGATTTCCTTAAAGAATATTAATTTTAAATATGGGGAACAATTAAATTTTAGGTAGAAAGCAGTGAAAAAAATTCAATGAGAAGGAACATTTTTGTAAAAAAAATTTGCATTAATATAAATTTACATTAGCATTTTTTTATTCTAACTTTTATAAAGACCATGAAAAAATTTAGAGATTTCCAAATTTGCTTCATCTTACGCTACCTTGAACGGATTATTGATTTTTTTCGTCAGTAAAAGTAAATAAACCATAGCAAATAAACTTAGGAGTTGAGTCTTTAATATTGTTACAAATCACACAAATTTTAAACTTCTGGGAATTTTTGTTTCGATGTTATAGATTACTAAACTATATATATAAGTGTCTACAATTAAATGTTCATGCATAAGTTTCTTAATTATACTGAAGTATATATATATATTTATAAATTTCGAAAAAATTCTTTGATGACAGAACTCATCAATTAAAGTCGCGGTCAAAAATGACGAACACAGCATTGAGGCATTTCCTCTCTCTCTCTCTCTCTCACTTCTTATACCTCAACCCAATTTCCATTCAACACTCGTGTCCGCGGTAGCCTAGTGTAGGGATGGCGATCTGAGATCGATTAATTGAAAAATCGATTACTCGGGCTAGAAAAAAATCGATTTTTTAAATCGATATGTAGCACTGATCGATTTAGTGAATCGATATTTCATCCTATAAAATCGACATTCTATTTTTTCTGTTTTGGTAAAAACGATAAAATTATTAACAATTAGTTGTATTTACTATCTTTAAAACCCGTTATATTACGGTGTTGGTGGTTAAAGGGTTAATTTACTGGCAAGAACACAAAAATCTCTATTTATCATCACGTTCACTCAATAGCCGTGATACGCGTATATGAGTATCGTTGGATCATCTGTTCCTCGTGAGCGCCTTTTTTCGATTGCCGGCAACATCGCAAGTGATGAGCGGAACTGCTTAGATCCCAGTAGACTCGACAGACTGTTGTTTTTAAAAACCTTAGATATTAAGCATTGTGAACTATATAAGCTATATTATCTATTTTCTAAACTTTTTAATGTAACAAATACATTTAGGAAAATAAATGTCTTCTTTTATACCTGATACTTTGATATGGAAATAAAAATAATTGTAAGTGTCGAATTTCCTGAACTAAAAAATTCCCTGATTTTACTGATGAGATAATTTATTATGGTATATTTCTTGTTTTTCATAAAAGGGATTTATATTTATTTTGTAAATGCAGACTTGGAAAAAAATCAATTTTTTAGAAATCCATCTCTTAGAAACTCGATTTTTTTTGTGTGAATCGATTCATCAGGTTACGATTCGAATCGATTTAAAAATCGATCTTTTTCGGAAAAAATCGCCATCCCTAGCTTTGTGAATACAGTCCTGTACTCGTGGCTCGAACACTAGTGCCTCTAAAGACCCGCTGTGTAGAGGGGCTGATGCGCGTTAAATCTGTCTAAGCTGAAAGTCTTCCCTTTGGGGTGGTGTGGATGCTTGGAGAGGAGGATGTTAGTTCAGTTGTCGTCCTGGTCACTTGACCGTGGTTCAAAATTACAAAATCCGTCACTCCGGGACCAAATTCCTTAAATGAGATTCGATTGCTACTCTTATGTAGTCACAAATGGGGTTCTCCTGCGGTGAAATGGGTTTACGGGACTCTGGAGTAAAGGGACATCTCAATCTTTAAACCCTATTTATATTTCTCCCACAATATATTGTAGTTTTCTGGTTTATTCGTTTGAGGTCGATTTCTTGTTTTTATATAGCAAAAAAGATATCTCCAATAAAATTCGATAAAGCCGTCTGGATGGGGTAGTTGGTTTGTCACTGGCATACTGCACCCAAGGTTGCGAGTTCGACCCCGGCCCAAGTTGGTGGATTTTCATACGTTCGATAGCGACCATGTCGTATGATTATACGGCATGAAAAAGATCCCTCGAGTGTCCGTTTGGCTTAGATGCTTTCTGCAAAATTAAATTCCTAAGTTCAAATTTCGCATCAGCAGAGCTCAGGTGCCACCCTCTGGGGAAGGAACTGGGCGCCAAAAATTACACTTGCGGTAATTGGTATCGCCTAAATGGTGTCGCACTAAAAAGTGATACCAGCTCCTGGGGAACGTACTAGATCTGCAAATTTAGAAATACCAATATGCAGCATCATTAGAGGGAAAAAATTCGATAATTTCTTCCCCCTTCTCTCTCTTTTTTTTTTTTTTTTTACTCTGCTACTTTATCTTCCTTTATGTTTCCTTAAAAAAATGGGGGAAGGGATCTTAAATGAGTAATGCTCCTTCCGATATCAAATATTTTTTTCTGTAAACTGAAGGACAAATTAAGAGGAAAAAGTATTCGAATAATGTATATTCTTTCTTCCTTCACTTACTCTTTATATATGTTTTCTTTTATTATTATTATTATTATTACTGTTTTGTATATTTGTATTATGTATACGTATACGAATGTATATCGTGCAGTTACTTTTAAATTTGTAATATTATTTAGCTGTCTTCTGCTGCTTAAAATGTGAACTTTTTAAAAATAAAACCTGGACGGAGGGAGGGGGGTTCAGAGGGATCGGTTTGTAGCTCTAAACCCCCTTCGGGTGAGCTCGGTTCCTTTGAGCATTCTGCCAATAGTCCTCGTGTTGCTTTATAGTGCAACGTTAATAAATATTTACGCCGTTAAGCGCTCTACAAAGATTTTGAGACCTAGTAGTGAGACGTGAAGCTCCTGTGGCATACACAAGGGCGTAACGTACACTCCCTCATCCCGGAGGGGGCAGGGTTCTTCGGGGCCTATAGCCTGGCTGACGCGAAGTACGTATTTAGGCTTGGAGCCCAAAACCTGACTTTGAAGGAAGGCGCTAATATTCCCCGTTATGCCACTGCACAAGGGTGTGGGTGCGAAGGTTCCCTGGCGTACAAGCTATTATTTTTTAACATATATGTTAACCATCGGTGCTTTCGTTTACGTTTTCTTTTAAATAAAAAAATGTATTTTCTGCATGAAAGTAGTCTGTATACGCCATTGAACACTTCGGCAGTCTTTATTATTTAATGCTTGTTCCTGAAGATATCAGTGGGGCCGCGGTAACCTAGTGGTCAAAGTAACGAATCATGGCTGGCGTGTCATGTGTTCGAGCCTTGTACCACTAAAGATCCACCGTGCAGAGAGAGCCGATGCACTTTAAATATGTTGAGGTCCAAACATCTTCCTGTTGGTGAGGTATGGAAGTTAGGAAAGGGGGTACCAGATCAGGAGTCACTTGACCATGGTTCAAAATTACTAGGTCCATCACCAAAATCTCTCGTGTAACTAAATAGCGTGCTTTAAATACGCTGCTGTTTGTAAAAAATACAACACCACGAAGGAATTATCAGAATTAAATGAAATTTGCCGCAAATATTAATTATAGGATGTTATGCAAAATAGTAAAGTTTCAGAGCCACCGCGCATGAGTGGCGTGCGCAGCGCCCTCTGAACTGATGCTGAAAGCGTATAAATAGAGGGTTGTAGCAAGAAGAAGAAAATAATTAATGATTATTTGTTAGTTCCGAACGTTTAGTGAGACCTAAGCATGCCTCCACGATGAAATAAGGAGAAATTCCAACAAAACTTGAAGAGTTTGAACAGGGGAAGATTATCGGCCCTAGAGAAGGAGGATTTTCCAATCACGCATTAGGAGCTCGTGTGCGGCGGAACAGTTCCACAGTGATACGAATTCGGAAGCAGTGGACCGACAAGCACCGAAAAACTGGCAGGGGTGATGGAAGGTGACGTCAGCGAGCTCGCGACGCTCGGCACCTGCTACCCATGGTGGTGAATGACCGTACAGCTTCCTCCAGGCAGTTGGCAGCACGTTGATCTACTGCTACAGGTGTACTAATGTCGGATTCGTCAATTCGTCGACGTCTGCTGCACCGTGCAAGGGTGCCTTTATACAGGATCCCCCTCACGGCAAATCATCGATGGCTGAGTCTGCAATGGGCTCGTGAGCACAGAGCCTGGCAAGCTGATTGGCACCAGGATGTCTTTTCAGATGAATCACGCGCTTCAATTTGTGGAACCATGATGTCCGCATTCGTGTTAGACTCATTTTGCCACCCCGGATAAAAAGGAAAAGGCCGCCTCTCTCTCCAAAGCAAAAAATTATAATTTAAAAAGAAAAAGAATTCCCATAGATACACACCTATAAAACTTGAATAACGAACAAAAAAGCAGCATAACTATAGGCTCTTTTTTTTTTTAGAGATATCGAACTTTAAATTGCAATAAAACAATGATGTATTATTCGATTGACATGATTTTTTTTTATTCGAAAGATCATCTTGTGGCATTACATTTTAAATATGATTTGTGGCATAGGACTGTCACGGCTGGCTCGGATGTAGTCCAATCTGGACGTCCAATTTTCGATGACTTTTTCCAACATTTGTGGACGTATATCGGCAATAACACGGCGAATGCTGTCTTTCAAATGGCCAAGAGTTTGTGCCTTATCCGCATAGACCAGTGACTTTACATAGCCCCACAGAGAATAGTCTAGCGGTGTTAAATCACAAGATCTTGGAGGCCAATTCACAGGTCCAAAACGTGAAATTAGGGGGGTCACCAAACGTGTCTTTCAATAAATCGATTGTGACAAGAGCTGTGTGACATGTTGCGCCGTATTGTTGGAACCACAGCTCCTGGACATCATGATTGTTCAATTCAGGAATGAAAAAGTTAGTAATCATGGCTCTATACCGATCACCATTGACTGTAATGTTGTGGCCTTCATCGTTTTTGAAGAAGTACAGACCAATGATTCCACCAGCCCATAAAGCGCACCAAACAGTCAGTTTTTCAGGATGTAACGGTGTTTCGACATACACTTGTGGATTAGCTTCACTCCAAATGCGGCAGTTTTGTTTGTTGACGTAGCCATTCAACCAGAAGTGCGCTTCATCGCTAAACAAAATTCGCTTATGAAAATCGGCAACAACGGCAATCTCGTTTTGGGCCGATTCGACGAATCTGCACCTTGCTTGATCATATTTAAAATGTAATGCCACAAGATTATCTTTCGAATAAAAAAAATTCATGTCAATCGAATAATACATCGTTGTTTTATTGCAATTTAAAGTTCTTTACCTCTAAAAAAACACCCTATATATATAATTTTAAATCTTAAAAAATATAAAATAATTCCAAATTAAGGACACATAATTAAGTGTTATTATTTCAAACGAGTAAAATGTAAGGGAAGGAATCGCCCATTCCAGCAGACCAATTTCTTCGAAAAAGAGTTAACTGATGGCGGGGATCACAAGCATATATTTTTACTTATAGTAACTACACCCAAAACTAAAACAAAACATCTACTGTGGCTCTCCACCAAAAACTTATTACCCCTGTCCCCTTTTGGATAGCTGACACCAAATATCGTATGGTTGAAAGAAATGTCCATTGTGACACCCCTCCGGGATGGTGGGAAGGATACAAGTGAAACATGTGTAAAAATATCAAATTTCATTATTTAAGATACAGTCCTATCTCGAACCCCCTCCAGGTTTCAACATAAAAGAAAACTAATATTAAACATGCAGAGTACAAAATAAGGAAATAAAATACGCTAAATAAAATACCAAATTCATACCCGATAATATTTCAGAAAATATATCAAATTTTCTGTAACAACATATATATATATATATATATATATATATATATATATATATATATATATATATATATATATACTTTAAATTCGATCCAAATGCCGCCCCGGGCAGGAGTCCGATTGGTCCGGCCCTAGAGCCGCCCCTGAGAAAGCAGTATTTTATTTCTCAACGATCAGGATGAGTGGTCGGCCCTATTAGATGTATTTAGAATCAGTACTGTTTACAAAATAATCTAGACTACAAATTTAAAAAAGCCCCGTTTTAAACGGATATATATATATATATATATAATCTGTGAGACCCCTTCCAAATAAAAAAAAATTAACTTAAGACATTGCATTATGTTTATTTTTGAGTTAACATTTGATGTATTAATTTCATCTATATTCCGTATGGACCCAAACGAAATGAATGTTTTATGTTACAATATTTTCATTTAGGATTATTCAATTCTTACTCTTTATTATAGTTCACACACACTCTCTCTATATATAGATATATTTATACATATACATCTTGTTAAAATTTTGAATCGCGCAGGTTAATAAAATACTTTTTATTCATTAACTTAAGTTTAAATACAATTTTTTAAACTTGTATTGGATAACACTTGATGTTAATATAGTTTTTTCAAATATCAATTCATTAATGAAATTTAATTAGTGAATAAATAACAAAAAATAATAGTCCAACTCCATATATAGAATGGAAAATCGCGCATTGTGTTCCCGCAGTGCATTGTATAGCGCGTTGGACTTCTAATCCAAAGGTCCTTGGCTCGAATCCCACCTGTAATGGCCTAATTTCTGAGAATGCGATTTCTTCTTTACTGTTCCGCTTTATTAGAATAATTAAATTTATAATTAATGAATAAATAGTAAAACAAAAAAACAGTCCAATACCCTGTATAGAAAGGAAAATCGCTTTCTCTTTTGTCACTTATAATATTGTAATTCTGTCATATGTATGTACATATTTATATTAATTGTAACTGTTTAATAAAAAGTAACTAAAATAAAATTCTTCTTCGCTGACATAAGTAGGAATTGTGTGTGTGTGACTTCAATTTTTTTTGTATTTTATTATCTTTAAACATATTCGTTAAACGAAATAAAGTAGTATTTTAATTGGAAAATATCTCACTAAAATGTTTATCGAAGAGTTCTTTCCAAAGGTGAGAATGGTTTTAAATCCTCCTTTCCTTTCACTGATATATATTTTATATCTAATCGTGTTTACATTGAAGGAGCTCCTATGCAATACTTCTCCACAACAATACCTAGGATGCATCTCTACAACTGCAAATGACAACTCGAGAGATTTCGCATTCTCTGAACTCCTCTATTGATTCATTTCTCCTCGGGGGGAAAAAACATTTTTATTCTTAGAGTCCGAAAAAGATGGGGAGGGGAATAAAAGGTTTCGGTTTTCCGAATATTCCTTAAATCTAGTGAAGAAACCTATTCGAAAATTTTTCAATTGAATATTTGCCCCTAAAAAAAGGTACTTTTGTATAAAAAAAAGAAGCCTTACCAAAATAATTTCCTAAGAGTTTTGCAAGAGCTTTCTAGAAACAAGCAAAGTATGGGAGAACACAAACCTCCTATTTTGATTTTTTTTTCAATATTTGATTGACGTGATGCCTGTTGCGCAGGATCACTCTGGTATCAAATATAGGTACTAACGGTCACTATCGATTTGGGGGATGTCGAACAGCAATGGCTCAGTGGGACTATAAGAGGGCGGGATCCATTCCCCGATTCGTTGAATTCCTAAAGGAGGCGCGGGATTTGTCAGATCAGCGGTATTTAAAGGACCGTGTGTGCATAGGAGCTCATATTGCTTTGATAGGGTGAGAAAAGAATAAAATCATCATGGGGTGCACCATGAGTACTGAAAAAAGCGAAGACGATCGTAAGAATAACCATGGAAAGAAGAGGGCTCCGAAAAAGGACAAAGATGAGGAGATGGAGGAGGTGAAAATACTTGTGATGGGTAAATACGCATTTTTTAAACTCTTTTTAATACATTAAAATTAATTTTTAATAGCAATAATTCAAATTTTATTTCATGACTTCATATTTTTTTAATGTAATTTCAATTTTTTTTCGTAACTTTGATTTTTATTATAATGAACCTTTAAAGTTATCTTTGTTTACTGACTCATATAATTATCCAAAAGTATTTTATAAGAATTTTTTGATGAATTAAATAATCAACTTAAATAACTGTCTGTTCTTCTATTAAATAACATTGCTATATTGTTGAGCTTGAATCACGATTGTGCTACTTTTTGTCAATAACATTAATCAGAATTTAATAATTAAATAATAAATAAATTACTAATATTATTATCAATCGGTAATAGTAAAATTTCTTTTACCTTTATATATGTAATTGTGTGTTTATTATATGCATTATTTTGCTTAAGTTTATATATTTAAAAAGACGCCAATAATTCAATGATTTTTATTTATGTGTCTCTTCAGTTGTGATTTTTATCATATTCTTTTGACTTTTATCTAAACTTTTCAACGTTAATTATAATGCAAATGTTTTTTTTCTTTCTATTCACTATCCTTTGAATTTATTCATTTATTATAAGAAAATTAGTAAATAGTTAGAATTTAATACGATAGAATTATCGAGGTACATTGTAGCTGTTCAGAGCACAAAATATATCCAGTCATGGTTTGTATTATTCATTTCATATTTTTCTTTTTGGGAATTTTAATTATTCTTAGATATTACAGTACTTTTCCTGTTTATAAATTTTAAGAATTTCACTTGAAAAAATGAATTTTGTTACACATGTACTCTGCGCGGCTATTAATTTGTATTTTTTAAAATAATTTTTCAAGAAAATATTATTGATGTACCCATTAATTAATTGTAATACTCAATCATAAGAAACACAAAAAAAGATTATAGAGCTTACTTTTATCTTGTATTCGGGTTTTGTTTTAAAGATATATGTGCGAGCGCTTCAGATTAAAAAAACATTTACAAACTATTTTAAGGTAAAAAAAAGATTTGTCTCTGTACATATTGTTGTGATGTAGCAGAGCATATTTATTCTAATTCCGACGCGTAAAACTAGATTCAGATAAATGTTAGTGCACTAAAAGACAATTCTAGAAGTATTTTTCATTTCAAATTAAGAAAATGGTTTTTTTTGTTTACTCTCGTAAATAAATATAATGTTATTAAAAAATCCAAAAAAGTACGTAAGAGAGTTTTCTGTTGTGTTCTACTAAGACCGTCTTCACCAAATGCATGAGAACCTGAATAATATACGGAGAACATTTTCAGACAAAAAAAACCCCTCAATTTTCATGAAAATTCAAAACGCTGTAATGCATACACCTCTGTTTATAATTTAGTTTTTTTTTTAAATTACGAAATATTCCATTAATAAGTAATTTTTCATCTTAACGCGTAAGGAGATAACTCATTTAGTATTGAGGAAAATGAAAAAAATGAAAAATACATTTTATACGAGAAATAATGTATCAACTGAGATAAAAATGTGTATCACTCTATAAGATAGAAAAGCCAGAATATAATATTAATGTTGAAACATTTTTGTAGCTGAAACGTATTCCAAAATTTGGTTCTGTTATTTCACATTACGCGAAAACAGCTTAGTGATATTTTACAAGGTGTAACAAAACAATAATATAAGCATTTTTATTAAAAAATAGCATATTATTTAAGTGTATTTTAGTAATATTTTGTTTATAAAATTTATGTTCACATTACATATGGGGTTCGTCTTTACGTTAAACTTTAAAGGAATCGAAATATTAATATTTATTTGATCCCATCAATTAATACATACAGCTCATTCGATTCAATACAGAAAAGACATTTCTTATAGTTTCCATTTTTTTGAGACTCTAGTTAGACTCCTTGTGCACCGACAAATATAACACAAGGCTTACAAACGTAAGTCAATACTCAAAACAATGGAAGTTACATATAGAAGGATATAATCACAAATGAGAACAAAAAAAAAGGGGGGGATACAAATACAACAAATACAGAATTAAATACAGGATTGCTCACATACAAACGGAGATAATCAATAATAAAATTATACAATGAGGAAGAAAAGAAAATATGATTACCAAAAATTTTCAAAATACAAATACATAAAGCATACATACATACATATATATACATACATACACACATACATATATACACTGGTGTGCAAAAATTAAGGACGAAGTGGAAAAATTAGCATATCAGATGAATGAAGAGGCAGAGCGGACAGAAAGACTAATCAGGAGATTAAGTAAGGTGATGTACGGTAGCACATGCGCAGATATGCAGTTAGACGTAATGGGGGAGTGTCTGAGTAGTATAAAGCATGTTGTCGGTGTAAGATCAGTATTTCTGGCAAAGAGATTGCACGCCGTATAGCAGTTAAAATCACACCGAGTTGCTGCCTCAGCGAGAAATGGCGAATAATCAATCTGCTGGCCAACATCTGGATGCTTTTACCCGAGGTCGAATCATTGGGAAGTTGGAGGAAGGCCGCAGTGTGACAAGTGTGGCTGCAGAGTTCGGAATTGCTCACAGCATCGTTTCACGACTTTGGAGACAATTTCAAACTACAGGAACAGCTATTCGGGGGTTCAGTAGTGGTCGTCCACGAGGAACCACACCCGCAGATGACCGGTACATTGTCTTACAGGCCAGAAAAAACAGGCGGCAGACAGCGGGAGAAATCGCTAGACACACGACACAGACAATGAATGGGGACGAGTACTCTTTACAGATGAGAGCAGATTCAGTTTCAGTAGCGATTCTCATCGTATACTCATCTGGAGAGAGCGGGGAAGCCGCAATCATCCCTCGAACATCATTGAAAGGGACAGGTATGGAGGTCGCGGTGTTCTCGTTTGGGGAAGCATCATGCTTGGTAGTCGTACAGACCTTCACATCTTCGACGCAGGTTCAGTCAACGGGACCCGTTATTGTAACGAGATTCTTCTCCCATATGTGCGTCTTTTTAGAGGCGCTATGGGTCTGCAGTTCCTTTTCATGGACGACAATGCACCATGTCATCGCACAGTAGCTGCCGAACAGCTCTTAGAGAGTGAGGATATTGAACGTATGGATTGGCCGGCACGATCTCCGGATCTCAATCCCATCGAGCATGTATGGGATTTTCTAGGCAGACGCTTGGCAGCTCGTACCTTACCACCAGTAACGATTCGGGAGCTTCGATTGGCGCTGCAAGACGAATGGGCAGCAATGCCTCAACAACTCATTGACACCCTCATTCTCAGCATGGGCAGACGCTGTGAAACCTGCCTAGCAGTCAGGGGAGATCATATCCCCTACTAAAGACCGGATGTTTCTTGCTGGACACCCATCACAGGGATGTTTCGGCCTTCAGTCGCATTGCGCTCCATGCTACTTTTTCAATCAAGCTTCTTTTTATCCCTCTGATTTCTCTTTTAGTAAGTGTCGCTTACATATTACACATGTCCTTACGTATTGGGGATCTTACGGTATTAAATGTGTTGATTTGGAAAGCTTTTGTACAAAGTTATATCGAAAAAACTGTCTCGTCCTTAATTTTTGCACACCAGTGTATGTGTATGTATGTGTATATATATATATACATGTATATTCGCGTACAGAAAATCTTAACAAACACACAAAATTTAGAATATAAATAATACAGGAAAAAATGCTATGTAAAAGATGATTTTCCTTCAACAAAGGCAGAGAAAGGAGAAGGCCACACTATATTGTTCTTTTGTAAGCAATTCATGAGTGTACGTCTTTCCGAAGAGAATTTAGTACAAGCAAGAATCAGATGCTTGGCATTCTGGATTGTGTCACTGGAGCAGGAACACTGGTCAGTAGGCGACAAATTGAAGCGCTTTAAAAAGGCTTTAAAGTTTCCATGCCCAGTTAGAAACTGGGTAAGTTTAAAATTAGGATGAAATTGCTTAGCCTTTAAACTGCTCTGACTAGAAGGAAAAAATTCCAAGGTGAGATGCGCATTATTTGAAATTTGATACAAGTTATTCCACTCGGAAATAATCTTTTCTTTAAAAACTTTCTTATGATATGATTTTGTAATGCTCATAGGAATCAGATAACTTAATTTTGTCGCTTCTTTTGCAAGCCAGTCAGCACGTTCATTGCCATATATTCCGGTATGTCCTCGAATAAAAGAAAAGAAAACTTGCACTCCTCTGCTTCAAAGAAAATTTATATTAATATGCGTTTTAACAATTAATTTATTTTGAGAATTAATGTTATTTAAGGCACACAAAGATGATAGGGAATCGCTGCAAATTAAGAAATTCGATGAAAGGATTTCGTTATTGCGGATCCAAGAGACTGCTTGAGCTATGCAAAGTAATTCAGCCTGAAACACTCCACTCATCTCTTATTCTAAATTTCCATTTATCCTAGAAATTCCAAGTATAATTCCCACAAAGCCGTATTGTGCCTGAAGAGTTGATACATGCGATACAAACTTCGCTCATTAACTCATAAATTACGTTACTTCAATTATAATCCAGAATATCAGTCATTTTAAAGTGCAGCTGATATTTTCATATTCAAGACATTCACTTTTTAACTGCCGTCAAATCTCGCGTATAACACGCCCCTATGCTTTCCAGCTGCAGTTTTTAGGTATATTCGCTGTATCAACCGGACCCCTTTTTTACGAAGAAACCTAAAATGTACGTGCGCAATGCTCTTATGCTTTTAAGTCATTTATTCGAGGTTTTATTCCAAGCTTTAGATTGATTGATTGCTTATTAGCGTCACACTGTTCAACTACACGAGGGATTTTGGCGACGGACCACGTAAATTTGAACCATGGTCAAGTGACGTGGACGACACCTGAACTGGCACCTACCTCTCCTAACTACCACACCACACCAATGGGAGGACGTTTCAGCTCTCGACAGATTTAACGTGCATCGCTGCCCTACACGGCGGTTCTTTAGTGGTACTGGTCTCGAACACGTGACAAGGCAAGAAGCCACGGTCCGATACCTATACCACTCGGCTACCACGGCCACTCCAAGCTTTAGAAAAAATTAGTATATTTCTAGAACTACAGCCATTCAAGTTCGTAGAATGTCTTTTCTTTTAAATAAACAATACTTAACGTCGATGTATATGCTCATCTTCTTTTCATATTTAAAGCTCTCATTTTTATACCCGGCGTTTAATGCGCACCCATAAATTTCGATTTTAATTTTTTTGTTAAAAGTTCGCCTTATTCGTCGGATTTTACGGTAGTTTTCTCACTTCCCAAATAAATAAGGCTTGTTTATTCTTCTTACGAGTTACCTCAGGTTTCCGCTACAAAAAAAAAAGAATGATTCTAGTTACATGAGCTATATATTTCTTGATAAAGAGCAACTGTACTTTTTAAAGAGATAAAGCTAAAGCGTGGTGTTTGAAAAAAATAGCTCTTTAGTGAATAAAATCTCCGTAAATCTAAATGAGTATATAAGGTACGTTACTAAATTGAAATAAGAGTTCAGAAACGATAGATTAATAGCATTAAGAATTACCTAAAGAAGTGTGTGCTTTTTTAAAAAATAAATTTAATGGGTTTCCGTTATGAAACCTGTCATGTCATTCACACCATTTGATAAAAAAAAGGATTTGTTTTATTACATAAAGAATTGCGATATACGCAAAAGCACAATCCAGAAGAATTTTTTAGTTTATGCATCAATACTCTAAACTTATCACTGCCAAAATGCACTTTTAAAGAAATTCGTGTTATATTTTTTTAGAGAATCTACATTTTTCGTACATTTACGCTCTCTTAAACTCTCACGCCTTTAAACATATTATGTCTTTGCAAAATCGAAACATTTCATCCTTTGCCATTTACTCATCCCTCCAAAAGTTGAGATACAGTCAGTTTTTGTGACGCATACCGCTAAGGGAAAGAAAATAAAGGTAAGAATATGATTTACAATAATGATCATATATAAGCTCAATAAAACATTGTAAAGAACTAGCTGATAAACTCGTTCTTCGCACGGGTAAACTGAAAAACTAAACAACACACATTGAAGGATAAAGAAGTTTTTAATGAGTTTATTTTACGTGAATTGCAAATTGAACAAAAAAAGCTTTTTGCATATCTCAGCTGAACAAACAAAAAAAAAGAAGAAAAGAAAAACACCTTTGTTAAATATTAAGTCTGTAGATCTAATAGCTGATAAAAAAGATTTTTTTTATATATTTATAACTCCCCGTAACACTCTTGAGGGTTGATTTTTGAAAATACCTTCCTAAGCTGACCTCTGCTCAGCAAAAGTAACACATTGTTAAAAGTTTTGTGTAATGAACGCTTAAAATAGTGTAAATAATTTTTATCTGAAAGTATAATACATTAATATTACTTTCTGTAGTATTTATTTTATGTTAAAATTCTAATATTCGCAAGCAACGCCGTTTTTTAAATTATAATGACGATCCAATGAAAAACATAGCGAAATGTTAACGATAGAGTCAAGTTGGCAAATGCCTAGCTACTTTCATAACTCGAGCTTTATTAGAGCTTTGTAAGACCCACCCTGTAGGGGAGCGATGCACGTTAATACTTTATCCACCGCATAATGATTTACTGCAGTTTTTTTCATACAATATTTTTTTGGATCACTACATTGAAAATTAAGGGATATACATAAACAAAATACTCCACTTTGGGAAATTTAATCCGTTAGAGCTAATAAATTAAATAAAGATATTCCACTGTAAAATTAATTATATATACCGTTCACTTAAAATAAGTAGTCAAATCATTTTCTAAGGTCTTCATTAACATACAAAAACATAAGACACTTAAATTTTGACAAACTATTTTTTCCGCTAAAATATTCATCATGGAACTCGTGCTGCCATATATCTTGGAAGAGTGGATTTCAAAGAATATTCCTGCTAATTATTGGAAGAATATTCCTTCTAAGTTGGTGTGGTGTGGTAGTTAGGAGAAAGGGGTGCCAGCTCAGATGTCGTCCACGTTACTTGACTATGGTTCAAAATTACGTGATCCGTTGCCAAAAGCCCTCGTGTAGCTGAACAGTGCAACATTAATATTCACTCACTCTCACACTCCAAGAGATACAGAACAATAGTTATTGCATTTTTAAGTGTAAAAATAATTATATCTGCCTGTTCAATTAAAATTATAGCGTTATAATTAACTACTAACCACAAATAAATTTTGAAAATTTGTCCAAATGATGCAGTGTGAAAGAGAAAGCTTATTTACTTTAAGTATCAGAACTGATAAAAGCATTTATTTGGAAAAAAGATCAATTTCTTACTACCAAATGTTGTAACGTCGCTTCTCCAAACATCAACATCTGGTCGGTTTCTTTGTAGACCTGACACCCACACGTGCAGCTTGCAGGTGCAACGCAACCCTTTTTGACCCCCCGAGGAATCTAGCTCGTCGACCGGAAGATGAGGGGGAGAGATGCTTTTGAACTTGCACGGGAGCGGTAACCAACGAATCCTCCTCTCACAAAATATTGGACTCTAACAATCTATAATTAAATTTAATAACTTTACTGTATCATTTAGTAAATAATATTCAATAGTTGTGACGTAAATAAATTCCATATTGTAATTAACCAAGAATACGCTACCGTTATTCTTTCAAACGTTATAGCTTAGAGTTTTGGTGGCAGCGCTTTGGGATAAAAAGTTAGCATTCAGGACCCGTGAGAGGAGGCAATTTTGGGCTTTTACGGACGGACCGCAACGCTGGGAGAAAAAGACATCTTCGGAGGCCGTGCTGAAATTGAATTCAGCTTCGGAGAAAAAGAGCGTCCTACTTAAAGAAGATCAAACTGATCTATAGTGTTTACGGCCACAGTGTCCGAGGGGAAAGCGATTTTCGGAGGCCGTGCTGCAATTGAATTCAGCTTCGGAGGAAAAGAGCGTCCTGCTCAAAGGGGATCAAACTGATCTATAGTGTTAACGGCTAGAGTGTCCGTAGGGAAAGCGATTTTCGGAAGCCGTGCTGCTATTGAATTCAGCTTCGGAGGAAAAGAGCGTCCTGCTCAAAGGGGATCAAACTGATCTATAGTGTTAACGGCTAGAGTGTCCGTAGGGAAAGCGATTTTCGGAAGCCGTGCTGCGATTGAATTCAGCTTCGGAGAAAAAGAGCGTCCTGCTCATAGAAGATCAAACTGATCTATAGTGTTAACGGCGAGAGTGTCCGAAGGGAAAACGATCTTCGGAAGCCGTGCTGCGATCGAATTCATCTTTGAAGCCGTGCCACGAGTGAATTCAAGGCTGGTCAAACTGACCACACTTTTGTTAAGGGTGAAAGATTTAAGATTGGTTAAAAGAACCATTGTTCACACGGAAGAGTTCAAAACCACTAGTGAACATAATTTGCTTCTGACAGCAAGCTGAGTACTTCAAATGGGTGAGTACTGTTATATTTTTGAGTTGCAAACTGCATATTGTGTTAGGAATTTTGGTTAAAGTGTGTGTGTGTTCTTTACAAATTTTGAAATACTTAGTGTTTTTTCTTGCATGGGAACAGTGTTATTTTGTTTCTAGAGAATTGTAATTGTATTTCAAGCATTGTGTGCAATTTTAGCTTAAGATTTATTGTGTTTTAAGTCTCTTGAATGATTTTGATTATTTTTAGTGTTAAGTTTTTCTTTGTGTATTTCTGTGTATGCATGAGACCAGTGTTATTGTATTAATAGAGAATAGTAACAAAAAAAATAGTGAAAAATTTAGCGTGACATTTATTTGATATTGTTTAAAAAATGGCTTTCCTTGGTAAAGGGAAAAAGCAAGACATGTTGCAACTTGCTGAGGAATTAGGAATAAATGCCACTTTAAATATGACTGTCCCTAGCATAAAAATTGCAATCACTAACAGTGAAGGTTATGAAGAGGAATTTGTTAAAATTCTGTATGAGACTATCATTGCAAACGGAAAAAGATTAGAGGAGTTAGAAAGGGATGAAAAAAAAGATTGGAGGAGTTAGAAAGGGATGAAAAAAAAGATTGGAGGAGTTAGAAAGGGCTGAAAAATGAGATTAGAGGAGTTAGAAAGAACTGAAAAAATGAGATTAGAGGAGTTAGAAAGAACTGAAAAAAAAATGAGATTAGAGGAGTTAGAAAAGGCTGAAAAAATGAGATTGGAGGAGTTAGTAAAGGAGCAGGCATTAAAAGAGAAAGAATTACAGCTGAAATTTGATTTAGAAAGGTTTAAAATAGAATCCGGATTTAGGGTAAACGATGAATCAAACGATTCTACAAATGCATGTTCTGTAACCTCTAATTTAAACTTAAAAAAATTGATCCCAGATTTCGATCCTAAGCAGTCAGATATTAGTTTATATCTAGTGATCTTCGAACGCCAGGCTAAAAGGGCGTCAATAGAAAAGAAAGAGTGGGTGGGGCAATTATTGGGTTTGTTACCCCTAGAGATCGTGCAATTTATTGCTCGCGAACCGGAGGAACAAGACGAAAATTACGATTATGTAAAGAAATTATTACTTAAAAGATTCAAGTTAAGTCCGGTTGATTGGTTGAATATTAACGTCGCACTGTTCAGCTACACGAAGGCTTTTGGCGACGGACCACGTAATTTTGAACCATGGTCAAGTGACGTGGACGACACCTGAGCTGGCACCCCCCTCTCCTAACTACCACACCACACCAACGGGAGGACGTTTCAGCTCTCGACAGATTTAGCGTGCATCGCTGCCCTACACGGCGGGTCTTTAGTGGTACAGGGTTCGAACCCGTGACAAAGCAAGCCACGGTCCAATACCTATACCACTCGGCTACCGCGGCCCAAGTTAAGTCCGGAGGTCTTTCGGCAAAAATTTGTCCAACACCAGAAAAAATCCGATAGCACCTGGAAGGATTTCACTTTTGAAATTACGAATTATCTAGATGAGTGGCTGATTGGCTTGGAAATAAATACCTTTCAAGATCTTAAAGATCTAATGGTGGTAGATCAATTAAAAAAACGCGCCAATGCTAGTATGAAAGATCATTTTTTAGATAATTGGACAAACCTTAAATCAGCTACACAAATAGCAGAACTCTTTCATAATTATGAGGACGTCCGAAAGGTAAATTCGAAACCCATGGATAGGTGGGGCAGAAATGATAAAATTTTGACATACTCAGGGGTCAAGGAAAAAGAAAATAGATTTGGGAAAACTTCCCCCAGATTAGGAGCTTCTGTTCCAGAGAGTACTAGAGAGAGAACTTTTGAAAAACGCGTGATACAAAGATGTTATCATTGCAATATGCCCGGACATATAAAAAATTAATAAAAAACAAAACGACGGAAACTCTCAATAATATTGAAGGAAATGGAAACCCGGATTTTCTTAATTCATATACAACAAAGGGCTCTGTGAATGGTCACGAGATAGACATTCTTAGAGATACGGGAGCGACAATAGATTTAGTATGTGCAAAATACATAAATCCTTCTTCTTTCTCTGGTGAAAATGTTTGGGTAAAACAACCGTTAAGCCCAGAATTAGTTTGTTTACCTTTGGCGGTCGTAGAAATTTCCGGAAATTTTGGAACAGTGCAAACTAAGGCAGCGGTTTGTGGAAATCACTTAAATCAACACGGTCGATATTTGCTTGGAAATAAAACGGCCGAGCTAATAAAAGGAAATTTAGGCTATAGTTTCCTGCCAGTCGAAATATTGAATGCTATCCAAACAAGGTCTCAAGTCAAAGCGGCTAGAGAAGAAAGGGGAATAGATAGTGGTGATGCTAAAAAAGGGGAAGATGAGGTTATAATTGTTTCTTCGGATGCAGAGGACGAAATTTTAATACCTGCACTCCAGGAATATGTTCCGGAATTAGCGCTGCTAAGGGTTACGCGAGAAAATTTAATCAATGCTCAAAAAAATAGCGAGGAGATTAAATCCTTATACGAATAGGCAGCCAGTCAAGTGCAGGTTACCAATCAGGTTTATTCGCTAGAGAAGTAATTATTGGTCAAAAATCGTGAAGATAAGTTAGGTAACGTGGTGAAGTTAATAGTAGTGCCGGAAGAGTTGCGCGACCCCATTAAATCCTTGTGTCATGAGGGAACATCTGCACACCTGGGAATTACGAAATCCAAAGACAAATTAAACCGATATTTTTACTGGCCGAATTGCTATAGAGATATGGAACGGTTTGTAAAAACTTGCGATCAGTGTCAGAGGGCTGGGAAGCCCAATGATAAAAAGAAAGCTCCACTAAAATTGGTCCCTGTTATTCAGGAGGTTTTTACTAAGCTAAATATTGATGCATGTGGGCCTCTCCCGATCACATCTAAAGGGAATCGATATCTTATCACGGCCATTTGCATGTCATCAAAATTCCCTGAAGCTATTCCGGTGTCTGATATTAGTTCCGTTAGTGTCACAGATGCGCTGTTAAACATCTTTAGTCGGATGGGGTTTCCCCGTGAAATACAATGTGACCAGGGTACTTCTTTTACTAGTGCTCTGACTACCGAGTTTTTGAAAGATTCGGAATACTTGTCAGGCATAGTTCTGTGTATCATCCACAGAGTAACCCTGTTGAGCGATTTCATCGAACGTTGAAACGACTCTTACGAGTTTTATGTTTAGATGCAGGCTCCGAATGGGACAAACATCTTCCGTCAATTCTTTTAGCGTTACGAACTGTATCTCACGAAAGTACAGGGTATACACCGTCAGAGTTGATGTATGGGAAAAATTTGAGAACCCCAGAGACGTTAGTAATGGAACATTGGATGGAACCGGAAGAAGAGGGTGATCTCGTCACTGAATATATGTTTAAGTTAATAAATAGATTAAAAAGATGTCAAGAAGTAGCAATAAATAAAATGGAGGAAATGCAAGTTAAGCGGAAAACTTGGTATGATAAAAACGCAGTAAAACGTGAATTTAAGGATGGGGATTTAGTCCTAGTGTTAGCTACATCCCGAACAAATAAATTAGCTGTGCAGTGGATAGGTCCTGGGACAATTTTAAATAAAATTTCGAAAACAAACTATTTAGTCGAAATCCCCGGCAGACGCGCGAAACATCTCAAATCTATCATATAAATATGCTAAAACCATATTACAAAAGGACAGAACACGTTAACGTAATTATTAATGATGAAACAAAAAACTCTCTCGCAGACCAGGAATTAGAAATCCCATACTTAGAAAACAATTCTCTCGTTTATGATTTCGAGGACGTAATCCAGGCTAGCGAGTTGAACAAACACCTTCACGACAAACAAATGGATCGACTGCGTGAATTATTAAATAAATACTCTAAATGTTTTTCAAACAATCCCGGTTTAACTAATCTGGTTGAACACGAAATCCAGTTAGTTAGCGATCAACCTGTTAGGACGAAGCCCTTTCGAATGTCGCACGGACAAAATGAAATCTTAAAAAACGAAATTAACCGAATGTTAAAATTAGGAATCATTGAGGTAGGAGAATCGGATTACATGTCCCCTATGATTTTAGTTGAGGTAGCTGGGAAAGAACCTCGTCCATGTATAGATTACAGGAAATTAAACGGGATCATTAGAACGGAATATTTTCCTCTTCCGAATATCGAAGAACGTGTAGAAAAAGTATCGGCGGCTAAATTTATTACCGTCTTAGACCTATCTAAGGGATATTGGCAAATACCTTTGAGTAAAACTGCACAGCGATACGCAGCCTTCTGTTCTAGCTTTGGTACATACAGACCTCTAAGGATGAGTTTCGGATTAAAGAATGCTCCATATTTCTTTAGTAAACTCATGGCTGAATTACTTAACGGACTAGAGGATTTCGTTGTCCCGTATCTAGACGGTATCGCAATTTTCTCAGATACTTGGGAGTCGCACATTAAACATATGGAAACGGTTCTGCAGAGAATAAAGAGAGCTAAGTTAACGATAAAACCTTCAAAGTGTAAGTTTGCGCAACAAAATGTCAAATTTTTGGGTCACATTGTGGGTCAGGGTTTTCGCACCCCTTCCGAGATCAAAGTTCAGGCTGTTCTAGAGTTCCCTACCCCTCGCACGAAAACCCAAATACGTGCTTTCTTAGGTCTAGCGGGTTATTACCAAAAATATATAAATCTATTCTCGGTAATCGCTGCTCCGTTGACGGACGCGTTGAAGGGAAGAGCAAAGAAGGGAGAAATTATACGTGGACGACGGAGTGTGAAAACGCATTTCGAGAACTAAAAGGGAAACTAATTGATAAGCCCGTCTTGTACGCGCCAAATTTTGAACGAGAATTCATTGTTTAAACGGACGCTTCAAACGCAGGTATGGGAGCAGTTTTAACTCAATTAACTGAACAAGGTGAGGAGCATCCAATCCTTTACCTGAGTAAGAAATTTTCAGAGGTAGAGAAGCGTTATTGTACGATGGAGAAGGAATGTGCTAGTATTGTTTTCGCAATTAAAAGGTTACATTATTACTTAGATGGAAATTCCTTTTTAGTTATGACCGATCACAACCCGTTGGTGTGGTTGAATAGAAATGTTAGTTCTAACCCTAGATTGATGCGATGGGCTTTGGCTTTGCAACCATATAATTTTAGAATTGTATATTGGTCGGGTAAAAGTCAGAAAAATGCAGATAGTCTCAGCAGATCGGTGATAGATAATTAGGAATTGTTAACAATGTTCTCTTGCTCATGAATAATAATTGTTGCTTTTTTTTAGTTAAAGGTTAATAATTGTATTAATTTTATTTATTTACTAGTACTGTATATCATATCGAATGGAGATGCGTGTCAAAAGATAAAGCCATGAAAAGCAAATGTATTACTATGCTTAATTTTGTGTATATGGTTTTAAAATATACATGAGTATTTAGTTTACGCAAGAGGCATATTGTGAAAAATATTTTGTGTGTAAGGTTGTACACTTCGCATATCATATCAACACACACACACACACACACATGTCGTTAGTATAATTTTATTTAAGTATTGTGGCGAAGAATATTTTATTTGCAAGGTCTTACACTGGCATTTGATATAACATGTTGTTAGTATAATTGATAATAGGCATTGTGATAGGAGTGTTTGTATTTTTATTTAATGTTGTAGTATGTTTTCTTACATTGCTATTGATCATTTTCGTACTATGGATTTGTGTAAGTTCCCTAGCAAGAACACTCACTCACTAGAAATAAGTAATTTTAAATTTAGTTCAGTGTTTTCTTTAGTAGTTAAAATTGCAGCTCAGAAATATAGTGGTGCTTGATGAAGGGATGTGTCGGTAATCTGTCAGTTGTCTCATCGTCATTCCATTAAACTTTTCTCAACGGAAAAGTTCTATAAGAGAGAGCGAGAGCTGTAACGTCACTTCTCGAAAACATCAACATCTAGTCGGCTTTCTTTGTGGACCCGACACCCACACGTGCATCTGCAGGTGCAGCGCAACCCCTGTTTGACCCCCCGAGGAATCTAACTCGTCGACCGGAAGATGAGGGGGAGAGATGCTTTTGAACTTGCACGGGAGCGGTAACCAACGAATCCTCCTCTCACAAAATATTGGACTCTAACAATCTATAATTAAATTTAATAACTTTACTGTATCATTTAGTAAATAATATTCAATAGTTGTGACGTAAATAAATTCCATATTTTAATTAACCAAGAATACGCTACCGTTATTCTTTTAAACGTTACAATGTGCATAATAAGATGTAAAAAAACCCATTAAAATAAAGAGAGATTTATAACAACCTCTCCCTTCAAAACTTAGTTTGATTCTGAAATAAAAAATAGGCATTATATCAGAAGAATTAATTAGAAGCGAGCACCTTGCGTAGCCAAAACAAAAAAGGTTTTTCACAAACAAAAGATAGATATATGCAGACGTGGTTTTTTTTTTTGCAGCGCATGCCAGAATTGCTAGCAGAAGACAGATTTTTTTCCTACTTACTTGACAAATATCGTTATACACTGCTGGACAATTCCTAAGGACGGATCACAAATTGCTATGTAGCATAACATTAAGCGAGACATGAGGCCTAGTAGGATAAAATATTGTTGCCACACTGTTCAGACATTAGAATAAAGAATACTTATTGTTCTGGAAAGTACAAAAGCTATGAAACATCTGAAAGAAAAAAAATGTTCATTTGATCTGCGTACGGAGAAATGAAACAATGCATCTAAAAGTCAGCAGGCACCTTGAAGAAAGGTATCAGTACGGGATATGTCCACCGTGGAGTGTGATGCAACATTCCACACGTCGTACCATACTTTGCACAACAAAATCCAGCAGCTGTTGAGGCAATTTATCCCATTCCTCTGTGAGTGCACGGATGAGGGTGTTCTTGTTTGTCGGAGGATAGTTTCGACCAGCAACTTGCCTCCCCAAAGCATCCCACACATTTTCAATGGGGTTTAGATCTGGAGAACGCGCTGGCCATACGAGACGTTGAATACCCTCGCTGTCTAGACAATCCTGAACAGCGAGTGTTCGATGACATGTTGTGTCGTCTATAAAAACAAATTTATCACCGACAGCACCACGGAAAAGACGAACATGAGGAAGTAGAACTTCATCAATGTATCGTTGGCCCGTCATAGTCCCATTCGCAACCACATGTAGGCGCGTGCGGTCATTGATCATGATGCCGTCCCACACCATGATACTGCATGTCGGATATCGGTCCTTTTCCTGAATATTTTCTGGACGATAAGCAGTACCACTCTCGCGCCAGATCAGTTGGCGTCTACAATCCGATGACAGACTGAACCTACTCTCATCTGAGAATAGTACGCATGCCCAGTCCTGTTAAGTCCAATTGTGATGCTCACGACACCATTGCAAACGGGCAGTACTCTGCTGTCTGGTCAATGGGACACACACAACAGGTCTGCGTGCGTATAGTCTTCCTCCCCTGAAACGTCTGGCAACAGTTTTTCGGGAGATCTGCTTTCCTGAGGCAACAAGAAACTGATTTGCCACCTGCTGAGCTGTGGTGTGCCTGTTCCTTTTTGCTGATAGGACGATATATCTGTCTTCTGCAGGCGTCGTACTTTTAACACGACCTCCCCCGTGCCGTCTACTACACATTCCAGTAGTTTTAAATGACTTCCACAGCCGTGAAACAACGCTGTGAGCTATGTCGAACTCCCTGGCAACATCTGTTATTTTTCGGCCTTTTTCGATCTTTCCAATAATTCGACCACGCATAAAATCATCTATGTGATGTCGGGAAGACATGCCAAAAATTTTAAGTTCGTCTATTAAATCTTTCCTGTAAAACTTTGACTAGAAACAACAACTGTCCACACGCGTCAAAACCGTTAAAGCTCTTATGAACGCTATCACGTGATGAACAGACGTGGAAAAAAAATTTGCATACTCATACTTCTTCTTACTAATATCCCGCACTTATTCTAATTTTCCACATTTTGCTTCCTTTCATTTTGTGGTTGCTATGGATGATAGTGCTATCCGTCCTTAGCAATTGTCCAGCAGTGTATTTTTGACACTTTTCCCAAATCTTTATAAATTATAGTCTATGCTATAAATTATAGCCTATGTGTTATTCTGATGTATAAGCTATATTACTGTGTAAAGTTTCATTAAAATCCATTCAGTAGTTTTTGCGTGAAAGACTAACAAAGATTTTCACACACAAACTTTCACATTTATAATATATATATTAGATTATACCCCTATTCCTATTTTTAAAGAACTGGACATTTATGTAACAGCTGGAGGAAACACACAGTAAATATTTTTTCGTAATTTATGTGGAATTTTTTTTCTTGTTGCTCGTTAATTTTTGGCACTGCGATATTGTTGCGAAATATTTCTCTTCGAGTGTGAATACCATAACTCAGTCGGTAGAGCATTAAGCTCCTAAGGGTATATCGTCAACGCGAGCACGGTTGTAAGCGAGCTGCCTAAAATAATTTGTTTTTACTTTGTATTGAATTTCGTATCATTAATATATGCCCTAATTATTAATAAAAACTGTATATTTTCAAGTATGGAAAGTTATAGATGTCTCGGCAATTGTATATAAGCCGATGAAGTATTGAGTTCGAATAATAATGTCTCGAGTTGAGATAATTGAGCATTGTCGTCATTCGACTTTAACAATCTATTATCTACATTCACTTCATCTACATAATAATATTTTAGGCCATGAGTTGTGCATTGATCTGGAGAGAATGAGACACTAAATACTACCAATGTAACATAGTTGAAAGATACCGTTATGGAAAAGTTGGAGCCATGTTTTGGGGGTGGAATCTGACGGATCTCTCTGACCTGCGTGTTTCCAAAGAATAACTACGTTGCGAAATATCATAACGATATCTTTGTTCTATATTGCATCGTTGGTGCTTTAGATGACGAATTCATCCTATTTGAGGGCACAATAGCCGAACTTCTCCGAGCTGGTCGTGTTGATTATCAAAATTAAGAATAAATTTTGTGGCCCGAATAGAGTATCCAACTCGATTTCCGAACCTCTATCCGAGAGATAATCTTTGGTACAGCCGGACAGATGGTTGTCCACCGTTTGTCCTCTACCGAGGTCGTTAGATGTACTGGTACAAGGGATGCTCCGTGTATGGGTGTTGTTCCCCATTTAAGTGTCCGATAACTTGATATTATGGAAAGTCAATGCCACCAATATTTTATACGAAGAAGTATGGGTGAACACATTCCTCATTAAAACACTTTCATTTAAATTTTTTCTCAAAAATTTACAATTTTTATCAAAAGTGGACTTATGAAAAAATGTAATTCTGTATTTGTAAATCATGTTCCATAATAAAAACTTATTTTAGTAAATTTGCATTTGAATTATAATAAATTCAAATATATAAAGGATGAATAGTTTTTTTCACACGTACAGGAAACATTTCCTTACCAAGTACCATGTTAAAAAAGTAATTTTTTTTAATAGTTAAAAAATACTCATTACAAGAAATTATTACATACACTGAGTAAATCTTTGTAATCTGAGTAATACTTTGAGAAAATCATGTATATTAGTTTAAATATCTTAAACTTTCCTCAGGTATGCTCAAAGCACTTGACATTAGAAGGAAATACTGGGAATTTAAATATTACATATGTATACGCTCATTGAAATTGAAACGTTATTTTGTTCAAAATGTATAAAAAAGAAAAAAAGAGTTTGATGAAGAAAAAGGAATGAAAAGTTTTAAATTCAATTTAATTTTAGTACCAGAATGTCTCCTAAATAAGAAGAAAATATCTATATATCTATATATATATATATCTGAACGAGTGATCGTTTTATTAAAGTCACACTTAGAAGCAATACAAAAGTGATTAGCAACGAATCTCGAAATTTTTAACTTAGGTGAGGTGATGAGGATGAAACCCTTTCTAGCAACTTACTTTCCGAACTTCTTTACCGTACCGATGGGAGAATTTTGAACAATGGCAGCCGCGTTTCGACAAAAGTTACGCAGTCCTACTCGCAGAAGCTACTCGAGAGCCTCGTCGAGTAGCTACCACTCGTCCACTTCGACCATATGGTAACATATAGAGGGAAGAAGCCGTAAGGAAACCTAATGAGGGTCCTGAACTTTCAGAAATACACACATATATAAGGCATTTTTAAACTTAAATGAATTTAATATAAAACGGCCTCTCGTTTCTCAAGTTCATTTTTGATGGTATGAGAACTTGAATTTGGAAGCCTCCGATTAGGTAATCGTAATTATGTGACTATGTTAATACAGCCACAGTAGAGGAATACTTAAGTGTATCATATAATAGAGGGAAAAAATATTTATATAAATAAGCATACGTTATTACTGTTAAAAATGCATTTCTACTAGTAAAAATGAGCAAAAAGAAGCGAAATAAAATGTTGTTGTTTGTTTATTACAGAGATACATACGAAAGACGCGAGAGAGATGAACAGAAACATACAACACAATCACAGAAGAATACAGATTTTATTACAGATGATGATCCCAGTAAAAAACAGAAGTGGTACGCAGCTTTCCTTTCGAGACGGGAATCCATTTCAGGCGAAAGTCCTATTTCTTTTCCCGAAGATACAACCATCCCTTACTAAAGGATTCGAACTCGAACCCACTCCATTACAAGCCGAGTGTCATATCCACTGTACTGGGTGGGGTGGCAGAGAAATAAAATGAAAAGATAAAGTGAAAATGTATAATTGAAACATCAATTTTTAAAATTAAGAAAATTAAGATGGAAGCCTTAAAGTACATTTAACCTATAAGAATTGATAAAAAATAAAGGAAACGATAAATATATTTTTCGACTTCACCGGTTAATTCAAAAATGTCAAGAGATTAAAGTTTAAAACAATATTATAACTAAATCATTTAACTTTTTTAGTGGCTATTAGAATTTAAAAACATGTATTTAATCTGATGCTAAGAAACAAAAATTTCCTCAACAAAATATGATTTTCACAATTAGATATTTATACAATTTAAGTAATTCTGTAACTTTGTAATTAACGTTACATTATGCCAAATAAAACAACAAAAGATCTTTAAACACTGATTTAGTTATGGTTATATTTATTATTAAAGCATGTTTTGTCAAAGTGGTGGAAAAAAGGAAACCAGTTACCCATGATCGACGAGTATAATCGTCATGGAGAAGCAGGATTTTGTGTATTGACGGGTATACTCGTCATGTGTAAAAATTAGCGACCTTTGGCTATTTAAATCGTAGTTTTTGAGAAAAATGGAACATATTCTCATATTTTAAGAAGTTAAGAATATTTTGAGGCCGGCCGGAGTAAAACAAATAAATATAAAATATGAAAAATTTAAGGTTAACTCATGTGTCCCCGTATGCACCGGCTAAAACAGTGAATAAGTTCTTTATTTACGTGCAATGATAATTTTTTTAGATGATAGTCTAAAAGGAGAAAAAGCAAATGGTTGAAAAGTCGATTTTTACCGATTTTTTAAAAATTCTTACCG
Organism: Trichonephila clavipes; assembly: GCA_019973935.1. NCBI lineage: Eukaryota > Metazoa > Arthropoda > Arachnida > Araneae > Nephilidae > Trichonephila > Trichonephila clavipes. The sequence continues at coordinate 116,410 of BMAU01021135.1, forward strand.
TTATATGTATTTAATTTTCCTTGCGTTTTTAGAGCAATGCTTATGTAATATATGTTTATCTTAACCAAATAAAGACGTATTATTAATATATATATATATATACATATAATTACCAATTTTATATAAAATAAACCCATCTTTTTGATCCAATATTTTAACAACGCAACCTACTCTGTGATTGACGAGTATACTCGTCATCGCTCGATTTCCCTGATACGCATAATTGCGTTTTCTCGAACTTCTCAACCATTGACTGGTTATAAAAAATGTGCAAATTGATTCAAGAGATCTTTAATGATAATTTTAAAAATCTCTAACTTTATTTCATATAATTGTATATTTATAAGTAGTTTAACTTCAAAAAAATGAAATATGTTAAAAAAATTAGATATTACAAGCAACATAATTAATTTTTAAATATATGTTTTCATTTATCTTTAAATACAGTTTAATATTTAATTAATTGAAAGGTTTTCTTAAGTAGTCAAAGAAATAGAGCATTTTATAGAGGAGAGCAAAACTCATAAAATGTTATAATATAATTGTCATGGTGCAAAGATACAAATTAACTATTTTAAGATTAGATTTTTCTCAAAACTGTCATAACAATGTATCATGTCTGAAAAGATAATAACTTCAGTAAATGAGTATAGTTCTATTATTTATAAGTAATATTTTTATTATGAGCAGTATTTTATTTATTTCACCCCTACTGTAATTGTAGCACTTCCTTCTTGGTAAGTGATGAAACTGTTTGAAAATATATTAATGAACTCCTCAAACTTTCATCGTAAAACACCATTTTTCTTTCCTAGGAGGTGCAGGATCTGGAAAAAGTACCATAGTGAGGCATATGAAGTGAGTATTGTTACTAAATTTAACATAAAAAAACTCATTTGCATTGCTAAATGAAATCTGTTATATTTCTTTGTCTCTCAGAAATGCATTCTTTCGTGACCACTTTCTCCTGCCTCACTCATAATTAATCTCTTTCTGAATTATCTGTTTTACGTAATTGCTTTTCTTTATAATTATAAGTTAGAATTTCAACCAACTGTGGGTGCATACAGAACTGTGCCGTGCAGTTTAATTTAAATAATGTTGTTTCTAGGGTGGCAAAAAAATCCATCATTTATAATAATAATTTTCAAGCTATTGTTGCATGTGTAATTAAAAGATATTTAGTTTCATTTTAAAATCATGCTTTTTATTTATTTACATGTGTAGCTGAGAATAATACATTAATTCAACATAATGGGTGAGGAAAAAATTTTTGCGATTAAATTTTTAAAATATTAATTTATTTAATGGTTTTAATACCACAGTGGTGATATTTATGCTGCAAGTACTAATCATTTTTATCTTGATTTTAAACATCACAATTACTAAATTCTCAAGAAATAATGCAACAAAGTAATTATTTCTTCAAGAAAAACTGCGTTCTTCCTGTTATCATTAAATAACACTAATAATGCACAATGTGAAAATAATTTGATAGCTATGAAGTAGTTTTGGATAATATGATATGTTAAGAAAATTATTATAGTTTTTATATTAAAAGCAATTAAAATGTTATAGTTTTGAGAACCAATTCTTAATATTTTTTATAACGCAATCTTTTGAGTTTCAGAGTCGCGTATACTTTTGCCATAAAATTCCTTACAGAAATAAAACATTTGTGTAAAATAAATAAAAAAATCAACATTTTTTTTTTTAGATTCAATACTCTGTGTATCAACATTGGAGATCAATTGACTGATTATTAGCATCGTATCTGAAGTGCAATATAGCGCTGTGTGAATAGTAGAAAAGCATGTATAATAATTGATTCTATATTTTGTATTGTATAGAAGAAAAAAATAAATTCAGCAATGTATTACAAGAGTAATTCCAGGAGCTAAGAAACTTAATTCCTAAGAAAACCCTCCTTAATTTTAGATTTATTGAATAATGACTTTAAAAAACTGTAACGAACCTCCTCGGCATTGGCATGAGGGTTTACAGAAGGAAAATCCAAAATTAAAAAACAAATTTATTTCGCATACCTTACACACACACAATTACTAACAACATTTAATTAAGATAATGATGAGCTATTCACTTTTAGCGTACTCTAAATATTTATAATGAAACAATACTTATCATTAAAAGTAGATATTCATGTGGATTCCTTGAACTCCACAACGAACTTCTTAACGATTCAATTGTAAACGCTTATTTAATCTAACAACACATCCAATTGCGATCACTTCTCTCTCTCTTTCGTGAATTCAACTAACTTAACTCAGTGGCGGAACAGCCCATGGGGGCCAAGGCCTACTGTGCCCATATCAGTATACGTGACCTTGGGCCTGAATTCAACTAATTTGACTTTAAATCAGGGGCGGAGCTACCGCAGTGTCAGCTGTATAAATGATACGGCTGTATAAATGATGTATAAATGATCAGCTGTATAAATGATGATATAATGATATATTATAATTGTTACGTAATAGAAAAAAAAAGAATCCTTTGAAACAAATATTTTAAATCTATTTTTTGCAGTAAATTTGATACATTAAACATTAAGGGTCAGATTTCTTAACAGGAATGTATAGAAATAAGATTTTTTATATTTGAACAAAATATTTCCTGTTTCCTTTTAAAGGGAGGAATAAAATCGAATTATGAAAGTTTCAATGTTATATGACAAGTAAATATTTCTTCCTGATTCAATCTGAGTACCAAATGCAAGAATATATTTGCTTAAGAACATTCAATCTTAAGTTTTAAGGCATCCATCAAATACTAGAGCCTTTTTATTGAAAGAAATTCTAAATTCTGCTACGTATTGGAAGAAAAAAATGTTTGTCTACTTTAAACGAATAGATTCAGGAAAAGGAAATATGATTGAGTGCTTGTGGTACACCCCCTGTTAATTCTTCCCGACCAAGTGTCCCGAGATTTCCATTTTTATGTAGATAGAGAGAAACAAATCCCTTTTTTGTCAAAACCTGGCAGCATACCCTTCTCTCTCAAGTCACGTGATGCGAAAATTTGTTTCCAAAACTTCTGTTCTCGTTCACTATTTCAAATGATAGAAGTATTTCCCAGCACGAACCTTTTAAAAAAATATTTTTAAAGGATTGTTCGAAGCAATCTTTTTTTCCCCTCTTCCCCTTCCTATTTCCAGAAGTAATGAATCTCCAAATAGTTTGAATGCATTTTTCATAACGTACTGTGAAACGCTTTTCCTCTTTCCCGAAATAGAAAATAGAGAGAAGATAATTTAAATTGAAATTTCGAAAAAATTTGGTAAGTAGCATCTCAAGCTCTTGATACAGTTTAATTTCTCTGATGACATCAGAGAAAAGAAGGAAATATGCATAAATAAATCAGGTTCGTGTATTTTTAATTATTTTCTCAGACATAAGAGAAAATTTTTAAAAAAAAGGTAATGTCTTTTTTTTAAATTTTATTACATTTAGAAATGCCCTTTTTTAGGTGTAAAAAAATAAAAGAGAGTTTACTAAATATGTTTAACGATATATATGTTCCGGTCAATGTGATAAATCTGTGTTATTATTAATAATCACCATTTATTATTAACAATCATCAGTTATTATTAATAATCACCGGTTATTATTAATAATCTCTGGTTATTATTAGCAGTCCCCGATTATTACTAATAATCACCGATTATTATTTATAATCACCGATTATTATTAATAATCACCGATTATTATTAATAATCACCAGTTATTATTAAAAATCACCTGTTATTATTAATAATCATCGGTTATTATTAATAATCACCGGTTATTATTAATAGTCACCGGTTATTATTAATAATCACCAGTTATTACTAATAATAATCAACTAAGCCGGTTAAAAAGAAATTAGTTTGTTCTAATTTACTACGCATACTGGTAATATTAGTAATTACCAATAAAGTTTGGTCAATGTGTAATAATTTTTAACGCATTTGACTAGAGATTTCACTTTTTTTCTGACGAAACTTTTTTTCCCTACGTGTTCTATTACAGAAATATAAATAATATTTAAAAACAATTTTGTCAAACAAAAAACAAAAATAATTGTTCTTAATAAATGTAATGCAAAAGTTAGAAGCAAAAATGAACGATGAAATGATGATGTTAAGCTAGTAGATATCCTGAAATTGCTAGATTTGAAAACTTACTTTAAAAAAATAATAAGCGAGGCTTCTTTGTAGCGTTTAAATAAAATATTAAAATGTATTTTACTTCAAAAATTACTTTCAGAAAGTGGAAAGAAACCTAAAGAAACTTTTAGTTTTGGTTTCAAAGGGCCACTTCCTACCAGCATTTACCAACCGAAAGTGGCATCTGCTTTTATTAAAAAAGTTGCAACTTTTGTTCTAGGGAATAAAAAAGTAGAAAACATATTTTTATAAAGCCAATAAGATGGCCAATACAAAATAAAATCATAAAATTTTTCTGTCAATTTTTGACCAAATCTACGATTTTAAGGTAGTCCAATACCTTAACTCTACTAATGCCTACAACGACAAATTTATTATCATTGCACATTAACATATTAAAATTATGTCAGAGTTGAAGTTTCAATAAATTATGCTTAATTAATCAGCCTGACCAAACTTCATTTTTTGGCAATGATTAATTTGATATTACTCAAGAATTTACGTGGTTGCTTGTTAAAAACGTGGGAGAATTTAAGAATTACTGAAAACTATTTGAGAAATATTGAAACATTCGATATTGCTCTAGAATTCATATACTGTTTGAAATTTTAGACACCTATTTCAATTGAAAAATATATAATTTAAGAAGTTTGAAAGATTTGAAATACTTCAATTTCCCAACTTTAAGTTCGTAAAAAAAATTTCATGACGCAAAAGATGTTAGTTACTTTGGCCATAGGTAATAGCTCTGTAGTTGAATATCCACATTATGTATTTAAGCCTTAGTTATTTTTAAATTGATCTTTTATTTAATTAGCTTTTTATTTAATTATCTTTCTCATTAAATAAATGCTTTCTTTTGTTTTAACTCTTACATAATACTTTTCAGAAAATGTGTTTTGTAGAATGAATATGAAGAAAGATGCTTGATTAAAAAATTTTTGCTTTTAAGGAAAATAAAATAAATAATGAAATAGCTAAAATAAATAATAACTGAAGTAAAAAATAAAATAAATAATAACTGAAGTAAATAATAAAAATCAACTTTATTTCATAATTCGCATGCATTTGCAGTTTTCAACAAAATTATTGTTACCCCTTAAACCTCTTAAGTGGTTTGCCCGTACAACGTACGAGCTACCAAAAGTTGTCAGAAACTGGTTTGCCCGTTCGCTGTACGGGTACTGCTATTTTCTTTCTTTCTTTGATTTGCCCGTATTTTTAATTCTTATGGTGTATTATTTAATGTATTGTTTTGAAAAAATGATGCAGTTTATGGTGAGGGCGGGAATTAGTAGTGTTGTGAGTTATGTACAATAAAAAAAAATGTGTCTTTTTGAAGCATTTTGGGTAAAAAAAATGACCGCTTAAGGGGTTAAATAGTATAATCTTAAATTACAGGGCTAGCTAAATCTTTTCTTTCATAGAACCCGTCATCAAAATGGATTCAGCGAAGCTGAATGCCGTCGCTACAAGCCTATTATCTACAGCAATGTCATCGAAGCGATGGTCACAATACTGCATGCTATGAATAGTATGGATATTCCTTTTGATACCCCTCAGAGACAAGTAAGTGTCACTTTTATTGCACACACACATCCCCCTCCTGTAAATAAAAATTATTTTTATCAATATATATAAATTTCAGATATAAAATTCCGATTCTACCAGTAATATTGATTTGAATGAAAAATATTATTATCGAGTGATATTTTGTGATAGTTACTAAAAGTATTTTCGAATATATCGACGAACATTTTCTTTTTTAATCAATTTGTGAGCATTTTTTAAATTTTTTTTTCTTATGAAGCTCTTATTTTTAGTAACCCGTAGTCGATCTCCTAACAATTTTATATTATGCTAAAGAGACAAATGATAGCAGATAATTTAAACTTTAAAAAATTTTTAATAATAATTAATAAATTTACTGCCGACATTATAAGCAATTATGCATCACAGAAAAACTTATTAATTTTTCAGTCATCTAGAGTCTTTTATATAATAATTTTGATACAGTCGCCAAAAAGCAACTACATTTATAACTAAATTCGTATTTTCATTGAACGGATAAATTTATATTGCTGCTGAAAGGAAACTAAATTATAATGTTAATGAATTAATTAACAAATTAACTAGCATGGTTAATTATTTTTTCACCCATATGATTTCTCATTAGGAAAAAAAAGCTTAATTTTCAAATTTTATTAGATTTGAGCCATAAAAATACACTATCTACCAAGAAGTAGACACTCTGCAAATAAGGTAATTTTGGTCATGTCTATCACACAATTATATATTGTGTTGGATACAATGTTGTAGTCATTCGCATATTCGATAGCTCTAATTTTGAAAATGTTGTAATCGTTGGTTATCACAACAGAAACGTCCGAAACATACGTGATATTGCCCGTGATTTGAAGTATCCTAAATTGGCAATGACCTACGTGATTCGCTTGTGGAAGGTGAGCATTGACTGTAAAAATGTGACCTGACAGGCAGACTCAAAAAATTCGGCGTTCGAGACAGAAGGGTGCTGTCTAGACCTATCTGGAGGAATCACACACTACTTGATGACTCACATCGGCGAGGACTTTCAACAAGCATTTAGAACTAACTGTACGGATGGTGTTCGGTGAATAGCATAACTAAAGAAGCATATCTGCTGAGTTTTCACGGTCACTGATCACGAATCCAAAAGTGTGGCTGAGGTTAATTCAAAGAGACAGCATAACAGAGGATACAGGTTCTCTTGAACTATGAATCAAAGTTCATCCTCTTCCGATTGGATGGTAAAGTTTGGATTTGGCTTCTGCCTGGAGAAAGCCACCTCCTGGAATGTGTTTTGCCATCAGTAAAATTCGGTGCAGATTATATTATTTTGTAAGGGTGTTTTTCTTAGCTTGGCCTGGAACCCTTGAATACCATACCTGGTACATTAATCTTCGAGACCTACTGCACCCTTTTGGATGATCATATGGTTCGTACGTTATGGTAGTTTTACAGAGTGGGCTGATGGTGTTTCCAAGATAACAACGCCATCAATGATGTTGCGAGGTCCACCATGGCTTTGTATAATGACAATGTGGCTTAGTGATTGAACTGGTCGACCCAGAGTCCTTAAACCTATCGAATACCTATGAGATGAGTCTGAACGTCGACTGAAAGGGAGTCCCACCCCTTTTCCAAAATCAGAGAGGGCTCGTAGAGGCTCCACCAAATATTGATGATGAGTTATAATTTTCTTTTTCAATCACAGGTATCCAAATACATCTTGGTAGATAGCTTGAATTTTCATCAATTTCAAACGTAATTAACATCATTTTAAATTATCGCTTTCTCAGAAAATTCTTTGAAGCTTATAACTAGAAAAATCAAGAAACTTTTTTTTTCTTAGTCAAGCAAGAACTACTCTGCTACTTTAACTTGAAACAAATTTAAGAAATGAATTATTTGAAACAATTTTTCTGTAAGAAGCTACTGTTTTAATAAAATCTTCAAAAAAAAATTAGCACTTTTTTCCCCTTAAAACTTATAGGACCAAAAGTTATATTAGGTTGGGGAAAAAGAAATCGATTATTTTTGCATGAAAATCAAGACTTTCTTTAACATACTTTCGATTGTTCGATTTAGGTCAAATATGTACCGTTTTGCTGTAAAATTTGTTGCCATTTTAAAGGTAGCTTCATATTGCCTCTCTCATAGAAGTCTTGGCGTTTATTGGCAAAAACATCTAGTAATAGATTTTCACAATCTTCTCTTGATTCCAATTTCTTATCACTCAGGGAGTTCTGAAATGCGAGAAAAAGGTGGCAATCGCTTGGTACCAGGTCCGGACTATATGGTGGACGCATTTAAACTTCCCAACCAAGCTCCCAGAGGTTCTGGCGAGTCACTACAGAAGTGTGTGACTTGGTGTTGTCCTGATGTAACACAACACCTCTTCTGTTGACCAATTCTGGCCATTTCTGGTCAATCGCTAGCTTCAAACGGTCCAGTTGTTGACTGTAGAAATCTGAATTTAGTATTTGACAATGCAGAGGCAACTTCTAATAAATAATTCCTTTCCAGTCCCACCAAATACGCAGTAGAACCTTCCTGGTCATTAGTCCTGGTTTGGTCACCGTTTGAGCTGCTTCACCGCACTTTGACCACGATCGTTTTTGCACAATATTGTAGTATGTGACCCAGTTCTTATCCCCAGTCACCATCCATTTAAGGAATGGATCGATTTCATTCCGTTTGGCCGAGGCTTCGCTGATGAAAATTCGATCCATCATCGTTTTTGGTGTTAATTGGTGTGGCACCCAAACATGGAGCTTCTTTTTGAATCCAACTTTGCGCAAATGGCTTAAAACTATTTTATGATCAATTTTTAGCTCCTGGGCGATGCTACAACTACTAATAGACCGGTCAACTTCGATTATTTCTGTGATTTTATCGACATTTTCGATGACGGGCCTGCCTGTACTAGGTGCATATTTAACATCAAAAATACCTGAACGAAATCGACGAAACCAAAATTGCACGTAATTAGTTATTACAGTATCAGCACCATAAACACCATGCGCAATTTCAGCCACCTGGTTTGCATTTTCGACTTTATCAAAGAAAAACTGTAAAAACAGCCGAATTTTCTCTTTGTTGACTTCCAATTTTAACACCCTGTAACTCACAACTGAATGGACCAAACAAAAAAAATATTTTTAGTGTGAAATGTCATCTTGACAACGAGCATAAATTTGAAATTGTTTGATCGATACTTCACGAGATATCGACACTACAGCCATCTGCTGAAAAAATAATGGATTTCTTTTTCTCCAACCTAATAATATTTCTAGTTTATATCTCCTTGTGTGTGTGTAAATACTGGAAGTATTCTTACTTTATGTGCACACAATTATTCGAAGTTCTTGAAAACTAAATTTGGTGTCGTGAGAAAAGCAATCTACTTTCTAGAGTGACTTTCCTTTTTTTCTTTTAAGATATTTTTCTTCGTCCTTTCGGTCTTATTTTATTTCCACCATTTCAGTCTTCCTCTAGATACTTTGCAATAATTTTTCTCCTCTAGGACATTCCATTGAGATTTCAAATTTTTAAGCCTTTTCTAGGGCAAATTCCTTTTATGAATGAAATGTATTCACTCTAAAATTTTTATATTCACTCTTTTAAGTAGTAACTCATTAAACAAAATTAAATGGGCCGTGGGTAGCCTAGTGGTTAGAGCATCGGACTCCAGACCGGAAGGCCTGGGTTCGATGCTCGATGTCACCAAATACCCTCCGAGTGCACACGGAGTACGTGCTCGTTAAATCAGTGGGTCCGTAGTCTTGTGGGCTTATTCACTAGCGCAGGAACTGGAGAATATTTCCCTCCCCTTCAGTTCACTTGCAGAAATTGTGGAGGTGGAGATAGAGGTCGTGTCGCCATCTATCGTCCCTTCGGGGAAGTTTCACTGAGCTTAAAATCGCACTGTCACCTGTATGGTGCTCAAGGCCAACGACAGGCGTACCTCTTGCCCATGCCACGATGAATTTCGTGGGCCTCGTTCTGACTACGTCAGACAGGTGGCATTAGCCACAACAACAAAATTAAATCTCCCACTAAAATAATTCTACACGTGAAATTTAATTGATGTCAATCTACTTCTTAGTGAGACAACTTATAAAGAAAACTAAAAAAAAATTTGATCTCTCCATTTCACACCTATTTGTAAGAATTGTGTAAAAATTTTAAGAAAAACTTTTAATAAAAACAATTTTTGGTTTACTGGAAAAAAAGTTAGATTCAATATAGCAAAATAAAATTTTATAAAATAACGTAATAAAACAATCCTCTCAAGTTTTTATTTCACTGGAACTGATATACAGGGTGGGGCGCGGGAAGTTCATTTTTTGCACATGCTCCAGTGATGTTCGTAGAGAGGGAAGGGGAGTGAGGAGGGGTTAGGTGGAAGAGGTGGAGTGGAATCTATGTGTTCCCTCCCATCGCAGTCATCTAGGTCGAGGCAGCAGTGCGCTTTTGCCTGGGAGGCGTATTTCTTTAACAGTTGGTCGGTAATTGCAGTGCAACGTGCCTTTCGTCATCACTTCGTGTTCCTGATCGGAAATGTGTTTTAATGTGGCTGGAAGCCTTCAGAGCAACAAGGAATGGACCCAAAGATAGAAAAGGCCCTCCGAAGACCGTTAGAACATCTGAAAATGTGGTACGAGCTCGTGTGTCAATTCAGATTGGTATATGACAATGATCCAACAATTCTTCTTACTCGCTCCCAAGAAAGAGATTTTGGCAACATTTGGTTAGAACAAGATGGGGCCACAGCCTATACCTCCAGGGTTTACATAGGTATTTTCAGAGCAGCCTTCCCCGAACTACTGATCGATCTGCGATAAGGCCGTAAATTGTGCTCACTTGATTTATCCCTTCCTAATTACTTCCTGTGGGCTTATCTCAAATCCCTGATTTACAAAAATCGCTCCAAGACCCAGGCAGACCTAAAAATCCACATCCGAGTCGAAATTGACAATATTCCCGGTCAATATGCTTGAAAAGGTAACTCAGTTTTCGAAATCGACTGCATGAAATCGACTGCATCAGTGTATGAATAATGAAAGGCGACATTGAAAAGGCATTGTATGTGAAACTGTGTAAATTCAAATTTCCAATGTTGTGTTAAGTGGAAAATAACAATAAAGTCAAATGAAACATATAGTGTGTTCTATTGCATTTTCAAAAAAAGGAAGTTCCCCCACCTCACCCTGTACATACACAGGGTGTTCCATAAATAGTGCACAGGTAGATTCCTCGTTGTAAGTACATAAAAATGTCCAAAGAATTGTACCTGTACGGTCCATAGTTTACGAGAAAAATACGGTAAACAAAAATGCAAGGTGATGAATGAATGATGATGCATGTGTGTGTGATGGTTCATGATGAGGCTCCAGCTCATTTTTATACTCCTGTACGTAATTGGCTGGATTAGACGTGGGGGTCCAGCTCTATGGCCACCACGATCAGAAAATCTCATACCATTGGATTTTTTGTGTATGGGGCATTCTCAAATAATTGGTGTATTGAGACGCAGTGGCTGCACAAACGGACTTAGTTGCTCGTCTGCATGCTGTTTGTACTTCGGTGGACACCACGCTGCTGCGACGTGTGTTTTCATCCATTCTACGTTGCGCTCAAACCTATCTTGATATGCATGGAGGATACTTTGAGCATCTGTCTTTATAATAAATGTTTGCAAATACTGCTGCTGATGTGTCCAATATGGCTGCGACGTCATACTTTGTTTTTCATATTTATCTCATAAACTGTGGATTTTACAAGTACAGTTCTTGGGGCACTGTTTATGAACTTCCAAAGAGGAATCTGGGTGTGAAGAGTTTGGGTGCTATTTTTTGGGCCCCTGTATAGAATAAAGCAGTTTTTATGCACCGATAAATTTTAAAGGTAAAGGGAAGTGCTGAGTGAGAAGAAAATAGGGTTTTGTAAATTATCAGAACTTTATTCTGCAAGAAAATAATAATCTGCACATGTTAAAAAACCCCCGGAAAGAAATAAACTATTAACTCGTTCAATTCATTTCATGAACTCATTCTCATTTGAACATTCTCATGAAACATCCATACAATTTTCTTTTCAATTATCTTGTACTTATATCTTTTAGAGGGATGCAAGCCTCTTGATTGAGAGACTTCAAAGCAACTTGGACCATGAACCATTCACCGAAGAAGTGCGTGATGCCTTGAACCAACTCTGGAAGGATTCTGGAGTGCTTAGATGTTTTGATCGTTCCAACGAATACGAACTAAATGATAACATGAAATAGTGAGTTTTATTATTAAATACGTAAATATTTTCAAAGATAAAATATATTTCCAACAAGCTCTAAAAGAAGAAACCGGGATATGCAAATTAGTCAAAGTAATTAAGGAGCGTGTTGTAAATTAGCAGGCGAGGTTATACGCCAAGAAAAAGGTGTTGACGGAGTTCTAAGAAGATTCATGTTGATTGTGCGATTAGAGTCTCGCTGATTATTAGGCAGCGATCTACAATTGGAAAATTTGATCCAGCTGGAAAGTAAGGAAGTAAAAGGCAGGTGATATTTAAATTTAGATTATCGGATCATAAGAGTAAATATATAATAAAATTAGTGGGAAGTTAATGAATGCTAGTAATTCAAATTGCGTGTATCTCTCGGTCCTCTTATTCCGGTAGGTCCCGTTCGATATAGAGTTTAATATTTGATAAGTATCATATTTCTTGATTTAATTTAATAGTGAGAGTCAAACACATTGACTTAGACATCTTGATAAATCTTTTTAATTGGATGGTTGATAATAGATTCAAATGAATAAATATAATTTGTTATTGTAAAAATGTCGTCTGGTCGTTCTTTGCTTCAATTCAATCTAGGTGTACAGGGTGGAATCCAAGGGGATTTCCACAAGTGTTTTACCAAAATATAGAAATAAAAGCCGAACAGAAAAAACAGTAGAGCCCAGCACGAAGGGCTACAACCTCAGACCACGAGGTGGAAGAGGAGTGGAGTCCCGACCGGCCATGGAGATGAAGACACAACAGGGAGGACCAGTTCGAGTCAGCTGGCAGCCCCTCTCCTAACTACCACACCACACCAACGGGAAGACGTTTCAGCTCTCGACAGATTTAACGTGCATCGCTGCCTTTCATGGCAGGTTTTTAGTGGTACTGGGCTTGAACTCATGACATGCCTGCCATGATCCGATACCTTGACCACTGGGCTACCGCAGCCCTCAACAACACATTGTGAAACATTTAGCATTATTCTCAACAAAGTGTATCATGATAATACAGTTTGATGCACTTTTTAATTATAATTATTTTAAAAGTGGACAAAATAATTTATAAACAGCCAAATATAACAATCCAATAACAGAGGAGTTTTAATTCCAACACCTCAAACTATAGACTTTGGTGTCTCCAACAAAATCAAGTATTACCAGGCCTTATCTATCATACTTGTCGAAATGGGGATTTTTGTACTGCATTTCTTGGATTGCCGTGCGATCGACGCTTTTTGTGTGCGTGTTTTGATCCACCAGTTCTCATCAAACTTCGTACACTTATGTAAAATTGAACGCTGATCACGAATATATATACAACGCTTTTCAAAATTACAATTAGTTTAAAAGTCATTGAAATTCCATAATTTTCTCATCGTTTCCGGTGTTCCGTTAGTTTGGCAGGATTGCGTCTCAGCGTTCTCGCAAATACCTAAATATTTTTCACGCTGGAAAATTACGTAAGTGACCATTTTGCTCGACATTTTATCAGGAATCTTAATTTGGTTTTCATTTTGCGAAATTTCAGCAACTTTATCTTTAAATTCAAAGAACCCCTTTTATAAAATCAACCCTCTATTAGCGTACGTGCTGTGAAAGAAACTTACAGGCTGATTTTTAAATTTCTGGTGTTATTCGAACAGAAACCTTCCCCGAGTACAAATATGCTTTCGATTTCAACGCTAAGATTATTAAAACGCGAGATACAATTTATATTTTAAGTGTTGATTATATGTCATATATTTTTAAGGCAAAGAATTGCTTTTCTAAACATATAGGGTGTTTTTTTAGAGGTATAGAACTTTAAATTGCAATAAAACAACGATGTATTATTCGATTGACATGAATTTTTTTTTATTCGAAAGATAATCTTGTGGCATTACATTTTAAATATGATCAAGCAAGGCGTAGATTCGTCGAATGGGCCCAAAACGAGATTGCCGTTGTTCCCGATTTTCATAAGCGAATTTTGTTTAGCGATGAAGCGCACTTCTGGTTGAATGGCTACGTCAACAAACAAAACTGCCGCGTTTGGAGTGAAGCTAATCCACAAGTGTATATCGAAACACCGTTACATCCAGAAAAACTGACTGTTTGGTGCGCTTTATGGGCTGGTGGAATCATTTGTGACGAATCTATACGGAACTTTATCACTAACCTTCTGAGCCGACCTTTTTAGGGAAATTTAATTCCCTACCTATTTCCAATCAACTCCAAAAAGCGGACAGGATTCCTTGTTATGCAGATTAGATTCAGTATTTAAGTCAAACGAAATAATAAAGTTAGGGCAGTAGGAGATAGATATTGAAACATAAAGTTATAGTGAATTTGAATTGAATTTTTATTGTTGGAGATAATTTAATTTCATGAAGAATTGAGAATCCGAGTGGTAAATATAGAGTTGTATTTAAAGTCTCATTAAAGTTATAAGAGTGAGATTAAAGTTAAATGTTCAATAAGAATATTATTAAATATAATTCTGGGATCTCTTATAGTGGTAATTTCTGCGTGATCGTTATTTAATAAATTAATTAATTGGATCATTAATTAATTAAGTTAATTTAAAGGATATTACCTTTAAAACCTCATAATATTAGAAGTAATTGTTAATAAGTCTTTGATTCTATTTGAGAAAGATAACCAAATAAAGAAAGTTATTTATAAAAATGGCTACTGGTTCTTCCTTGACTCATAATTATTCTCGTTCTCAAAATGAAGTCCTAAGGGACCTTCACACATTGGTCCGTACTTCTTCAAAAACGATGAAGGCCACAACGTTACAGTCAATGGTGATCGGTATAGAGCCATGAATACTAACTTTTTCATTCCTGAATTGAACAATCATGATGTCCAGGAGCTGTGGTTCCTACAAGACGGCGCAACATGTCACGCAGCTCGTGCCACAATCGATTTATTGAAAGACATGTTTGGGGACCGCCTAATTTCACGTTTTGGACCTGTGAATTGGCCTCCAAGATCTTGTGATTTAACACCGCTAGACTATTTTCTGTGGGGCTATGTAAAGTCATTGGTCTATGCGGATAAGCCGCAAACGCTTGACCATTTGGAAGACAACATTCGCCGTGTTATTGCCGATATACGGCCACAAATGTTGGAAAAAGTCATCGAAAATTGGACGTCCAGATTGGACTACATCCGAGCCAGCCGTGGCAGTCATATGCCAGAAATCATATTGAAAATGTAATGCCACAAGAGTATCTTTCGAATAAAAAAATTCATGTCAATCGAATAATACATCGTTGTTTTATTGCAATTTAAAGTTCTATACCTCTAAAAAAAACACCCTTTATATGGTTTTCCCCGGTTCCCCCCGTTGCCCGGATGGGCATGCCCATTTAGTTTGTAAATCTGAGAATCTACCATGATTAAAATACATAACTGAGAATGTTGTTCTAGTTAACTGAGTAAAATTTATTGAGGCTGTCGAAAGTTCAAATTAAGAAAGAATATTAAAAATTAAACTTAAGATGAATAATGAAAATTAAAGTTTAAGCTGAATATTGGAAATTAATGGTTAGAATGACTATTTTAAGTTAAAAATTTAAATAAGGCATGAAAAGTTAGAAGTAGAAAAATAAAATTTAGGCACGTAATTACTTAAGGGCCATTAAGACCCTCGAATAAATCTCGTTTTGCTTCTTGGAGGGGATTGTGACGGGCTCACGCGTCTTTTCTTTAGCATGTTCTTTGGGCTCTTTGGTGCCAGAATTAATGGCAACTCTTTGTCAACCAAATCCAGGAAGTGAACATTTAAAGAAAGATACAAATTAGGAAGCTTTTAAATATCAGAAGTTAGAGAGTAAGCGGGCTGGCAGTTAGAGGAATGTAAACAGTTCATGGTTCAAGAGTGAAGAAGTTGTTGATAACGTTACGTGGCGAATAGTAGGATTTATACGTGAAGAGATCTATCGAATCAAGGTGCATACCATTACACTCGAGTCATTGTACGGCTTCATCTAGGAGTTATAATCGTTACTTCAAACTACAGCAAGGTAGGATTGATTATTTAATATTAGTATCGACGATATTATTGGAATTGAGTTTAGGAGAGTCAGTTATTGATAGTGGTCCGGGTTAGGTTACTTTGTTATTATCTACTTTTTGTGTGTTGTGTGTTTTGCCATCGTAGATTCTCTCACATAAATTATTATAATCTAATTTGTTAAAGCTTTAAGTTTAAAATCTTAATAAAGCTATATTAAGGTTATGTATGATTCTAGTTCTTCCGTTAATCCTACACCTCTAGTTCACGCTGATAGCCAAAGAGATAATCATCCCAGGGTGGGGGGATTATCTCACTGTATAAAAAATTTAATGAGGTCAAAATTTAATTAATATATTTAATTATTTTAAGTAAGTTGCAAATTAAAGTCGAAGGAAAGAACGGTTCTAGCAAAGAAAATAGCGAAGTAAAATAAATAAATACATCTAAATTATCCTGTATTTCCCAGGTTCATCTGTCTCAGTCAATATATAAATATTATTTTAAACAAGAAAACATGTTGTCTTTTTTACGTAGCTGTGGGAGAGGATTTCCACAAACCCTTTTTCTTATCAGATATGTACTCAACAAAAACATGGTTACCAAATTTCAAGTATGTTGATCTAATAAGCTCAAAAACGGAATTTTTTTTATCTTTAGCACCCCCACGACTCCCCTCTGTCCTTGTGACCACAGTAGCTAAGTGGTTAAGGTGAAGGACTCGTAGTTGGCATGTCATGAGTTCGAGCCTAATACCAATGAAGACCCACCGTTCAGAAGGGGTTAATACGCGTTAAATCTATCGAGGTTTATACGTCCTCCCACTGGTATGACTGAGAGAGTACCAGCTCAAGTGTAGTACTCATCACGTGGCCATGGTTCAAAATTACGAGGTCCGTCACCAATAGTCCTCGTGCTGCATCTTTAAAGTGTGACGAAAATATAACTCTCACTCACTTACACCCCCGGTCTTTAGATGCCTATTTCCACAAAAAGCTTTCTTAGCGGATCGCTACACAATAAAAGAAACATGCCTGCAAAATTTCAAGTCTATAGGTCTCATACTCCTAGAGATCTCGTAATGATTGAGTTAGTGAGTCGCTTTTTTCCTGTATACAGAGAGAGGGATAAAAAATAAAAGTAATAAAAAAATATAAGTCGAATTCTGATTCTTCTAAACCAGTGATTCCCAAAGTGGTCTATATCGACCCCCAGGAGTCTATGATAACCTACGAGGGGTCCACGTCAGCATAGAAATAATTTGGTGGTCCGTGAGATGTAAATGGGGTTCTATGATAGTAACTCTCATTAAACCAGATGATGTGTGTGTGTGTGTGTGATTTTAATTTTAAAATAAAATCTACTCAAATGGAAATTATATTTTACCTATTTAACTGATTTCTTTACTAAATGTAACGATATTAATTTGCAGTTACAAGGTGACAACATAAGTTTTATTAAAACAAGGACCATCATTTCAACGTTTCCTTTCAGAATTAAGTTTAAGGAGTATAATATTGAACGTCGCGATTTTTTCCAGTTTCTCCATTGGCCCTATACAATCCACTAGGAAAATGACGTTTTAACATACGTTCATCATTTAAATGCCCTTTATTGAGGTTTTGAAACTAGATTTGAGAATTCTTTGACTGTGGTAATTACAACAATTGGCATTGAATTCATATGGTCACATTGGAAAAAAGATGTCACACATTATACAAGAGGAAATGATCGGAATAGGCATTAGTGGAGATCTTAAAGTTCAAAAACGGATGTCAGTAATTTTGGCTTTAAAAAACTTTAACTGTTATTTATCTTGAAATATCGAGTTCTGTAAGAAAGTTTTCAATTGCTTTTCCTAGTGAGAAGAAATTCCAGTGCGATTACCAAACACCCAATTTTTAAAAAAAAAAATAAAGAAGGAAGCAAAAGACTGGACACTACTAACCGAAAGGGGGTTTCGAGTTAAACCAGATAAGATTGATGCCGAATATTGAAAATTTGTTATTGATGCACCAGATTTATCCCTCCTATTATAAACATTTGTTTGTTAATCAGTTAATTTTTGTTACAGTTATTTTATGTAATAATTAAATTTTAATTTAATATTAGCATGTATTTCTTAAGTTTTAAACACTATAATTAACTACAGTTAAAAATTTAAATCTTTTAAAGTAAATAGCACTATACCAGCTGTCAAAAAGACATTTAGGTAGATAAATTTGCAAAAATTAAATATTAGTTAAGCAGGGGGTCTACCTAAAACCGAAAAACATAGCATATGGTCTATGAGACAAAAAGTTTGGGAGCCTTTGTTCTAAACAGTCATTTCCCAAAAATCATGTCCAATAAACGTAAGTGAATTTCAAAGTCAATGGCATAACGTGGTGTGGAAATTGGAAAATGTGGAGTGACTAAGTTAGATTTCGCTTTCGGCACTCGAACGTATTCATGATTCAAAATTATGAGAGCCATCGCCAACAACTCTCGTTTAGCTTTAGAGCATTGTTTATTTAAATTAAATTGAATCAACGTCTATAATGCAACAGATTCAGTTGATTCTATTAATAAATTGATGATATATTTAAGAAACTAATTGCATCTCACATTTAAGCTACTTTTATGCTTGAATTTTAATTCCTTTAACTATATTTCTATAGTTCGCGACACATTATTAGAATAATTATTATTTGACGTAAGATTCAATATATACGACCTTTTTTCTCCATTTACGTTGTGGCAACAAGAATTAACACAATTTAAATCAGTCGTAGAATGATAACGAAAAAAGTCCAATATATATAGATATATATATATATATAATATATATATATATATATATATATATACACAAAGCGAAAATTTAATTAATTTTATTCATCTGAAAACTACCGATTATTCCAAGTATAATGTTTTTTCATTTAAATTCCCGTGAAAGGTTATAAGGTCAAATTTTAATTAAAAAATGTTTTTTTTCTCTTTTTCTTTTTTTCATTAGCTTCTTCGGCCACATTGACCGTCTCGCTGCAGAAGATTTTATGCCTAATGACACAGATATTTTGAAAACAAGAGTCAGAACAGCTGGCATCGTTGAGACGAATTTGTACGTTCAAAACTTGCATTTCAGGTAATATTATCAGATAATGATTTTTCATACTTATTTTGGGAATACGAGTCAAAGATAGTGAGAATGGAATGCGTACATTATTTTCAAGGGAAAAAATACTTTTTTAAAAAAATAATTGGCAACGTGCAAAAAATAAATAAATAAAATGACTTTGTCTTTACCGCCTTCCCCCCCTCCCCTCATTTTATGAATGATACCATTAAAAAACTGAAACACGAAATTTAATTCTGCCCTTATAAGAAATCAAATTATTAATTTAAAAGTTGATTTTTTATAAAAATGTTAAGCTTCCTCCTTAAAAATTAATCTTTTTATCGTTATGAGATAATCAGCAAATAAATTAACTGCATATATATTTGACTGTATTTTTCTCCATCAAATATTTTTACGCAAGTAATATTTAAAAGGATATGGTTAGTTTTCACAGGCAAGTATTTAAAAAGTTATAGTAATGTAATACGAATAACTTTTTTTTTCTTTTAAATGGGGCTGAGGATTGGTAATTGCTATTGTATATCTGGTACAGTCCCCGGGAGCTGGTAACACTTTTTAGTGTTGTAACATATAGGTGGATATCAGTTGCCTCAATGCAATTTCAATGCCTAGTTTCCTCCCCAGAGCGCTGACGATACGAAATTCTACTAGGAGTTTAATTTTTTTTGTCAAGAGGACAAAACCAAACAAGGACATGCCGCATAACCACATGACTGAGACGCTGTCGATTTTTTGCATCATAAAAACCCACCAACCTTTGTTGAGATCGAACTCGCAAACTTAGGTGTACAAGTACAACGCCTAACAAACTACGCCAGCAAGCAGGCATATGGGAACAACTAAAGTACTAAGATTCCATTAATTGTATGTATTCAAGTATTCACTCTCTCTCACTTATTGCATTAACTTTAAAGAAAAACAATTGATTTTTTTTTTAATTTTAGATTTTTGGATGTGAGTGGGCCCCATTCAGAGTCCTTAAGTTGGAGGGAATGCTTCAAAGATGCGTCAGCCATTATTTTCTGCGCTCCTCTTAGTGAATACGATCAATGGGTGGATGGAGACGAAGGAAGAGTAAGCATATTAATAATTAAACAAATAAATAAAGTTCCATAAATATTTGGCGACAGCATATCTTTAGTTTTTTAAAAAAATTATAGTTAAAAAAACTAAAAAAAAACAACACCTTTTTATATTTAACCGAACTAATTTGTAACTTAATCTTTTAGTCGCCAAATCTGGAAATGGGATCTGAAATTAGTCGCCAGATGCGGGATGGGATCTGAAAATGTGGGAAATTGTTATTCCTGACGATCTTGATCAGGGCAATGGAACAAAATTGTTAAATTATTGTATTGCCATCGGTCCTTGACAAGTTAGCAAAATTTCGAATTAATCTGACCTTTTAAAATGAGTAAAAATTGAGTTCAAAGATTTCGTTACGTGCAAGTGAAGCTAATAAAAGGGTGTTAATAATGGTGGCATTCGATGTGCTGAAAGTATTTCAAAGAAATGCTTGTCTTAAGCAAATTTAGTTATTCGATTTCAACGCTAATTTTTGTTAAAATATTTTCCCGCTTCATTATTAACCCTTTAACGTGCGAGATCGAGTTCAATCGATGGGGCTAAACTAGCTAAACTGGGCACAATCGAGATAATTCGAATGAAATCATATTTTATTCTGCTTTAATTTTCAAACTCGAATATAAGCAATTGACGTTTACTCTCGAGAGACTAACTGTTATCCAACTTCGAATTTAGGTATCATCCTCGTCACTTGACCTGGGTTCAAAATTACGAGATCGGTCGCTAATAGAGTTTATAGTGCAATGTAAATATAACTCTCAGTCTCAGGCGTCATCGTGATGTAGTAAATT
Organism: Trichonephila clavipes; assembly: GCA_019973935.1. Lineage (NCBI taxonomy): Eukaryota > Metazoa > Arthropoda > Arachnida > Araneae > Nephilidae > Trichonephila > Trichonephila clavipes. The sequence continues at coordinate 137,399 of BMAU01021135.1, forward strand.
TAGATAAATATTATAAAAAAGTATTCTTTTATTTGCTAGACATCAGCCTTTGGAACACATGTGTTTTGTATAAAAATAATTGAGGAGAAAAAATTTAGATTTCAGAAGCAAATTAGTAGAAAGATTTATACAAAGATATCATTTTAGCGATACAATTATAAAAAAATCGGGTATAACAAAATCTTCTGAAATTCTACGTTTAACGCAGGGGTGTCAAATTCGCGACCCGTAACAAACTTTTTTGCAGTCCTGTCAATACATCGGCACACAATAATGTACTATAATAAAATAAAAATATTTCTACCGAAATAGGAAAGATAGTAGCAGAGAAGAGATGTTGAGAGTCAGGATGTAAGTATTAAATTTTTCTTGTTCTTTTATATATGTTTATTATAATGTATCATTCAAAATAAACTTGTTTCTATAAATATGGATTTTTTCATGGCTCGCTTAAAGTTAAACCTTGTTTATTTGACCCAAATTAGCCTTTGAGTTTGACACCCTTGGTCTAACGGAACGTCATTTTCCCAGAGTTAATTCACCAACATCAAAAAAAGAAGCTCCCACGAGATACTGCGCTGTGCTTCTAGATAAAAAGGATAGCAAAGTAAAAGAAAAGATAGTCGTTACACGTGTAATAATTGCAAAGTTGGGCTATGTGCTGCACCCCTTGCTTCCAAATATATCAAACAAAAAAAGTTTTAAATAATTCTTTTAAAAATAAATACAACTGTTGTTATTTCTGTTGAAAAAGTACAAATAAATATTTTTACTGATAAAAATATTGTGGGTTTTTTTCGAAAAAGATATTAGAAAAGAAATAAAAATCGATGCTAGAGAGAGAGAGAGAGAGCTAGAGTGCAAGATTGCAAAATTCGGTTGTTATCTGCAGTGTGAAAAAAAAAATATCCAAAATTAAAGTTAAAATTTTGATCAATTTAATATTTTTTAAAATTTTTTCAAAACAAGGTTTTAAAATGTGTTTTCTATAATAAAAAAAATTGTTTTTTTTTCTGTCGTTTTTTTTTCAAAATAGGTCGGTGTTAAGTTATCCGACTACGTTCGGAACCGTGAAAATAATGTGATTTTTTCAAAAATTCTAGTTGAGCCTCTGTAGAGAGGTCTGAGCTATATGCAGGCAAAATATTATTATAAGAGAAGTATTTTTCACAAAAGGAGAACATTTGGAAAAAAGATTATTCTAAGTTAATTTTTTGCCAAAATATTATATTTAAATAAATTTTTTTGTCAAAATGTCCTTAAAACGATTTTATGTATGTATTCTAATCTGAGTGACACTAAATATCATGAAAATTATCCATTTATGTGCTTTTTTAAAATCACGGTTCCGAACGCAGTCGGATACCTTCAAGATTTTTATAAAAATATCTAAAAAATTTGACTAAACCCACTCAAGTTTTGAAAGTTTTCTTTCTCTGTTCTGAAAAGTATCTCTGTGCATCATGTAGGGTTAATAATATTTATTTCCACAGTTAGTTTTTTTTAAAAAAATGCATGATAATGCTTTACTTAGTACAACGCAAATTATACGAGCTTTCATACAGGCCATCTCAAACAATAGTTCAATAGCTAATACCCTTTTGTGTTATCAGTTGCAAGTGATTTTATTAAATTTTTTAACTTTAAGAACTAACCCCTTTCATACTTAGATTTCTATGTTTACTTTGTTTTAAGTAACTAAAACTCGATTTCTTCCATCTTTATCATTATCAGATTTTTGGAACGAATTGATTCACGCTTAACAGATTCAAAATTTCATCAAGAAGTTTGAAACAGTTCACCAACTATCGCTGCTTTAAAAACGCAAGGAAATGTACTACTACTAATATAAGAAGCACTACTAATGTAAGATATAATACTTAATAGAACCTTATTAGGAAATAAGAATTTAATTCCTTCAGACAACGCAACAATTTCATATGATTCAGTCTCATCAAATTCGAGATGCTAATGTTATCAATTTTGGACAAGTACCTTAGAATTGTGTAAAGAATGTATACATGCTGCTTAAAAACTGTGTTCTGTATTCTATCATGTCTTTTTACTTTTTGCTCCCTGATTTGTCTTCAGCGTCATTAAATATTCAAATTAAGAAATCCATTGAAAAAGATATGAAATATCTTGCATTAACTTTTCTAGGTGTAAATTATCATTCAGTTATTAAGGCAGAATAATATATTAAGAAATACTATCTACTTCAAAAAAAATTCATATTAAAAATTCGTGTCTAACACGCCGTTACAAATTATACATTCTAAAAAAATTTCTAACTTCACAAATGAAATAACGGTCCTATTTATATGAACAGTTTTGAATACAAAAGGTAAGCAAGACAAATTGCCTTCACTATATAAGTACATTTGTATAATAATGAAGTCTTTTATAGAATATTCAATTTTTCTACGGGGTAGAAACTGCCTACGTGGAAAAAATAATGCGATGAACAACTCTATGTGCATTGTTTCAACAAACATTTGTTGAATTCCATGAAATTGGAATGATTGGAAATACTTCCATCAAGAAATTTTTCCACCGGAAAAAATTTCTGGAAAAAAAAAAGTTTATGTAATTACCACCAATCTAACAAAAACAGATCCTGTAGAACAAATACTTGAAAAAGTGTTTGTAGAGGGTTACTGGTAAGTTTATTGGGATATATTTGAGGAAGCTTGTCAACCACATATATTCATTCAGCATCATGCACTACTACACAATCCAATAACATGCCTACCCTCATCACATCCGTTTAGTGAGTTGACGAAGGGAGCCTTAAGGGATGCCACCCTCACCCTGACATCACGGTGGGTGGAAGTGGACATTTGTTTCGATCGACAAAATCACGTAGCGAATCAATTGTCACTATACATAGGAAGCCATCCGTGATGATTTTACGTACGTTTTATTTTTAGATCTAACAGAGATACCAACAGACTTGACAGACCCAATCTGGGGGATAGTATCAAATGAGAGAGAGGGACAGCTTTTTTTTTTTTTTTTCGGAGGGGGGATCATTTAGCATACAAATCCTTTAAGTAAACCATTTGAACATAACTCTTGTTGACATTTACTTGAACCAGGAAGAAAGACGACAAGAAAACATTGGTTGGGTTTTTTTAGGAAATGTAAGGCTTTTTTCCCTTTGGAAAACGAAATTGGGGTTTGCTTTTGACAACAAGATTATTATCCGGTACAGAACCAGGTGGTTTATTCATATTTCCCATATTTAAAAATCCATTAGGATATCATAGAAAAATATAACTTAATTTTATTTATTTATTCTTCAAGATTTTCTTAAATTAACTAAAACGGTTTCTTAAACCAAATAACCGTGTTAGACAACTGATTGACGTCTTTTATATCCTGGATAAGTTTTAATTTTTTTTCATTCATTTCAGTTAATAAATAATTAACGTAACTTATTTTTAAAAAATAGATCAAATTTTTGTATTGTTTACATGAAGTAATTTGAATTAAGGTACTGAGAGATTAATTAAAAAATTAATGAAAGTAAATTAGACCAATCAATTTAGTCAATTGGGTGAAGTAATCGGCTTAGCTATTGATGAGTTAGTTTAAATAAGAAACTCTTGTGGAACATGCAATTATAAGGTTGTTACCGAGGTTTACTTAAGTTACGAATTAATAAAATTTATTTATTTAACTTTTTTTATCTTAATTAAACAAATTCTAAAATTGACTTTCATTTAATTTTAGCTAACTTTAATTATTGTTTCTACTGTTATGAAAAAAAAAATATCGACTTTTTTAAATCTCGTGAAATTCATAAATCATTTGAGTTAAAATATGACTAACATTTCTACATTCACTTCTAAACTCCGGCAAGATCGTTTTAATATTTTTTTTTCTTACTTAAATGTGAGAAAGAACAAGGAGATTCTATAAACAGTTATTTCAGAAATTACTTATTTTTCACATTATATATATTTTGGGGATACTTATAAATTTATTTTAATTACATTTCCCTAGAAACTTTCTGAGGTATAATCAAAACTTTAATTAGAAAAAAATACGATACTTGAATCTTAATCAACGCAGAATAAGTTATTTTTGAAATCTAGTTATAGCATCTTCAAACTTTTTCCAGCTGATCAATTCCATGGAATTCTACTCCGGATTTAGTAAAACAAGCTGGGTGTTTTTTAGTCAAACTGCATCATTCTTTTCAGGTCTAATCAAGGGGATTGTTGTTATTTAAATCATTGTTAAAATAATAATAATGATTAAAGTATTAAGTTTTTGAAATTTTTCTGCGCAGATTTAATATGGGGAGAAGGGGTGTATTACTGAAATGGTTTGAATTCTTGTTTACGTCCCATTTGCAAGAAGAAATTATTAAGAAATCAATAAGAAATCCTTCTTCACAGGACTAGAAAGTGGGAAATATTTTGTCTTTTAAATTACTTTGATATTGATCTATCGAAATACGAGATTTTCTAATCTTAAAAACTGTTTTGATGATTGGAATCATTTAGGCTAATTGCAATGACTAACTACTTAGACGTGTCAGTTTTATCAACATTTTCATGTCTATTACTAGTCAAAGCGTATTGGCAGTAAATCATTAATACACACATTCTTTTAATACAAACGCATTGATGTGATTGGAGGCTCATTAAAAATTTCATTAATAGATATACATGAACTTTAAGAAAACTTCATTATTTGCATTATTTAATGATTCTTTCTTTCTTTTTTTTATTTCGGAATCATTCTTAAAAGAGCAATATTCAGTTTTATCAGTAACTTTTTAGTATTGTATTTCGGAAGCCATTGAAGTATACCCTTTCGAAAGACGCATGTAAATAACTGAACATTTGAAACTTGAAAGAAAGAACTGTTTCTTTTGAATAATCCCAACAAATATTGAGGAAAGGCAAAATTGAGTCTACTTCCTTTCTAATATTGAAGATGTTTGGCATCTATTTTCAAAAATTGGAAGGAAGTTTTCATCGACTCATTTTTGTAGGAAATTTTTATTATTATTATTCAACACTTCAAATGGTTTCCAGTATTGATATCTTGATCTCTCTATCATTGTAAATAATTTCTCAATAAACTCTTAATGTACCTTAAGAGCCAAAAAACACTTATAACAATTTTAAAAAACTATTTTTTATAGTTTTAAAAATTAGAAATTTAAAATTATATTTCCCACATGTCTAATTTAGAATGAAATCTCAAATAAAACCTAAGGTATAGACAAAAAATAATTTTCTGAAAATTATCTGATTTTGAGTTCTACTCTCTCCCTTATGATAAGTGCCGTGCAGACTTTTGCATATAAATTGCAGCTCTTCAAATTTCTGCTCCTATGTAATATTCAGAAATAATTATGTCTATGCTAAAAAACTTTCCTATTAAAAATTTACCTGTATTTACATAATGATCGCCAAACCGTCGATCGCGAGCTACTAGTAGCTTACGGGGACACACACACATTTTTGGTAGATCACATTAACAATCCGGTAGGCTAACCTTGATTTCTCCACTAAGCTGACGACAGAGGGTGCTGAAGGGCACTGTAATGAGGAAAAAAGAGTTCCACCCTTCTCATTAAAATTATTAAGTCTGATGAAAAATTCTATTATTACATTTGTTATTTATTTCTAGCTACACTTCAATTTCTTTCTTATGTATTATTCAATTTCGGTTTCTTTTCGTTATATAAATATAGTTTTTTAATTCATATATATATATATATATATATATATATATATATATATATATATATATATATATATATATATATATATATATATATATATATATATATATATATATATATACTAGAACTGTAAGTTTAGAGACAATAAAGAAATGTAAGATTTAAAAAAATTTAGCAGCTCTTTTGGTTGGTAGCTCAGTATATAAAACTTAAAAATAGTACGGTAGCTCAGAAGCTTCATAAATTTGGTGACCACTGATTTAAACATTTCACTGGATTAACACTGTTTATTTCTGTATCAAATTATTTTCCATTAACAAAGTTTGCTGATAATCAGTGGAAATATTACGATTATTTCTTAAACGGGAAAAGTTTATTTTACTGGTAAAAATACTAACAACGGAAGACAGTCACAGTTATAACAGATAACCCTTAAAGTGATTTAAAGAAACATTTATTTGTTTGCATATGAATTCGCGAAAGCATTTATGAACAGGGACGTCTTAAGGCTTGGGCCAACTGAGCCCGGGCCCAGGGCCTCGGCTGCAACAGGATCTCTTTCTCTCAATCTTAATAAAATCATTATTCGAATAATTTCAACAGTCAAATGTTATTCCCGGTTGTATTTTCCGAAAAACTGGGAATTTCTGACGATATGTCAACTGGCTACCAGGTGTATGCAAATGAAATGAGACGATTTTTTTAAAAAAAACACAATAACTTTTTGCGAACACTATTAATATTTCTTTATTCGAAAAAATATTCATCGCTAGCTACACATTTTTCCCATTTTTCGGGCAATTTGTGAATACTACGCCAAAAAAATGATCGGTCTTTTGAGGTCAGCCAGTCATCAAGCCAAGATTTGACGTTTTCGTAAGAAGTGAAGCGCTGGTCACCCAATGTGTGTCCCAATGATGCAAATAGGTGGTAATCGGAAGGAGCCAAGTCTGGCGAATAAGCCGCATGCGCTTAGGGCTCCCAGCCGAGTGCCTTAACGATGTCCTTGGTCGGTTTAGCACGGTGGCTAGGTGCGTTGTCATCAAGGAAATTCACTTTGTGCTGCCGTTTCTTGTATTGCTCGCGTTTTTCGAGTATAGCATCGTTAAAATTAAGTAATTGTTGCTTGTAGCGATCAGTATTAACAGTTTCGTCGGGTTTGAGAAGCTCATAATAGATTGGTGCCTCCTGATCCCAGAAAATACATAGCATTGTCTTGAGGCCGAAGGGATTCGGCCTTGCGGTCGATTTGGACGGCTGTCCGGGGTCTCCATGTGATCAATTACGCTTGGGATTCTCAAAATAAATCCATCTTTCATCGCCACTCACAATACTATGGAGACATGACTTGCGTTTGTAGCGGGCAAGCAACATTTCGCACACGAATTTTCGGTTTTCCTGCTGACGGTCCACTAGCTCGTGTGGTACCCATCTACCGACCTTTATTATCTTGCCCATTGCTTTGAGACGACGGGAAATAGTGCTCTGGTCAACATTCAATTGTTCTGCATGACGTTATTGCGCGTTTGTCCATCATCTTCATCGAGTAATGCTTGCAATTCAGCATCTTCAAATTTTTTTGCTGGTCTGCCACATTCCTCGTTTCTCACATCGAAATCACCATTTTGAAACTTTTCAAACCATCTGTAGCACTGCGCACGGCTCTGAGCATTGTCACCGTATGCTTCTACAAGCATTGGATGTGATTCGGCAGCATTTTTCTTCAGATGGTAACAAAAAATTAATGCTGTCCGCTAATCGTGATCGGAAGGCATAAATTTCGATATTTTCAACACAGTAAAAAAATACAATGCATGCTGAAACTCATCCAAATGTAAACTAAACATTAGTATCAAAGGTCAAACTATGAAAAAATCACGTGTCACGGTTTTGTATTGTTTGCATAAATGCATGGCGACATCTGTTAGCAATCGTCTCATTTTGATATGCACACACCTGGTACATGTAATGACAGTCGTCCACGTACAGACCTACAGGCATAGAACAAATTAATAGAAACATCCATTTAAAAAGGATTTGTCCTTTGACCGTCCAAAAAAGTTCGTCACGTGTCTCAACAGAGTGCCACCTAGTGGCGGCGAAAGGCAAGGTATCAGTCAAGCATATGGCATTGAGAAAGTTTTATAAAAAAAAAATTCTCTCTATTCCTTGAATGCGTGATTATGCCCGACCTCCCTGACACGAAAAGTGGCATGGTAATTGGAGCTTGCCTTACTGGAGCATACATGTCCAGGACAGCCAATCTTGTGGGTGTTTCAAGGGCCAATTCATCAAGGGTTATGATAGCCTGCACAAAACTGGGTGAGGTGCCTTCACCGAAGCACAATAGTGGGCCAAAGTCGAATTTAAAGGACCGTGATAGACGGGTGTAGAGGAGTATAGTCCCCGAAAACACTAGACTACTCTATTGCAGATAAAATACGAGATGAATACTACCTTTAGAGCCCCGTATCCATGAAAAACATTCAACGAGAGTTGAATACTGCAAACATTCATGACAGAGTAGATATTCTAAAACCGTTAATTTCGGCGCTGAATGCTATGAAGAAACTACAAAATTGACGAGACCACCTAAACTAGTCACAATTGCAATAGAAACAAGTCATCTGGTCTGTTGAATCTACATTTACTTTATTTCTGACCAACGCACATATGTTCGTATGGCGCAAATAGGCAGAAGCATTTCATATTAACTGCCTGGTTTCAAATGTGAAACATGTAAGGGGTTCTGTGAGGGGTGGGGTGCAATTTCACGTAGATTGGGCTCTTTCGTTATCTTGAGGGGGATGGTAACAGGGATCCATTGTCGAAGAATTCTCTCAGATCATCTTTTTACCTTATGTTTCAGATTCTCTTTCCGAAAGAAAATCCTGTGTTCCAAGAAGACAATGCCTCTCTTCACACGTCTCGCTGTGTTCAAACATGCTTACATGAGCATGATAAGTGGAATATCTAATGAGGCGTCCACAGTCACCTGATCTGAACACCATTGAGGGTTTGCGGGCTTTTTAAGAGAAAAAACTTCGCGCTCGGTTTTCTCCTCATTGCATACTATCTGACCTCGAGACGGCCCTGCTCGAGGAATTGGTGTGAACTTTGTTCGAGGCCTTAATTTGTAAATCCCTCGTTGTCATTCAAGTCAAAGGTAACCTAATCTCTTACTAATAGAAAACTCTAATTTTCACTCAGGTGTTCCTGTTATTCTCCTTTATACCTGTAGGTCTACCACCAGACACCATCATTACTCGTGCAGTCTAAAGTCGGCAGTTAGTCGAATCGGTTTGTGCGATTGTAAGACACACATTTTATTTGTTTCGAGTTATCGTTTGTACGAGTATTTGACAACGTATGCTATGCACTGTCTACCTTAAGAGTCATAATGGGTGGACCTACATTTGTGTAAGGGCCTTAAGAAGTCTTGTGACTTCCCCCTGTTCTTCAATGAACCAGGGATGCGCTCAAGCCCCCAACAAAAGTAATAAAAACTCATTACATGAATGACATGCTGAACGGTTAGTAAAAAGTGAGTGGAAATGACCTTGAAGGAAATACTTTTTCGGAGAAAGAGAACGCCCTGCCACAGTTTTAAGTAGTCAACTCCTTTCTATTTCATTCATTTGAAGCAGCACTAGGTAATTACGTGCGCATGCTTGCACATGTAAATCTGTCTGTTACTTTATTGGCCGTGGTAGCCAAGTGATCATGGTCGTGAACTTGTGGATGGTACCGAGGAGTCTTGGGTTCAAGTGTCACTGAAGACCCGCCTTGTAGAGGTGCAGATACACGTTAAATCTGTCAAGGCTCAAAGACATCTTGTTGACGTGGTGTAGAAGTTTGGAGAGGGGGTGTCAGATCAGGTGTCATCCTCGTCACTTGACCGTAGCGCAAAATTACGAGGTCCTCGACAAAAACTCTCGCATGGTTTCAGAGTGTGAAGTAAATAAAGATTAAAACAAGTTAAACACATCCTTGAAAATTTATGATGAAGACTGTTACAGTTAACAAAAAGGAGTTATTTTTTAAATTAAAACTTCCAATAAATATAAAGCTAAGATTAAATTCTACCAAGATTCTATAATACGGCGTTTATTTTTATTTTAGAATTATCTCTGAGTTTTAGAACTATTCATTGCATTGAAACTATATAAAGAATACATTGTGATACGAAATATTGAGAGAAAATGGATTTCAGATATTTTTTTCTCTAATGGGGCTGCGTATTGGTATTTTTTACCTTTGCAGAACTAGTTCATTCCCCAGGAGTTGGTATCACTTTTTATTTCGGCACCATATAAGCAATACCAATTACCGCGAGTAATTTTGACTCCCAGTTTCCTCCTTAGAGGGAAGCACCTGAGCTCTGACGATGCGAAATTGAAATTAGGAATTTAATTTTGCCTAGAGCAGCTAAATCAAACGGGCACTTCTCGGGATTTTTGACGTGTCGCATAATCATACGACATGGCCGCTGCCGATTTTTTACATCATGAAAATCCACCGACTTGGACCGGGGACGAACCCGCAACCCTGGGTGCAGAACGCCAGCGACAACCAATTACGCCCCCAGTCGGCACTTCAGATATTTTAAAATCTAAGGACTTTTCAGAAGATAATCATTTGAGTTTTATTTTTTCATTTGAATAATTAAACTGGAATTTTTTTATTTATTATTTTTAGAACCGTCTGCAGGAATCGATGAAGCTCTTTGAAGCAATATGGAACAATAAATATTTTAAGGATATTCCGATGATATTGTTCCTGAACAAGAAGGACTTGTTCAGAGAGAAGATCGCTAAATCAAATTTTAAAGATTACTTTCCAGAATACCATGGTAAGTACCGATTGTTATAATGAGTGCTGCATTTTCTATAGGTTTATCGATAGAAGAAGAAAGTTAGCATGCTTTTTAATTTTGTTACCAAATTTAAGAAATAAGGTAATTAAGGAAAAAAACCGAAACATCCAACGAAAAAATAACAAAACTAGATTTTTTTTCTAGTCAGTTAAAAATAGTTATCCTGCTTTTGTGTGGTCTCGTTGCCTCTCTCGCATAAAGCTAAATTCTTACAAACCGCAAACACGTGACCCACTTACTCATTTTTTTTTAAGAAAATTTGTTAAATAACGTCCATGAAAACGTATCAAGTGTTCATTGGTGCGATTCATAAAGCGTCTGTTAAATTAATTGACTGCGTAATTGAATTAATTAAAGTTGTTTTTAATGATTTCAATAAATTTTTATTACTTATTTTTAATTAAGTTATTGATTATCCTTTATTGTTTCTTTAACTAATTCAATTATTAATTTTTAATTTTATTTATTTATTTTTTGATTAATTAAATAATTATTTTATCATTTTTTGTTTTTAATCAACCTACAAATAAAGGATTATTAACCAAATGAATGATTAATTAATAATCCAAATAAATAATTAATTTTTAATTTTATCATTTATTTTTAATGGATTAAATTATTAATTATTTTTGTGTTTTTAATTAATGGAATCATTAATTATTGATTCACATTATTTATTTTTGGTTAATTAAATACTAATTTATCATTTTTTGTTTTCAATTAAATGAGTTATTAATTTTTATTATTTCTTTTTCAATTAGCTAAATTATTGATTTTTTATTATTTATTTTTCAGTTAGTTAACTTATTAATTTTATTATTTATGATTTTAATTAATTGGATTATTACTTTTTAATTTTTATTGATTGCTTGAAATAAATTTAAAAAAATTACTTATTAATTAATTGATAAAAATTCATTTCTCAATTCACGTTAAGATGCTATTTTATCAGACATATTCATTGCAATAAGAATAACGATAATTTCTTTCCTTTGTGCTTCAATTAGCGCAATAGTTAATTTTTTAAAAAAATTATCTCTTCATCTTTTCTTAAAACTTAATTATGAAAAAAACGTAATATTGGCTGTAAGGGAAAGTTTTGCCGTTTTTTTCTTAAGAAAAACCAACTATTTTTTTCACTTTTATTTAAAATTTAATCTAACATTTAATGTCCTTTGTTAGTTGTATCTGTCTGCCAGCGTTCTGTCAGCTTATCTAACCCCTTGGAAAAGATATTCTCTGTTTTGAAGACAAAGAATTCTTCTACTGCCATTTGGGCACCCTCGTAAATTATATATACATTTCCATCAAGAAAGTTTTACAGTGACCTGTGTGTGTGTGTGTGAACAGATGATACTCAGATAGAGCAATATCAAAAGTATATACTGGCTGACGTAAAGCTTCCTAACCCAACTCTGAATTTTTTTTTTATGTGGTGTTTCTGCCCACGTGTAATCTAGCGTTGTCTTGATGAAGAATCGCACTATTTCTTTTGGCCAAAGATGGGCGTTTACGCTGCATTTCTTTATTCAAAACATGAAGTTGCGAACAGGAATGACCATTTCATTTTCATTTAGCAACTCATAGTGCACTATCCTTGCTGTCTTACCAACAACACAACATAATCTTTTGATGCACGTCAGCTTTGGATGTGGATAGTGGTGTTGTTGCTCATGCCACCAGTCTGACATAGTCAGATCGAGGCCCACGAAATTCATCGTGGCAAAGGACTAGAAGTACGCCGGTCGTTGACCTTAGCCTTGAGCACCATACAGGTGACAGTATGATTTAGCTCGGTGAAATTCCCGAAGGGACGATAGAACATTACGATAGGTGGCGCCACCATCTATCTCCACCTCCATAATTTAGGCATGGAACTGAAGTGGAGGGAAATTTTCTCCAGTTCCCTGCACTCGTGATTCAGCCCAAAAGATTTTCGGACTCACTGATTTAACGAGCCCGTACTCCGTGTGTACTCGGAGTGTATTTGGTGGTACGGGCATCAAACCCAGGCCTTCTGGTCCGGAGTTCGGTTCTCTAACCACTAGGCTACCCACGGCCTGGATAGTGGTGTCTTCACTTTGTAAACATATACTTTTTTTCGATCCATGTGTTAGTACACTATCCACTTTTCATCTTCATTCACCAAGTGGCCCAAAAACGGTTCCTTTCTGTGACGAGCAAGATTAGAACATGTCGAAATTCTGTCCATTATATTTTTTTCACTTAGTTCGTGTGGCACCCAAACAGAGAGTTTGACACAAAACCAAGCCTTTTAATGTAATCTATATCAGTAGTCTGAGGAATTACAAGCTTGAAGCCTGTTTTTATGGAACTTAACGTGGGATTTGTCCTGATAATTTTGCGTAGAACTCCGTCATTGACATGCGATGCACGTTAAATCTGTCGAGAAGTGAAACGTCCTCCCGTTGGTGTGGTGTGATTGTTAGGAGAGGGGGTGCCAGCTCAGGTGTCGCACACGTCACTTGACCATGGTTCAAAATTACTTGGTCCGTCGCCAAAAGCCCTCGTGTAGCTGAACAGTGCGACGTTAATATTCAATCAATCAATCAATCAATCGTCATTGACATCAAATGGCTTCCCTGATCTGGGTTCATCTTTAAAAGAAAAATCACCCAAGCAAAGTTTCACAAACCATTTTTGGCATGTTCGAACTATTACTGCTTCCTCTCCAAACACATCACACAAGTTTCTTTTTGCTTCCATCGTGTTATTCCCTCTTTGGAACTCAAACAACATACAATGTCTTAAGTGTACTTTTTCTTAACTCGCATTGACAGTTTTACAAATTTAAAAAAAAAACTAACTACGAAAACATGTATAAATCATCAATAGTATGCTATAATCTAACTGTTTAAACCGGTTTCAGTCGGATCCGAATTCTTGCTAGGGATCTACAACACTTAAAAGTGCGCTTGTTTAAAAACGAGACGGAGTTTTCCCTTATTCCCAATATATCAGGCATTACAAGGCAAATGCATGCCGCTAGGTCTTCCTCTGTCAATCTACTTTTAGGCTTGAACAGGACATGAATTAGTATAGAAAAAAAAGGCTTTCACGATAGTAAGTGGGTATAAGAAAATAGTTAGTTATGCGATTGCTAGTTTTTTTGGTTAAAAAAAAAGCAAAGGTATCAGGCATACTATTTCACATTTCTGGTATGGAATTTTCAATACAGGATTAAGAGAGAGAGACAACCATGTTCCTTTTAATATTTCAAATGTTATCACATATCTATAAATTGTTGTGCCTTAATGGGATTACACTGCGGATTTATAATCTACATTTCTAAATTTTCCAATTCCATCCATTTTAATGAAGTTGTTATTGAAATCCTTTATGTTGAACAAGTATAAATAAGTTACAATTTTCATCACCTTTTAGTTCTTTAAACCTGTTTGAAAATGGAATAGAAAACTTTTGAAAATTAATAAAGTCCCAATGAATTGTATTGAAAAATGTTCATTCAGCCAAAAAGTTTACTAAGTTACTCAGTTTATTAATAAAAAAAACCCTACTTAATCCTAATAAATTAAAATGATTACGTTTTCCATATTCAATATCTCTCACAAAAAAGAAATCTAATTCACATTCAAACACTTTCAACAGTCCAAATATAAGCTCTATTTATTTTACACAATCTTGCAAATTTATCGAGATCATTTAAACCAGTGTTTCTCAAACTGTGGGGCGCGCCCCCTGGGGGCGGTATCCTTGCGAGGGGGCGCGAGCATATTAAAAATAAAAGGTTTAAGAAAATAATTTTTTGGAATGAAGAAAATCAAAATGCTTTCTGACATAATAAAAAATGCACATTTACACTGATATTACTTATATATATCATCTGGGGATCGATCATCAAAAATAAAAGATTCCACTTCAAACGTTCATTAGCTATCTTTGATCCTATAACCAAATAAAAAAAAGACATTTTGTTTTTTGCTTTACTGTAATCACACGATGAGAGGTTTTTTTACGTTTCTTTAACCCCTAAAATATTACTTTTGACTATCATACATTTGACCTTCAAACTTTCTGGTATGGTTCACTCCATCTGTTTTTCTTTTAGGAAAGCTGTAAATAATATTTTTCTGTTGCTTTTTTTCCATGTGAATGAGTTATATGATATATGGATAAGCATATTGAGTACTTTGAAGGATTATTTGACCAAGATGTATTTTTACGCAATTCTATTTTAGAACTAATATCCATATGTTTTATTGAATACACTTTTAACTCAGGATCGGTCGCGCGATGCGCAGAGTCATCTGATGTTCACGAAATCGTTAATTCTGGGAAAACTGTTTATTTGTTACCAATGACCTTGACAGAGTATCCTCCAATATGACATTTTTAATGGGAACTAAAATGAATTTATCACATTTCGCCCTCTTTTTTGGGGGAGTTGCAAACGTTTTTTTTTTTTTTTTTACAATCAAGTTACTAGTTTTGATCGAGTTCCCTGCGCGACCACATTTGTTCAAAAATATTTTCTATGAACATGCTTTATGTCCTGTAATAAGGGCACGCAGATTTGGAACATTTTCATTACTTTTATTGGATTTTTTCTAAAAAAAAAAACAAAGAAAAATTGAAAAGTCCTTGAAAGTAGGTAAGTATATTCTCTCTTAATTAAATTACTCACTGGAATTATGATATTTATCGTGTATAGTAAAAATAATTATAAAATAAATTATAGTTTAAAAACAAACTAAAAAACACGCTTTTATAGTGAATCGAACTAAAAAGTAGAAAAATAAAAATATATATTACTTAAAAGTAACATATACAAAATTTAATAATTATCTTATTAATTTGTACGGTTTATAATTATGATCGTATTGTAGCTTTAGCACCCTCCCCCCAAAGTGCATTATTATTGCATTCAATACATTATTTTTTGGGTGGGGGGGGGCGCGATAAAAATTATGGTTGAAAATTGGGTTGCCAGTAGTTAAAGTTTGAGAACCACTGATTTAAATGTTTAGCTCTATCCATGAAATTCCATTAATATGGTAGAATTTACCTCTGAAATATAGTTCCTTAAATCCTTTTCAACTTTTTAAAACAAGGCTTATTTCCAGGCGATTCACAAATCTTACTAAAGATATAATTCAACGTAGCGAACGTACGTTGTTTCACATTGAAAAAGTATCATATTCGCAATCAGCAGCACATTTAATTTTTTTAAATTGTCTTGTATGCATATTCCGTGCTACCATAAATTTTGGATTTCATAAATTTTTCTGGTTATTTCTTTGAAATCAATAGTTCCGATTTCTGCAGATAGCATTTATTGCCGAATTATGAAAAACTATTATTGGTTGATCAATATCATTTTGAAATAATTTAACGAAACCTATTTCTGGTCAAGTCGCAATAAAAGCTTCATCTATCATAAAGGAAATAATTTCTGTAAAACTTAATTTCAATATTTTCAGTTAAATGGGTATAATTTCCCTAACAATAATGCATATGGTTTCTTCTAGTATATTTGGTAATTTTAAAATTTCCCCGTACATTGTATTTTCTTTCGGAAAACGCGCGAAATTGTCTATCTGACAAATGGTTATAATACATATATCAGTTGTATCTTCAAGATACATAAAGATAGGCGTGGCTATTAATGGCGTTGCAAAGTTGATCAGATATTGTTATCTTGGTTTTTACAAATTTTTATTGAAAACTCATTTCATTTTCATTAACTTGAAAAATTAGTTCTCTTATTTCTTCAATATTTATTTCGGCAATTTCTTCATGGTGAGTTTCAAAATGTCGCTTGATTGTGGATGTTCAACATAAAATACTTTTGAAACACAGACCACAACGGCTTTTATTTCGGAGTTTAACAAAGCCATAATTACCAGTCCAAGTATTTATAAAGCTTCGTATATCCTTTACTTTCTGTTTTTTATTTCTATTATTTGAACCATGCGAATAATAAATTTTTTATGTTTAAATTAAAAAATAAATTTCAGTAATTCAAGACCACTACACAGACAAGTATATTTTATTTAACAAATGCCACAATTCTACAATAGCACCTATGCCATTAGTGCACGTGCTTTCTAATATTTTTCGACATTAGAATTAAGACTTGTGGGAATCCCCTTGAGTTCCACCCTGGACACCAAGATTAATTTGAGGCAAAGAATCACTAAGAGCCATTTGTATAATAATAACTTGTATTTATTATCTTTATTCAAATATCAGAAACTCTAATAACATATAATATTTCTATGTTACGTCAAACGATAGGGATTTACCTTTAATATTAAATTAAATTACGAATTATGAAATTAATCAATAATTACGCGTAAGATCAAATAAGGTCTACCGAAATAGGAGGTCCGAGAAATACACGTAACTCGAATTATTAGCTTCCATTAACTTAAACTAATTTTATTAAACTAGTGATTGTTTTAAGCGATTATATTATATCACCTGGCAATACTTTGGTATCTTCAAAAGATTCCTTCGTAGATTACTAACAGTAACTCTTCAATATCGCAATCCAATTGAATCCTCCAAACTTGAGGCTACTGCTGCTGGCTCAATAGCCTTCATCCTTGCTAGCTTACAACGCTCTACTTAAATACCCTATCTACTTTGCATATCCCGTTCGCTTTTCGGAGTTGATTGGAAATATATGCGAATTTATAATCCCCAAAAAGACGCCTAAGAATATTAGTGGAAAGGTTCCGTACAGATTCGTCACAGACTTATTAGTGCAGGGTACACGTCCAAATGTTCAATATAACATAGGTTGACCAGAGTCACACAGAGTACAGTTCAGTGAGTCAGCGATACCAATTCTCACAGACAGTCAGGCCCTAGCAAAAGTCTAAAATGAACTACGGCAGCTTTTTCAGAAGCCTCAGGAACCCAGGACAGGTTCTCGTTCAAGATTGCCCAGTTCTTGTCTTTCGATACTATTTCTTGTCTTTCGACACCGCTTCCATTTTAAAATTAAACAAAGGCCATTTTAATAAAAAGCTTTAAGGAATTAAAGATTGAAATTCTTGCTGGTCTTTCGACCACAAGAGCTTCTTTCTTAGCAAGAAAGAGAGTCTCAGCATGCTTATTCCCAGCAATGTCACAATGAGCTGGTATCCACAGATAAAAAATTTTGTGAGGAAAACTTTTATAAAAGATCTGCTTTTTAAAATTCTTTGGGAATTACAGAGGTAATTTTGGGATAAAGCTTCTGATGCCGAGTTAGAGTCGGAAAAGATTACGGCCCTGTTGAACTCAGAGCTTCTTAGTGATAGTTTCTCGACCGCTACTGCAATAGCTTCAATCTCGCCATCGAAGGCAGTTGTAAAAATACCTAGTGGTAGGTAAAAGCTTAACAATTCACAGAAGATACCGACTCCAGCACCATGATATGTATCTAGAAGGGAGCCATCACTAAACATGCAGTCATTCACTTCTTGGGAACAGACAAGTATATAAAAATACTCATCTGATATGCAAAGTGTCCCGTTTTGCTTATTCGATATGTGGTTACATATGTTATCCTTCTTCATAATTTTTTTATAGAACTGGTAGAGAACTTTATATATTGGGAAACTAAAATTCCCACGTTCTCTCTTTAATATATATATATGAAATGCTTCTGCAATTATTCCGTTGAGTGGTAAATATATTGTAAGACGTGGCGAGTGGTTGATTAAATAATGGAGAACCAAAGGTTGGGTGTGGCCGGGTGTGTGATTTTCTATGTTACGTGGAGCATGGTTGAGTACGATATTATCGAAGAGGCACTCCTGTGAATCGAAATTCCTTTTTATTCACATCCAGAAACACATAAAGATCCAGAAGGGACGGCATTACACATACAAGAAGCAAACATGGACGACACAGACAAAGACACACACAGAACGCGCTGCAGCCGGCTACATGACTACAGAGAAACGAGCGAAGAGCGAGAGGTAACTAACTAAAATTAGATGATCGCGGGCGCCGGCGCCGAAGGCGCCTATTCCCAAAAGGATTTGAGAAAAAGATAAACCATGATGTGAAGATTAAACAAATCAAGAAAACTCCCACAAAAAACGGGGAGGGAGGACGTACCCCAAAGCACGAAACGCTCTAACGAAGCACAGCGCCGGCGGGGGAGGGGAAGAACGCAGGAAGGAAGACGGGACGGCCAAGACGGTGAGAGATCACCTCAGAACCCAGAGTGAATGATGCAGTGCAGTGCAGCTAAATCGTGTTGTTAAGAGTGTGAAAAAAAAGAGTCGAGCGAGAGGTTTCCAGAGACATCGGCTTTTATACCTGACGTTGAAGACCACGTGACATTTTTATAATAAGAGCTCTGATTGGTTACAAAGGGCGGGGAAGGGATTTATGATATAATATTATTAGTCGATTACAATTAAAATCAGGGTGTTAGTTTCGAACCAAATAATTAAAAGTTTATTTGAATATTATTAAAAGAGTTAATGAAAAGGAGATGCTAGGGGGTTATTACACACACACACACACACACACACACACATATATATATATATATATATATATATATATATATATTCTTAATTAAATATTTATATTTATTGTTATTTCAAATTTTAAGAGAATCATGTAATTGCCCTTCCTGGTCTATTCTATGTACATTTTTACCAAATAGGGCAGTACTTAGAAGGCTGAATATATATGTAATTACTTTGAAGGTATTTCTACTTAAAATAGAGTAAAAAAATAAGTCATTTCCTCAGGTCTCATGTTTCATAAAATTTTATATTTTATAACGTAATTTCAATTCATTACATAATGTAATCCTATTTCCTAGTGATATAATGCACTGCTCAAAACAATTAGGGGAGCACATGATTTTAACAAAAGTAATCAAAGATGTATACCAATAAGTAACATAAAATGAATCATCCATAATGTAAAGCCTATCAGGAAAAGGTAGAAGAAAACTTTATATGCAAATCAAAGTTTATGACGTCAAAAACCAGAAAAAGGAGATAAGGGCAGAAATCGGGATGTTGCAGAAACGTCTGTTTTATTGCCGTAACTGTGAAATTCGATTGCGCAGTGTGTTTTTTTTTGACACAAGGTTACTTGAGAATGTCTCAACAATGTGATTTACCTTAATCCATGGCATGGCGTGTTATAGGCAGACTGGAATCCGGGCAAACACAACGTAGTGTCGCGGACGCTGTTGGAGTCGCCAGAAGTGTTATTGCAAGGCTGTGGAATCGATTCCAAGAAACAGGAAATGTTAGACGTCGACCAGGGGCAGGTCGGCCACGCGCCACTACATCAACTGATGACCGGTATATACAGTTAACAGCCCGTCGAAACAGAACAGAGAATGCTACCCAGCTGCAAAGACAGTTCCTCTTGGCAACAGGACGAATGGTGTCCAGCCAAACAGTACGTAATCGGCTTCATGAGGGAGGGCTCTATGCACGTAGGCCAATGGTCTGCATTCCGTTGACCCCACGCCACCGTGTGGCCCGAAGAAGATGGGCTGCTGAACATCGAGATTGGGAGCAACATGATTGGAGCCAAGTGCTGTTTACAGACGAGTCCCGATTCAGTCTAGAGTGTGACACCCGACGTGTTCTTGTATGGAGGGACAGGGGCACTCGAAATAACCCCGCATTCGTTCGTGAAAGGTCACAATACAGAAGAGCTGGTTGGATGGTATGGGGTGGAATCAGCATAGGCGGACGTACGGACCTGCATATCATTCGGAATGGCACTTTGACGGGCCGAAGGTATGCAGACGACATACTTTGACCTCATGTCATCCCTTACGCTGGAGCCATTGGAGATTCCTTTGTTTTCCAGGATGATAATGCCCGATCGCATAGAGCTCGTATGGTGGAGAACATGCTTGAAGCTGAAACAATACAGCGTATGGAATGTCCAGCGTGCTCTCCTGACCTGAATCCAATCGATCATGTTTGAGACATGCTCGGACGACGCATTGCTGCGCGACCAAAGCCGCCTGCTACTGTCTGAGACTTGGAGATTGCACTTCTTGAGGAGTGGAACAGTATTCCCCAAAGTCTGATCAATAACCTCATCGCATCCATGGCAAACAGGTGTGTAGCAGTCTTAGCTGTTCGAGGAGACCACACGCCCTATTAAAAATCATGCATCATGTCTAAACAGTACCTTTTTTTATCGTTTACATGTAACCAAATCGTTGCCCTAAATCATCTTTTCAAGTTTTTTCCATATTTTCAAAGAATTAATGCTTAATACCAAAATTTTTTACAGCTTTTTTCTGTATTGCGCATTGATACGCGTGTACTATGCATTGTATGCCAATACGTGGCTGTCTCACACGGTTTTCTTCACTTTTTTGCTTGCTCCCCTAATTGTTTTGAGCAGTGTAGTAAAATGTATTTTTTTAAATTTATATCGAATAGAGAACTTGCATGAAAAGATATAATTTACAACTGTCTTTTTACAATGATAAAAGTATAAAATCCATTTGTCAGCTTAGAAAATTTCAATGTCGTCTTCTATTTAAGTGTAAGTAAATCTAAGACATCTAAGCTTTTTTTTCCGGATGTCAGGAACAATCAATGAATTGTCATCCTATTCTATTTGTAAATTGATGTAACGCGTAATACATTAGAAATAAAGTGATTTAAATTATCATTTTTATGATCATATAACCACATTTCTAGGTCCCAATGACTTCCCCGACATAGCTGCATTCATACAAAACCGGTTTGAAACTTGCAAGAAGGATTATAACAAGGAAATTTATTGCCACTTTATATGCGCTACTGAAGAATACGACATTAACTTCACTTTCCAGTCTGTTACCAATGGCATTTTGGCAAGAAATCTGGATAGTCATACCTGTTATTAAATTTCTCGATTTTTGTATGTTATTGCCATCCATGCTTGCATTTATTTTCGCATGTATTTTTGCGTATAATATATGTCTTTCAGACTTGTACTTAATGATATAAGCATATAAATATAAAAACAGTTACTTAAAAATAAATATAATTCAGAGGTTAATCTAAACTTCAACTAAAAAAATGTAAATGATGTGTTATTTAATAGCCTGTAACATAATCCGATTTTCAAATATCGAGTTTTGGATAGCTGCAAAAAATTATAAATTAAAGAATTTATAAAGTGTTGTAATTATTTAGTTTTTCCATTCAAATTTAAGTTCAAAGTCGTACTGAGACACAATCTGTTTTGTTTCTTTCCACTAATTCCTTAATCCCTCTATCCCTTTACCTCTTTTAATAATAGAAAATATTCGAACAGCAAAAAAAAAAAAGAATGAAAGAAAGAAAAGAAAGAAAGAAAAAGAGAGAAAAAGAAAATGCTTAAGATATTTAAAATAAATTAAGATTCGAATAGAGTTTTTTTTTTTTAATTTATAAAATAAAATTATCTTGTTTGTTGTTTTTTAAATATTTATTTTACTTCAATTACTTCCGAAGACTAAGATTATTAGTTTCAGAACTTTTTGGAAATAACTTGCAAGATCTGAAAAAGCTAGGTGGGAATGTATTGAGTTATTTATTAGATGAGGTATTTTCCATCGAATTCGAAAGAAAATAGTAATCTTTGAGCGATATAAGGTTTTTCAGAAATTCTCATCAGATTTCTTCAAGTGTAAGAGAAATCTTTGCAGAAATATCTT
This sequence comes from Trichonephila clavipes, assembly GCA_019973935.1. Taxonomy (NCBI): domain Eukaryota; kingdom Metazoa; phylum Arthropoda; class Arachnida; order Araneae; family Nephilidae; genus Trichonephila; species Trichonephila clavipes. The sequence goes on from BMAU01021135.1 coordinate 159,647, forward strand.
GATTATAACAATATTTAGTTGTTCTTAGCAATATTGTAATAACGATGGAAAACCTTGGTCTTTTAGGTTTATTTTATTCATATGTTCATTTCTTTGTCAAATGATATGTTTTGGAGTGTTGTTTTGCTTATTCTCTTTTATTTTTTATTTTTTGTTCTCATATATATGTTATTAACAAAATCAACTCAAAAACTAATTAGCTGATCTTGACTGATAAAAATAAATTAAAAATATCTAGTTTTTTAAAAATAATAATTAAGTGATTAATATATATATATATAATTATTTTATATTCATTAGACATTTTTTTTAAGAATGAAGGTAAACTTACGAAAACTTAAAAATAATTACTGTATTTATGGTACATATTGAATACTTTAAACTTATTTATAATAATTATTGTGCATTATTTTTTTATCCCTTATTTTATTTATTTTGTAGTACTTTAGATTATGTAATATTTTGCGCTCTTTTAGTGAATGCAAATGATTGAAACCGTTGACAGCGAATAACATACACCAAAATTTTAAATGAAATTCTCTTATAATTTCCATTTCATACTGGAATCTTAAAACGTGAGTTTTAACTGTTTTTTTTAATTTGTTTTAAATACGTCGACACTTTTGCAAATATTCATATGTTTAAATTACTGTATTATTTTAATTATTTTTTATTTATATGTTCATATCATTAGAGAGATCAAAAAGTACTGAAAGATTATATGTTACATATAGATGTAGTAAAACGAAAATAAGAAAGTGGTATAGTGATATATTATATAATGCACTTCATATATGTATTTCACAAAAAAAGTGGATGCTGCGGCTTATTAAGAGGACATGGTACGATTTACGCAAAAATTTTTAATTTAAGGATTTTTAAAACTTTTTTGGTTGCCTCCTATGTATCTATACTATGTTAAACAGATTTTGTGCTCAAAATTTCATAAGAAACTAGCCATGTAATTTTTTCAGGAAAAAACTTAACATTTGTGAAGTGATTTTATAAAATGTTACTCCTCCCCTACAAAAACTTACGTACATAGATGAAATTTGATTTACAAGTATGTATGATAAAAGTTGGTATGGGTTTTGCGTTAACGTGATTTGTATTCGTACAATACTTCCTTTTATGAATGTTTATTGAAAATTCCTTAAAAAATGTATAAATTCTGAGTTCAATTATTTTTTAAAAAATAAATATTGCTTTGATTCGAAAATGCATACCAACTTTTGTTACATGTACTATTAGCAATAGGTAAAAAAAATTTCAAAGCATTAGACGCAATAGAAAAAAAGCCTTAGCATTTTAAATGAAGATAAACTAGTTATTTTATCTTTCTGAGATAAGTCAGTTTAAAGTTTTGATTTGCCATAGAGACGTGAATGAAAACGAACGTGAAAGTTATCATAATTCCGCGTTTTTTAAGTTTAGAGCTTTTAAATTTTGTGACGTTATAGAAAAGTATATAAAGAATAATTTAGGCTAAAAAAATTACATTTGATTTTTTTTACCGATTTTGGTCAATTGAATCGTACTGTGTCCTCTTAATTTCTCTAAAATTGGTGGTTTATTTTATTTAAACTAGTTAAAAAATGTCGAAGTTGTAAATAGTAGAAGCTCAGAGATATATAGTATTGCATTTATAAATGAATATCCACCACATAGTATCTTGGATACATACAAATGATCACGAAAAATGTATTGATAGCTAGTGAGAAATCACATTTCTCAATGCTTCTAATTCCATCACTACTGCTATGTTTTTTGTTTAATTGGTTAATTTAGCATTGTAGTTGCATTTCGGAAGCTATTTTCATGAATTTTTAAAGCCATTTACGTTAGTTTAGCAACTTGGAATTCGTTCCTTAAAACTAATTGCAATGTGTTTATTAAATAAAACTATGTCGATGTTAATAAGTAGAAGAAAGTGAATTTATGTTATCCTTGTCTCGAGAATTTAACTATAAGAATAATCTTGAGTATATAACTAAGGAATGACGTACTCTAGAGTGACTTCTTAGTAATTTAGGTAAAGTTTGTTGATGTGAAGTGAGAAAGTCTCGTATTTTCTCTCAAATTCTAATACCAACATATATACTATGTAAAATGTACTATTTATTGACAAAAAATTTTTTGCCAAGGATTTAGAAGCTTTTGCGTCATGTTTTTGAGGCGAATTTTTGTATACCATTAATTCTAGTTTGGTTACACATTCAATCTATTCTTTGAAACTAGAACCAGTATTGATCCATTCACTGAATTTAAAATAAATCAAATTAAAATGAAGGTCGTTCAAATATAAGAGGGGTTTTATTGCTCTGGTTTGATAATGCGTCCAAGAAAGCCACTATCACGTACCTGAAACATATCATAAATCTGTAATAGTCACTGGATTCCTTCCACGAAGCGCAAGGCGATAATAATTTTAAAATTATAGAATTTTTTTAAAAAGAACTCAATGTCTCTCTAATAATCAAACTTCGGAAAGTGGGGTAGTCGATATTTTCTGGATATAAGATCCCCAAGCAACTATCTACCCCCATAGAAATCCATCTCACTTGCAAAAGATTCATTAGACTCACAATGGAGCTTTTTCAGGTGCTATGAATATAAGTGGGAAATATTACTTGAAGGGGGATTTTTGGATCTTTTTTTTCAAGGGACCAGGGGCTTCCAGGAAATTCTTCATCACTGTTCTCCGTAGTAAAATGCAATTGTAATTAGAAAATAATAATATGTCATAAGGAAGGAGAAATTTCGGTAATACTTTGTCCATATGAAAAGTTTCCAACAGAAAAATTAACTTAAAAGCTTTTTTATTCTTGAAGATATACTTGGTCTCGATTTTCTAGCAAAACCAGGGTCACTTTGAACATACTATTGTGTGTTGACCAGAGCTACACAGTTGTATAGTTCATTTTTCGTATCAGAATTTTCCAGAGAATATTATTAACAATGCTTTGCATAAAAGATCGCAACTAACTTTTGTATGGATTCTCAGTAATTTTCTCGGTTTTCTTCCAGAGCAAAAAAAAATTTAAAAAAATGACACCAATATTAAAATTTTTAAAGAAGAATCAAAAACATTTGTTACAAACATCTTGAATGAGTTACTTTTGCTACAGCTTACTTCAATAAAAACTGTAATAACACTTTCAATTCAGCAGAAGGACTTGGAAAAATTCAATCTGTTAGGCAGTTGTATGCAGGGCTTCGAGGCAATCATCAGGTAAATGCAAATATTGTGAAGAAAAAAGGGCTTAATTTTTTTCTGAGGGTTAAAACAAGGGCTTTGATATTGTATTAGCTATTGTATATTTCCATTTACAGATTCAAGAAACGTACTCTACGTGAAGTTTTCTCAAAAACTGCTTAATTTTTCACTATAATTATATAAATAGAATGAAAATTGTCATAAAAGCTTTTAGAATAAATGATTTAACTTAACTTCAATGCAGTAAAGTGGGATGGTAATCATTTCTCTCACGAAATGTATTAAATTTGTATTTGAAATTTTCCGAGAATTTTGAGAAGTTTTTGCTTCGCATTTTTGAAGCTAATTTTTATGCTTTTAGTAATAGTCTGGCAACACACCGAACTTATTTTTAAATGCTAATGGCAGTGATCAAGTTTTCATCCAACTTTGATTCATATCAGTAGATAAGAAAAAAAAAACGAACTTATTTTTTGCTTTATACCTCGCGTTGTAACAGATAATAGAGCAAAAATATTCCGTTTCAGAAGAGCTTATTTAAAGAATTTACAACAAGATGTGATGTAAGCTGAGAAAATCAGACTTTCTCACTCCCATTTTCAATTTAGTAGAGTAATAGAGTCCGAAATGCACTTTTTATGCACTCACTGTTTGAGTAGTATTTCAGAGCGTGATGTGATGGATGGCAATTATTTACATACTTAACTTATTTAGATTCTAATGACAGTAAAAAAAATGGAGGATTCTTCTGTATTAATGTAGTGTAAAACTTGTAGAGATAAAAGCATTAAAAAAAGACAAAAAAAAAAGTAAAATGAAAAAAATACTTGGTGTCTATTTATTTCACATGTGTAACACATAAACATCCTCATCTGTTAGTTTTGTTAAATTTCAAGATAATTTTAGTTACAATAACATATCCGATATTTATAAATCATCAATGGTGAAGATGAGATCCGTTTTTCGTTTTGTTACCATGGCACTAAAACACAGCTTTTTAATATTGCTCACATCATCATTTATTTCACATTTTTTATCTCGCTTAAAGAAACAGTACTATAAACTAAATGAAATACAGTTGAACCTGTTTTTGTGCGGTAGATAGAGACCGCATAAAAATGAACACACAAAAAAAAATATTCAAAAATTTCATAAATTCTTACATAAAACAAACTAATTCGTGGAAACACTACAGAAAGTTTTTGTATGCGGTGTATAAGAACCACAAAAAAAATCGTATTTATAAAATATGCCAATTATTTACGAAATTTATGTAAGAGTACTTCTATAACAAAATAAATAATTAAATATTACACATGGAAACATTTTTAAAACATAGTTTCTCATTGTGTATACGGATAAGTTTTCAAAATGTACATACATAATTCATTGCTATTCATCGTAATCTAAAAACCTGCGATGAATAAGTTCAAAATCGCTTTCGTCACTTGAAAGTACAATTTCAGTTGATTTATTTTTTGGCAACATAAAGTAAGAGATAAGTTTTGTGGCTAAGGATGGGTGGTCAGTCGCTTGTAAATGTCACGATAACCAGATATATAAGATTGAAGCCCTATTTGGAATTTCATACTCTTTTCTTAATTGGCATCTATTTGAAAAAAAATGCTTTTCCAATTCGTTGAAAAGCTGGATCACTCTGCATATTTTTATCCACTCTCAAAGAATCCGGTTCTTCTTGTCCATCTTCATAATCTATCAAATTATTCATAATGTCACTGTCATTGAAAGTTTCGTCTTCAATCAAGAAGACGTTGAAAGAAAGCAACTGAATGCATTGTCGGGAGACTGTATATAACAAATGAACAGAGCGTCTTGAAGTGTCTACATTTCAGTTGCGTAACATACACTCCCGCATCACGGGGGGCAGGACTCTATGGGCCCAAGCTTGACTAACGCTAAATACGTATTTACCCAATTTATAAAATATTAAAGGCGAAACCTGACTTTCGGGGGGAGGGATTCCCAACATTCTCTGTTACGCCACTAGTAAATAGATATAAACATTACAGTGGCACCAAAGCCATTGAAATTCATACACCACATAAAAGAGATCTCTCATAAAAAATCGCACAAAGCAAATCGCACAAAAAGAAAATCGCATAAAAAAAGACCGCACAAAAACAGGTTCTACTGTACAGTGAAAATCGTTCAACATGAAATTGAGAGGACTGAAATATTTTTTCGTATTAAAAGAATTTCGTGGTAAAGCAGGGGTGGTCAACCTTTTTGGGAAGAGTGCCACTATCTGATTAAAAAAAAATATGCGTGCCACACCTCAAATTTTTCCAACAAAAGAAGATATGGAAAAGATGAAAAAATGTTACTTACTGTTTACTAAGTGGAAATTTTAAAAAAATATAATAAATAGGACAAAAGTACAAACTTCGATTTTATTGTTAATAAACTTTTTACAAGTTCAATCAGTTAAGCTAAGAATAAAATAGAAATGAGTAACTCGAAACATTTAATTCTAAATAATTACTAAACCACATGCACTGCTTTCGAATTTGTAGTTTTTTTACCAAGTCATCTATATTAGGATTTGTTCTTGAAGATGCTTACAAAATTAAAATGTTTTAGGTGCAGATCAGTTAATTTTAAGTGATATTTTGATTTGGTTATGTTCATTACAGAAAACATTTGTTCACAAACAAATGTTGATCCAAACTTACAACAAATCGTAAATTTAGAAAATTGATTGCTGTTTCATATTTTCAAAATTTCGTATAATTCGGATCCTTTAAAGTTGAAATAAGTTCCTCGCATTTATATTTCAGAGTAGTATGGTGCTGTAGGTTAATAATTTTGATTTGGATATCAGATGGGGAACAATTAAAGTCTTGCAAAGAAATTAAAAGGGATTTGTGAAAAGACGAGTATTTTTTTATCATCTTGAAAATCACCAAACCTTGTACGGAATTAATCTTACGAAATGTATATAAAATTTTTAAATATATCATAGCTTATTAGAATTCATAAATAGTTCCTGCATTAATATGAAATGTATTTATCCTTTTTCTCCAAAACCGTGACAAAAAAAAAGCAAAAGTTTAATCACACAAAAATATATATGGCCAAATAGGACAAAAATAAATTTTTCTCTGTATATAATTCTAAGTTTAAGTTATTTAGATGTCCCATAATATTGGTGGAAAAAGCTAAATGCCATAGTCAATCTTCATTCTTATAAGTGGCAAGCACTCATAGGGCAGCAGTTCATTATCTTTTTCAAGATATTTTAAAACACACTCCCTTAAATATCAAAATCTAGTGAAGGCATTTCCTTTGAAAACCAGCGTACACAATGGTGTGTTCTCGACAGGATAATTTTCTATTGTAATTCAATTAAGTGTTGTGAGGGCACCCCACCCCTCGGATGCCCTTCTCCTTGATTATTAGCATGAGCTAGAGGTATAGGATTAACGGAAGAACTAGAAGCAGACATGATCTTAATCTGACTTTATTAAGATCTTTAACTTAAACGTTTAACAAATTAGATAATACTATATGTGAGAGAATCTACGGTGGCTAAACACACAATATAAATAATTCCGAACTAACGTAACCCGGACCACTATCAATACTAACTCGTCTAAGTTCTATTCCTAGACTATCACAGATCCGAATATTATAATTAAATAGTCAATCTTACTTTTAATGTAGTCTGAAGAAGCGATCACAATAATCCTAGATGAAGTTGCGTATTTACTCGAGTGCAATGGTATGCACCTTGACCTAATGGCTCTCTGTCGCGAATAACTTCTTTTAGCTGTCGCTTAATGTTTCCAAATCCTCTACACGCTTGAACCAAGGATTATCTTTACATTCCTCAAATTGCCACCCTGCTTACTCTAAAAGTTCTGATATTTAAAAGCTTCCTAATTTGCATTTTTCCTTCACGCTTCACTTCTTGGATTTGGTTGGAAAAGAGTTCCCATTAATTCTGGACCCAAAGAACCCAAAGGACATGTTAATGAAAAGACGCGTGAGCCCGTCACAGTGTATTTAAAATAAATATTTTCAGGATTTTATTTATTTATTTATTTTTGTCTGAGACAACCGCATTTCAATAAAATTGCAAAAATTGTTATTAATTGTTAGATTTCCAATTTTTTAGATTTTTGAATAAATCTTTGCGTGCCCCTGTTACAACTTGGCCGTGCCACACTGTTACCGTGCTGCGGGTTGGCCACTCCTGTGCTAAAGGATACTGCAAAAAAAAAAAAAAAAAAAACGTATATTTAACAAAATAAAGTTTATTAGAGCACATTTTATTTACATGGATTTGTATATATGTATGTATTTAATAAAAATCAATGAAATCAAGAATTTAATGAAATTTTATACAAAATTTTCAAGTTTTTGAAAAACAAAACATTTATTGAGTTATTGGAAAATCTGTATTTTTCTATGCATTGTCTTTTTTAGAATCATTGTCAACAAATTGTTCGATGTCGTCCCTTTTGTTATTATTTTAATCATTCGAATGTCCGTCGTCATACTTTTCAGATGACGTGAGGACAGGAGTTTTATTATGTCTTCTTTTCTTCGTCGGAAACTGCCTCATTGACATTTTTTGAGTTTTGAATAAACTTCAAAATGTATTTTCTGTAATTGGGACTGCACACACTTTATCATCATCTATTACAACGAATTATTCCGATATTACATGAGGACAGTCCAATAATACAGAAATTTTCTCAAACATTTCATTAAGTGATAGTATCTTCCGTATTTTGCGAGCTAAGCGATGTTCGTTTCTGGTTAAGAGAAAAATAAGTAAAAAGGAAAATACATAGTAGTTTGTCGGAACCGCTGTATATTATTTCGATTTAACCTATATTTCGTCTTAAGCATTTTCGTGTTAAACGTATTTCACTGTATATCACTGACATGTTATTCATTTTGCTTTGTAATCGTGACAGAAAAATAAAGTTTGTGGTATCGAACACATTAACATTTATTTCATTTTTTCATCCGTGGTGTTCCAAATTATATATTGGAACACACTGTTAATTATATGAATCTTATTCCAAAAAGTGATCCAGAAACCTATTAAAAATACGATGAAGTAAAACTCATAATGCAATTGAATTTACTTTGATATAAAAAATAGTTAAGGTTATATATAAGTAACTCACATTTTATTTTTTATTAAAGAGTGAACAAATAAACAAAAATATGTAAAGTAAGGTCAAAAGAGAGATTCTTCTGAAATAATCATCAATGAGTTTACATTAAAGGGATAATTTCATTATATTAACCCGAAAAATAACCTAGAGAAACTAACTTTTTTGAACAATAATTAAACTTCTTGATGTATATGGATTTTGAATTGGCAATAACTTGATAATTGTTCATTAATTCATCACGATTTAAGCTTTTTTGAATGAATTTTTAGATAAGTATTACCTTTTTTATATATAATGGATTTAGAACTTTTATTCATTATTTTCCATAGTATTTCTCTTTATAAACAGAAAGGGGGAAGGCTGAGGTTAGTCTTAAAACTCGGGTTAAACCCCACTTTTATGTAAAATTAAAAACTGTCCTCAATCAGCATTGTTTATAATACTAGACAGCATTCATCTTTTTTAGTTTCCAAAATCTTTGATTCTTATATCTTTAATATTCTAGTCATTTCAGTCTTCATAGTAAAGAATATTAAAAACTACACAGATTGTTACGTTGATCGGGGTTCGAGAATTTTATGCAAATCAGTCTCAAAGAAGAAAAACAGTTATTTAAGAGCGATGAGAATTTTTTGTCAAAAATCCAATCCTCGAAATACAGGATGCAGCAGCAATATTCACAGAAAAAAGCTCAGAAGGTCTATACACTTTCAACAGCACTCAGACATAATTAACAGTGTTTAAAATACACATATGTAAAAGATTATTCAGAAGCACATTCAAGCTAATCGCTAGTCAAAACAATGCTCACTAATCGCTGGTTGAAACAAGATTGACTCGTAGTGGCGAGCACCGCTCTATTTATAGACCGGGTGGAAACTTCCAGAAAAATACGCCTGCGTCACATAGTGCGTGAAATTAGTGGATCTGTCCACAAATTTCTAGAAGAATCCACAGGGTCCCGAACTCACCAACATGGTCACCAATGTCACCAAAATGGTCACCAAATTCACGGCCAACTCGATCGCCAAATATGATGCCAACTTGATTCTACCGCCAAGATCTCACCAAGTTCCCATTGAACCATCATTATAACGAAAGGGACGGTGTTGCTTGGGAATATTACAATTTTATCTTAAAATAAATATAACATAGAGTAACATAAATGCATTACACATCCAAATACAAATTATTTACACTATTTGCTCAAAATTCGTAATAATATAATAATATATATATATATATATATATATATATAGCATTTTATACAAAGCCTTTTTGTGCATCATCATTTCTGTAATTAATATTTTTTATAAAAACTTACATCCATTTAGATACAAATAATTCAACGTCAAGATTCCATCATAAATTCATACGTTTTAATATATATTTTTTCAGTTGTTAAGACTAAAATCATTTAACTTATTCTCTCCTGCATATTAATCATTTTTATCAACAAATTCTATTTCAAGTGAAAAATTCAAGTACATTCAAATGATAGCCTTTAATGAAATCCTGGAAGTTTTGCCTGGATAATTGAATTATCTAAACATCATTTTAAACCTTGAAATAAATATTATACAATCGAAAACAGATCTTTGATAACTGTGGTAATCTGTAGTACCATGAATTAAAAGCGATTATTCCATTTAAAAATAAACATGAATAATTATGCTTTATACATAAATTACTATGCAGTGTATATGATACAGAAGCACATATTTACTAGTCGATGCACATTACCAAATATGTATGAAGTATGAAACATTTTGAACAACTTATGGTTACAGAACATTTTTATAAAGATTAATAAAAGCGGTTTTATTAAATGCTGCGTATTAAATAAATGAATGATTTTCCTTTGTATTTTATTCATTGGTTCCACACACATACAAAAAAGAGAAACATCTATTTACAAAATGAAATTTATTGTATTTTTTATATGTATTTACATTTTAGCAAATAGGAAAACAAATTCTTTCTTACGACTTTCAACATGTCATATTTCAATATTAATTCACCTCAAAAATGTTCAAAATTACTAAATTCACTAAAGACATCCTATATGATTTTTTACATTATTGTTTTATATGGTATTATATAGACATAAATCAAATTTTTAAGAATAATAACGGTTGCTCTTTTTTGAAATCCGATACGCCAGGAAAGAATTTTGATATAAGAAGTAGACATAGAGCTAAATATATAGCTTCATTTACAATAATAGCTTTTTTCACTAATAAAAATGGAAATCAGAAAAAAAAATCAAGGTATTATGTATAAATTTTTCAGATAAGAGTATTAATTTTTGATACAAAAAACTACAACAGTATTTATTTTTAATTGGATTATAGAAAAAAAGAACAAGGAAAAGAATGTAAGTTTGAGCAAAAACAGTATTGCTGGTTAACTGACTAATGACTTCTGCAATATAATTTCCCACAAATAGATTCTAAGAAATGAACAAGAGTTAAATTGAATATATAATTCATTAATTCAATTTGATTTAATTAATAAATTACATCCGACACCTGAGTTGGCATCTTCTCTCCTAACTAGCACACCACACCAACGGGAGGACATTAAAGCTCTCGATAGATTTACCGTGCATCGTTCCCCAACACGGCGGAACGCAGGACACGCCGGCTACGAGTCCGTTACCTTGACCACCAAGTTACAACGGCCATTGGTCCTTAGGGGCACCAGGACTTGACGAAAACAACGCCGACCAAAACTACCCACATACTTCATTTAAAATGAAATTTAAAGAGATGATTTACTGTGAAAACAGCAGGCACAGTAGGCCTTGGCTCTCATGGGCTGTCGCGCCACTGAGTTGTTATTAGGAAAAATGTTTAGTATTACAAGAAATATTTTTTCCCAAGAATTTTCAGTACAGCAGCTAAATGAATTCTTCCTAAAAGGGAAGAATGATATAGGCCAGATGTGGCGAACCTTTATCAAGCAACGTGCCATTTTTTCTAAAGAAATGTTTTATGAGATATAGACGGTGCCGTTTCAAATAATTTTGACTTGTAACTATTGGGAAAATATTAAAATTAAATTCTAACAACACAAAACTATTTACTACGAAAATATACATTTTACGCTGTATAGTAGTAATGCACTGTATAGTAGTAAATGTTAATTCAAATTATATGAAGTAACATTAGTGTGACCTGTTATTATAGATTAAATGACAACTTATATAAGATTGTAAGATGTTACTTTTAGCAGAATGCATGAACGGAAGTCATTTGCTAAAGAGGTGTCTAAGCGTGTCTTTCATGTTATTCATCTCTAAAAATGATGACTCACAGATATCGGTAGATGAAATTATGGTTAAAAATAGCATGGGCCAGCTTTTGTAAGCAATTAACTGTGATTGGAATCGAATTTCATGTTTCGAAAATTTCGCTATTGGTATTTTTACTAATATTTCTTGTTAATCTTTCTGTTTCAATCAACTCCAACTTTATCCTTGTTTCAATAAATTTCTGAATCCATATTGAACTAGACTGGAAATCAATCAGTTGCGATTCGAATTTTTCAATTTCCAGCCAATCGAATCGGGAAAAGTATAGTTTATCAAATGAAGTCACATCAAGGGACAAAATAAATTTGAGCATTTCCAAGAATTCATGAAACTGAGAAAATCTTGGTGAAAATTCCTTAATTGAGAAGAATTGATTACGGAAATGTAACACAAAAAAATAGTAAATATAACACAAACAAATTTTAAAATGCAGCTGTATCAAAGAAATTGGGACCCTGCCATACGTAGGCAAACTTTACTTCATTAGCAATTGAAGTCCACGACGTAACTAAGGCAGGGATTTAACAAATGACTGTGCTCCCCACCGCCTCGCGACCTATAACTCGTATTTGTTCACAATACTTCAAAGTGAACTTTGTTATTTTGAACTAAAATACAAACCCTTTTGATCGGTGGAGTGCCTTAAATATTGTGTCACGTGCATCCTTATATAGACCGTTAACTGAATTAATTTCAGAAAAAGGGTAACTTTTTTAATTCCTACCATTAGTTCACTCTCTCCCTATATATATATATAAATAAAGGGTGTTTTTTTAGAGGTGTAGAACTTTAAATTGCAATAAAACAACGATGTATTATTCGATTGACACGAATTTTTTTTATTCGAAAGATAATCTTGTGGCATTACATTTTAAATATGATTTCTAGCATAGGACTGCCACGACTGGCTCGGATGTAGTCCAATCTGGACGTCCAATTTTCGATGACTTTTTCCAACATTTGTGGCCATATATCGGCAATAACAAGGCGAATGTTGTCTTCCAAATGGTCAAGCGTTTGTGGCTTATCCGCATAGACCAATGACTTAAAATAACCCCACAGAAAATAGTCTAGTGGTGTTAAATCACAAGATCTTGGAGGCCAATTCACAGGTCCAAAACGTGAAATTAGGTGGTCACCAAACCTGTCTTTCAATAAATCGATTGTGGCACGAGCTGTGTGACATGTTGCGCCGTCTTGTTGGAACCACAGCTCCTGGACATCATGATTGTTCAATTCAGGAATGAAAAAGTTAGTAATCATGGGTCTATACCGATCACCATTGACTGTAACGTTGTGGCCTTCATCGTTTTTGAAGGATTCCACCAGCCCATAAAGCGCACCGAACAGTCAGTTTTTCTGGATGTAACGGTGTTTCGACATACACTTGTGGATTAGCTTCACTCCAAATGCGGCAGTTTTGTTTGTTGACGTAGCCATTCAACCAGAAGTGCGCTTCATCGCTAAACAAAATTCGCTTATGAAAATCGAGAACAATGGCAATCTCGTTTTGGGCCCATTCGACAAATCTACGCCTTGCTTGATGATCGTTTTGATGAATTGCCAAACCAAACTGAGAATAAATCACTTGACAGCTGTTAAATCGGTCGCCATCTTGGAAAGTAATGCCAACTTAAATTTCTATACCTGGAAAAAAAATACTCTTTATATATATATATATATATATATATATATATATATATATATATAATCCAATATAAAAGATTTTTTAATACATATACATATACATACACATATATGTAAATTTATACATATATATACATATACACAAATACATAAACAAAAATATAAAAATAGACATATAGTTATATACCTAAGATAACTAAAAGTAGGAAGGAGGCACATAGTATAAAGACAAATTCCTGGCCTTAGGAACCAGGATTGCAGGTTTAAACAAGTTTTGCGGCGCCAACCTTCACCTGTAATTTGTCATACTATGTACCAAGAGGAAAGGAAAGAGTTATATATGTAGAATTTAAATATTAAAAAATCATTAAACTAAATAACATAGGAACATAAACATAACCTACTAAATCGGAGTTAAAACGATGGCCAAGAGTGCAGTAACGAGTTCCCGCCAAATAAGGAGAGCAGAATCGCATAAAATTAATTGCGATACGATATAAGAAACGATTAATTGCGATACGATATACGATATAATAAGAAATATATATATATATATATATTTTAAAAATCATAAAAATAAAAATCATATAAAATTAGCGTAAAATATAAAAGAAACTCAAAAAATATATTTTAAAATTTTTTTTAAATAAGCATGTGGCGCCATCTATTTAATAATTGTAGGATAAATTAGATATTGTCTAAATTTAAAAAAACATTACAAAACATAATAACAGTAAATAATTACAGTAATACAAATTGTATCATAAAAAACCATTATAAATATAATTACAAAGAAAGTTAGCAGGGTAACCATGTTCAATACAGTGATTAAAAAAATTTTTAAGATTTAAAAAAATATTAGCTTTATCGCTAACTGATACATTATTGCGATAAATATAGTTAAAAATAATATTTCTATATATAGATATTGATAAATTAGAATTCCAGAAAGGCACTTTGATGATATTAAAATTAAAGGCATCTCTTTTATCATAACTATTACTATGTAGTTTCAAATCCTTAATATATAGTGATACATCTAGGTAATTTGTTTTGATTGAATTATTATTAATTTTAACTAAGTTTAAGTAGGACGGATAAAAATTAATAATAGGATTTAAATTATCATTTTTACCAAAAATAATTAAATCATCAATATATCTAAAAATGTAGTAGTCATTATTAATAACATAATTATATTCATAAAAATGTAAATAAAGATTAGCCAAACTATTACTAGCTGGGCCCCCTTGTGGGAGTCCTTTCTCTTGTTTATATAAAGAACCATTAAAAAATTGATGTAATTTTCTTTTAAGACAAAATCTATGAGAGTTTTAAATTTGTTAAAATTAATATTAAGGTTATACATACTGTGGTTTTCTAAAATTACTTTAATAATATCATATAAATCAATGGAATTGAAAAGATCTTCAAAGTCATAACTATGAACTGAATAAATATTTCTTATATTAAAAAAATCTATAATCTCTTTACTATTTTTAATTATAGCTTTATTACATTGCTGATTAATAAAGTTTTGTATAATATTATGAAGTAATTTGCCTGCAGTAGTAATATATGTTCTAAAACCATTTGTCACAGTTCTAAATTTAACCGGACTTTTATGGAATTTTGGAGTTAAAAAAATATATGGATACTTAATTTTTGGAATACAATAACCTAATTTTTTATAAATAGCAATAATACGATTACTAGTTTCATTATGTGACAAATCTAATTTTTTAAAAGAACCATTATTAAGAAAGTGATCATAAAGAATATTATAATAAAAATACTTACAAATCACAGCATAGTTACCAGGTACTTTATCAATGTAAACTATGATAAAATTCTTTTGTAATTCATAAATTTTCTGTTTTATATCTTTAAAAGTAGTTTCATATTGAGAATGGTAGCTAAAATTCATAAGGTCTTTTAAAATATTGTACATATACTCTTCAAATGCCTCAATAGGTAGTCCAAATTTAATTGCAGATTTTGTAATAAAATTATCTATATCTTTAATAATTTGTTTTTTAACAGTATTGTTGTTATTAGAAACATTTAATCTAAAATTAGTGTCTTTACTCATTATATCTTTTAAAATATTATCATTGATTATGTCTAAGTTGCCAGTAACTACATGTTTATGATGACCATCAATAAAATCATTATAGTTTTTACATATAGAATCTTCTATATTAATAGAGGGCGAACTATTGTTGTAATTAAAGATAAATCTGCCCATCGCTTTGTTATATTTAAAAGCTTTCTTTACAACCACCTTTCTAACCGGAAAAAGTGACAAATGTCTATTAAATACACTAGAAAAGTTAATTTTGTCAAAAGTTTTATTCATGAATAATAAAGTGCAGTACTCTGTAATAGGTTCATTAATTTTCTCAACATTAATATTGAATTTATTAACTAGATAGTTAAGAATGTCTTTAATAATGTGTACTGCATGACAAACCTTTAAGGAATCATTATTTAAGGATTCATATAACAATGCAATTTCATGTTTATTAAGACCAAACATGAAGTATTTGATCTTCTTGATATTAAAGTTTTTTTCAAAATCATCAATAAGAACTCGAATATTGTCATTTAATGAATTTTTATCTCTATTTTTCCTTTTAGTTCTATTACTTCTAGATTTTCTTTTAGAAGTATTGTTTAATTTATTAGCATTATAGAAAAATTCTTTATTATTATTCTGTAACATTATTTGCAAAGTATTTTTAGCAAAATACAAAACATTAAGGCCATATGGATAGATTGTATTAAAACTCCTATAATAAAGTGATTTTCCCACCATAATCTGTGCTTAGTAATTGGAGAAATTTTAATGATAGACAGTTCAACATTTTTGAAATCATGCATATGAAAGTGTCTAAGTTCAATTTTATTAGAATTATTGGAATTATTAAAGAATTTAACACATCATGTCTATGCTGATTAATCCTTAAGTTAATAGTATTGGAGATCTGTCCAATATATTTATAATGACATACTTTACAATTAAAGGTTTTACAAAGGTTAAATTTCGAATCACAATCATATTGATCCATATTTAACATAGTACATGTCTTACATCTACTATCTCTACATTTATTGAATTTTAACTTAAGACTATTATAAGATTGAGTCTTATCAAAATTATAAGAAGATAAATTATCAATAATTCCATGTATATCAGGACTCTTAGTGTAACATTTATTAATATTTTGAGAAATGTGATTACTAGAATCTAACAAGTTTTGTTTATAATGATTATGATGGCCATTAATGAATTTTTTGTTCCAAAAAATTCTAGTCTTGAAAAGTTTAATATTAGAATTACTATTACGAGAATATTTAATTCTTTAACAGAACTCAGATCCTTTCCAAAATTGTTATTGGAGAAAGAGGGAGAGTTATGAAATTCCCTCATCCTAATAACTAACAAGTCAAAATAGATAAATTTCTGTAAAATACAGAATATATATATATATATCTTGTTCAAATTTTCAATCATTAATAAAATGCTTTTTATTCATCCACTGAAGCTCGAATGCATTTTTTTAACTTGTAGTGGATGACATTTGATGTTAAAACGGATTTTTCTTCAAATATAATTTCATTAATTAAATTTTATTTTTTAATTTTAAATTTATTCTGCGTTATTTCTGACGAAGTTAAATTTATCTGCAACCGATGGTGCCAGTAAGTTTTTATAACGAATTAGGAGTTGACTTAAATTTTTTTTTAAATTACTTGTTGCTCAGGATTCAATTTTTATATCTGTGTTTATACAGGGCGGAATTGCAATAAAGAGTCTTTAATGCCGAAGTAATGCAAACTAGGAGAATTTAGAAATATTTTTCATATTAAATAAAGCATAAATTTGGCATTGATTTATTGTTAAAGTTCAGATTGAAGTACATACCTATCCCTTGGGAAAAAAACAAGAGTAAAAGCTGCTAACTGTAAGGGAATAGATCTCTCCTATTAAATATCTCTCACTGTACTTTTGTTTCCCAAATTGTACCTTTCTCAGTTATTATGTGAATGAGTGTTTGTTAAAGTTGCACTATAAAGCAACACGAGAGCTATTGATAGCGGACTCGTAAGTTTAATTCACGGTCAAGTAACGAGGATGACACCTGAGCTGACACCTCACTCTCCTAACTTGCACACCATCCCAACGGGAGGACTTTGAGCCTCGACATATTTAACAGGGATCGGCCCCCTACACGTGAGTCTTCTGTCACATTTGGGCTTGAACTCATGATGCGCCGGCCATTAGCTAGTTTTATCTTGACCACCAGACTCCGCTACATTTTTCTCAGTTGTTAAAGAAATCGAATAAGAGTTAGTTATATATATGGGGGGAAAATGTAACACTCTTCATAATAATATCTTCAAATTTAAGCAATACATGAAACATGAAAATTTACATGAAAATTATTTTTATAGTTTCTCGGAAAATATTTGTGGTCGCAGTAGTCAAGTAGATATGATCACGAACCCCTTCTGGCGTGTAACATATTAGTGCCACTCAAGACCCGCCGTACAGGGAGGGTTGATGCACGTTAAATCTGTTGAGCTCAAAGTCCACACGTTGGCTTGATGTGGTAGCTTAGAGAGAGGGGGTCATCTCAGGTGTCTACCGAGGGTCAAAATTATGGGGTCCGTTGCCAATAGACCTCGTGTTGCTTTATAGGGCATCGTTATATGTATATATAACCCCTTAACTCCTAAATTTTTTTTAAAAAAATTCTTGCCGGATATGTTATATATGCCCAAAAAGTTGTGTAACAGTATAATTATTTTCAAGTTACGTTTTTTTGTTTAGAATGTATATATATATTTGATATTTTTGGAAAATTTTATATTTTATTATATATATATATTTATATATTAGAAAATTTTATATTTTATTATATATATATATTTATATATTAGAAAATTTTATATTTTATTATATTTATATATTAGAAAATTTTATATTTTATATATATTATATTTATATATTAGAAAATTTTATATTTTATTATATTTATATATTAGAAAATTTTATATTTTATTGTATTTTTACATTAGAAAATTTTATATTTTATTATATTTATATATTATAGAAAATTTTATATTTTATTATATTTATATATTGTAACGAGCCGTGGCACACACAGGAATTTTTCAAGGTGGGGGAGGTCCAGAGTCGAAAGTCCATTATTCTCATATGCGCCAATACACCGTCCAACATATTCCTTTGATTTTGTCGATTTTCGGGAACAAAAAGCGATACAAAATTTAATTATTGAATAAATAATTAGTCTTAATTAATAAAATTGCTTATTAATAGCAAATATTTTAATAAAATGTTACGTACTATAATAGGATATAATATATATAATGTGTGTATATAATGTAATATAATATATATAATGTATATAATATAACATAATATATATAATATAACATAGGATTATAATTAATCGGGAAAAAATGAAGAGCTATGGGGGTGGGTCTGGACCCGGGAATCCCCCCATTGTGTGCGCCATTGATAACGAGGGATGTATTCGTAAAATTCCGAAATCCCTAAACGGGGATCGTAGCAAGGGTTAGTATAACACTCACTCCCTCTCTCGGGAAATATTCAGAAATGGGAAGCTTTCCACAATTTTTAAAAGCTAGAATGGAACTACAAATCCTGTCTGTGTTCATCACATTCTGATTGCATCTATCAATATAGATATCTATTTATATAGTAAGTATGTATCCTTTCCCATTGACTGTTTAATTCACTGTTGCTTTGTCAAAAAGCCTCAAAGTTCCCTCAATGTGTCAATTTCAGTAGTGCACACAGGAATTTTTCAAGGGGAGGGGTCCAGGGTCGAAAGTTCACCATTCTTGTATGATGCTCCTTTTGATTTTGTCGATTTTCGGGAACAAAAAACAGTAAAAAACTAATTGTTGAATAAATAATTAACATTAATAAAATTAATCATTAATAACAAATACTTAATTAAGTTTTACGTACTATATACTTAGAATTATAATCAACCGGAAAAAAATCTAGAGGTTGGGGGGAGTGGGTCCGGACCCCTAGAACACCCCCTTGTGTGCGCCACTGATCAATTTCATTACCAAGTTAGGTATTGAAATTGACACACTGAGTTAATGTCATGTTTAATAAAAAAAGAGAAAGGGGGTGGGAGAAAAGCGGATTTCACATTTTAAACATTCACTCGAAAATTTAACTTTACAGCTGCGAAAAATTCAATAATGAATCGGGAGAAACGTGTATTCTACCTAGTCAACAAAACGGAAGCTTACTCTAATTTTAAATACCAACGTATTCCTCCTGCTTACGTTCTAAACTACAGCTTTTTATCGAGGACAACAGTCATACACTTTAGTGAGAAAATTTAACTTCTACACTCAATTCGCTTTCTACACGTATACCGAAGGACGAAACCGTGACATAAAAAGTGTTGGCTCGAGTCAGACTACTCAGGGATGCTTTACGGTAAAAAAAGAAAACACTTCCTCCAAAACAAAAGAAATCAAACATCTTATGTTCCTATACCTTAATTCAGCCGTGAAGTAAAAAAAGAAGAAGAAAAATCTGGAGCATACGGACTACTCTTCGTGATTTTAAGACATAGAAACATAACACATTTGGGGGTTTATTGTATGAATGATCATTAATAATTGACATTTTATTTTTAGAACTGTATCACGTGATAATGTTTATTCTTTCAAACTTAACTTCCCCACAGAGGTAAAAATTATCTATCCTAATATCCGCGCTAAATGACACTGGCGTAACTATATATATATATATATATATATATATATATATAGTCCAGTATCAAAATTACTTGAGGATCTTTTTTAGGGGCCCTGAACATGCTACGCTTTTTTGTTACACATGTTTGGACCCTTGAAGCTTGAGGGCCCCGTGTCATTAATACGGCTGATACGGTGGTAGTTACGTCCCTCATCTCCTAACTCAAAACTAAGTTAATAGTTAATATTAATAATTACTCATAAACGGATAAGGTTAATATTCAATAAAGAGAGAAATATAAACAGAGAAAATAATGAGAGGAAAATGAAAATGAACTGTGAAAAAGATTAAACACGGGCATATTTTTTTTTATCAAAAGTGACATCAAGAAAGATTTTTTTCTTTTACTTCACTAAAATCTTCTTTTCTGAGTATGTACGGTGGCAGCGATAACCGAACGGTCATGGTGGCAAACTCGTGAACGCGACATTGTTGGATTCGAGCCCTGCTACCATTCAAGACTCACTATACAAAGGGACTGATGCATGTTAAGTAAGTCAAGGGTCAAAGTCTTCACAATGACGTGGAAGTATGGAGAGTGGGTGTTAGCTTAGGTGTCTTCCTCGTTTCTTCAAAACTGAGGGGACCATCACCAATAATCCTCATTTAGCTTTTTAGCGTCACAATATTAAACAAATCAAACCAAGTTTGTATAAAATATTTTCTAAATGAAACCAATGCAACTAATTTAATAATAATTTTTATTAAATTAAGATGCCTTAATTGCGCTGAATGTCTTTCTTTTGGTGTGACTTTATCTGATTAAATAAAAAATTATTTAATCAGCAAGGGGATATAAGAGGAGGAAAATCATTTTAACTGTTACGTATGAGTTCTATAATATTAAGTCGGCCGCGGTAGCCGAGTGGTCAAGGCATCGAATCGTGGCTGGCCTTGTCACGAGTTCGAGCCCAGTACCACTAAAGATCCGTCGTGTAGGGCAACGATGCACGTTAAATCTGTCGAGAGCTCAAACGTCCTCCCGTTGGTACGGTGTGGTAGTTAGGAGAAGGGGGTGCCAGCTCAGGTGTTCGCTTGACCATGGTTCAAAATTACGTGGTCCGTCGCCAAAAGCCCTCGTGTTGCTGAAGAGTGCGACATTAATATTCACTCTCACTCACTCCATAATATTAAAAAGCAACTTAATTAGGGGGATGAAATACATCAGTTAAAAAAAGGGAGCTTATCACATCTTAGAAGCTGACTGAATAAATAAACGCACAATTAAAACCTATTAAAATTAATAAAAATGTGTCTTATTTTCCGGATTTTCTGTATCAGTCATAAAATGCACGAATTACAAGAACATAATTAATAAAACGTATTTAGAAATTAAATACAAGAAACACTTAATTATAATGAAAAAATCTAGATAAGACTTTAATTCATCATAATATAATTTTTAACTGGAACACAGTATTTAACTAGTGAACAAAATATAAGGATTTAAAGCAAATATTTATGTAAAGACTAGGAAGTGTGGAATTAAGAATCATGTGGCATCACATTTAACAGGCAATTCATTTAGCCATCTCCCTCGTTGGGAGAAGGTCTCATTTATCCCTAGAAAATAAAGTAATATTATACAAGCAGATTCTGCGCCGAGTTATAACTTATGGATCTCCCGTATGGGGAGCCGCAGCCACCACCCACATGAAAAAGATTCAAGTAATTCAAAACAAAATACTCCGCGTCATGACGAACGCACCTTGGTACGTCCGAAATGACGTGATACACAACGATCTACATATGGAGCCGATCACTAATTACATCACTAAACTCTCTAGAAATGTATTTAAATCTATTGAATCTCATGACAATCCAATTATCAAAGCACAAACACTGTTTACGTATCCACATCCTAAAATTAAATATGCATACTCTTCAACGAAGTGGAGAAACCCACTCCGCCCCCCATAACACAACAAAAACACTCTTTTCATACTCTTAACAATATGATTTAGCTTTATTGCACTGCATCTTTCACTCTGGGTTCTGAGGTGAATTGTCACCGAATTGATTTACTGCCTTCGGCCGTCCCGTCTTCCTTCCTGCGCTTCCTCCCCTCCCCCCGCCGGCTCTCTGCTTCGTTAGAACGCTCATGCTTAGGGGTACGTCATCCGTCCCCTCTTTTTGTGGGAGTATTCGGTATTTGTATTTAACTTCAGTCATGGTCTATCTTTTTCTCCCATCCTTCTGGGAATAGGCTCCTACGGCGCCGGCGCCCGCGATCATTTAATTTTAGTTATTTCGTTTACATTTAACCGGCTTATTCCAACCATTTTCACCAACTAACTACATCAAATACTATACACTAACTAACACTATCAAATCTTAACACTATCCCTAAGCCCTAACACCCACACTATCAAACACTAACCAAATACTATATAGGTGCCTTACATGGGTTCATTATGGGACACTGAAAATGCATCACCAAGAAAGAGTGGCCAGAAAATTGTGCAATTTTTAGGGTAGATGCTGTTCACTAAGTAATGCAAATGATGCGAAGGGCAGAGCTGTCCAGTACATATTGAATAGAAAGTAAGAAAAGAAACCTTTTCTTCAGAATGGATAATATCCATGGTGTTATTTCTGCGAAAGAAATCCTTTTGGAATTCTTTTCTTCTCCCGAAGGACACGTGTAATAAGCAGAGAATACAAGGGCACAGCAACGAAAGAAGTTTTAGCTGACAGACCGTTTTAAGAAGTTCATGATGATTAGACTCAGAAGGACAGTTGATCCATAAGTCAAATCCCATCTAAACGCACCCACGGTGCATCGGCTATGATGAAGATGGTTGAAACAAAGAAATATCGTCAGCC
Organism: Trichonephila clavipes; assembly: GCA_019973935.1. Classification (NCBI taxonomy): domain Eukaryota; kingdom Metazoa; phylum Arthropoda; class Arachnida; order Araneae; family Nephilidae; genus Trichonephila; species Trichonephila clavipes. The sequence continues at coordinate 182,644 of BMAU01021135.1, forward strand.
TACTTATCAGACTGCGTCTGATTTGATATAGGAGTGCAAGGCGCCAAGCGCTTTTTAGCGTGATTCCTTAATCGTGCCAAGCAGCGGTTGTTGTCGGGTTATATGAAATCAAAGATGACGGCCTAGCGTTTCTCTTTCGTTTTGTCTACGCCATGCCTCAGTGCGCGCTCCGCTTTTAATTTATTCCTTCGATCAGTGTAATCACAATTTTTTTTAATTTCATAATAAAACTAGATTTCGAAGGGAGAGGTGGTGGCAAGATTTTAACATAAAATATATACAACAGAAAGTAATATTAATGTATTACACTTCCAGATATAAATTATTTGCACTATTTTAAGCGTTCATTACACAAAATTTGTAACAATATCGCACGATAAAATCATCAAAGTAAACCATATTGTAATATTATCGCCTATCTTTGCGAGCATAAACAACAACTTGACGCCCAGCCCTACTGTATCAAATTAGCATCCCAGATGGAGTTACGCAGTCTGATAATTAGGCCGACGATATGGTAAATTTGAGGGGTGCCACTACAGCGAGGGTGACGTCAACGCGTGTGGATCGTCGCCTCCACCGAAAAGGGGTGGATGTTCGCAAGTCACCTCTGCCACCATTTTTTCAGAATATGCAGGACACCCCTGATGTTCTCATCTGACCAGAACCGTTATCAGTTGTTTAGTTGCTAGTCCCTCATATGACTGCCATTGACCTCACAGCCCAGACGACTACGTTGCTAGAATGACGTAAAGAAGGGAATTGTACAGGGTAATGTTCTTAGATCAGTTATGCTTCTGTGTTTCCAATGATATTCACCGTGTAGAAGTGTGACGCTTACCTGATGACAGGTCCAATCCAGCCATGTCTATAGAACTCCCCATCATTTAAAAACGCGGTATCATGGTTTGGAGCACCTGCGCTTGTGATATTAGATCACTCTGGCTCGTATTCACTATTACAAACCAATGATATGTGGATTTTATGATAGATCCAGTGATAATCCATTCCTTCGGGAAGGAGGAGGACAATGCTCTTTAACAGCAGGACAACGCTCTGCAGCTCACTGCACGCACCAGTCCACGTGCTCTGCAAGGTGTATAAAGATTTTCTTTTCCACCACTCATTCCTGATCACTCACCGATTGAGCTCGTCTGATACGTAATTAGACGCCACTTGTATGCCATGCCACCGCCGGGTTCAGAAGATGAACTGTGGCAAATGGCTAGTAAAGGATGGAGAAACATCCTTCAGAACGCCCTCCATACCCTCAATAGCTCTATACCAAGATGTGTTAATTCATGTATTGCATTTCGTGATGGCTCTACATCTGAGTTGACATTGCTCTCGTTTTGTGTCACCAGTATCATTTCAAAATAAGCATCACTTATTGCTCGAGTTGCAGTCTCTTTCTGTCGAGTTTTTTCACTTTCTTGCTTTTCCTTCTTGGTGTTGCATTTTCAGTGCCATAAGTGTATTCTGGGATCGATCCGCAACTGCCAGTCCTATGCATGATCTGTTGGTGCCTGCAATCATATAAAGACACGAATCTACTCTCAACTGAAAACCCACACGCTCAGCCATTCCCAGTCCAATTACAATGTTGTTTGTGCTATTCCAAATGTGTGTTGAGTCATTGTTTTACCATTGAAACACACGCAAAAGATTTTTGGGGTGTAAAATTAGGCTTATTTGCTACTTTATCAACTGTCAGACAATGCACTTAAGGACGCTATACCTATCATCCTCGTGGCCTTATACTAACGAGGATGACATCCCAGATTGCTTCTGCATCCACTTTTTTAAAATGATGCCCAAATTCGCGAAACAACATTGTGGGTGATTTTTAATTCAATGGCAACAATCGTTATTTGTCACCTTTCCAGCTTTTTGATAATTCTACCACAAAATGTGTTTCAAAGCAATCTAAATTATTTCTGTTGAACATATACAAAATTTTACAATCCTTCCCTTTCCTATGCTTTTCCTTTTAGCCAATGCTATTCGCCAGCACCAATAGCCCTTCAATTCCTTACCAACACCAACACGTGTGCCATGCTCCAACACAACAAAAATTTGCATACACACCATGTTTCCCCCCGTTTCATAATAATGCTAATATATGCATGTTAATAAATTTGATTTTGTGTCTTTCACTAATGGGTATAAGATTTGTTTTTAGGGCTTCGTCACTAGTGTATTTGTAAATAAAACCTTGAATAAATATTTATAATTAATAAGAAATTTCCAAAAAAAAGTAGTTCATAGTGTTGTTTAAAAGGAGAAGAAAAACACACTTTTTAAAAAAAGAATAATTTTGTAATCATCTTATTATTGTTATTTTAAATTTTAGATGATAATTTTATTTTTAGCTATTTCAAACCTTTTGTTTTCCATGGATTTTATTGTAAATCACGGTTATAAAACACAATCTTTCATAAAATATAATAATAATAAATACATTTAAATCTCCGACAAAAATAGAAAGTTCTGCGTAGTGGCAGTATGATTTGATAAATGAAGAATTTAAATAATTTTTTTATGTTTTGAAATGTATGCAATTTACAGAAATTTTACACTTCGTATAACGTATTTTAAAAAGAATTTTAATTCTTAAATTTCTAAAATACAAAATTCAGCCTTGATATAGCCAAGAATTTCCAAAACAGGGTCCACATGGACTAACATAAGAGCATGGAATATTTTAAAGAATCCACAAAAAAGCTATATTTTAAGGTCCATTACACAAACTAAAGAGTTTATGATGAAATATTAACAAAATAATTTTTAATAATAATAAAATAAAATAAATTAATGTCTTAGAAAAGTCTAGAAATGCACAGTTTGGACATATTCGTATTTTCTGAAACTATTTAATGAAAAACAATAATTTCTGTCCTTGGAAAATTCTCGTAGTAATAATCATTATTTAAGTAGCAACTAATCTTGAAAAAGTCAGTTATAGTCAAGAATAGGTTCATTCTATAATGAGCAAACGGTACCATTGCGGGCAAATTTATTTTTTGTGTTATTGAATATTATTGCGGCTTCAAAGTTTGTTTCCATAAGTTATGCTAGCAATAATGACCCCAGGAGAAGTAAACACCCGATAAGATTTCAAAAACCAGTTTTCAGCTTTTCATATAGTCTTTTTGTTCCTAATAAAGTATAAGAATAAATAAACTATTACCTTAAACATGCAGTATAGCATACCTTAAAAATAACGAAGCTATAAAACAAGAAAAATAAATGAAAATATCCATCTCAAAATGTAACTCTTCAATGGTGCACACAATGAGGTGTCCAGGAGGCAGGACCCTTCTCTTCTCTCTTGATTTTTTTCGATTGATTATAATCCTGTGTTTACAGTGCATAAAATAATTCCATACAAAGGTAACAATAATTTCAGTTCAAATAAATAAAAACTCGAGAAAACTAGATTTTATTCTGTGACTATTTGAGAGCATGTAGAAGTAGACTGGTGACAATAAATGAAAATACTGTAATCAACATGTTTTTAGTTTTGTAATTACAGATTAAAGTGAAAACATGTATTTTGAAGTACAAGGATAAATTTTTAAAATATGCAGTATATTGGCGGCTGGAAATCACTTAAAAGAAGTTATCTTTTTTTTTTCAATTAATAAATTTCAAAAATGATTTTTATGACCATTATTATTTCTGTGATAAAATTGCATTTTTTTCTTTTATAATTCAATTTTTTAAAAAATCTGTTTTTTGAAATTTATTTTAAAAAAACTACGAATTTTTTTCAAAAGCAAAGAGAGCAGAACATAACTACATTTAGTGCACCAGTTTATGATTTTGTGCTATAGAAAATGGCTCATGGCTGCAAATGAATTAGAATTGGCTTAATTAACCACACACAAAAAACTGAGAACATATACTGCACATTAAAACTACAAGAGTTAATTTAAAATTAATAACATTTCTTCACATACTTTTAAGAAAACAAGAGTTTAAAGGGCTCACATTGAGAGCCAACAAATTAGAAAATCATGAAGGATCGATTTTTCATCACCTTTTGATAAGCTATTATGTAATCAGTGAGAATTATTATCATATGAGTCACACACACTCACATTATTACGCAACAACAGTATTACGCAACAGCATACATGATTACATAACAGTCAAAAAGTAATACAGTTCGTGCTGTCATCTATTGCCGAATTATTGAACTAAATCAGATTCCCACAGATTTTGTTTTCTAAGTGAAGAATTATAAACTTCCAGACATGGAAGCGGATGTTATTGAGACAGTCTTTCAAATCTAAAAAAAAGACTTTCTCTAGAATACTATCATATGTATGTTTTCCGTTGTGAACTAAAAAGTAAAGTTGTAGATATTTGTTTGTAAAATTTAACACATGCCATAGGATGAAAACACGTTAACTATGCTTCCTCAATTTTAAAAGGAAAACAATTTTCCATTTTTTCCCTTTATAAGTGATTAGAGAGGGAAAAGTGTTATATATGTAGCATTTATCAGAGAAACCGTATTATATAGTATGCAGAAAAATATTTATATAGTGTATTAAAGTTTCTTATGAATAAATCCCATCTTAAAAATATTCTTTTTTTCCTGCGATATGGACCCCACAAAGGAGTTTGAAAAAGCTACCACATCCTTCTTTCAAACATTTTTCTTAAGTGATTTTGTAAGGTAAATTCAATAACAATAAAGAGAAAAATTTGAATGCTTTTTTAGCGGAATATTTTTCTTCTGCATTAGTATCCGCAAATATTTTTTTTAAAATCTAAAAAAAAAGACACATATTTACTAAAAAAAATTCCAAAGGCAAATAAATTTTTTAAAAAAATTAGTAAAATTGTGATCACAACAATTTAATAAAGTCATATGATGTAATGATAAGTTGAGAAAACCATATAAAGTCAATAGCATAACATAATAAATTATATAGTGATCATTCCAGTCGATAGAAAAATTATTAGTATGATCTTTTGCGCATTTTCTACCATGTTACTTCACAAATTGATTAAGAAATAAGAAATTTGAGTTCCTCAATTTTACTGCTTGACAGCCAGTATTTTTATTGAAAATCAAAAACAATTGAATAAATTTTCTTGAAGTTTCTAGCAACTGATAGAACGCAGTGAATGTATTTCTTTTAAAATCAGCTGCTAACGTAATATTCTTGAAATGATGCTTTCGTTTAAAATTTTACAGCAAAATGCAACTTTAAACGCCTAAATATGGTTGATCAAAACTTCCTGATTTTTTTTAATTATTATTATTTTTTTTTTCCGCAGAAGTAGTAGAAGCTCGGGTCACTCAAATAACAGAGAGATTTAGGCCATCTCAAGTATTTTTTGAATTTTTTGGATAATTTAATGTCTATCGCGTTAAAAACTTATCACTCTCTCGTGAAAGAACACTGTATTCAGAAATGAGATTCTGTTAAAATTGAGGAGTTTTGGTGATCTGAGAGGGGAAAATTATCAAATTTTAAATTATAAACAAGATTTATATCGCGATTGTTCTTGTCATGTATATATCCAGTTAAATTTCATTTACAGCTTTATCTCATTTAATCTTTTTTTATTTGTTATCTTTCGAAGAAACCAAAATGGATAATATAGAGCTTTTTAACTAAGCAAAATACCAGCTATTAAACAAATTTGTATCATTCTTGCTTTTATTATAATTGATTATTTGATTGCTCGACTTTTTAAGGTTGGAAAATAAAATTAAAGGATGATTAATTATGTAAATGTTCAAAAATAATCTGAAAATATATAATATTTTTAGCAATTCAAAATGGATTTTCTCTTTATTTAATTCAGATTACTTAATAGAACAAGTTACCGTTATTAATAAGAAGTTAAAATATAATAATTTGAATAAGTTTGTGTTTTTTACAAATAAATGTTTGTTGTGTAAAAAAAATTATACGAAATTGTGAAAAGTGTTGACATAATATTGCTGTAAAAGAAAAGATTTTTCCCGTCAATTTTCTATGAACGTTATTTTCCTTTTTTAATTAAAATTAAAGAAAATCTAAAGGTAATTTTTTATATTCATTTAAATATTTAAAGATTGTATTTTATGCTGTTTTAATAAAAAGGGTGAAACAAAAGTAATCAAAATTATGAACATTCGAATAACTTCGAACTTACTGTAAATTTTACAGAAAAGTTATCACCATCAATTTTTTCAGAGTTAAAATTCAACTTTTTTCTTCCCGAACTCAAACTTTTCAAATTTAAGTTTGTTTCAATTTCCATCATTTACTAACGTACGTTTCGAGTCTCAGACAAGGTCAGAGCTCACGGCAGAAAGACTCAAACTATTTTTCATTTAAAAAAAAACTGTCTCAATAGCTTTGTTTTAGAAATCAGCAAATCAGTATTTTTGTATTTGTAACCAGATAACAATACTTTTTGCAGACACTAATTTAACTTTCATTACATAAATACCAAGAAATTTATAACTACTTTTGTAAAAGAAAAAGAACTGTTTTAATGTCTTCAATTACCCCTAAACTTCGACGAGGACGAAATTGTTAAATCAGTAAAACTTTCAGAAAATTAGAATTTTAGTTATTTAAAATTCTATAACTACGCAATGATGGCGTCTTACATATCGTTTGTGAAACATATTTCCGAAACCAAACAAATACAAACAATTGCGCATATTACAGAAGCAAAGAATTTTTGTAAGGAGAGGAAAATTCAAAGATCCCCCCCCGAATTTTAAAAATTCCTTGACAACGATATTTAGATCAGCATATCCTTGATCTTGCCTAACAGTGTTGAGCGACTGTTTACTTCAATGTACCTAATTAGTGATTTTTTTCTTAAATTTTTTAAAGTGCCGTGTGTGTATTGATATGTTTGAGGTTTACATATTAGTAAAACTATTAAGAATATTATAAAGCTACTCTTATTAATTCTTTGCGCACCAGATTGTCCTTTCTAGTATATTAGAAATCCCAGATTTCTGTGAGGATAGTGACCTTGACGTTACGAAGCCCATTTCATTTTTCCTCTTGACACTAAGACGCACGTTCGTTCGAGTTTCGTTTTGCTGTCTAAAGTTTGTATAACTGTTATCTTGATTTATTTTTACTTTTTCTTACCAATACGGCATCATCGTTGGATTTCAACGAAGGTGATATTGAATGAGAATACTTGCCGGAAACCGATTAAACGGATTTATTTATTTGTGATGAAGCAGATGAAGAAATGGAACAAAAAAAAGGATAATACACTTATGTAATGCATGTGAAAAAGGTTTTTTTTTCAAGGAACATTTCGAGCAATTTAATTTTAATTTTAATTTCCTTATTTTTTCAAATATTTGTTACCCAGACATTTTCTAACTCTTAACTTTTGTAATTATATACAGTCTCAATAAAAGAAAATCTTCTTCATAATGTTTCCTGAGCTAGTTACACTGGTCGTACACCTAAATAAGCCATGTATCCAAATGAGATTACAATGGGATTTTGCCTTATATATAGTATGTATTCACTAGTGCAGGGGTGGTCAACCCGCGGCCCTCCTTTAGTAATTTTGTGACACCCCTGCGAGATTCATTACAACTTAACAAAATACGACTATTTTGAGCAATATTTTTTTTAAAGCAAATAATACCCATGACTGTTTTATCACGTTGCTTCTGTTACTACGAATCTTCTTTTTTTTTTCGAAAATGAAATTTATCAAACCAATCGTACTCAAACTTAACAGACGAATACCTGCAACTTCAATCAGGATGCGCGAATACGTGCATTGATATCGATTTGCAAAAACTAAGTGAAAGAGTAGAGAAACAAATATCTCACTGATTAAATAAAGTAAGCGTTATTTTATCATTGAATTACTATTATTATACTATATATGTTTGCAAACATTAAAAAATATGAAAACAATAATAATACGTAATTCTGTTTTAAATTTTCACACCAATAAGTGTTTCAAGTGGGTTCAAATCTAATATAAAGATATATATTTTTGTATGCGGCCCGCAGGATTATAATGTTCTCCTGAAGCGGCCCACGAGGTCACTGGACTAGTGGTTACATGGTATGCAACGGTTAACTAGCATGACGAATATAATATTTAATCCGACAATGCAATTAGGAAGCATTCACAGTTTGCAATAGTAACGTCGAATTCTTTGTTGATAATTTCGAAGATACCGTTCCTGAAAAATCTCCGGTCGAACACAACGTGGTAGTGGATGTTGAGAACCACAAAAAATCACAAACGCAAAATCACATTAACCTCGCTAATTAATTAACATTAGATTATGGTGGGAAAACGTCCGCAAGTGAACAATTTATTAAGAATCAAAGTCACAAGTACTTCTGTTACAGAATTTACAGTGATACACACACAGGTCGACTAGAACAATGAACAAGCAAAGATGTGGACACTGTAATTCTTTAAATTAATAAACCTTCTAGAGTTGAGGTTTCTAAACATTTTCTTACATCAACTCGTTTCAAAAGAATAATTTTCTTCAATGATTCCTCTACATTTTCTCAATAGTAATAGAATATACATAAACATAATACTAATTTTACACACAAAAAACTTAAAGATAACAATTTAACTAAGAATACGAACACAAAAACTAGAAAAAAGCGGTTTATTGGATTTATGTTAAATACTTTTTTCTTATAAATGATTTCCCCTTTACATGCTTGGATCACGCCTCCATATCCATATCTATATTTTTCTATACATATTAAAAACGGATATTATTATATAATTATTATAATTCTTAAAAATTATATATAAATAAAATTTTAAATTATATATGTATATATATATATAAACGACACTAATTTATTCTTGGAATACTATAGACCAGGGGTCAGCAACCCTTTAGCTGTGGCGTACCAAACCAATCTACCAATATGATTCAGCGTGTCAGACAGGGCATTTTTGAAGCAATTCAATTCCACCGATAATGCATGCAGAGTTAGAGAATAGAGGTCAATAACAAAGGGGGGGGTGTTACAGTTTTATTATGTATTAATTTGCATCACTTAGAAATATTTCTTAACATAAAAATAAACATCGTAAAATATTTATTAAAATAAGAAATTATTTATTAAAATAATTGCTTGTTTATCCAAATAAGGAATAAACAACATAAAATATAAGTATTTACCTTCATTATAGTTAAATAAAAAGATAAATAAAAATTTTAATGAGAACCTAGTGATTGCACCGCTCGACTTTCATATCGTAAAACCAGGGGTATAATTTGTGACTTTCAATTTGACACGATTCTGAGCATTCAGTTATTAAACAATATCTTTGTGGACTCGAAATATTTTTCATTTGAAAGATTTTTTTTCTTAGATATGTAGAACCAAAAGGGAAAAGCAGAATACATGCAATTTATCTCTTCAAAGAATTAAATCTCTACAGCAAAGACATTTAATAGTTTATAAAATAGCTGTAAATTTATTTTTGGAGTTATGTTTCAGATTTTTTTCGTAATTCCGCAATTCTGAAGATGTTTGTCAAATAAGAGGTCTGATACAAATTTATCAACTTCCCTCCACTCAAATATTGACAAGGCAGTAGAGTAGTGCAGAGTGCCACTGAGAAGTGTATTACGTGCCCCATGTGGCTCGCGTGCCATAGGTTGCCGGCCACTGCTGTAAACCACTTTTAAACTTCCATAGAATCAAAGACACTAATCTAGACCCCATTGGGTTCCCTAATCTAAAGGAACCATGGAGTTGGCTTGAAATAAGCTCTTTAATGCTGATTAGCTGCCATAACCTTCTCTACTATTACAACTATTCAATATTACTATCATCCATTCTTAACTCTCCAATTCGCTTTAAATAACCAATACCATTAACATATCCTATTTCTTCTGTAGAAAAGGTAGCAGTTAAGACAGTTAAAGAAAATCCCTAGTTAGTTTCGAAAGATAAACCTCACGAAATAGCCCGTTGCAAATTCAAATCTTGGAATTGTTCACTTCAGTTAAAGATTCGAAATAGTTTTCTATTTTTCCTCCATATTACTTACAAAATGGAAGTTAAAGAGATTGCTTGCCAAATAACAAAATTACTAAGTACACATCACACATTAAGAAGTAAATGGTCTCTAGAACTACTTCTCTCCTAAAAATAAAACTATGTTATTGAACAATGCGTTTCTTCGAACGCACTGTGAGTTCTTTTCGAATGATAAAAACAGGAATTTTATTAATGTTTGATTCTGATAGAATTCGTAAAAGAAATTATAGTAAAATACTAGCTATTTTTGTAACTAAAAAGAGAGTTACTGTCGTAATTATAGATTTCTTTTAAGTAATTTTTTAATCCTTTGCATACCGAGTCGCTTTCGGATGCTGTTTCTTAGGGAGTATTCTTATAAAGGAGATATTCTAGTCATTTCTTATGGAAAAAAATGTCCAGTTATCTCTTTAGATTTTAAAACCATGTTGATGTAGAAAACATGATTACTTTAAAAGTCTATTATACCTGTTAAAACAGATAGTCATTGATTTTTTTGGAATGCATAGGAAACCATTTAAATCTTTTTTTTTAATGAATAGGAGACAAGTGTTACATTTTTCATACAGAAAAATACTTACCTAATGAAAACTAAAGAAATAATGCAGATTAAGCGAAAATATTACGCATATTATGTATCTTTTTCCTTTGGAAAAAAAATTAAAAACAAGCACTTCTGAAACTTCTTTAGAAAAAAAAAAAATTCCTGTTTCTCTCTATCTAAACCAGTGTTCCCCAACCTTTTTATCGCCGTGGACCGGCTAACGTTGGATAATTTTACCGCGGCCCGCTGAGGGGGAAGACATTGATTGTTAATATTTTAGATTGTTTTGCTTGAATAATTTTATTTTAATTGTATTTAAATGTGCCTTCAGAAAAAAATATAGCTACACCAAAAATGAATATAAAGTGATTTAACAAGGAATATAAAGTGATTTTCAGAAAAAGTAGCCAAAACTCAAGAAAAAAATGCCGCAGTAAATAAAATGAAAATAATTTGATGTTTCTTGTGCGGACCAGTAGTATTTGATCCATGGACCGCTACCAGTCCGTGGACCGGGGAATGGAGACCACAGATTTGAACAATTAAATCGAACGGGTAAACGTATTTATGTCCCCATGATCTTTTAAACTGAAGTCAATGTAATTAATTACACTGCTGACCACCGTAAATGCAACACCCTGAAGGAAGCATGCAAATAACATGAAATTTACAACATGCATTAGCGGAGGTGAGATATGCAAAGGATTAGAATTTCAGCGCAGACACACATCACGCGCGCCTGTGGCGCCACCTCAAAACGCTATTTAAGGCTTGGAGATTTCGATGATTTCAAGTTCGGCAATTGTGCTTTTCTTGTGATTTTTTCAAAAAATGATCAGTTATTTCTCGTAGAAAGCAGCGATCAGCTTTTGATCAAGTTTCCGAGTTCAACAGAGGAAGGATAGTGGCCTACCGAGATTGTGGATTATCTTTCAGGAAAACCGGTACTCGTGTTGGACAAAACCAAACAACTGTAATGCGCATATGTGACCGTTGGATGCAGGAGGGTACGATGGATCGACGAAGTCGATCGCATCCACCTCAGTGCACCACTTCACGTGAGGACAGGCAAATTGAGCGCATGGCAGTGGCGGATCGCAAAGTCACATCACGAAACGTAGCACAGCACATTGAGTCTGTAACGCATCATTCAGTGTCTGCGCGTACCATTCGACACCGTTTACAGCAGAGTAGTCTGGCCGGAAGACGTCCATTCCTTCGTCTACCCTTGACGTAGAACCATAGACGTCTCCGCTGCCAATGGTGCGATGAAAGAAGGATGTGGGCTGCAGAATGGAATGAAGTTGTCTTTACTGACGAATCACGCACCTGTCTGCAACACCACGATGGTTGGATTCGAGTCTGGAGACACCGTGGAGAGAGGATGCTGAACAGTTGCGTTATGCACGGCCGCACTGGTCTTGCACCGGGTATTATGGTATGGGGTGGTATTAGATATCACTCTCGCACTCCTCTAGTACGCTTTGCCGGTACTTTAAACAGCCAGTGCTACATCTCCGAGGTGTTGGACCCAGTTGTCTTTCCTTACCTTCAAGGCTTGGCCACAGCCATATTTCAACAGGATAACGCGTGACCGCTCGTGGCAAGCATTGTCCAAAGGTTCTTCGTCAATCACCAGATTGGATTGCTTCCCTGACCGGCTCGCTCTCCGGATCTTTCGCTGATAGAAAACATGTGGTCCAGGGTTGCTCAACGATTGACCCAGTTTACACCCCCAGCTGCCATACCAGATCAACTCTGGCAACGTGTGGAAGCTGCTTGGTCTACTGTACCCCAAGAACACATCCAAAGTCTCTTTAAATCAATGCCGAGGCGTGTGGTAGCGCTGATCTCTAACAATGACGGCTACTTTGGCTACTGATTCTGGCAGGAACCACACTTCAGAGAAGTCTATAAATTTAATCATTTTATACTTGGTCAACATGTTATCTACAAAATAAATTTTGTTGTGCTATATCTTGTCTTTTTTGGTGTTGCATTTACGGTGGCCAGCAGTGTACTAATGTAACTTCTAAATTCAAAATGGTTCTCTAGTATTATTTGTCAAACGTAAATGCATCGGAAACTAATACATCAAAATACATTCCTGTCATTTTTATTGTAAAAAGAAAGATAATTAGTAAAGTAATATTAAATTGAAACCCGTATTACATGCCTCAAGTCTTTTAGTTATAATTCTTTATTTTTTTAATAGTATGTTCATATTTTTTCATCAAATAAGTAAACCCTTATAAGTTAAAAAAAGAGATGTAGGATCAGTAATTATCTCAAAGAATCTTTCTGCCACAAATTTATTAAAATCTTTTACTAACAGACCTTAAAAAATTTCCTTATCTTACAATTAAACGTATGTAAACTTTTAATGGATAGCTTACAAATTCGAATTTGTCAAATAATTTTTTTAAATTACACAGGTTCCCAAAATTTAAGGTACGACCAGTGATCTGTCTAATTTGAAAATAGATGAACATAAGAACGTGAAATCTGAGATAAGGAGAAAATGATTTAAAAAATGAGTCTTGATAAGGAATGCCTCCTCCCCACTTGAAATGCATTGACAGTAACGGTTTTACGCACTGTCTGTGAACCAGTGGTTCCAAAGCTTCTTTAACCCATGGACCCCTTTTTATAATCAAATTTTTCCCACGGGCCCCTTTTTATAGTCAAAGCTTTTCCACGAACCCCTTTTTAAAGTCAAAACTTTCCCAAGGAACCTTAAGTGAAAAAGCTACAAAAATACCAAGTATAAAAATGACAAATTTTTAAAAAATACATTTTGTTGAAGAATTATTTATTGAAATTATAAATTTCGCTTAAAATAAAACAAAATGTTTATTACTTGGATGAACTTGATGAGAGATGCTATGGGAATATTTATGTTCGTCTCATTGTTTGTGAGAGTAGCAACCGCAAATCCCCGCGAGCACTAATTTATTAGTCGGTTTCTTTTTTTGTGTGTGATGAGATTTTCTACGGCACTGAATCCACGTTCTACCAAATTGGAAGTAGTCAAAAACTTCTGTACAATAACCTATAATTCAGGATATAAAATTGGGATCTGTTTTTGTAACCAGAATTTGTGGTGTCCTGGTTCAAACATTGGTTTTAAGTCTCTCATTTGTGGATATTTCAATAAGATGCTCCTGTATTAGAATGGATTCATCTGTGTTTGGGATCTGAGTTAGTTCACTCGCAAAAGGGTTCAATGCCCAGCCTGGAATATCCAATTGAATTATTGTTATTTATTTAAATTTCCATAAAAATAAAATGGATGATTTTTTTTTCATTTTATATTAAATCTTGCGTGGACCCCTGACATTGTTCAGGGACCCTCAAATCAATTTTAATTTTCTACTGACCCCTGAATAATATCGGGAACCCCTGTGTTAAAAACTTATAAAATAAATAATAGTGTGAAAACTTTAAAATTGAAAATTAAGATAAAATTCGTTCGATTTCGCATTCTGTTAAGTATTATGCTTAGTTACAAGCAATAAATAACTGTGCCTTTTTTTGGAACATTTTAGGCAACGAAATTGATCACTTACAGGGCTAAAGGGCACTAAATAAAAAGAATTCATACGCCTTTAATCTTTGCGAAACCTTTAAATTTCAGCTTAGCTAGCCTTGTTGATAAGACAAATATAATTGGATTGGAAATTAAGATAATCTTCAAGATTATTGTAAACGAGTAGAAGCTAAGCCCAAAGAAATTTTTCGGTTAGAAGAATGTCTCATTATTAATGTAATAGTTTGACATTTGCTATTATGCATAAGGATTCACAATCTGTTAAACTAGAGTTTCTCGAATTTTTTTTTTTTTTTTTTTGTCTTCATACTAGATGGCTAATAACGAAGTTTGAATTTATCTTCAAGGTAGGATTTTCGTAAATTCCATGCAGAGATTTCTCCTACGAGTATATATTGATGTTTATTATTGTTTTCTTAGTTTCTTACTTTTTTTTTTGAAACCTTTGGGGAATCCTCTGGGATTCACGTGCCATAAGTTGATAACCACTGTTTTATATCCCTAGTTTCAAATACAGTCACCTTATTCATTTCTTGAGACCTTCACGTTTCTTCTCTTAGGTAAACATGGAATTTACAATTCCGATATCCAAAGTGAACTTCCCTATCTCCCTTGACTTTTGTTATCTTTGATAAACACGGGTGAAATGGACCGGACGCCTAACGAGATTTTCCCCTATTTTTGACCCTCCTACTTATCAATCATACTTATTTTCTTCTCTTTCGTGTACCTTATGTTTAGATCATAGGTATACATTCCTGACAATTATTTATATGATACACTTGATTACTAGTAAAATGACAAGTGTTTGGAGTAGACTGGCAAAATATGACCCTTACGCCAATAATGACAGAAAATTAACTATTTTCTCCTGAATAAAGTACAGTATATTTCTGTGCATGAGCCGAGAATTTTTGCAATTTTTTTTTAAAGTTGAAATTAAGGTGTCGGCTTATATACAGATTTTCTAACCTCGAGGGAAAACGCTTTATCCAATATTTTCCGTTATCCATGCGCAAGCAATTTTAGTCTTTGAGTTTTGTGGGTGTTTAGTATGGAAGTTGTGTTCTAAAGGAGAAAAAAAATCACATAAAACCTTTAAAATCAGAGTGTCAGAATCCTAATTTTCGTTAAGATGTGTGAGTTGGAAACCTCTCTCTCTATATATACTGACAACGTTAAATTGGTTGTTTTCTAGGTACCTTTTCTCAAAATCATTACATGTACATGCTTGAAATTTTTCATACAATTAAAGTACACCTTTCTTATTATACTGAAATGAACTTTTAGCTAGTTTTGAATTTTTTAATAATTTATGAAATATTTTATCAAACTTTGCGAAATTTGACCCATTTTTCACATAAAAAATTTGTAAAAAATAAATTTTTGAGTGTTTTACAAAAAGCTCATTTCAATACATATTAACCATCATTATAAATATATCATAAAATATTTACATACCTGTGAACAGTAGTTTCTCAGAAAAGGTACAATCGAACATCAAAATTTGCATTTTGAGATAAATTGATTTTATTGTATGCAGTGAGACTTTTAATCGGCCAGGGAAAAAAATGAAAGGCTCAATTTACAATAAAAGATATATGTTTTGCTTTATATCAGACGTTCAACTTTTAAACAAAAACCAGGTACTTTGTTTACGTTTTTCGCCAATCAAATGGGTGTGGCCCAGTTTCAACGATTATTTAAAAATAGGTTTTAAGGGCTCTTAATTACTCTAGAGGATAAAGTAAGGTATTTTTAGAAAGGTTAAAATCTATACAATTTGAAAATGTAAAAACATCAAATTGTCAAAAAAAATATGATTTTAGCTTTCCAACACCTCTTAAATTTACATTCATTCATTGGGATGCCTCAATGCATACGATCAAGAGAAGAGAGTTATTCCCCCAGGGAATAGAACATAAGTCAGCGATCACGTTCTTCCATTTTTTGATTTCGGCACCTCCCCATTTCAAAATCTTTTTTAATCCATTTTTGAGCTTGTTTCTCATTTACAGAGAAATGCCGAGCAGCCATAGAGTAATTTATATTTTCAGCAAACTAGACCACCTGTAGTTAGTAACATCCACAGACCTGCTGTTTGAGGGGAGGGGGCTTGTGAACGCCTGACGTTTGCCGTATACGAATTTCTCTTCCTGCTTACTTTCCAAAAAAAAAAATGTCGCAGAAAGTAAGACTAGCTCAGATATTGAACAAGATAACAAATGAATGGGTAAAAATGTGTTAGCTTCAATTAGCTTCATTAGCCAGAAATAAAACTTGTTGGCGTCCGGTGTTTTACTTTACATAAGTTTTATTAGAAAATATTCTGCTCGTTTTACCCTCTTGACAACATTTTCGCCTTATAGTAACGTGTTTTAAAATAACTGGATCCCCCCCCTCCCTCGATTTGGCTTATGTATGAGTTCCTAATTTTGAGTAAATTTTTGAATAAAAAACGCCCTTTTGGCTAATAAATATGGATCAACTTATATTCAAAAATATTCTGCGTATACCATGTTTTGTCTCCTAGATTGTAATATTACTAAAAGTAATTTTAATTTCACATGCTATAGCTAAAATTCACGTGCTTATGAAATATTTTTAAATTTTGAGGATATATAAATATATATCCGTATGGTATGTGGATATAAGAGTTACAATCCCGCTAAATTATGTTAATGAAATTTCCTCAACTTAAATATGTGTTTAGATTTAGGGCTCTTCTCCCTTTAGTATTAGATTTCTTTATAACGATAAACCTTAGAAGATTAGCGTATTGCCTTATGATACTGCACCTTTCAAGTTTGACAACTAGGTTCACTACATTCATAATTATAATACAAAGAAAAATTATGTTATAATTTCATTATACATAAAAAATATTTTTTCTCCTGAATCTTGAGCGCGTATTTGATAAAATTTCTATAATTATTTTGAAACATTATTCTTCTCAAGCCCTTACTGTATCGAACTTTCTTAGATTCCCATACCAGAGAAATGAAATGCCCTTACGAACAGGTGTTCAAGGTTTTTTTTAAATGCCTATTGTCTTCACTGTGGAGTAAATGTCTTTTGTTAGAATGTAAAAAAAGGCCACGAAGTCTTCACATTTTAGGATGATGTAAGAGTATTTCCTGGAAGAGAGAGCATTTACCTATACAAAAAAAGTCTTACTCTATTCTATTTTTTCAGTAAGTGTATGAATGAGACATGCTAATTCTGAACTAAACGAGGTATGATTAGAATTGTTAAGTATTGCCAATATGTGACGAATTAAAGAGTTTTTTTTTTGGGAGGGGGGATCTCTTCAACAAATAAAATACTATAAGAGAATCATACAGAGTTTTATGGTGCTGCAAAAATGTAATTAATGTTCACTCAAAGCAATTTTAAAATGAAATCTACAAAAAAATTAAATGCATATGTACTATTTTAATTATACTAAGACTGTATCAAATTATATAGTAAAATCCGACGTATAAAACGCACTTTTAACAAAAAAAATAACACCGATAGTTACCGAGGCGCATTATACGCCGAGTATTAAAATATAATAGGTTTAAAAATAAAAAAAAAAACAGATGTGAGCATAGCAAAAAAAATTAGACTTCTGCATAGTTTTATTACACAGAAAAATTGTTTATTTAAAAGAAATAACATTCTTAATTAATAATTTTAAAAAAGTGACATACTTAATTAATAATTTTAAAAAATGACATACTTAATTAATAATTTAAAGAAATGAGACATACTTTTAACGAACTTAAAGGGTTGTAGTTCTATAATTCGATAATAAGGGATCTTTTCTAAATCTTGGGAAAATGTTTCGAATAAATGACTTCAAAACACAAGAATATTGCATACGTGCATTTCTGGTTCCTTCGTAAAAAAGGGGGTGCGTATTACACGGCGCGAATGTACCTAAACATCAAAAAATTCAGTTTGAAAGTATGGGTGCTTGTTTTACGCCGGATGTTACGGTAACTGTGGTAATGTTAGACTTCAATAATAATAAAACTGAAAACATAGATGTAATCAGCTTCAAAGATTACCTCTCACTACGGGCAAATTAATGAAACTAAATATAAGTTATTTCTCTTTTTATATAAAAATTATCCGATACGCTTTATTTTTTCTTCTTCAAACAAGTGCTGGTTTTGAACTCTTAAATAATTTTCCCTTAGAAATACTAAAACAAAAATTTGTCTGCATTTTGATACGAATTCTACGTTAAGATAATTAGACTATAGTTATAGCACGCTCTCGAGGATTCATTACCCTGGTTTTTTTTCTTGTTCTCAGTAAATTTAACAGAGTGAAGCTTTATCGTACATTAGGAAGTTTAAGATTAAAAATAAGACTAAATTTCCGTATTTTTTGCTATGGTATGGTTTGGTATCCTAAAAATTTACAGTTATTACCCTTATACTAATGTAACAGAATTTTATTCTAATATAAAAGAAATAAATTTAAGAGATTGGATTTTAAACAAATGCATTATTGATGTCTTTACAGTCTGTGCTGTAAAAATGAGATTACAAATAAATAAATATGTGTGATTTTTGAGTTTCTTTTATCTTAAAACAGTTCACGTTGCCTTTTTTTATGTCGCTAATATATTCCACACAAAAAGTTTAGAATTGTTTTAGAATTTTGAGTGTGATTAATTTAGATTATAGTAAAAAATGTTCTGAGAACGCAATAAGAATATTTAAAAAAGTCGAATACACCACTCTTTTAGAAAGTAGATAAAAACTAGTTCTCTTGAAATTTTTTTTTAGGCCAAAGATACTCTCAAAAAAAGTAAAACTGTTTCTGTTTTATTTAATTACGTTTTAAGTTACGCTAGTAAAGTGCTATAAGCTACTGAAAATATTGGAAGAAAAATCCAAATAAATGTTCAAGATACCTACATGCTAAGGAAAGTCTTTCAATAAAATAACAAAAAATAGTTTTTTTATAAAAGAAAAATGTAATTAAATTTTAATACATTGTCTTATTTCTTACCAATATAAAATATGTGTAAAATTTTTTAAATAAAAAATAATCCTAAGCTGAGATTAAGATTATATTGAGTTATATTAATATATATATATATTCACTTTAAAAATACACTGCTGGACAATTGCTAAGGACGGATCACAAATTGCTATGTAGCATAACATTAAGCGAGACATGAGGCCTAGTAGGATAAAATATAGTTGCCACACTGTTCAGACATTAGAATAAAGAATATTTATTGTTATGGAAAGTACAAAAGCTGTGAAACATCTGAAAGAAAAAAAATGTTCATTTGATCTGCGTACGGAGAAATGGAACAATGCACCTTAAAGAAAGGTATCAGTACGGGATATGTCCACCGTGGAGTGTGATGCAACATTCCACACGTCGTACCATACTTTGCACAACATTATCCAGCAGCTGTTGAGGCAATTTATCCCATTCCTCTGTGAGTGCACGGATGAGGGTGTTCTTGTTTGTCTGAGGATAGTTTCGACCAGCAACTTGCCTCCCCAAAGCATCCCACACATTTTCAATGGGGTTTAGATCTGGAGAACGCGCTGGCCATACGAGACGTTGAATACCCTCGCTGTCTAGACAATCCTGAACAGCGAGTGTTCGATGACATGTTGCGAACACGACCTCCCCCGTGCCGTCTACTACACATTCCAGTAGTTTTAAATGACTTCCACAGCCATGAAACAACGCTGTGAGCGATGTCGAACTCCCTGGCAACATCTGTTATTTTTTGCCCTTCTTCGATCTTTCCAATAATTCGGCCACGCATAAAATCATCTATGTGATGTCGGGAAGACATGCCAAAAATTTTAAGTTCGTCTATTAAATCTTTCCTGTAAAACTTTGACTTGAAACAACAACTGTCCACACGCGTCAAAACCTTTAAAGCTCTTATGAACGCTATCACGTGATGAACAGACGTGGAAAAAAAATTTGCATACTCATACTTCTTCTTACTAATATCCCGCACTTATTCTAATTTTCTACATTTTGCTTCCTTTCATTTTGTGGTTGCTATGGATGATAGTGTTATCCGTCCTTAGCAATTGTCCAGCAGTGTACTTTGATTAAATGATATGATGTCAAGACGAATAATTGAATGAATACAAAGTCTTTAACAGAGAGGTGTAAAGCAGAAGTGACATAAAAATACCCACGCAGCTAACATACGTCAATTTACTTTAAATAACTCTTTTTAAGAAGCTCCAAGGAAAATGGTTAGGTGAGGTTACTTTGAATTTACATCACCTTGAATCAACACAAGGGGTTATTGATGACAGTCCAAGGTTAAATCTAGAAGAAAAGAGAACATTTTAATTCAAGAGAATGAGGGTTTCTGTCGAAGACTTTGCAGAGGAAGAGTTGATTCATGTTTGTGGGACATGATAATCAATCTGGAAAAACACTCAAGCAACTAGTCCGATTACCCCTAATTGATTGTTAATAAACGACACACTTTGAACCAATACAAGAACTATAAAAAAATACCAGGTAGTTTTGAACCACAGTCAAGTGAGGAGGATGGCATCTAAGATGATACCGTATTCTCCAAACTTATACAGCAACGGGAAAACTTTAAGCTCTTGTTCATGACGCCTCTTTGGTCAAGACTCAACCCAAGGTTTGAAGGATATAAACCCGGTCAAGAATTTGAGATCACGACTACTCGGTTAATGTATCTCCTCTCCCCGACTATCACACATATGTTTCTTTCTCTGAGTGTGTATTATTCTGTATGAAATAAAGAATCGAAACGTACACGTCGAAAAAGATAAAAATATTAAGAAATATTGTAATGTTGTAGCTTCGTTACGTTTCTAAGTGATCCAATCGCAAAAAACAAACCACTTATGTAAGTTCTGTGGCGGTTCAGGTTTCAAAAGCATAACTAAATAAGCATAAAATTGTAAGTTTTATTAAATAAACGAATGTGCGCACCAAAAATAATGTATTATTGACTAATATTTATTTAGTTTCTGGCTAATATGCGTAGGTTCCATTCATTTCAAAACAAAAACAAAGCAAAATTCAAGTGTGTGGAGTAATGTTTTTTTTTTAATGTTCAGAGTTTCATTTGCAAAGTTCTTCAAAATGAAATAAGGGAGAAAATGATTTTTTTCTTAAATATTATCGATTTTGTAACATACTTTTGTATTCTGAATTCATTTTCGAAAAAATTTTTCCAAAGAACTTATAGTAACTTCTATCTATCTTCCCTATATACAGGAGAAAAGCTACTCACTCATTAAGCGATCTCGAAAATCTCATGCATACATACTCGAAATTTAACAGACGTGTTTTTTTTATTGAGGGAAGATCCGCCAAGATCGAGTTTTAAGGAAATCAACTCTCAAGGAGAATTGTGGGGGTGTTAAAGACAGAAATTTCCGTTTTTAAACTTTGAGATCTACAAACTTCAAATATGTCAAAATGTTTCTTTTTATGCGTAGAAATCCGCTAAGTATGGGTTTTGTTTAAATCGACTTCCAAGAGGTGAGGGTAGAGGTGCGTAAAAGATATATATCAGTTTTAAAAATTCAAGTTATTTCACCTTTAAGTCAGGAGGTGAGGACTATAAGAATTTTTAAAAATATAATCGATACCTTAATGGTAGAACTTAAATATCGATAGCTCAAAAACAATATACAGTCAGACTCCAATTTAAGGAACTCCTGTTTAACGAGTTTCGCGATTTAACGAATTTGTCTCTTTCCCAAATTAAAATGAAGGAAAAAACCATATTTAACGAATAGTAAAGCATGAATTAATTAACTGTTTCAGCAGCCGGACAAATTTTTTTATTAGTTTGCATTAGAAAAAAACTGGATTTTTCTTTAAATGCTATATTCTTTTTGTTAGGAAAAGAAAAGGTCTTTTCTTGTAAGCAACAAACTTCGACGGGAAAAGGACCATTATTAGACTTTTTGAATGCAGATGAGTTATGAGTGTGTTAGAACCCCCCTGGGTTCCACCCTGGACACCAAGATTAATTTGAGGCAAAGAATCACTAAGAGCCATATGTATAGTAATAACTTGTATTTATTATATCGATTCAAATATCAGAAACTCTAATAACATATAATATTTCTATGTTACGTCAAACAAAAGGGATTTACCTTTAATATTAAATTAAATTACGAATTATGAAATTAATCAATAATTACGCGTAAGATCAAATAAGGTCTACCGAAATAGGAGGTTCGAGAAATACACGTAACTCGAATTATTAGCTTTCATTAACTTAAACTAATTTTATTAAACTAGCGAGATTGTTTTATGCGATAATAAACTATATTATATCAACTGGCAACACTTAGGTATCTTCACAAGATGCCTTCGTAGATTACTAACCGTCACTTTCCAATATCGCAATCCAATTGAATCCTCCAAACTTGAGGCTACTGCTGCTGGCTCAATAGCCTTCATTCTTGCTAGCTTACAACGCTCTACTTAAGTACTCTATCTACTTTGCATATCCCGTTCGCTTTTGGAGTTGATTGGAAATATACGCGAATTTATAATCTTCAAAAAGACGCCTAAGAATATTAGTGGAAAGGTTCCGTACAGATTCACGTCACAAGTGTAAACTATCGTGTGAGTCTTAAGTGGGATAAAAAAAATCGCAACGATGGGGATATTTTAAGAATTTTAGATTATGATACATTTGATGACGGACTGCATACCTGTGCAACTGAAGTTCAGAAAATAGTTGATTTGTCAGAGCCAATGAATAGTGATTCAATGCAGAAATTTACAATGAACTCCTAGCGAAACTGCTATATTTTCTAATGTTTTACATTGTCGGGAAATTGTGAAATTATACCTCTCTCTTATACAGCAGAAAATAAATGACACAGTTTTCTCTTCTCTGCATAAAGTCGAAAAAACAACTCATTAGATCCAGGAATCCAAAAGGTGGTCAAGCATCTATTGGTCAGTTAGGTACCAGTCAATATCTAATGAACTGGTGCGTAATAATTCATTTTTAGTATTTTTAGCTGTTGGATACCTAGTATATAATTTCTAACTGTGTATATTTTTGTATAGTTGCTTACAGAATTTCCAAAAGTGCAAAAAATATGTGTTTTGTTTGGACCTCGATATAACGAATAACCTGGCCAACGAATTAATGAACGAAATATGCTGTCCCGATGAACTCTTTAAATCGGGGTCCAACTGCATAGCCATACAACATTATAAAATACCCAGTGAAGGAAGAGATAATAGCTAATATTTTATATAGATAATAAGTTATTGGAACTGTGTGTGTGTGTTTAAAAGATTTAAATGCAATTATTATCGATGATAAAGAAAAACTGCTGTTACTATCATCGGTGGTTCAGTTAATCAGTGGTAGAATGCTTTTATATCAATCAACTTTCATATCATCACAATCGTTAGACTCAATTAAATTCAATAAATCATCGAAGACAAGTGTAAGATTAAATAATAAGTTTAATGGAATATGGAGTGCATCTGCACTCGGTCACGTACACAAGATCTCTGGTGTCAACAAAGCATGTTTTTACAAGCAGCGCCCTCTATACTGAGGGGGGGGGTTCTACCGCTTTGACATTTTTTTAAGAAAATCGACCTCTTTTAGACAGTCAAATAACAAATTTCCATTGTTTTTTTTTCGCGAAAATTATTTTTCTTTCTTATTAAGTTTTTCTTAAAGAATTGACGACTTACATAACTCAGCTATTTCAGTATGTCTGTATCTATTTCGAAATTTCAATTATTTATAATTTTTCTTTATTTCTACAAATTTCGAAACATTTGTAACAATGGAAAAGTGTAAAAAGTAGGTGAAAAAGTAAACACTTTTCTTTTAATCATTTACCAACAATATAATCGGTATCAAATCCCATAAAAAAATTTTTACTTACTTCTTTCAGACACCAAAAACAGGTTTTTAAAAGTAAAAACATCCAAGTACCGCAGTTCTTTGCTATATTTAATTTTTTTAAAAAAATTTCTTTGTTTTTCAAAGTCTGAATCAGATGTTTTTTTAAATATTACGAACACAAATTATCTAAAACATTGTATTGTTCGCTGATATAAAAACTGGTTTACTTAAATACAGTATATAAAATAGCTTATTTATTATATAATGAAAAAATAATTTACACGCAACTTGAAAAGTTAGCAAGGAATTGAAACAAGTCTTATGGATTATTCTAAATCAGGGGCGGACGACCTTTCCAGAGTACGGGTTAATTATTACTTTTTCAAAATGTTGCGGTCCACCCAGTGTCATAGATGTGGTGAGGTAAGAAAAAGATCTCAATATTTAATATTTATATATATATATATATATATATATATATATATATATATATATATATATATATATATATATATATAACTTAACTCTTTTCAGGTTCATTTTATTTCTAGATTATGAATAAAAACATGTTAATTTTTTAAGCATATTTTCAAACATACATATCTTTTTTAACATAATATCACCATTCACATACGAATTTTTTTGAAAATTAATGTAAGTAATCTGAAAAGTAAAATGAATAATTTGCTCGTGAAGTTGACTTTCTGTATGGCAGAAATCATTAGACTTTGAGTCCATGCACACTAACTATAAATATAAAACTTAGAATTCTTAGCTTTTATTTTGAATTATAAATTTTATTTACCTCTTTTTTTTTGTATTTACATTAATGATTATAAAATTATTAATCAAAATTTGAACGTGCATGATTAATTCGAAAATACGGTACTGCAAAATCTTGTTTCTCTTCTTACCGTCTTCCTTTTACAGTCTCTCTTTGAGCAGCAAATAATACTCTGCTCTCCAGAATTTCACACCACGTTGACGTGAAAACTTTGAGCCCGGACGAATGTAGTTTGTATCATCCTCTGTACAAGGCAAGTCTTCAGCGGCACTTGAGCTCGAACTCATGAGACTCCGGTTCCGAGTTCGTGACTGTGACCACTAGGGTATCGCAGCCATAAACACTGCCTTACCATGATCACTAATGATGTTAAGAGTGTGTGCTTTTATTTTTATGCAAACCATTAGAATTTACTAACACTATATATATATATATATATATATATATATATATATATATATATATATATATATATATATATATATATATATATATATATATATATATATGTAATAAAGAAATATATCTTAAATGCAGTGAGTATCAAATTTTTCTCACTTTTATGAAAAATCATTGGTTATAAAAGGTAATTTTAACTGATGAAACAGCTAACAGCTAAATATGCCATGCAACGAATTAATTTCAAATTAATGACTTCTTTTGCAGCTAAAACTGTCTTGTAATAAGATGGAACGAAAATATTTGACATACTTATACATTTAAACATTTCTTTTTGTGTGTGTGTTGTTCATTTATATCTGCTTCAAATATATTTTCCCAGCTTATTATTTGATTCTTAAATGTGATCAAAAATAGCATATTTTGTATTGATGTAAATTGTCAAATGTTTTTTTAGTTCATTTGTATTTTATGAGGCGCCAAAGATAAAAAGATAAGCATCAGTTATTGAGATTTATGAACGAACTAGAGACTTTTTATTCCAGGCGATATAATCGTGTAAAGAGCTTCCTTTTTTTACGAGAACGTAAATTTTAAGTCGTTAACGCATCCAACACGACTCAGCTTAGCTCTAATATAAAGTAGTATCCGAATAATGCTTAAAAAAAGAGATAAAACTATGAATTTTAAACCTTAATTAATCTGATATTTAAATTAAAACATATTTCGAGACTTGTTGGAATTATTCACACACACACACACATTTGATACATATTTTATCTTCCTTTTTAGTAGTACTTTTTTACAGTGAAAATAGTACAATGACAAAGCTAGTAGTCATTATTCGTCTTCTTATATATGAAACGTATACTCATCCATACTCGGTATTTATATATGAATTATATATGAATATATTATATTTAATTTCATTCTTCATTCTTCGATGGCAATACATTGTCAAAATGTAAAAATAGTCATATTACTAAAAACTATATTGATAACAGGCTTTTAAATAGCAAATACTCTAACATTTCTTTTATTGTTTTCAGCACCGAAAGCGTACCCATGGTAGCAGAGTGGTCACGGTCACGAACTCGTTGTTGAGCCGCGCGCGGGTTCAAGCTCTGGTACTACTGAAGACCCAACGTGTAGAGGGGCTGAAGCACGTTAAATCTGTCGTGGTTCAAAGCCCTCTCGTTGGCGTAGATCGAAAGTGCCAGTCGTCTTCGCCACTTGACCAAGGTTCAAAATTATGAGGTCCTTCGCCACCCACCACCATGTTGCTTTGATGTGAAACGTTAGTTAACGCCATACATTTTAAAACAGGGGTTTTTTTCATTTTTAATGGGTTACCATAGCAACTATGGTATGTTATATATATATATATATATATATATATATATATATATATATATATATATAATTATTATTATTATTATCAAAATCGCCCTTTTTTCCTTTTCTTATGACCATTTTCAGCTTTTAAATGATCTATAAAAATTTATTTTTGTTTATTGAATAAATAATGCAAGATATTGAATTTTATATAATTATTAAATTTAAAACTCAATACTTATGCAATTAAAAGTATTTGAATAAAATGTATATATAATATATAAAAATTTTAATTTAAAAAATTATAACTTTTTAAAATTTAAACACATTTAAACATTTTCTTGACTACGGTTAATTTTTTTTTCTGAAATACGATTCATCTCTCTCAAATTGATAAAAAAAAACTTTATCAAAATTCATATCCTTAAAATCTTTTTCTTTATAAAATATTAATAAAAGAATTATTTAAAAATATAGGATTCTTCAAATTCACAGCGTGTTAATATAAAATGTATTATTATAATCCAAATAAACTAAGTAAATGCCAACATTCTTTTATTGTATTTTGGATACACGTAATTTTTAAAAACTTTAAGAAATCCTTTTTGCTTGTATAGTGGGACTTTAATATGCAATTTATAAGTATTTATATGTATGGATATATTAGATAATTTTTATGAATATCAGTCAGCAATAAATCCAGATTTAAATTAGAAAAAGTAAATGATTTATAAAATTTTAAAACATAGATACTGCATGTTACAATTCTATACTTAAGATTGAATGCACACACACAGAACGATAACAGATAATAAAAGACGGATATTTTCTCTTCTGAAAAAGTATCCTGTGCTCAGAAATATTCTCTTGAATTTCGTTCGAAAAGGAGTTTTGTCTAAGAATCTCATCTAAATAAAGAAGAAAAAAAGATTAGGGTAATGATGATGACAAAATATACTGAGTAGCTTGCGGAATTGATTGTGAATAGTTTTATAACAATTTTTTTTTTAATTTTACCACACAAAATTTAGTACTACAAAACTTTGTAATACATTTACAAAAAATCACCAATTTATAGAAGAAAATATCCAACACCAAAAAAAAAATTTTACTCAATGCACAAGAAATAGCTTTCTAATTAAATTAAAGAGTATAAAAAATTTTCATTAATTAATTAAATTATTAATTAAAATCAATGTTTTTTTCGATCACAAGAGTTATTCTTATTAATTTGCTTCGACAAGTTTCCTTGA
The DNA here is from genome assembly GCA_019973935.1 of Trichonephila clavipes. Lineage (NCBI taxonomy): Eukaryota > Metazoa > Arthropoda > Arachnida > Araneae > Nephilidae > Trichonephila > Trichonephila clavipes. The sequence goes on from BMAU01021135.1 coordinate 210,417, forward strand.
TAACCGCACCTGAAACTAGCAAAAATTATGCTTTTCAAAGTAGAATAGTTTCAAGAATCCAAATTTTGGGGAAATGTGATAGTTTGTGCTACATTAGGGGTAAACTGAGTGACAAAAATATAGGACTAGGATTCTTATCTCTTCGTCACACGACCTTGGTAAAGATTTGCGAGGACCTTAGCCGATAGCATTTGCCTTATGGCATGTAAACCAGTTAAAACTTAACTGGTTAACCGGTTTTTTGTGAAAATTTATCTAACCATAAAAACACATGGTTTTCCTGATAAACTGAAAGTTAGTTACATATTATAAACGATAAATAATTTCATTTTTCTATTATTATTCATGACGTAATTATATTGTAATTTATTTAAATTCAAACAAAACGCAGAAGTATATTGCATGCATGAACGAGTAGGGCTTAAATAATAAGTTAAATATATTATAGCGAAGAAAATGAAATTTAAAAGTCCTTAAACTTTAAAAGACAGAAAAAGCAATATTATTTTTACACCGTGATACAAATTTTGAGTTGTAATAATTGCGAAAGCATTAAATTTTCTTAAATAAATATCTTGCATTTGTAGTACACTATAGATTGAATTTTAGGTATTACTAAATGCACTCATATCGATTCAACCCACGTCAACAAACGGTAAGAGTTTTTTCGATAGGTGATAATTTCTGTACCGAATTATGTTCATCCATAAAATATAACCTGTGTTGGGTATTAGTTTTTCTCAAATATTATTTTACTAAAAACAAGATGAATTAATTATTTTTATGATACATTCCTTATAATTAATAAATCTTTGTTTCTTTGCATTTTATTTGACATATAATTCTTAAATAAAAATATAATTCTAATTACTATATTTGGTGTGTCATATTTTTATTTATTTTCTTTTTGGTTTGTAGCTCCTCTACATTTAAAATAGATTTTATTATACAATATTTTAATTATATATTTCTCATCTTTTACTAAAAAAAAACCAATTAAAAACCGATTAACTGGCTTTTCAATGTATGAAGATCCGAAAACCAGGTTTTGAGATATTACCGGGTTTTTGCAAATTCTATTTTACACAGCTTCAATATGGTGCGTCGTTAATTTATAATTATATATGACCTAATTTTCTTTATGTCTTACCACTTTTTAAGAAGAAAAAACTCTATCTTAATATACTTATAATAATGGAAACATGTGTATCATGAAATCAAAATTTTTACCTCTTTTATGCTATAAAACCTTTTTTCATTTCAATAATTTGAAAACCTGCAAACAGCATCTCTTTTAAAATACTGCATTACTTCCTAGAATCTAGATTAAAAAGTAAAAATAACTTGGGAATTCAAATAATATTTTATTCAAGTGATAATTTTCGGTAACGTTTCATTTATTTTACAGAAAATTTCATGTTTCTTCGGAATCAGAATGATGAATTTTTAATGATTTATTTAGATTACACACACAATGTTATCTACAAAAAAGTCAAGGATGCCAATTCTATATTACTTCTGAATTTTTTAACGTCACTATTTTCATAGCGTAACCTTATATCTCAGAATAAAACTGTTCTTTTTTCATCTCGCTTGCATTAACTACAAACATTTCATTATTTGATAAATTTCAGCTGTTTCTATAAAACACCAAATAACTGAAATAAGCACAAGAACATAAAAAACAAACTCAGAATAACAGGTGAAGTAAAGTTTATTAACTTGAAATATGTACTTTAACCGTCCTTCAATATATCATCATGCCTCTCTCGAATTCTTGACGAAACCTTGACTTCCACAGCTGTTTCATTTGATCATTGAATTCAGAATTGACTGTATGTTGACCTGATGTCCTGTTGACGGAGTCTTCCAGTTGTTTACTTCAAACACGGAACTTTACTTATCAATGTTATTTATTATTTATTTTTTCTCTCAAAGCTGATGATGCGCGGTTATTATGAATGTTTTAGAGGAGGAAGATTGATAGAGTGTACCTAGAACTCTCTCTCTCTTTATGTTCTGTAACTGATAAGAACCTAGTCCACTTTCCCATGAATGATACGCTGATGGGTCAGCCAGACGCCATTGAAATGGGCTAAGGTACTGCAGACATACAAAAATGTATTGTCTTTTGCTCCTTAGACATAGCTAATAGACTTACCTTTAGAATGTTGGAGTAGCAATGATAAAAAAATTACTTTCCCCTCGTATCTAGAAAAAAATCTATGTAGATATCTAGTCGTAGTGATTCTTCTGGACTAGACCTGTAGACTTTCAATGCTGTAGAGAGCAACGACTTAAAATTCTGTAGGAATTAAAAATTTAAACAGAAAATATTTTTTAATTCTTTTTAGTATATTTTTGTTTAATTTAAATTTATCAATACAATTCTGTGACTTCTTTTCCAGACACAAATAAAATTAAACTTTATTTTTACATTGCATGTAGTTAAAATTTACTTTAACTTATGATATAAAATTTGTTGCGTTTAAGATATACATCTAACATGAGTGAAAAAAAATTGCATTAACGAACTCTTTTTTATTGGCAATCCGATTTTCCAAAACTGATTATATTCAAAGAATCTTGCGATCAGTATAAGCAATAGTAAGGGCTTAACAATGTAACGTATAGTTTTTGAAGTAACTTGTTGGAGGACCTTTAATACGATCTTATTAATTATGTAAAAGGTTTTCCATCCCTGAACTAGATTTAACAATAATATTCATTTCAATCTAATGATCCAAAATTATAGTTAATATATATGTATATATATGTAAGGATAATTAAATTAGATTAAAAATTAAATTCCCTATCTAGCACTTGACTCATCTTTCTCAGTTCCCATCTTCAAGTATCAAACTAATCACCCATTTATTTCTTCCGAACGTATGGCCTAGCCAATAAACATGTCTAATTCCAGATCGTTAGATTTAATAGTCAACATAAGTCAGCATTAACTTGCAAGCACCCTCTTCAAAGCAGCAATACTTACCATATGTTTTTCAAGTGTTATCCACTTGAAACCACCACCATGGCGTGCTTTTTCCTCCATGCTCTCGGTGTCAGAACAGATGTACAAATGAAAGAATAAAGGTTGTCTTTTCACTTTTCTAACTTTAATCTGATTCTGTCTTAAAAATCATGACAGAATTAAACCCGGCAGGATTTTTTATCTGCGAATAGATTTCGAATCTTAACGTAAAAAACTAATCTTTTTTATAAAATAATTTTAATATAAAAACAAACGCCAACTGCGGTAATAAATGAAATGGAGAATTTGACGGAACACCGAATGCACCGTATGCTTATATATGAAGACGTCGGATTGCCGGAATAAAAAAGGATACGGAAAAAAAACCCGCGCTAATAATCCTCGGAAGAACATCGCTCTTAACACCGAGAAGAATGCAGTGTTTACCGCTGAATGATATTCTGTCTTTGCTGAAGAGGCCATCCAGTTTACCGTGAATGGAAGAGACATTCTAATGGGGAAAAAAAGAAGAGAAGTGTGAATCCCTTATTCCCCCGTGATGAAGGACGTCACTCCCTTTCGCCAGAAAAATAAAAGGAAAAAATCTTCTTCGCCGGAAAGTCTGCACGGTAATATTGTGAATTTGACCACCGTATAATAATAGTGAAGTACCAACATTGAAAGAAAAATAAATAAATTAAATTCTACTAGTGAAATAACGTGACAACAGCATCTGGATTAATGTTCACCAAGGAGTTCTGCCGTTGCAAAGTGGAGGTCAGTTAAATTGTATATTTCCAATTTTAGTAACATTGAAGAACTGAGTTTTGCTGAACAGAACTTTACGAAAAAGAATAATATATGATATGATATGATATTTAATTTTTATAATATAGTTGTGTTATAAATGAGATATTTTCTTTATATTTTGATTGAGAAAACGAAGTATATAGGTTTAGTCATACAAAATTTTGAGAAATTTTAATATACTTCTCATAATTTTATCTTAAGATGTCGAATGAGTTAAGAGTTATGATAGAAATTGGTGTTTTAAAGTGAAAGATATAAAGTAAGTTTTTAGAAAAATGACTAATGAGAGAACTAATACTAGAGATATTGATTTTTATAAGAAACAAAAGTAAAGTCAAGTTGTATTCTTTTTTCTCCATTGAATTCAATTGTTTTGTTAATTATTTTATTCAGCAGTAATCTTATTGCATGTCATTTAATTTTTTTTTTTATTTTGAAATTGTGTGTTTTGATATACCGGCCATATATCAGGATTCACTATTTCTCGAAATTGTCCTTATCTAAAATTAAAATTAATTTAATAACTTGAAGCTTATTTTTGGATATTACACAATGGATAAGCGAGAATACAATCATTATAATTTTGTATATGTCTCGAAACATTAAGAGGACAAACTTGTTTAGTTTGATATGTACACCTCTCATTGTTTCTTATCAGCATCCCTGAACATCTGTGAGTTGATGACGCAGATTTCTCAGAGAGATGTGTTCAAAATTAAGTAAGATGATACAGTTTTATTAGTGAATGTGTGATGCAAGAGAAACTCAAGAATTTTTGTCTATGAAACGTATTTTTAGAAGGTTACGGAAAGATTCAAAATATTGCATGCGATATTAAGTTACAATGAATATTGTGAAAAATTTTCAGAAATACTAAAAGTTATTATTGAAGAGAGTCCACTTTTCCGACTCAAAAAATAATAAAAAAGAGCTCTTATATTCTTATATTCTTATAATTTTTATATTTTATAACGCATATGAAATAAAACATTGTTTATTGTGTTGATAGTGCATAGAAGTTGTGTGTTATACACCGTTTTCATATTATTAATAATTTCATTTTATTAGTGTCTATATTTTTTATCCTTTTAAAAATGTATTTCATACATGCAAAATGTGTAACAATATAAGGTTTTACTACGATGGCGCCAGAGTAGATTTTTATACAAAATTATTATTTTAACATTTGTATGATTTCATGTATTTTTATATTTACTATCTTTTTGTTTGATATATTATTTTCCAACATAATTTTTTTGAAAATATCTACCAGCTATAATACGAATCTATTATTATGAAGGAATAGGAGAAAACGCGAGCTCTTATTCTAGATGTCGAATATATTTGAACAAGCTAATCTTCATTTATATGTGTGGGAATTCATTTTTATCAATTAATATGTTGGAAGTGTCCTTACTGTGTTTGTTGTTATAGTTTCGTTTATTGTATTGCTTTTTGATTTTAGTATTACTATTGCTTAAATATTTCTACTGTGTTTAATATGTCTTTCTAAATAATGTTATGTATTGTTTTGTGTTTATTGAAAATTGATTAAGTTTGTAAAGAGAGAAAAAAACCACGCCACGACTCCCTTTTAAAATTGGGGGGCAAATGTAAGGATAATTAAATTAGATTAAAAATTAAATTCCCTATCTAGCACTTGACTCATCTTTCTCAGATCCCATCTTCAAGTATCAAACTAATCACCCATTTATTTCTTCCGAACATATGGCCTAGCCAATAAACATGTTTAATTCCAGATCGTTAGATTTAATAGTCAACATATGTCAGCATTAACTTGCAAGCACCCTCTTCAAAGCAGTGATACTTACCATATGTTTTTCAAGTGTTATCCACTTGAAACCACCACCATGGCGTGCTTTTTCCTCCCTGCTCTCGGTGTCAGAACAGATGTACAAATGAAAGAATAAAGGTCGTCTTTTCACTTTTCTAACTTTAATCTGATTCTGTTTTAAAATCATGACATATATATATATATATATATATATATATATATATATATATATATATATATATATATATATATATATATATATAATAGATAAACTAAACTCAGTGTTTTCGGAAACATAGAAAACTGAAGGTAAAATTATAATTAAACATTACAAAAATTTGAAAATTTTTATGTGTTCTCATTTTTTTGATAAAATCATCAAAAGAAAGCTAACACCGTAATCATTATATTGTGACTAATAACTTTTAAATGAAATACCATTTCATTTCCTTATTACTCATTTCATATAATAAAGCCTATCTATTATTTCTTTTGTTTGTCATATTTGTTGAGTGAATGCTACTCTGCTCTAAGGTGAGCGATGTACATAAATTTCGGAATCTCATGTGAACACAAAGTTACACATCTTTCTAATCAACGACAACACAGAGAGTCATACGCTGCGTCAACATATTAATTGAATAATGATTCATACGAAATATCTAATACAGTAACAAATACATTATATTACGTTATTTACAACAACAAATCAAGGCAATGAAAATAGTGACAAATAACTATTACTTTGTATATTTTATAATTATTTTACTTTGATTTTTAATAAGGCTCCTTAAGAAGATTTCTACGATTACACGAGTCATCCTTTTTTTTTTGCTTTGTTCAAAAGTAAACACAGTTTTATAGTTAAACAGATTACGTTTAATTTCTGTCTTTATCAACAAAAATAAATATGGAAATAGCTTGAAGTCCAGCTCTAATAAATAGACACTTATGTTGTTATAAGAAAGATCGACAATGCTTGATAAAATAAACTATCGAATATTCTAAAAGCTACACAGATTATTTCTTATCATTTATCGCAATATGCATTATAATTTTTTAACTAGAAATCTATTAAGGAACAGCTTTTTTAGTACGCGTTAAATATCGAAATCATTTCAATTCTAAAATTCCGATGCTCAAAAATAATCCAGTATTGTTAAAAAAAAACAATTTAAAATTTTAGGACAGCAATAATAAAAAATATATTCAATGGATTAAATATATTAATTATTCAAGTTTACAAATTCATACAAAAATGCTAATTTCAAATCACTATAGAACTGTATAACGATTAATAACAAATAATTGTATAACGAACTGTATAACAATTTAATTTCTCAAAATTTCAGGACAAATCTTTTACTTTGTGTTGGCAGCAAATGCACCTGAGAGTTGCGATGCCAAGATGCTTGTCCAAAACTTTGCTTCCAAAAGAAAATTTCCAAAGCTCTTGATGCATTTTGACGAGAAGAATAAAAGAAATTGTAATTAATTAACACGTTGACTCTTGAATTCAGTTTTGAATTATTTTAAACTTCAAAAAATGTCATAATTTATTTCAAAAAATAATTTAATATTTTCATAAATGTTTATTCTTTTTCGAATGCTGTTGTTAAATGGTACATATTTTTCGGATCTTAAGCCTAGCTTTTATACCAAGTCGATTTTTCTAGGTAAATACGATACTCTTTAATTGTAGCAGAAAAAATTAGAAAAACTTCCACGTGTTATATAATTAGTGGGAATAAACGTAGAGACTCACAATGATATGTTTAAGTACTGTAATACACTGCTCAAAACAATTAGGGGAGCAAGCAAAAAAGTGAAGAAAACCGTGTGAGATAGCCACGTATTGGCATACAATGCATGGTACACGCGTATCAATGCGCAATACAGAAAAAAGGTGTAAAAAAATTGGAATTAAGCTTTAATTCTTTGAAAATATGGAAAAAACATGAAAAGATGGATTTAGGGCAACAATTTGGTTACATGTAAACGATAAAAAAGGTTCTGTTTAGACATGATGCATGAGTTTTAATAGGGCGTGTGGTCTCCTCGAACAGCTAAGATTGCTGCACACCTGTTTGCCATGGATGCGATGAGGTTATCGATCAGACTTTGGGGAATACTGTTCCACTCCTCAAGACGTGCAATCTCCAAGTCTCGGACAGTAACAGGTGGCCTTGGTCGCGCAGCAATGCGTCGTCCGAGCATGTCCAAAACATGCTCGATTGGATTCAGGTCAGGAGAGCACGCTGGACATTCCATACGCTGTATTGTTTCAGCTTCAAGCATGTTCTCCACCAGACGAGCTATATCCGGTCAGGCATTATCATCCTGGAAAACAAAGGAATCTCCAATGGCTCCAGCGTAAGGGATGACATGAGGTCGAAGTATCTTGTCTACATACCTTCGGCCCGTTAAAGTGCAATTACGAATGATATGCAGGTCCGTACGTCCGCCTATGCTGATTCCACCCCATACCATCCAACCAGCTCTTCTGTATTGTGACCTTTCACGAACGAATGCGGGGTTATTTCGAGTGCCCCTATCCCTCCATACAAGAACACGTCGGGTGCCACACTGTAGACTGAATCGGGACTCGTCCGTAAACAGCACTTGGCTCCAATCATGTTGCTCCCAATCTCGATGTTCAGCAGCCCATCTTCTTCGGGCCGCACGGTGGCGTGGGGTCAACGGAATGCAGAACATTGGCCTACGTGCATAGAGCCCTCCCTCATGAAGCCGATTACGTACTGTTTGGCTGGACACCCTTCATCCTGTTGCCAAGAGCAACTGTCTTTGCAGCTGGGTAGCATTCTCTGTTCTGTTTCGATGGGCTGTTAACTGTATATACCGGTCATCAGTTGATGTAGTGGCGCGTGGCCGACCTACCCCTGGTCGACGTCTAACATTTCCTGTTTCTTGGAATCGATTCCACAGCCTTGCAACAACACTTCTGGCGACTCCAACAGCGTCCGCGACACTGTGTTTGCCCGGATTCCAGTCTGCCTATAACACGCCATGCCATGGGGATTCCGGTAAATCACGTTGTTGAGACATTCTCAAGTAACCTTGTCTCAAAAAAAAAATATTGCACAATCTGATTTCACAGTTACGGCAATAAAAACAGACGTTTCTGCAACATCCCGATTTCTGCCAGTATCTTCTTTTTCTGGTTTTTGACGTCATAAACTTTGATTTGCATATAAAGTTTTCTTCTACCGTTTCCTGGTAGGCTTTACATTATGGATGATTCATTTTATGTTACTTATTGGTATACATCTTTGCTTACTTTTGTTAAAATCATGTGCTCCCCTAATTGTTTTGAGCAGTGTAGGTAACTCCAATCCCAGTAGTGTCACTGCTTGACGTGTCAACTGACTCAACTTTAAATTAAAATACAAGATTCAAACTTGGAACACACTTTTTCAGATAGAAAAATTCTCCAAATTTCATACATTCCTTTTTCTTATAATACTTAAAAAGCATAATATTTTAATAATTTACTCATTTTTGATTGAGAATCATCCATGTTCTTCTCCAAGTACAACGTTTTTAAATACTTCCATCTGTACTGAAATTTTCTTTTATTATGTTTTACAGTAGAAAAATGTGTTATTATCGTATTTTGTTTTCCTATTTAAGTAAAAAAAATGATAACTTAGTATAAGTTGTGTTATAGCTACATGAATCTGTATAAGATTTGGGACATTTATCTATTCTTAAATAAGCTTCGTGTTTAACATTACCAAACACAACAGATATTAGTTATTATTAAAAAGATGAAAAAGTTGCTTGGGACTTCTCGGGATTAATATTAAAAACTATACATTTTATTTTATGAAATTACAAACTCACTGAATAAAAAAAAAGTTCTACTTTTTTTTCTCTCACTCGTTATATAACTTTAATTTCAGTAATCTCTCTCAGAGTACAAACTAAGATTATCACTAAGACTTAGTAGATAGAAATGTTAAAAGGCGTCACAAACACTTATATAAAGAGAATACGTTAATGATAACCGCGTTTTTAGATATCTTTATGCATTTTGAACATCCCTTATTAGTAAAGGCACGTTTTTGCACATGAATATGAATAATTTACATCAATAATAATTCGAGAAGATCAAACAAAATATTCTGATGTTTCAAATGCACATTTTTCAAAGATCCTATGGTCCTGGAATATTTCAGAATGAAATTATGTGTCCATTTAAAATGCTCAGATTCATCTAATAGCGCTAAAATGACGTGGATATTTTTTTAAAAAAAGTTTCTTAAAATAATTCTATTACTGATTAAAAATTCTGTCTAAAAATATGTGCTAGTTAACTTTTCGAACAATCGAAAGTGAAATTATGAATTAGCAGTTTTTCTAATTTGAAAAAATATACAAATAAATGATTAGACTTGGTCGACTGGGATAACTATACTTGTACTGCTAATATTGTTACTTTCCAGAACAACATTTTTTTTGTATAAATGATGACTTACAATACCTTTAGATATGTATTTTCCTAATAATTTATACTAGCTAAGCAATCCCAATGAAAACAGAATAATACATTTGTTAAAGTTCGTAAAAAATATGTGGTGTGTGGTATACAGCATTTCCTTTTCCATATATCTAATATAATTAGTGGCGCACACAAAGTGGGGGGTGGGGAGTCCTAGGGGACCAGCCTCCCCCCAAAGTCCTTGATTTTTTTCCGATTGATTATAATTCTAAGTATATAGTTCGTAAAATTTAATTAAGTATTTGTTATTAATTATTAGTTTTGTTAATTAATGCTAATTATTTATTCAACAATTAGTTTTTTACTGTTTTTCCCCAAAAATAGACAAAATAAAAAGAAGCATTATACACTGCTGGCCACCGCAAATGCAACACCAAGAAAGACAAGGGATAGCACAACAAAATTTATTTTATAGATAACATGTTGACCAAGTATCAAATGATTCAATTTGTAGACTTCTGTGAAGTGTGGTTCCTGCCAGAATCAGTAGCCAGATTAGCCGCCATTGTTGGAGATCACCGTTGCCACACGCCTCGGCATTGATTCAGAGAGACTTTGGATGTGTTCTTGGGGTACAGCAAACCAAACAGCTTCCACACGTTGCCAGAATTGATCTGGTATGGCAGCTGGGGGTGTAATCTGGGTCAATCGTTGAGCAACCCTGGACCACATGTTTTCTATCAGCGAAAGATCCGGAGAGCGAGCCGGTCAGGGAAGCAATCCAATCTGGTGATTGACGAAGAACCTTTGGACAATGCTTGCCACGAGCGGTCACGCGTTATCCTGTTGAAATATGGCTGTGGCCAAGCCTTGAAGGTAAGGAAAGACAACTGGGTCCAACACCTCGGAGATGTAGCACTGGCTGTTTAAAGTACCGGCAAAGCGTACTAGAGGAGTGCGAGAGTGATATCTAATACCACCCCATACCATAATACCCGGTGCAAGACCAGTGCGGCCGTGCATAACGCAACTGTTCAGCATCCTCTCTCCACGGTGTCTCCAGACTCGAATCCAACCATCGTGGTGTTGCAGACAGGTGCGTGATTCGTCAGTAAAGACAACTTCATTCCATTCTGCCGCCCACATCCTTCTTTCATCGCACCATTGGCAGCTGAGACCTCTGTGGTTCTGCGTCAAGGGTAGACCAAGCAATGGACGTCTTGCGGACAGACCACTCTGCTGTAAACGGCGTTGAATGGTACGCGCAGACACTGAATGATGCGTTACAGACTTAATGTACTGTGCTAAAATTCGTGATGTGACTGAGCGATCCGTCACTGCCATGCGCACAATTTTCCTCTTCTCACGTGAAGTGGTCCACTGAAGTGGATGTGATCGACCACGTCGATCCGTCGTACCCTCCTGCATCCAACGATCACATATCCACATTACAGTTGATTGGTTTCGTCCAACAGGACTACCGATTCCCCTGAAAGATAATCCACAATCTCAGTAGGCCACTATCCTTCCTCTGTGGAACTCGAATACTTGTTTAAAAGCTGATCGTTGTTTTATACTAGACATAACTGATCTTTTTTTGAAAAAACCACAAGAAAAACACAATTGCCGAACTTGAAATCGTCGAAATCTCCAAGCCTTAAATAGCACTTTGAGGTCGCGCCACAGGCGCGCGTGATGTGTGTCCGCGCTGAAATTCTAATCCTTTGCATATCTCACCTCCGCTAATGCATGTTGTAAATTTCATGTTATTTGCATACTTCCTTCAGGGTGTTGGATTTACGGTGGCCAGCCGTGTACAAGAATGATAGTCTTTCGACCCTGGACCCCCCTTGAAAAATTCCTGTGTGCGCTACTGAATATAATGCATAACATTGACACCCACAGGAATTTTTCAGGGAGAGGAGGGGGGGAGAGGGGCTCTAGGGTCGAAAGTCCACCATCCTCGTATTGTACTCCAATACGCCGCCAAATATATTCTTTTGATTTTGTTAATTGTAGGGAACAAAGAACAGTAAAAAATAAGTTATTGAATAAATAATTAGCGTTAATTAATGCAATTAATTATTAATAGCAAATACTTAATTAAATTTTACGTGCTATAAGGATGGGATTATAATCAATAAAAAAAATAAGGGCCGTGTGGGGTCCGGACCCAGGAACATTGTGTACGCCACAGATGCATAACAATCTCAAATTATCGCGTAATTTTGTTCACCTATATGTTTAATAATACGTTTGTAAAAATATTCTTTTTTTTACTTTACAGAGAAAATACAACTTTTTGTGTTAAAAATTTTTTTTGTATTATATTTGTTGAAAATATGCATCAATTCCATAGTGTATTTTCACTATTCTTTAATTCCTTAACCTTTTTTAAAAACTAATTTTCATTATTTTGTTTTGGTTCGTTTTGAATTATCATACCTAAATTCATTCAAATGTGTATCGTATTTGATTTCCAATCACGGTTTTATCGAATGCGTGCTCATACTACCAAATACGTATTTAAATCTTTAGGGTTTTCGTGCTTAGACTCTTTAAAGTGCTTAATGAACGCTTACAGGTCAGATCGATTGTGCGTGCCCATTGGTTAATAGGTTTTAGTAATCGGTACGAAAAGGTTTTTATCATCGTTTTCTTTCATCTTGGGCAATTTTTTTATTGCATTGCCTTCGTTTTTGTCTTAATGAGATAACATTAAACCATTCGAAATCGTGATAAAATTATACACAAGATTGCAAACATATTGCAAAGCGACATCAGAATTAACAAAAAAATTTAGACAGGGCGAAATTATTGAGTCTGTAATTCAATCTTTTTATCGTAATAAAAAAAAATCAACTCTTTGGTATTATAATCAAATACTTTAAGAAAGAAATGTTACTATCAATAAAATACAGTTCATATCTCATCGCTGGGATTCTACGTATTTTGTTTAAATTTAACCAAATATTTTTTGAGTAAAATTATTTCATTAACACATCCATTGCATTCTGTTGCATAACATCCTATTCCTTCTTTAACACCTTAGCTGCTTTGCCCGTACATCGTACCGGCTACCAAAATCTGGCCACAATTGGGTACGCTGGTACGCTGTATCTTTGATTTGCGCATATTTTTAATTCTTATAGTGAGATTATTACTGCTACTGTTTTTAAGGGATGCAATTTGTCCATGGTACTGGAATAATTCTCATTCGGTATTTTCTTTGAGCCGAAGGTGGGTTTTTTTCAGTGAAGGCAGGAATTTAGATTCTTGAAAATATTCGATAAAGAACACGGTTTGGCAAGTCGTGCAATTTGTTGCTTGAGAAGAAATGAAAATGATAGAATAATCCAAAAAGCCGATATTATCTATATCCCCATCGCAATGTAAGACTTAGTATTACACCATGCTTCAAATTATGTGGGCATATATATACGCACACACGCACAAAATCCTCAACCATTTGAAAAAGAGGTACACAAACATGAAATTTTTTTTGTAAGTATAAGAGAAATTCTTTGAAGATATATTAAACATTATTCGTAGTATGCAGAGTGTACTTATAAAAAGCAAACATTTAGGGCTTTTTGTGTTCCACAACTATAAAATAAAAAATAGTGTTAAAACTTTAAATTAAAATAAATTCTTTCATTTTCACATTTTGTTCTCTTATATCAATAAATGATATTTATATAATGCTTTTTAAAAAATAAAGCTGATTAGTTCTAATTAACTTTCGTATTAAAAGTCAGGCAAGGACTATTCGTTTCGAACCTCGTAGTTTTGATGCATGCTCAAGTGATGAAGACAACACCTCAATGGACTCAATTCATGACTCCCCCCAGATAAATGTAATCATGTGTTTTTTATTGAATTCAAAGCTGCCATTAATCTTGTACTTAATCTACTCTTGCATAATTTAAATAAAATTTCAAATTTGATGTTTGGGTAAAGATCTTCAAGTATTAAAAATCGTCAAAAAAAATTTCAAAGTTAAAAAGAAATCTTATATTATACTCAGGGGCGTAGCTTCTGCTGTATCAGCCGTATTAATGATAAGGCCTCAAAATAGGGAAGGAAAATATCGTAAACTGTTAAGGGACCCCAAAAAAGAGCCCCCAATAAGTTTTGATACGGGGCCCACTCAGGACTAGCTACGCCAGTGATTATACTATACGTACTTTTATATCAAGGGCAATCTGCTCACCTAAGGGAGTTATTATTGTTGACAACAAATATGTACTTTTTAAATGAAGTTTCTGTGAAAACCCCAAAGGTTGGCAATGGAAAAGAGCAAGAACTGATTGGCTGGAAACACGTGATTGCATTCATCTTGTGACTGTGATGTCACAGGAAATGATGGTAGTTATCAAGGAGCTATGGCAGCATGTGAATTTAGCCTATTGATGGCTCTTTTTGTCCTAATTTTGACACTTCGAAGCAGTTCCATTTAGAGTGCATATTTTGCTATTTATACACAAGACGAATATTTAGAAAAATCAGGACTCGAACTCACCTTCGACATTCACAAAGTTAGCGACTATAATCATTCAGTTTTCAGTATGGCTTTATAATAGAAAAGTGCTCATTTTTATGTTATTTTTGTGGAATATAAAGCCGTAAAACTGATAAGGAGTTTTCTAAAAATAGATCCCTCGTTATCAATTAATACTAAAATTGACCAGGTTGAATGCAAAAACTACTTATTCAAGCCAAGCCTCTCGTTTATCGAAGCTTAACAATTTAAGTTGATTTAATTATTTTTCTTTTCAAATCATGCATTTGCTTAATATCATGTCTCTGTGCCTTTCTTAAATTCGACAATCAAAATAAATATGAATAAGGTGATAGTATCAATGAAATGAAAGGAAATAAAATAAATACATCTATAAACAAAACTTTATATTTTGAGTAAATTCTATATGTGACAAAATAAAAAGATGTGAAGTATAAAAAGTGTTATATGACATAATATCAAATAAGAAAGGTAAATAAGGAAATATATAAAAATGGGAGAGTCACATTCGAAGATGGAGCAACCCAGTTGTATTTGCGAGTTGCACCTGAAAGGAAATATTTCTTGTCCTAAAAGACTTACTTTCATGTAATGCACACTATGACGGTAAAACGTTGGTAAATACGTCAAGGTTTGAATTTGCGTGAGTGGGATAAGATCATCAACTTAAACATAAAACTGAAGCTTACCTTCAAGATTTTTGTATTTTCTGAGAACAATCATTCGGGTTTCGAGGTTGTTCTATCCATTAAGGGAAGATATCCTATTAATAAGCTTTTCACATATATATAATGGAATATAGGAAGAATTCCCAAAAGTTGATTATAATTTTTACTACAAGTCAGACAAAAAAGGAATAACAACCCCAAAAACTTATAAGAGATCAAAATTCTTGTTGCTTTATGTCATATAGCATATCTGTATATGGCTATTCCATGATTTTGAGAACAGAGTATATAAAGGGTGTTTTTTTAGAGGTATAGAACTTTAAATTGCAATAAAACAACAATGTATTATTCGATTGACATGAATTTTTTTTATTCGAAAGATAATCTTGTGGCATGACATTTTAAATAGGATTGCTGGCATATGACTGCCACGGCTGGCTCGGATGTAGTCCAATCTGGACGTCCAATTTTCGATGACTTTTTCCAACATTTGTGGCCGTATATCGGCAATAACACGGCGAATGTTGTCTTCCAAATGGTCAAGCGTTTGTGGCTTATCCGCATAGACCAATGACTTTACATAGCCCCACAAAAATAGTCTAGCGGTGTTAAATCACAAGATCTCGGAGGCCAATTCACAGGTCCAAAACGTGAAATTAGGCGGTCACCAAACGTGTCTTTCAATAAATCGATTGTGGCACGAGCTGTGTGACATGTTGCGCCGTCTTGTTGGAACCACAGCTCCTGGACATTATGATTGTTCAATTCAGGAATGAAAAAGTTAGTAATCATGGCTCTATACCGATCACCATTGACTGTAACGTTGTGGCCTTCATCGTTTTTGAAGAAGTACGGACCAATGATTCCACCAGCCCATAAAGCGCACCAAACAGTCAGTTTTTCTAGATGTAACGGTGTTTCGACATACACTTGTGGATTAGCTTCACTCCAAATGCGGCAGTTTTGTTTGTTGACGTAGCCATTCAACCAGAAGTGCGCTTCATCGCTAAACAAAATTTTCTTATGAAGTCATCGAAAATTGGACGTCCAGATTGGACTACATCCGAGCCAGCCGTGACAGTCATATGCCAGAAATCATATTTAATATGTAATGCCACAAGATTATCTTTCGAATAAAAAAAATTCATGCCATTCGAATAATACATCGTTGTTTTATTGCAATTTAAAGTTCTATACCTCTAAAAAAACACCCTTTACATAAAAGGCGATGCACCAATTAGCTGTTCGAATGAGATAAACTTGGATATGCACATACCTTGCGAATTAATATGCAAATTATTAAGTTTTGATAGCGAGTAACATACCAGCCTGTTATGCAGCCCATTATAATGGAGCGTATGGTGTGTTTTTAAAACAAAGGACATTCCAATGTTAAAGCATAACTTCTACGCGAATGTAGTTCCGTAGACCCACAAGGACTGCACCATTGTATAGCTAACGGATCGAGAATAGAATGAGTAGATGCCTTCAATTTAGAGAAGGCGTGTAAATAGACACAAAAGGAGGAAGGATGGTCAAATCTCAGGATCACTCGCCAGTCGGCTCGGAGCAGATCTACTTTTCGACGCTGTTTGCAAGAATGGGTGAGCTATAGCCATGCAGAGCGTCAAAATGATAGTGATTGACCGAGAGAAACGATAGAGAAGGAGGATAGAATGATCGTCCGGTGCTTACAGCTTCTCAAGTGTCCTTAGCAATGAACCAATCTATAGCCGGAACGCCAGTGATTGCAATGATTAGCCATAATTGACGATCATTGCGTCAATTAATTCTCACTGTTGCATATCATCTAGTGGGTAGGGTGTGGTGCTGGGCACATTCAACTTGGAATCTCTCGGAGTAGAATTATTTTCAGCGTTGAGTCTCGTTTTGACGTGAACCTCGATGACTAGCGAAGGCTAGTGCAGAAACATCCAGGACAGTGGTCAGATTCTCACCGGACTATCGTCCTCCACACAACCCGACAACCAGGAATTATAGGATGAGGTGCCATTTCATTTAATAGCTGTCAACCGTTACACCTTTATAGAACGGAGGTATGTCTATGAGATATTATGCCTGTACTCTTGATCTTCCTTTTACAAAACCCTGGTCTTACATTTCACCTGAATAACGTACGCCAAGTACTTGCCTTCCAGCTTTTTCAACATTTTCCTATCTGCTACGATCACCAGAGATTTCCCTTTAACAGAACTTCAGCTTGATTGTCTCTATGTGCATATAGTATACATAAATCCTCAGGTAGGCAATTCAAACAAAATACCCTCAAAATAGAAATCGTTTACAATAACCATCACCGAAAACCCACTGCTGATTGGAAACTAAATAATTGATAGTACAGTTCACAATCAGCATAATCAGCAAGATCACTCTTAGGTAGTATTTTTACCAGGGAAATTACCTTACAAAAAAGAAGAAAAGTTGCTGGGAAAAAAACTATATATTTTATAGTTTTATATAAACTATATATAAACTATGCCAAACTTTAGAAGACTTTAAGCAGTAGTGCTTCTTTCAAACTACTGGGAAAATATCACCTTTTTTCGAGAGTATCATCAAAATTCGAGAACTAGGTTAAGAATTTTACTGCAATCAGTATATTCATTCCCTGACGTTTATCAGCTTCTCCGATCCAGAATCAAAAATCCTTAATGAGATAATGTGGCGTAGAGAGTTTACACTTAGCCTTTTTCTCTCTTTTTCATTCTTAAGCCATTTTTTTACAAAGAAAACTACAAAAACCTCTTTATAAGATAACGAAAGATAGGCCTCAGTGAAAGAAATTGCGTAGTAGATTGATATCCCTTTTATGTTGTCTTCATTATTTTGAACTCTACTTTTAATTTCTACTTAATTTAACTGTCACGTTATTTCGATGATTTAGGTATATAAACTGTCACCATTATACAAAAAACTACGAGAGAAAGCCGAAATAAACTTCTTCCGATATCCATTCGTTATCTAAAACAATAAAATGCATTCAAAGAAAATTACCCCGTATAAGACTCGTGCTAGAAAACTTTAGAACTCTTGTGCCGTGCCCGAGATAATCTTGTGCATGACAGTTTTAGAGGTTAATATGGCTTTTAATTTTGAACTGAAATTGATAAAAACTAAGGAATTAGATGATGTCAAAAATTATAAGAAGTAAGCCTAAAATCTAGAAAATCTTCCCAGTAAAAGAAATTTATTGTTAACTTAACGAAGTTAAAACAACAATATTGAGTTGGGATAAAAAATGAAAATGTTAAAAAAAAATTCTTTCAGATTAAAAATTTGTTTCTCTCATCATAACAAATATAAATCTCTCGAATTAAATTTAGGGATAAGCAAATTTTATTTCAATATTTAAAAGTATTTTGTATTTTAATACATAAAAATTGAAAATCCCAGCTTTCGACGTTTCACAGAAATATTTAAAATAAACTTTTACAAAAAAATTAATTTAATTAGGTTCAGGCAACCAATAATGTTCTAGATCAGAGGCCAAGATATTGAGTTAAGATCCTAAATATTTGCTACATTAAGATTGGAATAGAGCGATACACATGTTAACACTCCGCGGTTATCGACCCTTCACAAACGACCAAAGACCAATCAGATTTTTGAAGTAATAACGTGAGTGAACTTTTATCTCTGTTTTTTAGAAATCTTGATTGTTTCTTATCTTTTTTTTAAACATTATTCTCATAACATTAAAAAAAAATAGTCAAAGGTTACTGAGAAAAATATCATGGCACATTACATGGTTTTTATGCCCTACTTTGTGACGATTCTGTATATTTGTTGAATATTAATCCTCAGTTAATTTAATTTGCAACTGATTAATATTATTTGATTGACAAAGGAGTTTTCTTTTTTCCCTAAAAGAGATCTGAAATGCAGCTACTGTACGTTTTCGACCTTCATAACTCATCCTAGTTATCAGTATCAAACATCATTATAGCTATATCAGTCATCATTATATTGTATTTTTACCTATATCATCAAAAGTAATAAGAACATTATTCATGAGATAAATATTCATAATTCACAACATTGGCCTTGCTTCTATACCTAGTTTAGAAGCCTCGAAACAAATTTAAACACTTTCCTAAAAGAGAAGTTATTTCTTTATCTGTTAAGAACCGGCAATTATCTCAACAAATTGAAATGAGAATATAAGCATCATTAAAAAAGTATGTATTGAAATCAGAATGTTTAATTACAATTCATTATTTAGATTTTTGGAAAGAAATTATTATTTTTTATTAAAAGAATTTTTGTGTGACCCAGATATAATTAATAATACTTAAAAGTTCTCAAATATTTTACGTACAAAATTCACAAGCAACAGATTAATAAAACAATTTTATACAATTAATATTAAAAGGGTTTTAGTAACGTCAATAAGTGTGGAACTAGAGCTTTTCTTATCTGCCCCTTCCCTTTCAAACTAAATCTCTCATTCCATAGTGGAGGAGACATATATTTTAGCAAAAATAATTGTATTCGGTCCTGTGATACCCGCAATTTTTTAAACTACACCGTATTGAAAATTGGGTTTTTAATGCATTTTAATATTTAATAAGAAATAGATAAAATTAATATGCTATATATTTATACAGTATACAGTCTGATTTTCTTCATAATTTTAAATGTTTTTCTTGGGAGTTGTACAATAACAATATTTCACATGATATTTACATTAAAAATAATGATATTTTTATTAAATGCATCTTAAGAAAAGAATAAATTCCCAACGATTTTCATTCTTTTATTCTATTAAAAATATCTGATGCAAACCTTGAATTGCATCGTACAGTTACAAAAATCCTATCAAAATAGTTAATTATCTTTATATATATATAAATCTAGTTTTCTTGAAAATTCCATTCCAGTTTTGCACTGTACTAGAACTCAGAACTGAAATTATTTGATTTCAAGATTTTGAGGTCTATGACGTAAAAAACTATACACAAAACTTCGAGTTTATGCAGCACATTCTTTTCCAAAAAAATTAAAACATTAGCATATACATTCTGTTTCCTCTACTTCACAAAAGATCTTATTCTAAGTGTATTTGCCACATTTCTGAAAAAAAAAGTTTCATACACTTTCTGCTTAAAGAAGTATTTTTTATTTGAATATAATAATTAAGAAACGCCCAAAAGGAAGAAAAGAATGAATAAAAAAAATATTCTAATATCACACACACACGCAATTGCATGAAAACAACATATTCACGCACATTCGTCATTCGTATGGGTCGAAACGCACGACAATCTACTGTGATCTTTGACATCATCACTTATTTACATTAACATTATTCTACCGGCATAATTACATATCACGGTATTACTCATAAGTCAAGCTATACTTTTTTTTCATCTCACTTTCTTATTAATTTTTTTATCGTTCACTATAAATGTATTGACTATTTCAGAGGTATAAAAAAAGAAAGAAAAAACCCATTGAAGTGCAAAGGATTCTACATTAGAAATATTTTTGAAAATATGATCCCTCTTATATATATATATTTGGAAATAAGTAAAAAATTCTAACCAGATGTAACACTCGATGCTTATTTTACTACCTTTGGCACGTACATGACTTCACAACGCGTCATGAAAGGTCGTTTCGAAGCAACATAGTGACCAAAAACTGAAAACTAATCAATTCTGGCTGGCGAAATCAATTTAAAAATCTACAGATTAATTCGAAGTAGGAATTGGGAGAGTGAAATTATAGCTTAAACTTGCATTTCGAGCGTCATCTGAACATCTTAAAATTCTAAGGCACGCTGTGATTGAAGTGATTTTTTTTGTATTTACCGACAGTTTCGCCAAAAATACTTCAGTAAACAACCCGAAATATTTTTCTGATCTGATGTACAACTGATGAAACTACATTGGTTTTTTTAACCGGAAATCTAATATAGAAGCTGCACATTGTTGAAAATAAATTATCTACAATATCAATACTACAACACAAAATTTAATAGCATCAGCAGTATGCCTCGGCATAAATTTATCATCTACATATTACAAAGATAAATCAGTTCAGAAAAATCATTCTCTCTCAGCGAATAACCTTGTGTATAAAGTAGATTGGCACATATATTTTTTAATGAGGAAGACTATGAAAAATAATCAAAAACAGAGTGGTATTAGATTTTATAAAACTTTAATCGTGTGTATCATCCTTTACCATAATTAACAGAGAATTTTAAGAAGTAACACCATATCACGAAATTATTTATAACATCATGCAATTTTATAAACACATTTAAAAAAAATCGTTATAAAATGACATTAAAGTTGTATCATTCTAATAAACGCTCTATTGTATAAATTTAAATCCTAAGTCTTCACGTATATTTCGTTCATTTAAAAAACATGAAACTTATAACATTTAATAATTTCAAATACAAAGATTTTAGATGTAGTTGGTTAGTTGATTGTTTATTGATGTAATTTTTCAACAAGTATTTGCCTTAAAATATAAAAATATTCAGTCATCTTTTTATGAAATGCTACTAAAAGAAATATTGTTTGTTAAATGAAAATGTTTTGAACTACTTATTTTGTAGTTAATACGCTATTTTATGCTGCATATTTTCCATATCTGCTTTCACTAGACAACAATCAGAATATTCTAATGAAAAACGAACCGCTTGCAAAGTCTTTGCTTTTTAGATCCTGTTAAACTGCTATAGTTGGGTCTTTCGTTTGACGTCTTTCCGAACCATTTATGTGAATCATTGGATAAAAAAGCGTATATACCAACATGTATGCTTAATCACAATAATTTACCACACGAAGCTCTGCGATTGTGTTATCCTTATCATCTTATCTCATCAGCTGACGTTGAAACCATCATTCAGCTCTACTTTCAAAAAATTATCGATATATTCCACGTAAACTCTTTTCGGGTTTGTTTGTTTTTTTGAGAAATTGATGAATAAGCTTCTCCTTACTTTCTAGGAATATAATTTTTGGTTGTTTGTTACTGTTGTTTGCTTTAGTGTATCAAATCGTTTATTATGTTTCCGTAAGCTATAATGTTTATTGAATTTCAATTTAATCAATTTAGCTACATACATGTCGTGAATGTTTTTTCCTTCGAGATATTTCTGAAATCATGTTATTTTCTTATGCTAAAAAAAGATAAATTACATGAGACAATATTTCTTTTATCCTTTATATAACTACATTAAAATATATTATTCTTTCTCTCTCTCTTTCTCTCACACACACACACACACACACACACATATATATATATATATATATATATATATATATATATATATATATATACATATATATACATATATATGCATATATATATATATATATATATACATATATATACATATATATATATGTATATATATATATATATACATATATTCCTCTTATAAATTCATATTTTGCTACTCTTTTTACTTTTATTATTTGTTGTTTCATGCTTTTTATTGTGTTTCTTCCTTTCCTTCACACAGAAAAACACACAAACGCACATACTTCTTTCTTTGATCTCTTTGAAATAAATTTTAATAAAAAAACATTTTTAATTGATTTTCCCTGTTTCTCTTGCGTATTTTTAAATCAATAGCGTTGTGTTGTATATAATTTCTTGTTACATGTTCGTTTCTTTCAAATCCTTAACAGAACTGCACTAGAAGTGCATATTCTACACTAGAAAGGCATATTCTGCATTAGAAACCACTGTCTCTAAAATTTAAGCTGGACTATAGATTTATGTCCCATTTTAATTGATACAATACTTTCGATTGTACTTGCAGTATAAATTATAAAAATACACGTAAAGTTAATATAGTTTTGACTCTCAGAACCAACTTTGGGCTGTCTTTAAAACTTTATGGAAAGTAACTGCCACCTTCCTATAGTGAAAACTTTTTTTTAGTATATAAAGCAATTACTTTTTGTAAGGTTGGGGAGTTTAGGTTAGATTTTACGTACACTGCCAGAGTGATAGAATAGTCATTCTAGCAGCTAAGTATCAATTCCTTGTCTAGATCTAGACGTTTACTACTATTGAAGAAAGTCAAATTATGAGATCGTCACATTTGGGTTCTTAATCAATTCTTCCATAACTCTGAGAAGCATCATCCGAATTTTGGAGAATTAGCGTCGGAGAGCCATAATTCTTTTGGTGTTTACAGTTAGGTGTTTTTTGATTTACAACGGATAGCTAAATTACTACCTTTCCCTCATACTTAATTTAGTTGAACATTAATAAATAATTGCGTTTATTTGTGTTTCCGATTACTTTCGGTATTTTGTATCATGTCAACTACATGTCATGTCGGATTCGAGTCCCAATCTCGGATCCGACAAACCTCGGAGTTACGCAGTAAATATTTTTTTCAGGGGGGGAGGGAATACTACAAACTTTTATATCCTTTATCCTCATAGTAATTACTTAGTTACCCAATCAAGTTATATTTTAGAAGAATAATGGAAAAGGAGATGATAAACAGTGGCCTAACGTACACCCCCGCATTGCAGGGGGAGGAAGCCAGGATTCTAGGGCAGTGTTTCTCAAACTGTGGGGCGCGCCCCTCTAGGGGGCGTGAGTATATTGAAAAGTCGAAAAAACAAAGGGTTATTTAAAAAGATTATTAATTTACTGAAAGTAAACAAATAAAATACATTCTGACATAATAAAAAAAATAAAATACACATTTACACTGATACAATACACTTGTAAATATATCTGTACTGCGCAAAGTATTTTATAATTAATTTAACATTACTAAGTTAAGAATAAGTTTAATAATTATCACTGACCCCCATAGACTTGTCATATATAAAATTAACATTTATCTTGATAATTTATACGGTTTATAATTAATCCCTTAAATGCCGATTAAAAATTATGTGATTCACTCCTCAACGCCGCCGTTTAACACGTGATCCAGGGTATGTGGTGTATCGAGGGAGGGGGATAGAGAAAAGAAATAAATAAGCAAATCCTCTGAGAAACAAGTAAATTCTTCCAAACACTTTCAAGATCCTTTTATTGCATTCTTAAGTCTTCGGAATAATTTTATGGATAGCAGTGCACAGAAAAAAATCGTACTTCGAAAAGACGTATATATACGTTCAGGCAAATAACGTTTTGGCTGAGAGGGACGTTTATATACGGTGGTGGCATGTAAGAGATTGAAGTCGTACAGTTTTAGCTTCAAAGAATAGTATTATGGAATTAAATACATTGTTATTGTGTGTGTATGGAGGGGGGGTGATGAAAATTATGATTGAGAATATTGGGTCGCAATTATTGAAAGTTTGAGTAGTACTGTTCTAGGGGAACTAAAGATTCACTGACACCAAGTACGTAAAATCCGGCTTGGGTTCCAAAATCTGACTTTGCAGAGGACTCGTAATATTCTCCGATACGCAACTGATGATAAATAAAATTTCCAAATTTCTTTCGATTTCCTCCATTTATTGCTTACTATTATATTGAGAAAAAAATTCACGATTAATGAAATGCATATAACATACATGACACGCCTATATTTGCTTGGAATAAAAAATAAATTGCAACCACAAGTTATAGTTTGATTTACTGAAAAAGCTATTGAGAATATTTTAGCTATTAAAATCGTATAGTTAAAAGTAATTATATCTCCAAGATTAAATTTAAACCAAAATATGACAAACAGAGCAATAAATTCTTTAAAACTGGTTTTTATTAAAACCAAAATCTGCAGATGTATCAGGAAATTTCTCTCTAATTTTAATGCAAGTCTCAGCAACAATAAGGACGTTAGAATCACATATTTCAAGATTTAAAAACTCATTAATAATCTTTACTCTTTTTAACACGGGTTTTCTCCTCATGTATGCAATGAGATACACCCAAAATTTTCTTTTCAATTTGACTGTTAGTTTTCGTCGTAGGCATTTCTAGGTCCGACTGATTTATTTAATAAATAATTTTGCTATTTTTTCTACTTTAACTGCCTTTCCTCGTTTTAGGCTTTTTTATAAGTTCTTTGAAAAAGTATTTTTCTTTAAAAATGAACCTAATTTATGGAATGCATAACAAGTTTTGGCAAGACGAATTACTTCTACGAAAATGAGGAAGTAAAATGAAAAACTTGCTTATAAAATTATAGTTTCGTAATTATATACTATAACTACGGCGACATGCTATTAAGTGTCTTCAAGTGAATAATATATTCTATAAAAAATATATTGCAATGATTTAACTTAAATATAGGAATTATTGTAATAGGAAGTAATCTATATGCGGAAGTATTTGCACACACATGTTCCCCATAAGGCTATTTCAAGAATTACAGGTATCGTTGGTCTACGTAAACGTTTTTTTTTAAAACGTAAAATTTCGTTAAGTATAATGTTTCTTAAATTTATTTAAACAAAAATGTCGTTCACCTTAGAGTAAAAGTGGATATATCATTAAAATATTTTTCTTTCCGCGGTTAGTCACTGACAAATTCCTGAAATGTGTGACGTTTCTCCCCTTGGGAGAACATCTCTCGAAGTATCAGCGTGAGCTAGAGGCGTAGGATTAACGAAAGAACTAGAATCAAACATTATCTTAATATGACTTTATTAAGATATTCAACGTAAACCTTTAACGAATTGAATTATAATAATTAATATGAGAGAATCTACGATGGCAAAATACGCAACACACAATATATATATTTACTTAATAAGACTTAATCTAATTCAGATGACTATCAATAACTGAGCCACCTAATCACTGATTCTAATATTAAACAGTCAATCCTACCTTATTACAACTTGGAGGATCACTCTGTATTGACTTATGCTCAATCTTGTCTTTACTTGTATGCACTGGTGTGCAACTTGAATTAAATATATTCCATCACTTATAACTTATAATCACAGTCACGTAAAACTCATTCAGACTTGAACCACGATTCCTCTATTGGACGTCAACTACCTGCCAATTTCCATCCACTATCACAAATTCCCATACATTGCCATCTCGTTTACTCTAAGTTCCGATATTTAAAAGCTTGTTCATTTGCATCTTTCATTCACACTTCACTTCTTGGATTTGGTTGGAAAAGAGTTGCCATTAATTCTGGCCTAAAGAACCCAAAGGACATGCTAAAGAAAAGACGCGTGAGCCCGTCACAACTGTAATTCTATTAAAAGCATTTTCAGTAGGTATTTTTATCTTATGCTGTACATAATGTATAATTTAACCATAAATCTAAGAATTTAGAAATATAATATAATGATAATTTTATTTATTTGCTTCATTTTAACCAAGCTCTGCTAAAGTATCCATTCTTGCTTTCACGCGAAAACTTAAACCACACTTTTCCTTTCATACTTTGTTATGCCGTAAAACAAACTATCACGTCTCCAACTAACAGCTCGTCATTTGACCGTGGTTTAACATTACGAGGTCTGTCGTCAGTAGCCGTAGTGTAGCTTTATAATAAGACGTTAATAAACACTTACTCTCTGTCATACTAATATTCACAAAAAAAAATTATACAATGGCACATAGAAGGTGGTCCCCGGGTCTGGATTCCCCCTACAAAACCCTTGATTTTTATTCCGGTTGATTATAATCATGTGTATATGTTACCGGCAAAGTATAAAATGTATTCTATACAATGCCTATGCATTGTATAGAATGCCTGACGTTTTTAGGCAAAGTATGAAATATGAGAACTATTTCATACTTTGCCTAGGCATTGTATAAAATGCCTAAAGCTGTTTAGGCAAAGTATGAAATAAAGTCATGATAAGGCTATTATATCAATGACGTACATTTCTAAAAATACAAATGTTATTTTGACAAATAATGAGAGTGTCATTAAAAAATTATTCAAAATACGTAAAGAAAAAAGAAAGTTGTACCAAACAAAATTTACGTCTTTCTTATTAACAGAAACAAAATTTTCAAATGAAGGATAAGAACTTAAATTTAATCTACTTACTGCAACAGGGCACTTATGGCATTTTGAATTACATTTTGATACATTTTTCACGCAAAGACCATTCTTATTTTGGTTTTTTTACACATACATTTGACGAATCCTTCGCCGCTTCCATTGGAATGAGCAATAGCAATTGACAGAAGAGGAATTTCATGGTCAGGAATATTTTTAATTCTAAGCAAGTTCTTAGGGCACAAAGTAAATACTGATTTTGCATATGCTTGTTTTAAAACTCCTTCAGAAGTTTCAAGTCGATAGAAAAACCATCTTTACCACTCGTTGCAAGTGCCAATATATTGGCATTCAGAAAAAATCACAAATTTCACAACAATGCCTTTTCTTAAATATTTTTTCTGTTTTTTCTGGAAAGGTTCATAAAGGTGGATGCACAGTTCAATATCATAACATGCAATGTTTTTGTATTTGCCTGAAAGTTCTTTCAAAAATCTATCACATTCTTCGTGTCCAATAGTCAAATGAGCTTCATGAAGCATGTAAAATAACTCAGAATCCGCAACTTTAATACTGTATAGAAGTGCTTCCTAACCTATTTATCCCCGTGGACTGGTTTCATAATTTTACTATGGGTGCTGTGGGTGGGATGTTTGCAGCACAAAAAAAAACAATGTTTTATTGAACAAGTTTAAGTAAAATTGAGTATTTTGACACTCTCCCGAACAAATCACAATGTTCAACTGACAAATTCTGAACCTGAGAGACACATTAAAAATTTTGCGCCTTGCTCCGCAATATTCGAAACAAATCAGAGATGTATTTCATACTTTGCCGGTTTCTCATTAGGCATTCTATAGAACGCCTAGACAATGCGTGAAATAAGAATCATTTCATACATTGCCGGCTAGTTTTAGGTATTCTATACAATGCTTAGGCATTCTATAGAATGCCGGATTTCATACTTTGCCGGTAACATATATAGTACGTAAAATTTAATTACGTATTTGTTATTAATAATTAATTTTATTAACTAATACTAATTATTTATTCAATAATGAGTTTTTTATTGTTTTTTGTTCCCCAAAATCGACAAAATCAAAATAATATGCTGGGTAGCGTATTGAAGCAGGGTGGAATTCGATCCCGGACCCCCTCTTGAAAAATTCCTCTCTGCTCCACTGGAATTATATCAGCATACTTTCTAGAAAAGAGTAGTAACTATCAAAACTTTCTAACCTAATTATTCTTCTTGTACTTTTAAGCTTCCATTTTTAAAACGTAAGCCCTATCTAACAATCTGACGTATTATATGTTTATATGTCAAACGATGGTCTTTTCAGTTAAGTAACGTACACAAACAGTAAAATATTTCATACTGGAATACGTTTAAAAGAAAATCTGAGAACTTCAACTTTATTCGAAGTTGTGTTTCATTTCTGAACTAAAAACATATGCATATTAAAATAAGCTATATGGGCTTTATTTCATTAAATAAATAACATGAAATAAATACCATTTATTGAAACAGTAATGTTTTCATTTAGGTTAAATGAATCTTTTTAATGGAAATATGAGCCAATAAAGGCGACAATTTATTCAAATAAAATATGTAATAATTCGGTAGCTTTAATTATGTGTGAACTTCTCATATATTACTTAAAATCTATAGTATATAATCCAATTTTTGCAAGAATAGGTATTTGTAACTTATTGCTCCATTTTCATAATGTATTTTCTGTTTATTTATGAAATACAGAATCATTAGAAATTTCCCTTGATTATCACGGAAGAGTTAAGAATCATAAAAAAAATATTTACAATTTTTATGAGTCTTTTATAAATGTTCTCGAAAATAACGCTAAACATTAAAAGTTTATAGCTTCTTAAGATAGTATAAATGATTAAATTAATGCAAAATTATGAAATTATATAATTCCTTTTAAAAATTTATTACTGACTATTAATACTTTAAAACTCCACCCTCTAAAACACTTTAGTTGGAATTTTTTTATTTATTAATACATATTTTAAAGCTCCGAGATTTAAAAGTACAGAAAAACTATTATTGAAAATTTGGAACTATCTTAAACTGTTATTTTAATTATATTTCCTGCCTAAAAAAGCCCATATTTAAAATTCTCTTATAAAAAATTAGTATTCGAAATTAAACTTAAGCTAAGTTTTTAGGTATAGCAGAAAACTAAATTTTCAAGAATTAAATCATCTGACTGCAAGCATTATAGTAAGTTTAAAGAATCAATATTCACCATTTTAAATAAATATCCACTTATGCTAAGTTTTCAAATTTAGAATAAATTACCATAAAATATCAATCATTCTTGAAAATATAAATAGTTGTACAACTAATATTTATACCGGGAAATTCTTTTCTAGTTTTTGACCCATTAGAACAGTAGCAGAAAGAACGTATTCGTACATATATATAATATATATATATATATATATATATATATATATATATATATATATATATATACAAATAGTTAGAATTCTAACTAGACAGAACAGAAAGAGTAAGCTATATTAGCCACAATATTACAGTAACAAACTCTTGGCCTTAGAAACCAAGAATGCAGGTTTAAGCAATGTGTTTGTTGGTCAGTCAACCTTCACTTTAATTTGCTTATTCCTTTATCTACCGATGGAACTTAGAAGTACCACTCACTTTAAAATTACATACCATAACCATTTTTACGAATACTAAAACGATACTCTTTCAAGATATAGGGCAGTATGGGTTCTAAGGAGAGTATTTTAGCGGGGAAGGCGAACAGTTTTGTAGCAGAAGTTGCGTTTTCAGCTAACATTTTGATCGGATTCCGAAGATTGTCATTTTTGTTACAAAAAAGTAATTAATATCAAAAGGTAAGTGCCTTACTTTTTTATAAAGGGTGTTTTTTAGAGGTATATAACTTTAAATTGCAATAAAACAACGATGTATTATTCGATTGACATGAATTTTTTTTTATTCGAAAGATAATCTTGTGGCATTACATTTTAAGTATGATTTCTGGCATACGACTGCCACGGCTGGCTTGGATGTAGTCCAATCTGGACGTCCAATTTTCGATGACTTTTTCCAACATTTGTGGCCGTATATCGGCAATAACACGGAGAATGTTGTCTTCCAAATGTTCAAGCGTTTGTGGCTTATCCGCATAGACCAATGACTTTACATAGCCCCACAGAAAATAGTCTAGCGGTGTTAAATCACAAGATCTTGGAGGCCAATTCACAGGTCCAAAACGTGAAATTAGGCGGTCACCAAACGTGTCTTTCAATAAATCGATTGTGGCACGAGCTGTGTGACATGTTGCGCCGTCTTGTTGGAACCACAGCTCCTGGACATCATGATTGTTCAATTCAGGAATTAAAAAGTTAGTAATCATGGCTCTATACCGATCACCATTGACTGTAACGTTGTGGCCTTCATCGTTTTTGAAGAAGTACGGACCAATGATTCCCCCAGCCCATAAAGCGCAACAAACAGTCAGTTTTTCTGGATGTAACGGTGTTTCGACATACACTTGTGGATTAGCTTCACTCCAAATACGGCAGTTTTGTTTGTTGACGTAGCAATTCAACCAGAAATGCGCTTCATCGCTAAACAAAATTCGCTTATGAAAATAGGGAACAACAGCAATCTCGTTTTGGGCCCATTCGACGAATCTACGCCTTGCTTGATGATCGTTTTGATGAATTGCCAAACCAAACTGAGAATAAATCACTTGACAGCTGTTAAATCGGTCGCCATCTTGGAAAGTAATACCAACTTAAACTTCTATACCTGGAAAAAAACACTCTGTATATCTATCTATCTGTCTATCTATCTATCTATCTATCTATCTATCTATCTATATATATATATATATATATATATATATATATATATATATATATATATATATATATATATATTTATTTATATATATGCTCCGCTTTATAATAAACACTTCGCGTTAAAAATAAAAATAAATTAATAAAATCTATCTTAATTTGATCACATTTTTCCTAATTTATTTTAAAATGTTGCTTTCCATTTTAAAAACCTCACACAAATTAAGTTTTTCAAAATAATTTATTTTAAAGAACACAGATTAATTTCACAAGTATTCTTCAAAAAAGAGAGCCATCTTTTTTTCTCCTCAAAAAAATTATCACCTTATTTTTTCTTTATTTTGCTCTCGAATCTTATAGAAGTTTCTGAACTGATAAATGCATCTATTTTTACTGAAGGACGTCCTTTTTTAGTCTCCAAGAGTTCGGTGACTCTTCTCACAGTTAATTACAAAATCATGCCCGTCTAATTCATATTTGATTAAACTAAATAACCATTCCCTGGCTTCTTGTGGATATTTATGTGAATCATTAAAACGTCTAATACGCAACTAAATTCTTCTCAAATGCCACTATCTTTTGATTATTTCAACGATGGCTCTAAAACATATAAAATGCGTAGTCCAAAGTAGACAGGGTAAACATCGCCGACATTTTGTAGACTTTATAATTGTTTATTCTTGTTTTCCTCTTCGGCGTTTTTTTCTCTCTCTCTTTCTCTCTTTATCTTTAATTTTCTACTCTTTCCGTGAAAGGATGACGTGGGAGACTCGTGATTGGCAGAGATCCAATCACGGGACGCACTCGTGCTGTGAATCTATGCGGTGAAAAACTCCCTCCTTGAACGATCTTTCCCGATCTTATAATGCGTTTCACCGACCGTCGTTATCTGTCAACCCCGTTACCCCAAAACAAAACGCAGTTGTTAAGCCTGAAAAACAATAACAGTTTGGTAGCAAAGACTTTTTTACTAGCTACCAGACGAGTAAACCGCAAACCTCCGGAAAGAAAACATTGCTCTGCCTCGTAAATAGAAAGTCCGAAGCACATTGGTTGATTTATAAATCTGTAAAAATAAAAAATATTCTCTAGACCCAGATATTTGGGGGGGAACCATTCGAATTCTTAAACCGTCAACTTATCATTACAGTTTCAAACTTCTAAGCCGAATTAGTTGATCTATTTTGTAAAAGCTTTAATATTTCGGAACATTTAAATATTTTAATGCGGTAGAGTAAGACGATTAGAGCTTCAAGGTGATAAAACCGCAACATCTTGGAAGGAAAAAGTTTTTGTGTTCTGTAAGCAAAGAAGCACATTTGATTTATAAATCCGAAAAGGGACTTCCTCCTGACGTTCAGATTTTTGTGGTTTGTTAATCTTATAAAGTAGATAAAATTAATTCTAAATCAGATTTATTGGCAATGTGTGTAAATCAGCTTAAATATCAATTAGTAAATATTTTTTTCATCTAACTAAAATATTCCATATACTGTGTAGTAATACTTTTAAACTTCACACACTCAAATTGTTTAAATTCCTTTTACTTTTTAAAACAAATTTCTATTAATTGTTGTTGCGAAAAATTCACACAGAGAGAGAGATGTGATGTTACACACTAATTTTTTCTTTATCTTGCAAAATTAAAAATTCTAAAATTAAGAAAAAGAAAAAAATTTAATTATATTACGTTTTTAATATTAATTATATCTGTTCATCTATCAGAGGTGCATCTATAACATAATCAATATCATATATTACAAATAATTATATTCTGCTATAGATTGAGAGAAAAAAAACAAATGAATATATGAATGCCATGAAAGAGTTATAACATGGGCACAAACACTTATCCAATATGTCCTTAATTTCTAAAATATTTAAAATATAAAAAATCATTAAAATATCTTTAAGAATCACTCTCCCTCTCTCTTAAGGAAAACAGAAAAAAAGTTATTTGAGTTAATAAATTACATTAATAAAATTTAGAAATTTAGGAATATATATTGTAACCAAACAACAAGAATAAACAATTTCAGTTGCATATGATCCAATTGTTATTGAACATTTTGAGGATAGTTATGCTATCCTACTTAAAGTTTTAATCTGTTCTTATAGAAATGCACAATTTCATACAGGTAAACATTTCCATTCAAAATGTAGAAAATGTACATTGCCTCTAGACTACTCATAGTATAATTATAACTATATCATAACTATAATTTCGGCTGGGTAGCCAAGTGGTCATGTTTACGGATTCGTGGTCACAGTATGTGATGTACCTCCCCTTGAAAGTACATCCCTCGAAGTATCAGCGTGAGCTAGAGGTGTAGGGTTAGCGAAAGAACTCTGATCATACATTATCTTAATATGACTTTATTAAGATATTCAACTTGAACTTTTAACAAATATAATTACAATAATTAATATGAGAGAATCTACGATGACGCAATACGCAACACACAATATATATATTTATATTTATAATGTGATCAATTCTAATTCACACCAATCTCAATAATCGAACCGCCTAATCTTCAATTCTAATAAAGTGTAATCAATCCTACCTTATACACTGCTGGACAATTGCGAAGGACGGATAACACTATCATCCATAGCAACCACAAAATGAAAGGAAGCAAAATGTGGAAAATTAGAATAAGTGCGGGATATTAGTAAGAAGAAGTATGAGTATGCAAATTTTTTTCCACGTCTGTTCATCACGTGATAGCGTTCATAAGAGCTTTAAAGGTTTTGACGCGTGTGGACAGTTGTTGTTTCAAGTCAAAGTTTTACAGGAAAGATTTAATAGACGAATTTAAAATTTTTGGCATGTCTTCCCGACATCACATAGATGATTTTATGCGTGGCCGAATTATTGGAAAGATCGAAGAAGGGCGAGAAATAACAGATGTTGCCAGGGAGTTCGACATCGCTCACAGCGTTGTTTCACGGCTGTGGAAGTCATTTAAAACTACTGGAATGTGTAGTAGACGGCACGGGGGAGGTCGTGTTAGAAGTACGACGTCTGCAGAAGACAGATATATCGTCCTATCAGCAAAAAGGAACAGGCGCACCACAGCTCAGCAGGTGGGAAATCAGTTTCTTGCTGCCTCAGGAAAGCAGATCTCCCGAAAAACTGTTGCCAGATGTTTGAGGGGAGGAGGACTATACGCACGCACACCTGTTGTGTGTGTCCCATTGACCAGACAGCACCGTACTGCCCGTTTGCAATGGTATCGTGAGTATCACAATTGGACTGAACAGGACTGAGCATGCGTACTATTCTCAGATGAGAGTAGGTTCAGTCTGTCATCGGATTGTAGACGCCAACTGATCTGGCGCGAGAGTGGTACTGCTTATCGTCCAGAAAATATCCAGGAAAAGGACCGATATCCGACATGCAGTATCATGGTGTGGGCCGGCATCGTGATCAATGGCCGCACGCGCCTACATGTGGTTGCGAATGGGACTATGACGGACCAACGATACATTGATGAAGTTCTACTTCCTCATGTTCGTCTTTTCGTGGTGCTGTCGGTGATAAATTTGTTTTTATGGACGACAACGCAACATGTCATCGAACACTCGCTGTTCGGGATTGTCTAGACAGCGAGGGTATTCAACGTCTCGTATGGCCAGCGCGTTCTCCAGATCTAAACCCCATTGAAAATGTGTGGTATGCTTTGGGGAGGCAAGTTGCTGGTCGAAACTATCCTCCGACAAACAAGAACACCCTCATCCGTGCACTCACAGAGGAATGGGATAATTTGCCTCAACAGCTGCTGGATAATGTTGTGCAAAGTATGGTACGACTAGTGGAATGTTGCATCACACTCCACGGTGGACATATCCCGTACTGATACCTTTCTTTAAGGTGCCTGCTGACTTTTAGATGCATTGTTCCATTTCTCCGTACGCAGATCAAATGAACATTTTTTTTCTTTCAGATGTTTCACGGCTTTTGTACTTTCCAGAACAATAAATATTCTTTATTCTAATGTCTGAACAGTGTGGCAACTATATTTTATCCTACTAGGCCTCAAGTTTCGCTTAATGTTATGCTACATAGCAATTTGTGATCCGTCCTTAGCAATTGTCCAGCAGTGTATTATTCCTTAATGCTACTTGTCTTTATCTGCAATGGTATGCAGCTGGACGATTAACTTCTAGTCGAACACCAATATGTTTATCCACGACACGTAGAACTTGAACCGCGAACTGCAATAATCATCAACTGCCACAACGCACCTCAATTGTCTAACATTCCTTTACATTGCCATTACGCTTACTCTAAGATCCTATATTTATCCTATATTATTTGCATCTCTTCACTTCTCGTTTCTTGGATTTGGTTGGAAAAGAGTTGCCATTAATTCTGGCCCAAAGAACCCAAAGGACTTGTTAAAGAAAAGACCCTTAAGACGTCACAAGTATGTCATGAGTTAGAGAGTCCAGCCCTATGTTTATTTATTAAGGGATGTCAATAAACTCTCACTCACTAACCATAATTTTAATGTTTTAGGATTACACTTGTGTATCTTGCAATAATCCTCTAGTTGATTGAAGTGAAAAGTAAATAAGCAATGACAAATATGTAAATCAACAATGCAAACCCATGCACAAATAATATATACTCACAAATGCGCTTAATAATTTTAACTTAACAGGGTGTGTTGTCGAATTTGACCGTCAAATTTAGAGAGGTAATAGTAGGCAGCATGGAATTGAGAAATCAACATAGAACATGGGGTCTCAAACCACGTTTAGTCGGTGGAAATCGCAGTAATAGTAGCCGTCGGTAGGATGATGAGCCAGACGAGGGGAGTAGTCAAACGAATGCGGGGATTTTGAGTGCTGTGGTAGGGTTTGAAGAAACCTGCACGTATGCCAATTTCTCAGTCGTCTGGAAGGAATAAAAGCGTCGAGCAAGTTGTAATAAGTGAGTGTTGCATAAAGCGATGGTGTTAAACTGAATTTGGTAACAATGTCGGATTTCACGAACGAGAAATATGAGGATATATACCTCATGTATGGCCAAACCAATTGCAATGGATGCCTTGCACAGAGAATGACCAGGATACTTTTCAAGGAGACGATGTCCGCAACATATCACTTTCACATCTTACTACTTGTGCTATGACATACGCGACCGCAACTTCGGACAATTTCTGTAACATCCATTTCTGACGTCAAGCTGTGATGCATTGTTCGTTTTGTGAAAAGGCTTTATATCTAATAAACATGTTTCTTACCTCTTATTGGCCCTTTTCATTCCACTCGACATCACACGCTTCATAACTGTTTTTGCGAATTACTCTGAATAAACGTGATTTTCGACCTCAGGTTCTACGGTGATTTGCCGTCCCTATGCCGCCTACTATCACCTCTCTGAATTTGACGGTCGAATTTGGAAACACCCTGTATATTTGAAAATTAACTTTGCGTACAATATTGGTGTGTGATATGCTTTTCTCTTGAAAATTGAAGTTATCATGGTCACATACTCGTAGCTGACATTGCCTAGTCTTGGGTTGGAGTCTTGATGCCACTGAAGACCAGCCGTGTATCGTGACAGATGTATGTTAAATCTATTGAGGCTCAATGTCTTCATGTTATCGTGAGGTTTGGTGAGGGGGATACAAGTTTAGGTGTCGGCCTCATCACTAGACCTAGGTTCAAAATTAGGAGATCGGTAGACAATAGCCCACGCGCAAGGGTCATATATGATAAAAAAATCAAAAAAAACTTGTTGTGTTAAATGTGCATTGTGTTGTTGATGAAATTGTAACTACAGTTTTTATTTTCGATCTGAACAGGAAAGGAAGTGGGAAAATCCTTTTACTGGTGTTTCTGTTTTCTTTGTCTTACTTTTAGCAGTGTTAGTGGTCAGATTAGAAGTTGATCACACTTCCGTTTAGTTTCATTGTGATATTATTGACTCACGTGAGTTTCGAGGCCTCAAATTACCGCTTTCAAATTTTCCCCTTTTCGGTTACTTCCTTACCCATTAAGCTTCTTTTTTACTTTAGATATGGTTAACTAGGTAATTCTTTATAATCAAAAAATTAATTTTACTTAATAAGAGATGTTAGTCAAAATAACTTGAGAAGAATTGTTTTTTTCCCTTTATTTTTTAATTTGCCATTCTTTTTAGCCATATTGACAGTTAATGTGATTCTTGATATACATAAATATCTTTTATAATTCGATATTATTTAAATATAACTAACTCTTTTCTTGCTTGACTATTTTCATGTATTAAAACTACTTTTATTTTCGCAATAAAAATTATGCAAAGTTGATATATATAGGTGTATAATATTGAATTATAACGACCTTCTAGATCAGTGATTTTCATCCAGTATAACTAAAATTTATTAAAAGTAATGAGGACACTACTTTCAATGCGCGATAAATTTAAATATTTCTAAGGAAGAGAAAAATATTGTGCTGAGATAAGAAAAAACAGAGGATTGTATTTAAATATTTGTGCAAGCAGATTTTTGAACCACTTTATAGTTATCTCAATAAATGAAATAACAAAATATTTATAAATTTGTTATAAATACTTATTTTTTATAATTAATTTCTGTGCAAATTATAATACTAAAAATAATCGCAACTCCAATTCTTGAAAGAAGATTTAATTAAATGTTTGCTTAAAATTCTAAATGTTCTAAATGTGCATCAAATTCGGGTATTCTATTAAATGTCAAATTATGCGAACTTAAAAATAAATTAATAATACTTTTTGAAGAATTTTAATTATTTTTTAATTGTTTTAAGTTGCTTTGTTACAATTTTTGGTCCTGATAATGAGTTATATTAGTGTTGACCCTTACAAAACCATAACGTTGTTAACCGTAAATATTAGTATTATTCTACTTTATTTATATAGACGTAAAATATAAATAAAAATCATTAAAAAAAAACATAACAATGTGTGGTTTTATCAGGCATTTGCTTTCATTTTTCAAATATATTTTATTGTTGCACAAAATTACACTTACCGAATAACATAAAACGTGAGAAAACAGAAAACACAGTAATATATTATTACACGGCACAATAAACTGAAATAAATAATTAGAATAAGTATGCAGACCGCCAAAATGTTTTA
Source organism: Trichonephila clavipes (assembly GCA_019973935.1). Lineage (NCBI taxonomy): Eukaryota > Metazoa > Arthropoda > Arachnida > Araneae > Nephilidae > Trichonephila > Trichonephila clavipes. The sequence goes on from BMAU01021135.1 coordinate 248,573, forward strand.
TAGTTGGCGCCAATTGATTTGACATTTCTTTCTTTTTATTCTCTAAAAGTTCCCGTTCAAGTAATTGTGTTTTGCATATATGCTCCTTTTTGACATTCTGTATAAAAAATACAGATAACTTTATGATTAAATAAGATAATCATGAATTTTATAATGGGGGGAAATGTTATTCTTAGTCGAGGAAAAATTAATAAAGAAATTAATCAACATATATATATTAGACCAGGAGTCTCGTCAACCTTGTAGCTATGGAGGGCCAAACCAATCTACGAATATAATTCAGGGTTCCACATGGTAGAAAATATTTGAAACAATTCAGTTCCCTCGATAATGCATGCCGAGTTAGGGAACGGAGATCAGAATATATATATATATATATATATATATATATATATATATATATATATATATGTATATAGTACTTTATTATATATTACTTTTGCATGACTTTAGGATATTTATATTGTCATAAAAATAAATATGAAATATAACTATTCCTTCAACATAAATTTTTAAAAAAAGTTAAAACTGTACATGCGTGCAATATGTGTGCATTATATATCTTTTAAACGTATTAATAAAAATAAATAAATATAAATAGTATAAAATATAAATATTCCCCTTCAATAGAGTTTGATTTTTTAAAAAGTAAAAATTTTAGTCCAAACCTTGACCCTTCACAGTTTTGTTTCACATCACAGTATTTGTGACTTTCACTTTGACACAATTCTGAACATTCAGTTATAAAACAACTTCTTTGCGGACTCAAAATATTTTTCATATAAGGAAAGTTTTTTTCACGTACATATGTAGGACCAAAAGAAGAAAGCAAAACATATGCAATTTTCTTCACTTAAATCTCTCTAGCGATGACATTTAATAATTTAAAATAGCTGTCGATTTATCGCTAAAGTTATCATCCAGAGTTTTTCGTAATTCCGTAAGCGCTGCTATCCGTAATTCTGAAGATGTTAGTACAATAAGATCCATTTCAAAAAATTATCGACTTCTATCCACCCCAAAATTAACAAATTTGTATAGTAGTGTAAACTGCCTCTGAAAATTGTACCGTGTAACATGTGTGCCATAGATTGCCGACGCCTGTATTAGACCATTGTAATTTGAGTATGTTGCGAAAGTTTGACTATTCAGAAAAATAAAAACAAATTATTTTTCAGAAATAACTGTTATTTATAAATATTTTTTCAATTCTATTAGTATTAGAAATATGAGCATGTAATTTTAGATTTGTAAAGGATTGCCATATTTTTTCTTACTTCTTATTAATTTTCTTTTCGTATTAAGCTACTTTTAAAAATAGTAGAAATTTTTATATAAAGAGGAATGTGATTATAAACAACCAACTATATCGTACTTAGAACGACGTGACTATTCTTATTTGCCAAAATTATCAACTTTTAAAACTGTAGACAAAGACAAACATTTGCTTAACAGTGGATAAAGTTTAGTTTTTAATGTAAACAATTTGTCATAACGTAGTTAAAAAAAGATAAAAAGGTAATCATTTCAGAATATAAGTCCACACACGCGCATTTTATAAAAAAAAGTATTTTACGGAATTAGACTTTATGATGATGTTAGATTCTATCAATTTTTATAAGTATAAACCGTTTATTATTAAAAAATCTTGTAAAAAAAAGAAGTATTTTTCCTTCTAATTTTCAGATTTTTCTTTCGGGATTGGTACTATTCCTTTAAAAACGCCAAAAATGAAACCTTAACATGTTAAAAAATGTTTTTTTAATATCTACTATTAGTTCACACTCTCCCTATATATATATATATATATATATATATATATATATATATATATATATATATATATATATATATATATATAATATTATATATCGTTATAGTTCAAAATTTCAATCGTTAATATCATCATTTACTCATTCACTCAAGTTCAAATACATTTTTTTAAACTTGCGGTGTATATGACACTTGATGTTAAAACAGTTTTTTCAAACATTAATCTATTAATTCTATTCAATTAATGAATTAATAGTAACAAACAAAAATAATAGTCCAACACGATATATAAAAAGGAAAACTGCTCGTTGTGTCCTTGTAACGCAACGGATAGCACACACACACGTTGGACTTCTTATCCAAAGGGCGTGAGTTCGAATCTCACTTCGGATGGCCTAATTTCTGAGAATATAGTTTCGTTTTACTATACTATTTTATTGGAAAAATTAAATTTAATTAATGAATAATTAGTAACAAACAAAAAAAAAGTCCAACACCATATATGGAAAGGAAAATGGAAAATAGCAATGAAAATCACTTTCTATTTTGCCACTAAATATTGTGATTCTGTCATATGTATATACATATTTATATTAATTGCAACTATTTAATAAAAAAGTAACTCAAATGAAATTTTACTTTGTTGACCTATGTAAAAACTGACTTAATATGTTTTTTATATTACTTGTTTCTTCTTCAAAAGTCCAGTAGTAAAATTGTTTAGAAAATTTAATTGAGCAACGGTGATTGTTAGGAATTATTTAATCGCCAATCATTGTATGCCAAAGCATATTTGAATGAATTTGTCAAAAAAATAATACCTTTTAGTGAAAACATTCCTGATGATTAGAATATTCAAATGCATTTTTAGAATATAAAATACTAGCTGCATGGCCCGGCGTTGCTCGGGCTTTCTCTACTTTTATAAATTGTCCCTTTACTTCACAAAATCAGCATTTCTCTCTAATACTCTTTTTCAAAATGACTTCCACCCCCACCCAACCCTTCCTCCACTTAGCCCGGCGTTGCTCGGCCTTTTTCCGAGTGTTTAACTTAAAATTCCCTGTTTTGAAATTTTTTCGCTTCTTTTCTGTCAGACAGGTTTATTCCCCCGGCGTTGCTTGAACACTTTTAAATGCATAACACATTGTCATGAAAATTCCCCTTCTCCTCTCGCTATGATATCTCTCGAGTAAGTGAACAGTGGGACTTTAATATTCACTCACTCACTTTGCAACTTTTTAGGCCCCGGAAACAAAAATGTATCTTTTTAAAAGTAGCTGTAAGTTGAGAAAAGTAGAAAATTTTATAATTACAAAATTTCACAACTGCATTAAATGTTAAATTAAAATTGTGAGCACTGTTTGAAATGTTCGATACACGGAAAAAAAGTTTCATGCAATTATTTTTATAAATGAAGAAGTTATAAAAACTTTGAATTGGATAAGTAGACATTTGCTGTCACGGGCTTTTTTGCAGATGGCAGAATTTTTTCCTACTTACTTGACCATTATTGTGATATTTTGCACACTTCACACAATATCCTTATAAATTATAGCCTATGTGTTATTCTGATGTGTAAGCTATACTATTGTAAAGTTTCATTAAAATCCATTCAGTTGTTTTTGCGTAAAAGACTACCAAACATCCTCACAAACTTTCACGTTTATAATATATATCCTGATTATGAAGAAAATAATTTCGCAAAATTTATCAATTAAATAAAAAAATATATTATTGTCGTAAAAATTCAAGTACAATGAGAAATAGAATCAAGACGTGATGTACCCGCCAAACGACATATTATTTTCAGTTTTGATTTTTAAGCAGGTGTTTCTGAGAGAACTTCATTTCAAAAGTTAAACAATAAGCTATTATTTTGAGGTTTAAAATCTATTCTTCATAGTATTGAAAAAGATTGAAATTATTAATTGATATTGCCTTTCATTTATGAGCTCGAATTATTCCCAGAGCTAAAACAGTTTTTTCAAAGAATTTTGATAACGACTTCAATTTTTGAAAAGAATATTTGACGTATAGAGCAGACGTTTGTTCCACGTGTCACTGTTCCTTGAAAAAGAAGAAAGAGCATTTTATATTCGTGTACTCATGCTAAATAATCTCTAGTAGATCGGATTTTATTTTGTCTAGTAAGAAAAAAAACCAGACAGATAAGTAATCGGAATAATTCCTGCCACTTAGCACTGGATATTTTCTAGTTATTTAAAGAGAGGTATCTATTTTTATCTTTTGAAAATACGTGAGCAGCTAAACGTGAGTTATAGTCAGTATCAAATAAAGAAAAAGCAAATAAATGCCTTAACTTATGATCGTTTTAATCTGTTGAAAGCAAGCTATGTGTAAAAGAAAAGATAATCCAAACGTTTAAAGAGAAAGAGGGTGATTTACAAAGGGAAAAGTTAATAACCTAATTTTAAAAACTTGTTCAAATATTTCTCTTTGTCAAATCAGAGAAAAAGTTTCTAGACTAAATAAAAAATAGGAATATTCCAAGAACTTTAGTTTTATTGTATTTACTTCTAGTAAATATTCAGCATTTTTTCTACCCTTACTATTTAATAAGTAGCCCTTAGCAATTTTTTAAAGAAATTTTCTATTTCGCAAGCGTTCTAAACACACAATAATATTGCGTTTATAAGAATTTATTGATATTTTTTTTTAATTTTATTTGTTATTTTGTACGTATTTTTTAAATAAAATAATAACAAAAATGAGTTCCTAATAAATAAAAAAGTTTTAAAATTTCATCTAAGAATCCCATTTTATGAAGATATTTCCTTCTGAACAATTGTCATTATGTTTTTCAGAAAAAGTTTTGCTGGCTATAATGATAAAAAGGAAAATTACATGCATATTAATCTTTTTTTTTAATAATACAATATACTTCAAATTAAAAACTATGTTATTTTAGAAGCTTATAATTGCCCAATAGTCCAATATTTTTAATGAAATTTAAATATTAACGCTTCTTAAATAAGGAATTAATTTAAATGGATGTATTTGTACTAGATACTGATTTTATCATTTAAAGTAACTGAGACCATGATATTGCTTATAAACTTCAAAAAAATATAAATAAAAATAAAAATATAATATAGTTTTCAACGTTTTAATAAACCCAGAATATGAATATAAGTAAAAATTTACCGTATATTACGGCAGATAAGAGGATAAATTTTTGGTGTAGATTATCAGTTTTAGCATATATTTGTTCTGCAAGATGACTCCCATGCTATCAATAGCCTAAGAATGTAGTTTAAACCAGCGATCACATAATCTGGAACAAATTTTATTTTCTTGCATCTAACAGCACTGATTACAGAAACACGTGTCGAATCATGAACTCACATGTTCCTGAGTGAGTGAGTGAATATTAACGTCGCGCTGTTCAGCTACACGAGGGCTTTTGGCGACGGACCAAGTAATTTTGAACGATGATCAAGTGACGTGGACGACACCTGAGCTGGTACCCCCTCTCCTAACTACCACACCACACCAACGGGAGGACGTTTCAGCTCTCGACAGATTTAACGTGCATCGCTGCCCTACACGGCGGGTCTTTAGTGGAACTGGGCTCGAACTCATGACATGCCTGCCATGATCCGATACCTTGACCACTGGGCTTCCGCAGCCCACATATGTTCCTAAAACAAGTTTCGTTGTAGCGCGCGTTGAAACAATTAGTACTATAAGTATAATCAACGTTAAAATTTTTGCAGTGGTGGCCTACTCATTAAACATAAGAAAAGAAGGAAACAGGAAGCAAGCTTCTAGAAATAAACCAAACTAATGAATCGAACAACTGTGTTGTGGAAAATGCTTTCTATAACAAACAATGCTACAACAAACAATACTCTAACAAACAATGCTATAACAAACAATGCTATATCAAAAAAAAAATAGTAATACCGTATTTACTCGACTCTAAGCTTCACCCCCCAAAATCTCACCAAAATCCGTGATACTTAAGGTATTTTTTTTTAAATTTTCAATAAGAAATAATACGAAATTCATAAAATTTATTTATTTCACCAGTATTAAACACTTTCAAATACATACATGAACCTCTAACTACTCTAACCGTCAGTATCATATGTGTTGAAAATGATTTGTCACTTCCAATGTCACAGCTGACTTCGGAATTGGTGCAGGCGTCGCCATTTTCCCACACGATATCGTCTTCCGTGCCATCCAATGCATTTGTTATGCAACATTTTTTTTTTAAAGAATGTATTAGAAGAATGCAAAATATTGTTGATCATTTACAAGGAAAACTATAACATTTTGTTTTCGCCATCGACGTATATTTGTTTCATCCGTGTCAAATTTTCAGTGGCCACTGCTCTGTTTCCAGCATGTAAAATGAGTCTCCCTTTTCATACTTGCGTCATAGTGAATTCGTTTTGATACTATTACCGATATCTTTGGTGGTTAGGTGATAAAAAGGCGTATTCAAAAAAGTTTCTTAAATACGATGATACAGTGATGTTTAGGGTTGAGACTAAATACTAGAGATAAACTGCGGAATGGAATGTCATCAGTGCAAGGGGCCAGAATGGACGGCTACATTTTTCCTTTTGAAGAGGGTGAAAACTCAAATTTCCCTATCCAACAAATATTTTGTCCTCGATTCTAAGCCACACCCGATTTTTAGTAGCATTAACACTAAAAAAATAGTGCGGCTTAGATTCGAGTAAATACGGTATATTGAAAAATGAATGAAGATGTTATTGATAAAAATGCCAATGAAAAAAGGCTCAGTGAGAAGAGGGTTATCTCTTGGGTCAGATTTAGAAAATAATGTAGCAGAGTACAAAAGCAGAGGCATAAAATTGTTATTTTGTAACAGAATATGATTAGGGCTTTTGCATTGAAGTGGGCAAGGGCCAATCAAATAAGGCAAAGAATTTAAAGCAACAGTAGATCGTTACAACTTTTTCATGAACAGAAATACAGTTTTAATCCAGTTTTTGATACATTTTTATTGATTTAACTATCATTTTATTTTTAGAAATATACAACATTTTTTTTGTATTTGGGAATACGGAATTCAAATACAGAAAATTTGCTTTCAAATGTTTATACAATTTATTATTATCCTTTATGAGCATAATTTAATTGAATTATTCCATGCCTAAATATTAGTTATTTCAGAAGATATCACTGACAACTATAGTTGTACCTTAAAATATAAAAGAAATACATGAAAAAGCTTTTAATCTTATAAAAACTGCATTAAATAGAGAATTTCTTAAAACTGAATCATTAATATTTTTTAATTTAGTAATTGGGGCATAAATTATAAATCAAGTATTCTATATTCGTAAGTTATATTTGAAATAAACACAACACAATATGAAATTTATTAGGATTTTTATAAACATATAACTGTGGCCTTTATCTAAGTGATTTCAAATGAATAATGCAGAAATATAATCTTTCGTCTAATTATTGTACATGGCTTAAAATGTACGAAATCTGTCGCCATGAGCTATTGTGTTGTTCTTCAAGGAATAAAAAGAACAATCAGATGACAAATTGTTAATTTTTTTTAAGAAAAAAACTTTATATTATACACTTCTTTTTTCCCTCGTTGCTCAAAATATTTTATTTTTGACCTCTTTATTTTCCTTCGCCTAATTCTTTTAAAACTTTTTTTTTGCCCCTTTAAGAAGACTTTTTTTTAAAAATAAAAAAATTTGCAAAGTATATTAAATAATCAATAATTTCTTTTAAAATTTTCTTTTTCTCACACATTGTCATTATTGAAAAATTTAAAACTGTGCTAAGTGTTTGTAATCAAAGCTATCATACAAATTCAAATCATTATTTGCCTGTATCGCAGTAGTTAAAATTTCACCTGTCATGCTTCCAATTTATTTGCAAGGAAGCATGGCTTCAATCTATTCATGATTCAGAAAAGACTTTTGTTTTTTATGTTTAGCTTTCTTTCCAAAGAGACAAAGAGAGAGGAGGGGATCTTGCAGGTAAACTGGAAAGTAATCAAGTTGAATCATAAAAACTTTTTCTTCTTGGTATAACTTAAATGAACTGAAAAATGAACATTTGTCATTTCTTTATAATTTCAATTTGATGTTTTGTAATGTTAATTTTATTTTTTAAAAAATAGGAGCGTATATGTAAACATACAAAAGAGCTAATTTAAGTTATTGTAATTAAAATTAAATTAATTAAACTGACTTATTGTAATTAAATAAAACTTTTGGAGAATTATAACTCCTACTAAAAGTAGGCTATTTAATTAATTAATAAAGCACTTAAAATGTCTTAATCCTCTCGGGGTTTTTTCAATTTGATCACCAAATTAATGTTTTTCCCATTATCAAACTATTTTATTTACATATATATCTATCACTAAATACTTTCCCCTTACATATACAGTTTTACAAATCTAATACACTTTATTATAATCAATTTTCTAATACTTTTTACATCAGGATTTTATCATTGGAAAAATATTTTAGAGCCTCCAATAAAATTTCACAAATGCAACTTCAAAAAAAATTGTACTCCTTTTGTTTATTTGTCTGCATGGTTTGCTTACAACTAAAAGTAAGACATATATCTTATAATTACTGAAAAATACAGAATTAATCTTCAGTCGAAAGAGTTAATCTAATTTTTTTTTAAAATTTCGTAAAATCTGCGGAATTTTTGAAAGAAATAGTAACAAAAATCTAATCAGCATTATAAATTATTTGCAAATTTTTGTATACTAAAAGAAAATATTTAATTAAATTAAATTAACTTCATAATTACTATTTCAAAGTTACAACATAATGTAGCTTTAGCAAATATGTTTTTACAGAGATTTGTTTGCTGCTTTCAGTGAATGTCCGGAGAATAGTAAACCTTAGAGAGAGAATAAATCTTTATATAAATAGAATAAAATCTTAGAATTAAGGAATAATAATTTTATTGTCACTATATATTCTCCCTTTTTATGTTTGACCCCATCATTAACATATGCCTCACTTAATTCAAAAAAGACGGATACGTCAAACACGCGCACTTGAAAACATTGTCAAAATGCTGAAATTGGGGAATAGTATAGTGGGAGGAATCCTCAAGGTGAAAAATCTTATTTTGTTGGGAAAAGTGAGAAAGAGAGAGACCACACAGTTATGTGGGTAAAAAGAAATTCTGGTTCATCTAGTCTAAAAATGAGATGTCAAGAATCCTATACTTAGGATATCCGACTACGTTCGGAACTGTGATTTTAAAAAAGTGCATAAATGGATAATTTTCAGGATATTTAGTGTCATTTAGATTAGAATACATGTATAAAATTGCTTTAAGGACATTTTGACAAAAAAATTTATTTAAATACAATATTTCGGCAGAAAATTAACTTAGAATAACCTTTTTTCAAAATGTTCTCCGTTTTTTAAAAAAAATGCTTCTAAAATAATAATATTTTGCTTATATAAAGTAAAACTTCTCCAGAGAGTGTGAACTATGATTTTTGAAAAATTCACATTATTTACAGAGTTACAACCCATTGAAATAATTATCGGCATTTTTTTTATTAAAATTTCTCCCCTCTGTTGTCGTAAAACATGGATAAACCCTCTTCTATGTTATTTATTTCAAAAATTCTAGTTGAGCCTCTGTACAGTGGTCTGAGCTATATACAGGCAAACTATTATTATAATAGAAGCATTTTTCACAAGAGGAGACTATTTAGAAAATTGGTCATTCTATGTTCATTTTTTGTCAAAATATTGTACTTAAATAATTTTTTATTGTAATAATATTCTTAAAACAATTTTAAATACATTTTCTAATCTAAGTGACACTAAATATCATAAATATTATCCATTTATACGCTTTTGTAAATTCATGATTCCGAATGGAGTCGGATACCTTAAAGAAGCAAATAGAAATGTGTGCACAGAAACTGTTGAAGTCAAGGTCCATTGAAGCTATCTGTAAACGCATTTCATATATTCTGCGTTTAATTTGCTTTTGTTTTTGAAGCCACTTACTTTGAGAAATATTATTTACTTAAATACATTGTTCTAAATGGCATTAAAATATTTTAGCTACTTGAAAACCCCGTGTATATTTTGCATGAATTTTCAACCTAAAATTTAGAAGCTTTTCTTGCTATAATTAAGATTTTAACTTCAAATCTGTTGATATATTGATAAGTTGTTCTCTCTCCTTCACTATAAGTATTTTTTCCGCAAATGAAAAAAGGTGTATTTTTTCTTAGAAAACCTTTTAGCTTTGCAAAACATTGTACAGACAAGTATGAAACTATCTCGTAGAACCCGAGATAGTAAACAAAAGAATATTCGCAATCTAGTTAGTAGTACATCTAAAGAAAAACGTTCTAATATTTTATTATATTATTATAAAAGTCAAAAAAATATTAGAAAATAAAGTTTATATGTGTAAATATTTTTTTAGTTTTTTAATGGCTCGAATGAGTTTTAGATAAGTGATTATACAAAATTTATACAGAACAAGGATACATTTTGAATACACCTATGTAATTTTTTTCGATTTTTTCATTGGGATTTGTGGAGCCCCTGCTATGCCTTGTAGGATCCCTGGGTTCCGTGGAATACAGTTTGAAAACCACTGATTTTAAACAAAAAACATGTCATTTAATAAAGTCTAAAAATGTAGGAAGGGTTACTTTTTATTCCAGCTCTAAAAATACTGAACTTTGCTTTTTAAAGTAATTTACTCAAAAATTAATGCTCCTAATTAAACTAATTCGTCCAAGCAAAAGGTAGAACTAAATATAAACTGCCTGTCATATTACGACACTTGTAGATTTTATTGTAACATTAAGTATTATACGTAGTAAAATCCTTTATAAAATATGTTTAGTTCCCAATGCATTTCAAATTATTTTTCAAAAACGGAAGTTCAAATATTATTTATTCAAATATTATTATGTTCAAATATTATTTATTCCAATTAAATATGAAGATTTGTCTCTAAAATATCATTAATTGTAAATTGTTTTTCGTGTGTGTGTGACTAGCTATACTTTCACGTAAAGTCTTACATAAATATTATATGTATACGTATTTATATATATATATATATATATATATATATATATATATATATTGGTTCTCCTGTGGCCTAGAATTTGCTGTCCGACGACTGTGGCTAATATTTCTTACTGTTCTGACTAGTTATATTTATGTTTATAACTATTTGTATATAAAACCAAGAATGATGTAAAAGTTAAAACAAATATTATGAGAAAACTATTTTTAAAATTCTATTTTAAATATTGTCATATTTTCAACAGGAATTATTTTAAGTATATTATTTGCCCGTCTGTATACGTTTACATTTGAAAAATTAATTTTTATGTCCAACAAATCTTAAATGTTTTAACGTGTGTTCAGATTTTTAATACATGACAGAGCATATTCTCTGTTAAAATATTTTATATTGTAAGCCCACGAAAGGGGAGTATTTTCTGATTCCATTCTAGTTTAAGATATCTTATTTATTAATAATTTTTTATTCACGTAACTGCATTAGAAAAAAACATTGTATATTCTGATAAATATACCATTTGCAAAAATAAATGACAGAATAGACTTATGAAATTCATTTTAAGCAAATTAACACTTCTTTCAGCGATAACTTTCCTTTTTAATACAAGTGTTTATGCAAAAAAGAAGAGGGAAAAAAGTATTTGTTTAAAATACTACCATATACACTGTAATCGACGCGCCGCGTTCATTAGTGTGTGAGGGTCGGAAGGAAGATTAGCCATATTCGAAATAACTTCTATTTATTCACAATTATGAACAACAACACAAATTCTATAACCCAAGTTAAGAAATGCACCAATTACTAAATATGTAAAGCAATAGCGAAGTAGACAAGATACTAGAAGACTTAATAAATCGGATCACTTACTTCCAAGTTATACATACACCTTCTAATTCCAAGCGACCTAATCCAACTTAATCCTTAATTGATCAAATCGTCATTTTTAATATTACACAAATAATCTGTGAAGTACTCACGCCTCAGTTCACGTTAATTAATCACTGCTCTCCGTTAGCAGTCTAACCTATCTCTCTCCTCTAACCTGAAAGTTTAATCTTTATATACAAGTCTTAATTTACGTAATCACATTTTCTTCTTCGGAGGAAGGTTTATAATAGAATAATTTTTAAAAATTCAATATCCCCCAAGAGAAATATTAGTGGAAAGAACGCGAATAGACCCGTTACAATACACATGTATAAATTGCAAATTATTTCAGTCTAATTACTATAAAAATAAAAGCAATTCTTTATATATATGATTAATATGATAGACTACAAAGTTACAAGGAAGTTCTTATGTAGAAAATGGAGTTTAAAATCAATTTTAATGCGTCTAAAATAACATCCTATTTTTGAAAAGAAAAAAATACATATTGCTAAACTAATAATCATCATATTTGGGACAACATAGATTTAACCATTTTTAATGCAAATGTGTAATTTAAAAAAAGAATATAATTTGTTCAGCTTTTTCGTGATCCATTAAGCGCATATTGATGTATGTAGTATAACTTTTTATAGGTTGTTCTATTTTTTTTTGTTAATTATTTTTATTCTACAACCATAACCCAGATATAATTGTTATCTTATTAAACATGAAACATATACCATATTTAACTTTATTTGTTCAGTTATGACATTAACTATTTCAAAACATAACATAAAATGAGTTATAGTGACTATATTTACATGCGCAAAACTTTTGTAAAAATACATTATTCATTCAAAAGAACTATGTTTTTGAGAATTATTTTTATAATCCAGATTTATGAAATGAATATTTTTATTTATATGTGTTCTTACCGTAATATTTTTTTTTATTTATCTTTTAATTCTCTCGTAAATTTGACACAGTTCGTGTAAATTTAACTATGCCATCATAGTAGCAGTATTCTGATTAATGTTTTTGCAAAAATATTTTAATAGCAAATATCCAAAACTTAAATTATATTTTTCGTTGTATTTATAACACCCACACCCTTTTTTACGAAGAAACTGAAATGTATGTGCGCAATGATCTTATGTTTTCAAGTCATATATTCGGGGTATTACTCCAAGCTTTAGAAAAAACGTTATATTTCTAGAACTATTACCCTTTTTTAAGTACATTGGGAATGTCATTTCTTTTAAAGAAACAGTATTTCGATATATATAAAAGTTTAATTTTTTTCTATGCCCTTTTTTTCATTTTTAAAGCTCTTATTTTTATACTCGGCGTATATCACGTACCAGAAAATTTCGATATTATTTTTTGTGTTAAAAGTACGTTTTATACACCGACTTTTACAGTAATTGAAATATCGTGGTGGTTACCTAGTATAATCAGACAGAATAATATCATTAGAATAGTATTTTAACAACTTCTGTGCCAGAAATATAAAGTCGATAGAAAATTTCTTACGCGTTAACCTTCATGTATATTTATATACTTTACACTTAACCTTTTTCACTAACTTTAAGGAAGTGACTTCCAGTCGACTAATATGGCAATAGCCATATAGCAACTGCACCACGATAGTTTCATTGGCACGTTTTACTTATCCTCAACGATATACGATTATAATAGACCTACAGGCTAGGATGTTCGGATAACTATTTATGTAACACCTGAGTTTTTTTTCCATCACAAAGGTTTCTAACATAAGCGCTCAAGCATGCGGGCTTCTCTGCTTTGCTGCTATTTTACTTACTGGCGAAGACCTCTCATGGTAGTCTAGACTGCTTGACTCTCTTGTGTCGGTTATCAAGTCGGCTACCAGCCAGGTAGAAGTCCAAGGTACGCTTTCTTAGAGATTTGATCTGCTTGATTCCGAGAAACACCCCCGGTACCCCCTGAGAACCTGAAAGCTGGCTCAATTCCCTGTTCTATAAAAGCGTTTCTGAAAAGGTGAATGAAGTGAGTGTACTTAAAGAGTTCTGTCCAGAACACTGATCCCACGGCTGACATTCTCGGTATACCTACCCTACCTTGAGAGCCTACTGGTTTCCCTTTTTAGACCAGTTTTCCTGAATTTGTTACATACCTCAGAAAAAAAAAACGAGCCGAATCAGCAGGGAAACGAACAAGCAAGTAAATCGAATGAGATTATTATCTACGGTCTAAGTTTAAACTAAAGAGAGTCATCGAACACACGCTCATTATATTTTACTTTTAAAAAATATAATGCCTTATCTTTATTTTTTTTAAATTTAAATCAGTCTTTTTCGTGCCACACATAAAGAATTAGGAAATTCAATCATGATTAATTACGTTCTGAGAATTATTTTTCATCAAAATCATTCTGCCGTAAGTTAATCTTGTGTGTCTTTAAAAATAATAGGATACGTACTTAATATGCATTTTTTCATTAGTAGATTTTTATGTAGCACCATAATTAGCTTTACATTAAACTCTTAATAATATATTCTCATATATAAAACCAAATTTAATCAGATTTAGAAAAAAAAAATCTCAGCCAGTTTTCCCTTTGTTTTATTTTATTAACTTTATTTATGATTTCGCTATACTTTTAATTATTTTAGGAGTATAGCAGTATGCATATACAGTCGAACCTCCATGTTACGAACCTCTATATTGTGAATTTTTCTATATAGTGAACTTTTTTCTGGAACCAAGAACATTTCACGATTTGCTTAGTAAAATAACCTCGCAATACCGAAGTACGTTTTCGAACAACGAACTTTTTTTCTTGTGATTAGTTTTTGTTCTCCCTTATTTTTTCAGTACTTCTGGACATTTCAAGTTGTTCTCTCTTTTATTTTATGGTGGTCATAAATCTTGAACTGGTTTTATTAGGTGCCTAACTCGCAGAGAGCAATGGAATTCTGGCCGTTTCATATAAGAAGTGCAACCAATCACCAACATAGTCCAGTTCACTAGAAACATTTTCGATATCCTCTTTCACCCTCAGAGGAGTTATCTCGTGTCCCCGTGTCCTTGAACAGGCCTCCGTTCATTTGTTGTGTTGTTCAGTCGTACTGGTAACTTCGTTTCTTATAGCTCGAAAATGTCAAAGCGTAAGTGCTTGATCATCAAATGAAAAGTTTAATTCTTTAGGAAGTGTATAAAGTCGCCAAGAAAAAGGATTTTGCATTAAAATTTGATATTCCTCCAAACAGCTTATCAACTTTTATAAGAAATCGAGATAAGTTACAAAATTATGATTCATCGAATTCTTGCTCAAAACGTTTAAGAGCATGTTTCTATGAAGATGCCGATGAGGCAGTTTTGAAGTGGATACACACAATGCTAGATAAAAATGTTCCGATCTCTGGGCCTTTCGTAATAGAGAAAGCTCTTCACTTTGCGAAGGCATTGGGATACAACTAATTTCTAAGTAGCAATGTGGATGGCTAGAAAAACTTAAGAAAAGACATTGAGAAATACACCTGAAGGATATTTGGTGCATTGCAAAGATGTGAGGTGTATTACTAAACAAAACATTTTTTAAAACAAAACTCAAACAAAATTAACAGATTTTATGAGTAATTAAGTTTAAGGACACATGTGAAAATATAAAGAGTGTTTTTTCTCCAGGTATAGAAGTTTAAGTTGGCATTACTTTCCAAGATGGCGACCTATTTAACAGCTGTCAAGTGATTTATTCTCAGTTTGGTTTGGCAATTCATCAAAACGATCATCAAGCAAGGCGTAGATTCGTCGAATGGGCCCAAAACGAGATTGCCGTTGTTCCCGATTTTCATAAGCGAATTTTGTTTAGCGATGAAGCGCACTTCTGGTTGAATGGCTACGTCAACAAACAAAACTGCCGCATTTGGAGTGAAGCTAATCCACAAGTGTATGTCAAAACACCGTTATATCCAGAAAAACTGACTGTTTGGTGCGCTTTAAGGGCTGGTGGAATCATTGGTCCGTACTTCTTCAAAAACGACGAAGGCCACAGCGTTACAGTCAATGGTGATCGGTATAGAGCCATGATTACTAACTTTTTCATTCCTGAATTGAACAATCATGATGTCCAGGAGCTGTGGTTCTAACAAGACGGCGCAACATGTCACACAGCTCGTGCCACAATCGATTTATTGAGAGACACGTTTGGTGACCGCCTAATTTCACGTTTGGGACCTGTGAATTGGCCTCCAAGATCTTGTGATTTAACACCGCTAGACTATTTTCTGTGGGGCTATGTAAAGTCATTGGTCTATGCGGATAAGCCACAAACGCTTGACCATTTGGAAGACAACATTCGCCGTATTATTGCCGATATACGGCCACAAATGTTGGAAAAAGTCATCGTAAATTGGACGTCCAGATTGGACTACATCCGAGAATTCATGTCAATCGAATAATACATCGTTGTTTTATTGCAATTTAAAGTTCTATACCTCTAAAAAAACATCCTTTATATGTATGCTTAGAATTTCTAGTTATAAAATAATGTACGCGCGTGGTTAAAATTACTTGTATGCTTTAAATTAGAAAATGTTCTTTAAATCTATTAATTTTGATATCAAACTTTCTTCTTAATGTTGAAAATACAGTACATTCCTCGACATTCTTTTTCTTGTTTTCCTTGCAGTTTTTTCTTTCTTTCTTTCTTTTTTTGATGGGTAATATATATAAAATAAATAGATATTAACTTAGAAAAAGTTTTAAATAATCACTTTTTTTAATATATAGTATTTATAAATTTAAAATTTATTTATAAAGCATATTGAAATATGAGCCTCCATGTAACGAACTGTTTTTTCGGGATTTAGTGACTTCGTTAAATACAGGTCCGACTGTTTATGTATATATACTGGTGGGCAAAATTTAACACTTTTTTGCATTTTTTTTCATAACTACTGAACTTATTCAAGGGAAATTTTTAAGAAAATTAAAAGTATTATAAAAAGGCGGTAATAAAAAATTAACAGTACTCGCTCGTCATCATGATTTATGTTGATTAAAGTATGATAGTCCAAAAATGATGTAGCAATATTTAACATGTGTTGGTTAATTATGAGGTTTGATCTGTTAGTAATGCAGCTCTTACAATGAAATTTCATGGTGTTTACTGGGTTGTTTATATGAAGTTTTGCAACAATAAATCTTATTCCACTTCATTACACTTCTTAGCCCGAGGAGTGTTCTAGGAGGAAACTGGTAAGCTGCAATTGCTTTATCAAGGGCATCCCAGACATACAGGTGGAAGATTCAGATCTGGAGATTTGGCTGGTCCCTCCATCCATCGAATATCCTCAGTATCGAAGAGTTCATTGACCAGCTGATATCTGTGTGAATAAGCGTTATCGTCCATAGCAATGAACTGCTTGCTAACTGCCCCTCGGAAAAATCTCACACGGGCCTTTTAAATTTTCATCTTTCTACCACAAAGCAGTCAAAGTATCTTCTTGAAAGACTGGATCTCTGTTCGCCAGTCCTACATTACACCGGACCAAACCATAACACCACCAGAGCTCAGACACCAACAAGAGAACACAGGTTTATTGCTCCAGTGCCCAAGGATCTATACCAGGGGTGGCGAACCTTTATGAATCAACGTGCCATTTTTTCTAAAGAAATACTTAATGAGGTATAGACGTGCCGTCAAATATTTTTGACTTGTGATTATTGGAAAAATAATAAAACTAAATACTGAAAACACAAAACTCTTTATTAACTACTGAGAAATACATTTTGTACTTTACAGTAGTAAAAGTTTTAGTTTAACGTTAAATTCAAATTAAATAAATAACATTAGTGTGATTTTTGCTGTTGCAGATTAGATGACAAATAAATTATATTAGGATTAGGTCAGATGTTACTTTTAGCAGAATTCATGCTGTATTAGAATCATCTACTAATTGCTTTCTAAGCGAGTCTCTAGTCCGTCGCCAAAAGCCCTTGTGTAGCGAAACAGTGCAACGTTAATATTCACTCACTAAGCGAGTTTCTAATGTTATTCATCTCTGAAAATAATGACTAGTAGGCATAGTCGATGAAAATATGGTTAAAATAGCATGGGCCTGCTTCTACAAACAGTTAAACTATCTGGAATCGAATTTAATGTTTCCAAAATTTCGTTACTGGCATTTTTACTTATATTGCTTGTTAATCTTCTGTTTCAATCAATTCTAACTTTTTGCTTGTTTCAATAATTTTTTGAATCCATATTGAACTAGACTAAAAATCAATAAGTTACATATCAAATTCTTCAATTTCCAACCCATCGAATTGCGGCAAGTTCAGCTTATAAAATGATGTTACATCAGGGTGCATAATAAACTTGAGCGTTTCTGATAATTCTTTGAACTGAGAAAATCTCACTGAAAATTTCTTGATTAAAAAATTAATCACTTGTTGATCGTGCTGATCGGTGGCATGCCCAAAATATTGTGCCGCGTGCCATCAATGGCACGCGTGCGAATGGTTCGCCAACCCTGGTCTATACCATGTCAGGCAGATTTTCCTGTGATCTGGAATGAGTCGGTTGTAAACCATTGGTGCCCTGGCTTAAATCCTTGCCTCACTACCCTTCGGTAAACAGTAGACCTCAAAACTGAGGTGCAAGAGTGTTCAAACCTCAAGAGATCTCAAAACTTCTCTAATGCACCTTGCAGTTAAAGCAAAGGAGTGATCCTCCTGGTTTGTGGTGGCTCTTAGGCACCCTATAACTGGACTTCTGGATATTGTTCCGGCTTTCTAGAACTGGTAATGTGGAAACAACATTTAAAGGCACATTGAGCTCTCTTGCTACCTCCTTTGAGTATTTGCCTACCTCTAGTCTCCATTTAATTCGTTATATAAATGTTGTCTCTGCCATTGCAAAGGTTTCAGAAATAATCGTATGCCTTCAAAAGACAAGAAAAATTAATACCGCATCAAGTAATGTTTGAAGTTCCCGTTTTTTCAGTCTCCTCAATTTTCATAAAATAAGAAAGAAATTAAATTTTATTGGATAACTAAGAAAAAGCATTTTTGTTTTGCTTTGCTTTCCAATTTTCACTATAAAATGTTTAATCGCTTTGAAAATCAGAGAAAATGTTTTGTTCCTTATTACACAACAGGGTATGTACATAATTCAATATAAATACTAGGTAATAAGAATGGATCAGTGTGCGTGCCACTAAATTTATCAAAAAAGCACTAACTTATGTGATTCAACTGACTAAAGATAAAAAAGATGTTCTAGTTAATTAATTTTAGAAACTGAAAATAAAACAAAAATTTGAGTAAAACTCATCTAGATTTATTAAATATACAATTTTCATTAATTCCTCTAATTATTTTTTCAATAGTTCTGAGTATGTTCACATTTCACTGAAATCAGAGTCATATTCTCAGTTAATTTGATATAATACATGATTTAATAATTATTTCTCTTCTCTTCGTAGAATTTGTTTGAAAGAACTACAAAATGCATTTTAATACAATGAATTAGCGAATGACAGCATATATTTTGATGCATATTTAGTTGTACGATACTTAAAAAAAGTTTCTCAGTTATTTGAAAATTATAAGCTTAACGGTTATAATTGCACTCGTTATTGCTAATGCATTCAAAACTAGTCGTGGGTTTAAGTCATAATTTCATAAAATAACATAAACCAAAAACAACATGGCTGCTTCAAGTGTAAAATTGAAAGAAGATTCATAATTCTCAAGTGTCATGGTATCAAAGTTTAGCAAATCAGGAACTAGATGAGAAGTTATTCTTATCAGACCGCAGATTAAAAACAGCAGGTCAATAGTCGTAGAAGAAACATTCAAGTCGTAAATGTAAGCTTTTATTCCTTCACAGACAAGTCATAATGAGCAATGGAAGTTCCTGCATGTAAATGGAATTTAACCTTAAAACTCTCACATGGTGTGGAAATTCGAAAGCAAGTTTCCAGCTCAGATTCATCCTTGTAATTTGAATGTGGCTCGTACAAAATTGAGAGCTTGTCTCTGATAGTATTGTGTTGCTGTAATACGGTTTTTATGCAAAGTTTACTGACTATAGTTTTATGTTCCGAAGTAAATAGCTGAAAGTCAATTATATTGCTTTAATACGATGCCTATACAAGTTAACAAACCTTGTTGCAAATTAAATGATAGACGACGATTCAAGTTATTTGAGTTATACTTCAGTTTTGGCTTGTAGATCCAGTTATGTAATGTTCTTTGTGCTGTGTATATGCCTTCTGTGGCATCTAAGAAAATAAACAAAAATGTGTAAAAAGATTAACTAAATTACTGGAATATAACATAACAAATATAATATATATAATTCGTAACGGAATTAAATATTCAGGAAATATAATAACCCGAAAAAACGAGATGAAAAAACTTACCATCAAATTATTTATTCAAAGCACAAAAACAAGGTAAGATAAAAGAGAAAAGTATTCCTTATATTTATGAATATGTTACAATATATTTATATTTATACAAGTACATTGCAAAAACATTATTTCCTGTTCTTCACTTCTCATACAACAAAAACATGGAGAATCTTAAGTTGCTTGTTTATATTCTAATCAGGATCTCACAAACATTGTTATATAAGAGAAGTGTTATGCTAATAGCATCACACCTGTGTTTCTTATCTTGTCCTACTCGTAGAGCATGATTTAACAAAGCATTACTCATATTTTCGTATAAAATCAAAATAAATATCCAAGTAATAGTTGCTTATTTGGAAAATAATTAACTAAAGTAAAATGTTCCGTTGTTTACTATGCATTAAAGTAAATTTTTAAAAAATTTTAGGTTTCAATTACATCATAATGCTTATTCTTTAAAAAGTTCAGTTTGGAATAACATTTTAGAAAACGTTCAGTTTACTGAGTATTCAAATAAAATCTTATATAACACGAAAAGAACAAAGAGTTCTAAAAAACATATATCCTTGTCTAATTTCTTGCTTTTTTTCCAATTACTTCACTTTTTAAGAATTCTTTGTTCATATTTTAAGAAAAAATATTTCATGCACGACATACACAATAGATAAGGAAAAAATTATTTTCAAACGATTTTTTTCACTGGAGTCAACAAAATTTAATACACACAAAAAAATATTTTTAAAACTGCCATTTTCTTTTAATCAATCGACGATAAACAGAAAAAAAATTGTAAATATCAAATGTTTTCAGATTTTTAAAACGCAAGACAATCAACTCTACATCAATGGATAGTGACCCGATTGAAATGAAAACCAGAAATAAATAGTTCAGATTTAAGTTGCCGACTAGTAATGAAAACCTGTAATTTCCAAAAGTAATTCCAGCACTTCAAAATTGGAACATTGAACAATAAAACCTTACAATAAATATGTATAAAAGAAATCTGTGATAAATATATCAAATACGAGAAAGAGAGAACTCTCTGATTCTATATAATCCTAATAACTGTCATATTATTTTACACATTAGAAATACTCATTCAGCGCTACTTAAAAAAACAATCATTGTAATTTACAAGCGTAGTTTCGAAAGGACAAGAGTTTTTGACGAGCCTGCATGTCGTCAAACATTCAATGTAATCTAACAATAGTAAGCGCACTCCAGCGTTCGGAGACAGCTAGTCTTGGTTAAAACTCGTGCGCACTACGTCCACAGAGTTATTGCCAACTGTGGAAGTAAGAATTTCTTTCTTGCTCTGGTAAACAAACCTGACACTATTAACACAGTTGAATAAAGAAAATAAAATTCAATTCCTGAAGTCAATGAGTGAAACTAAAGGGCGGAAAAAATTGTTGTTTCTTTGAAGATAAAAGAAATAATCTTGACGATACTAATTACCTCATATTTTCATTATCATTTATAAAAAGTAGTATGTAAAAGAAATGCGCTTAATTTGAAAATTAATTAATAAATAAAATACAAATGGCTTAGTGAAATTTAAATTTAGAAACGTCTCTAGATATATATTTTGGATTCTACTGTAGAGAAATTATTAAATGAGTTATATATTATTTTTATACACATAATAAAGAGTATCAGTGCTATACAGTTGTACTGTAGTTAGCAAAATCATGAAATCAACACTCTACCGGGAAAAAAATGTCTTAATCTGTCTCATTAACTTTCAATAATGCTTTTTCAATAGCAATGGGAAAGCATTAGAGAATTTAGCGCATGAAAACTTGCCACATAAGCTGTAAGAAATTCTATTCATGTTATATCTAATAAAATATCTGAAGGTCTCAGTGGAAAAATCAACAGAATACTAATATCTTATCTTAATAAAACCGTCATTGTGTTGCGCCTTTTTTTTCTTCACACGTTAATGTCAAATACTCACGTGTTACATCTTTATTTTGACAGATTTACATATCGCAAAGATTCCAAAAAATCCCTACCTAAAATTATATGTATAATTTATGTATTTTTAGAAGTTTGTTCATATTTTATGATAAATTGTTCAAGATGTTTTAATAACTAAAATGAACAACTTTCTATATACCCTTTCTTAACCCTACTTCAAGCATAATAGTTTTCCATTTTGGTCAGTTGACTATATACTCGTTCACTATTGGTTTGTTATTCTTGCTTTTCGATCTAGAATTTTTCCTTTCTCAGTTACTTTGTACACTTATTTAGTTTATATTTAAATTAATATTACACATAGTGAGAGTAAAAATTACATATTGTACCTCAAAATCTACATAAAAATTGTTAATTATCCCAGTATTTATCGAAGTGTTTTTTCACTTAGCTGATTCAAATATATTTTACCTACATCTGTTTTTTCTTATGAACATTTAACTATGAAATGGATACTTCGTACTTATTCAAATAAAGGGTGTTTTTTTAGAAGTATAGAACTTTAAATTGTAATAAAACAACGATGTATTATTCGATTGAGATGAATTTTTTTTTATTCGAAAGATAATCTTGTGGCATTACATTTTAAATATGATTTGTGGCATAGGACTGCCACGGCTGGCTCGGATGTAGTCCAATCTGGACGTCCAATTTTCAATGACTTTTCCCAACATTTGTGGCCGTATATCGGCAATAACACGGCGAATGTTGTCTTCCAAATGGTCAAGCGTTTGTGGCTTATCCGCATAGACCAATGACTTTACATAGTCCCACAGAAAATAGTCTAGCGGTGTTAAATCACAAGATCTTGGAGACCAATTCACAGGTCCAAAACGTGAAATTAGGCGGTCACCAAACGTGTCTTTCAATAAATCGATTGTGGCACGAGCTGTGTGACATATTGCGCCGTCTTGTTGGAACCCCAGCTCCTGGACATCATGATTGTTCAATTCAGGAATGAAAAAGTTAGTAATCATGTGTGTATACCAATCACCATTGACTGTAACGTTGTGGCCTTCATCGTTTTTGAAGAAGGATTCCACCAGCCCATAAAGCGCACCAAACAGTCAGTTTTTCTGGATGTAACGGTGTTTCGACATACACTTGTGGATTAGCTTCACTCCAAATGCGGCAGTTTTGTTTGTTGACGTAGTCATTCAACCAGAAGTGCGCTTCATTGCTAAACAAAATTCGCTTATGAAAATCGGGAATCTCGTTTTGGGCCCATTCGACGAATCTACGCCTTGCTTGATCATATTTGAAATGTAATGCCACAAGATTATCTTTCGAATAAAAAAAAATTCATGCCAATCGAATAATACATCGTTGTTTTATTGCAATTTAAAGTTCTATACCTCTAAAAAACACCCTATACAAGCCACCATCAATTCTAAGCCGCAACCCTGATTCTCAACAAGTTTTTGCGAAAAATGAAAAATATGTATTATAAACTTTTAAATACATACATGAACCTGTAATTGCTCTAATTGCCCCATACAAGATTTTTTTTCCTTCGATTCTAAGCAGCATCCAATTTTCAGTAGCATTAACACTGGAAAAAAGTGCGGCTCAGATTCGAGTCCATACGGTATATTTCAATATTTTTTTAAAGCCTAAACTATGCATCGAGATTATGTTTTAAAATAAGAAACTTCAGATAAAATCATTCTAGTCACATAAATAAATTTAACATGTACATGAAAACTAACAGAAATTATAATGTTTCGGAAAGCGTTCCAGTGACAGATAAAACATCCATTATTTGATCATTAGATCCGTTCTGTACAGCTGAACAACCCGAAGTCTTTCTAGAATCATTATATCCTATGAATTCGCTTTTTGCCTGGAAGACTTATTTGTCTCTTTCAACCTTCATTTGGAGATATGCCAAATTCATTTCATTTCATTGTCCGCTTGAGTTTCTTTTCCTACCTTACTCTTTTTTTTCTTTTTTTTAAACGTTTATTTTCAAAAATAATCTTGCAACTGAATAGCGTTAAGGTGCAGAATCCTGCTTTATTTTTTTTCCCTAAATCAAATACCATTAAGTGAAAACGTTCGTAACGTCTATGTCAAAAAAAGAGGAATTATCTTTTTCTGAAGGCGACACTCTTATCTCAAAGCTGCATAGATCTGTCACTTAGCATCCTTATCAAAAACAAGCATTCTTGGACATACACTCTTCTGAACGCAGTTTTACATTAATTATAACTGCGTAGATACTGCATTCATGCGTAGGGGAAAAAAGTCTATAAAAATGCGATTGAGAAAAGATTATGCGATTATCTGTTTGATGAATAAACATAGGTGGACTCATAAATCTGATACGAAGAAATGAGTTTCTCGGGTCAATTTCTCATGATAGAAAAAATGAGTGAAGAAAGATCGCATAAGGATTATTTTTTTCTTGGAAAAAGTAAACTGAAACTTCTCATTTTTAATTGCATGCTTTTGCGTACAAGAGCAAAATTTTTTTCAGCTGTACTATAATCAACAGTTTTTAATTGGGCTTCTTTTGATAGACCTTTAAAATTTTGTAGTGGATAATTTTTTTTCAACTTAACTGCTTTTTGAAGTATTATTTAATGCATAAGTTTAGCTATATTTTCTTATGAAACACTTTGAACTTAACATGATATTTTAGAAATATGAAGTAATACTTCGATTTCAGGGAAAGGAAATATTTCCTTGTCTTTCCCCGTTCTAAATCCGTCAATTATTGCTTTGATGTAAACTTGATATACTTCCTAAATTCACCAATTGTGACTTGATGGAATTAATATTCTTGTGAAAATTAATTTCCCGTCCCATTTAAATAGATTTACAAGCATAGTTTAAATTGAGTGTTTCAAATAATTTACCGTAAAATCCGACGTATAACGCGCACATTTATCACAAAAATAAGACAAAATTTAAGGGGGCACGTTATACGCCGGGTATGAAAACGATAACTTTGAAAATAACATAAGATATGAACGTAGAATTTTTTTACTTCTACACATATCAAAATACTGTTTATTTAGAAGAAATGATATGCTTTATATGAGCTATATAAGAGTTGTAGTGCTATTAGAAGCATACTATTTTTTCAAAAATCTGGGATAATACCTCGAATATATCACCTTAAAACATAAAATCATTAATTACTGATATTTAAGATTTATTCTTAAAAAAGTAGGTGCGCGTTATACGGCAAATATACCTAAAAATTAAAAAATGCAGCTTTAAATTATAAGTGCGCATTATACGCCGGATTTAACGGTAATTGAAATACATCTACTGCTGTCTAGTATAAACCAGTGATTCTCGAACATTTTTCTAAACGTATCCCTGATCACAACTTTTTCAAGTGACATACCCTTGAGTCAAGTCTAAAAGCTTTACCTACAGCAAAATACGACACCAATGAATGATTGTTTTCGGATACTCATACCCCACTTCTCTTATTCTATCCTAAATCTTACTTTCACAATTAAAGCATTTCTGCAAAACAAAAGTTAAATTCTAGTTAAAAACACTTCGGCAATCTGATAGTACTATTAATTGACACGAGGCTATTCTTGATTGATTTTCTTTTATAATGGGAGGTCTTCGAAAATTGATTTTCAAAATCGGCCATTTTAACTAAGGTTTACATGAAATTTTTTTCTATATTATCGATGTATAATATGCAAATGCGTCTTTCTAAAATTGTATCACTGTTTTTATTCAAAGTAACGTAAACAACAGAAGTTACAATTCAAAGTTATTAAACTACTTTCATTTCCTTGGCATACCAAAAATAATTTTAAGCATGTTCGCAATATTTTTTGTAATTAGAAATAGTCGTTATATGTCACATTTATACTGTTATCATTTCTAGATATACCTCAAAAGAGTGAAAAATTTTCACGTAAATATTTTGGATCTTGTATCTAAGAAACATTTTGCATTAAATATAATATTTCGAAGTTATTTGTCAAATATAAATTAAATATGTTATACATAAGCTTCTCGCATACTCCCCCAGAATCTCACTTGTGCACTCCTAGAGGTATGCGTATCACAATTTGGGAAAAAGAGGAATCAATATTACATATTGTGATAGTCATTTTATGTTTAAAGAATTTCTGTGAGAATTATATGCATTTGTAATACTCGAATCATGGTAAAAAGTTTTCTCTTTACCCTATTTTTAATGAGATAATGCCATTTTTTAATTGATTAATATGTTTTAACCACTTCCCTTACAAATTTTTTTGAAAAGAATTGCAAAAAATCATCAAATTTTTTTATTTTATTATCAAATACAAGGAAACAAAACAAAATATGTAAGTTTTTAAGTTGATTTTTAATTTTTTACAGGCGTAAAAGCATTCAGTTTTAATATCAGTGTACTATCCTGAGTTATCTCGGGCAAATGGAAAAAAGTTAAATATTAGTCTTTGTACAATAGTTTTTAAAACAAGAGACAATATAAAGTGATAGCTGGCATTATGTACACAGGTATCTAGTCTCTTTTCTTACTGGCTTACCTCTGGGATCTCTTTTACGGGAGAACAGAGTACACTGTCTCGTTGAATTTGATTTTTTTTTTCAGTAGCAGCAATAACATTTAGAAAATGCCTTGAGGTTAACCTAAGTGGTGATGGACTAATGCTGGGTCTTCCTGTTTTGACAGAAAACTCGTCACGATGGTTTTCTGAAATTATTTTTTCAATCAGTTCTATTCAAAATTGTTCAGGTGATCTGGAACTTCCTGATTTACAGTACAAAAAGTAGGCTACATACAGAAGCATCACTTCCACTATTTTCACTGTCCACCTCTTCTTAATTACTATCTGAAAAATCATCGCTTTCGCTATCTTGCATCATCACCATTATTTTACTTGATTCACACAACGGAACTATCCTTCTTTATACCTCACTAATCCACTAGCCGACGTGTACTATACAATAGGGGAAACACGTGACCAGTCCGGCTGAAAGATTCGCAAAACGAACTAAACTTTGCAAACTGCCAATTAAAGCTGAATACTTCCTTTCAGTTCCTCCAGGTCAAGTAAAACCGTGATAAAACCAATCGTACTGACAAATTCTGCTTCCCCCGAGTTTTCTCGGGATAATAATTAACTGCAATATATTCGAACCCGAGATAACTCGGGATAATCAGGCAAGCGGTTAATACCTCGAAATTTCTTTAACAGTGCCAATTTCCCAAAAATTCACATCATAACACGAAAAAGACTTGACGAATCTTTAAATAAAGCATTCGTATTCGGTGACCTTATACCAGAGGTTGGCAGTTTTTTTGACTCGAGGACCATATCGTGGTAGCGGAGGATGCCGTAGTGCCTTTCTTTTTTAAACTGATTGCATGCATTAGTTAAATTTGCATCTCGGAAAAGATATAAATTGTACCACATACATAAAAATCAATAAGTATAAGTTAAGTAAAGTAGTGGCAGAGTTTTATTCAGTTTTTTTTTTCTGTGCTAATTTCATATCATCTATAGCTGCCAAAAAATTTAATTTTAGAATCAGTTTAATGCGATAAATAAACACTATCACACTTTTCTACAATTTTTTTTTAAATCAGGAATGAGACTGCTTGTTGAAATTCTCATCACAGCCTGGAAGTTAATGTCTGCCAGCTTGCATCTATGTTTACTCTTGTTCGGTGATTCCTAAAGTGGTCTATATAGACCCCCAGGGGTCTATGACGACTTGCAAGGGGTCCAGCCCAGTTAAAAAATAGTTTGAGGATCCATAAACTGTAAATGGGGGTCTATGGTAGTGGCTTTCATTAAACCAGAACGTGACTTTAATCTTTAAAAAAAATTTATCTTGTGGAAATCAGATTTTACCAATTTAATTAACCTAACTAAATTTAGTAACTGATTTATTTACAAAATTTAGTGAGGTTAATTTGTAGTTACAGGAGACAGCATAAATTTTAATAAGACAAGGACCATTTCAGCATTTCTTTCCAAAATTGAGCTAAAGAAGTATAATATTGGCCGTCGCGAAATATTTCGATTTGTCACAGACAATCTGTCAGAATAATTTAACCTACGTTCAACATTTAAATGCCCTTTACTCAGATTTTGAAACCAGGTTTGAGATAGCTTTTTTTATTGTAATATCATAGTAGACAATGAATTCATATAGTAGCATTGAAAAAAATGTTGTAATACAATACTAATTGATCAGAATCGGCTCCAACGAATATCTTAAAATAAAGTTTAGAAACGTATATCACTAACATTGGCTTTAAAAAGAAATACCTGTTATTTGTCACGAATTATGGAATATTATGAGAAAGTTTTTAAATTCTTTTCCTTGTGAGAGGAAGTCTCAGTGAGTTTGTCTGTCTCACAAAAAAAATTAAAATAAGAGATAAACTGGATATTCACTAACAAAGGAGATCTAGGGTTAAACCTGACTAGATTGATATTAAATGTTGAAAACTTGTTATTGAAGTATCAGATTCATTCCTCTAATTAAAAGCATTTGTTTGTTGTTCAGTTATTCTATGTATTAATTTAATTCATAACATGTGCTTCTTAAGTTTTAAACGCTTTACTTAACTACAGTTAGAAATTTAATTATTTTAAAATAAGTAGTAGTACATGCTGTCAAAAAGTCGATCAATTTGCAAAAAATCAAGAAGTCAATCGTTGCCCCCTCAGGGGCTCACCTTCTTTAGGTGAGTACGGGTGTCACAATCCCGTGGTACCCTAGTGATCTTTCCCTTTTCCCAAGGGGTTTACTATCTTTGGTAAATACGGGTCTCACGAACCTGGGGTACCCTAGTGATCCTTCTCTATTTTCGACCCTCCTTCTTGTCATTCAATTTATCCTTTCTTTCTTTTCCCGTCTAGATCACAGATTTTCACAAATGTTTGGCGCAGTATAGCCAGATTTGGCTCTTGCGCCATAAAATCTCCCATTCATTCATTCATTCATTCATTGCAAAAAAATCAATATTAGGTAAGCAGAGGTCTACGAAAAAAAAGTTTGGGAACCTATTCTCTTGTTGATGAATATTCAAGGAAGACTTTACTCACAAATATATGTCGAACCAAAAATATAAGAAATATTCGCTCTATATATAGTTTTCTGTCTTGGTGGGTGGCAAAAAAACAATTTGCAGGCCACAATTTGCCCACCCATGGTTTATACAACCAAAAATCTATTGTGAACAAATGAACAATATACAAAAGTTTTAATATAAAAAAAATAATGCGAAATGTTAACTCATTTTTAAAAAAAAATTAGCTCACAAATACTAAGAAAATGATTATTTTTAGTTTGAGCTTCCAAGAACTATTGCAAAGAATTGAAATGTTTTTAATAATATTTACATTTTGAGCAAACGAAATAACAGGTTCAAATTTGAAGTAATGGAAGCTTGAAACGAATTACGAGTAAAAATATGTATACATCTTTTCTTTTTTCCCCTCATTTTCTTGTATCAGAGCCCATGATAAATATATCAGCACACACAAAGAACATAAATATTTTTTTCTTACAAAGTACGGTTGGGGCTTAGAATTGTTTTATGATATGGTCCATATTATTTAAAGTATGTTTTTATTTCAGTGTTTTTTAAAGAGCAAGATGTAACAAATAAGAATTCTATTTATTTATTAACACACTTCCAGGGGTTTTTTTCTTTTCCCCTCCCCTTACAAAATGCAACTGCTTCATTTAATAAAAGTGTGAGAATAACCTTTTCCTCTTTAGTAAAAATGTTATGAGAAATCTATTGGGCATACATTTATAATCTTAAGGTATTTCTTTTTACAATTCCGTAGTACTTTATCATAATTTTGCTAAGTTAATCTATCTGAATTATTGTGAAGCGTAAAATTGTGATCTTCATAAATGAAAAATGTCTAATATATTCATAGAATAGGAAAAATGTATTTCTAAATTATATCTAAAGAGAAAAACTTTACCTAGATCCATTTAAACATTTGATATACGTATATCTTACCTCTGCTAACTATTATCTCCTTTTAGATCGCTAATACTAGTTAAAGTACATTTTTAAGTTAAATCTTAAGATTATATGCACAAAGTATCATCTAAATTTTTTTAATTATAGGTATGATTGAGAGCTTATTATTATACAACATTATCAAACTAATTTAATTGAACATATTGGTAAGCATTTCAAGAAAATTCTTCTGAATTGATTTACTTCAAGGAATAATCATTACGATGTGAATGAAATATACTGTACTTTTTTGTCCCGCAACTTGTTAGAAAAGTATATTCTATAAATGAAAAAAAGCTCTTTAAATAATATTTTTGCAATCAAACAATCAAATTTTAAATACTAATACTACAAGTTCACAAATACAATAAACTGCTATATATTATTCCAAAATACGCATACACAATTACATTAGTAAATATAAAACAAAAATTCTTTCAGAATTAGCATATTTAGATTTCTCTTAACTTTTCTACTCCCTCTTTTGATATTTTATCCAAATCTTTATCTACACTCCTGATCATAAAGAACTTAAAACTCGTAAAGTATGCTTTAAAAATCTAAGCTTTCATCGCTGAAAAACAAAATATGACTCAATTTTCTGCGAGAATTAACTCACATGCCACTTGACGTTTTTTTTTTTAGTTCCCAAATCTCCTCACTTATATTCACACGAGTTTTAGATCTGATATTGTTAAGATTTCTTTATCATTTATTTATTTTTTCTTTTCTTGACTGAAAGATTTTCCAGAAATTTCGTCAGCTTTATTTTTTTATTTACTATCAATATTATATCTAATTCCAAAAACAAAAAAAAACGTGATGCAAAAACATGGGTAAAAAAGATGACAGATGTTTGACAGACAAATGTTTACATGACATTTAACTCTTTTCAATATATGTTACATTACTATTCTTTTCGACCACTGATCAGTACTTATATGTATAAAAGTTTTGCAACACTGAAAATATAAGAAAAATGATCTTCACTAAATTTAAATTCTTTATATAATCAAGTAGTTCTAAATCAGTTCATTTCTTTTCAAAATCCTGAAGATCAGAGAACTAAAGTGTATTTATGCACGAATGCTTCAAAAAAGTTAAGTCAAATATATATATATATATAATATATATATATATATATATATATATATATATATATATATATATATATATATATATATATATATATATATATATATATAAGCAAAAAATTTACTAAAATACTTCATGTATGTGTTCCCATTGTATGGTTTTACAAAAAGAATTTTAGCCAAATTATAACTATTTGATAAAAATTTTGATTTTCTGTAATTAGTTGCATTATTCATGAATAATGTTTTGAATGTCATGTATAAATATGAAATGGCATGCATCCATTAAATAAAATTTCTTCTCAGTGTATGTGTGTGTTAATATACCAGAAGCGTAAAGTCAGGTTTGGGGCCCCAATTGGTTAAATAAGTACTTGGGGTCAGCCAGGCTTTGGGCCCCCTAAAGCTCTGGCCCCCTGCTCGAGATGCGGGGGTGTATATTACTCCACTGTAAAATACTAATATACTCTAGATGCGAAGGTAATATAAAAATTTGCATTCTAAAGAAATATAAAAAAATTTGGGTATAAAATAGATGTTGCAGTATTTGTGAATACAGAACTCGGAGAAATGCTGTATCGTGAGGATAAAACCAGTTCTGTGACTAGTCAACTTTCTCCCATACATAAATATGATGTCTCTTTGAAGACACTGTTTTCGAAGAAGTCTTGATCGGGTGTACTCGATTGACGAACAAATTTAAGAAGACATTATAATCACTTTTTATTTCTGATATCGATAATTTCAAATTTCTGTTTTGACATAGCTACACATATTACTTAGGATACATGAAAGCAAAACTTGAGATTAAAAAAGGCCACACACACACACACACACACAAGAGATAGAAACATAAAAAGCATATGCATAGCACTAGGACAAAAGTGATCTCTTGTATCCAAAAACCCTCAGCTGTTCACAACGTTCGATAGTCCCTGATTATTCTGTTCAATCACGTGATTAAAATCTAACATGCTAGTTGGTCATGGTCATAATCCGGCAGCTGATGTTATCTCACGTCAGCGAACTGTTAAATTGCTGACGAAGCAATTTTAGTTGAAGTATTATTACAGTTATTTATTTGACTATAGTAATTAAACCTGATTTTTTAAATATAACCTCTCCCATAAAAGTCGTTTTTGATTACGCTACTGCCATTGCGATGGAATTCCCTTAAAAATATTTTTTTCTTTTTTTCAAAAATCATAACATATCTATCTCGAAAAAGAAGCGTTGTGGTGACATTTCTCTCACATCAATACAATCCATTAATTCTAAAATTCTTATATCTCTAAACATAATGGTAAAAACAGGAATACATCCAAACAAATTTGCTCATTTCCATTTTTATAGTAAATATATCTCAACCAATACGTAAGCGCAAAAAAAAAGAAAGAAAGAAAACTGAGAAGAAAACATTCACACACACATCATGCTCTTTCCGTGTTTATAATCAATACAATAATTTAAGTAAAAGCAATGTAATGAAAGGATTGACATTAATGAGAAAAAAGAAATCATTCAAATTATTTTGGAATGCCCCCCTTCCCCATGGTAGTACCATTCGGACAGCCACTTTGTTGCGTTAGATTGAATTGTCTTATTTCGCTTCAAGAACTAGTTCACTGAGTCTTAAGTCTTCAGAATATATTAGTAACAGGAAATACACAAACGGAATAAACTTTAGTACAAATATTCTTGTTAGGATTATCAATTAAAGTAATTATGTAGACACTATGAAAAGATTAATCGATTGATGTTTATGAGAGAGACTTTCCTGATTGGTTGAGAGGAGGTGGACAAGATGACTGCTTTGGAGAAATCCAAAATTGGCGGGAAAAATTCCTGTTGTGTACAAAACTGTGGAATAGATGTAGGACTATATATATATATTATACTGCCATATTTTAGACAAGTTACTCGTATATCATATAGTGGCGACAGGGGCGGCTCTAGAGCCGGACAAACCGGACCCCTGCCCGGGGCGGCAAATTGAAGGGCGGCATTCATATCAAACTGAAGAAATATTTTCTTTACAAAGAATTTTATATATTTCCTGAAATATTATTGGGTGGGAATTTGGTATTTTATTTAAGTATCTTATTTTCTTATTTTGCACTCTGTACGTTTAATCATTGTCGGTTTATTCATTGGGCGCTTGGGGTGGGTTCCTAGGAGCCCGGGTAAGCTGGACTTAACCGGGTTTTCTGGTAATAAATTTCGATCCGCCCGTAGATCTTTTGATCCCAGGGCCGAAACGAGCTGCCAGTTTCTGTTGAAACTTGAAGAGTTCGAGGCGGGAGTACATGTGAAATCATTAAATTTGATATGTTTACACGTCTTTCACTAGTAACTTTCTCCCCAGCCCCTGAGTAGGATCACAACTGACATTCTTTTTACCCATACGAGGTCCGATTTCAGCTATCCAACAGGGGACAGGGGTAATTAGAATTTTCGGTTGAGAGAGAAGTACAAGAGATGTTTTATTTTAGTCTCGAGTTTGGTTTCTATGTTAAAATAATCACTTGTGATTCCCATCATCAGTAGACTCTTTTTCGAAGAAATTGAACTGCTGAAATGGGTGATTCCTTCTCTTACATTTTACTCGTTTCAAATAATAACAGATAACTATGTTCTTAATTTCGAATTATTTTGTATTTTTTAAGAATTAAAATAATACATTTAATTGTTATCCTCCCTTTTCGTTCGCAAAAATTATTCTGTAGGTGTGTATCTGTGTGAACAATTCATCTATTTTAATTATAATTTTTTGCTTTAGAGATAGGAGTGGCATTTTCCACTTTGTCCGGGGCAGCAAAACTACTAGAGCCGACCCTGGTGGCGAGATTCTATTCTTGTTTAAACTTGCATAGACGGCATCACCCGTGATCGGACCAACTTCCAGCGTGCAACATTTGTCATTGCTTGTACTTTATGTTGCTATCAAAAAATACTTCCCTCAAAAAAAATCTTTTAAAAACCTAAAAATCATTATTAATTTATTTTAATTTTCATAATAATATAAATGGATTATAAATGTTTTACTTTGTATTAAACCATTCTCGGACTCCCTTAACGTTGTCCACGTACCCCTAATTACTTTTAATTTTCCACGGACCACTTCAGTATTCCCAAAGGCCACAAGGTCTCCATGGGAACCAATGGTGAGAGCAGAGTACCTAACTTTTTTCCGCCTGGCCACATACATATAACAACTATTTCACGTGGGCCGCAATATGAGTGAGTGAATATTAACGTCGCACTGTTCAGCTACACGAGGGCTTTTGGCAACGGACCACGTAATTTTGAACCATGGTCAAGTGACGTGGATGACACCTGAGCTGGCACCCCTCTTTCCTAACTACCACACCGCACCAGGGGGGGGACGTTTCAGCTCTCGTCAGATTTAACATGCATCGCTGACCTACACGGCGGGTCTTTAGTGGTACTGGGCTCGAACTTATATGACATGCCTGTCATGATCCGATACCTTGACCTCTGGGCTACCGCAGCCCCCGCAACATGAGGATGAATGGGAGTGGAAGGGACGCTACAAGATCAAGGACATTTAAAATGCAGAAAATTGATCAAAACATTAAAACTTATAATTTTGGATTTTATTTTAAAACTATATAAAACTATCAAACTCAACTCACAAAAATTAGGTTTTATGCATTTTTTACCCAGTTATGGGGTAACTTCGATTTCCTTTCATCAATGATCCCAAGCCCCTTGTTTGTATTCTACTGTCATAAAAAGAAAGCTGTCATGTACATAGAAAGTTTGTTTTTTTTTCTTTTGACAAAGTCTCACTTATTTTTACTTTAGATATTAATTGATCAAGTGAAGAATGATAGCAAAGAGTTTTTACTGAATTTCAGACTGAAATCAGTATTACTTGCTTAAAATTAGTTAAGACTTGCTTCTGCTTTTATGTTTCAAATTTATATTCAAGTACTTTTTGATTTTACTAAAAAAAATATCTGAGCAAATAACTGAATTTATCAAAGAGAACATCGGAAGCATTTAAGAAACACTCTATCAAGTTTCTGTAACAATTCATATGTTTATAAATAAATATAATGTAACAAAAATTTCATAGTATGTTTTTGTTACCTCGGCATTCTGTAACATTACCACCGACATAATAGCTTGTTGCTGTTGCAATGATTTTTTTAAGAAAGCCACTTTATCTCGTCTTGAAAGAGATCCTCAAGAAAAAGAGCCATTGAAATATTTATGCTTCGTTGTACAGTAACGAGCAAAATTACACTTTATATATATGTAATAATTCCCCCTAGCATCCTTTTAATTAACTCTTTCAATAATATTGAAATAATCTTTTAATTGTTCGGCTCGAAACTAACACCCTTATCTTAATCGTAATCGACTAATATTATTACATCATAAATCCCTTTCCCACCCATTATAACCAATCGAAGCTCTTATTGCAAAAATGTCACGTGGTTTTCAACGTCAGGTATAAAAAGCGATGTCTCTGGAAAGCTCTCTCTCTTCGATCGTTTCTCTGTAGTCATGTAGCCGGCTGCAGTGCGTTCTGTGTGTGTCTTTGTCTGTGTTGTGTCGTCCATGTTTGCTTCTTGTATGTATAATGCCGTACCTACTGGATCTTTATGTGTTTCCACACAGATGTGAAATAAAAGAATAATGATTCACAGGAGTACCTCTTCAATAGTACCGTATTCGACCATGCTCCACGTAACATAGAAAATTACACCACTGGCCACGCCCAACCTTTGGTTACCTACAGAGTAATAACATCCACTCGCCACGTCTTACACAATATTTTAACCAATCTCCAGAAATATTATAGAAATATTATATATATATATATATATATATATATATATATATATATACATTTATATATAACATTTTCGACAAATCAAACAAGTTATTGACCAATGTTGTTTTTGAAACCATGTTTGTTTTTCTGTACGAAATAGTCAAGATCTCAATCATCTTAAAACAAGACATTTTTTAGATATTTTTCGCTTGGAAGATATGAGGGTTAATTAAATATTAATTTTACCCAAAAAAGGGTCACTACTCTGATGTTATTTGTTATCATTATAACTGTTACAATTACAAAGAGAAAAAAGTTATCTCGCAATTCGTACCAGCACTACATGGAGAGCAAAACTAACATTTTTGATTGCTTGAATCTTTGATTGATAGAATTTCTCGCTGCATTGTTAATACATTGTTCTTAAATAATTGAATTTGTAAGTGCAACGGGCCACGACTGGACGACTGAAAAAATTCCAATAAACCACATTCGGTCTGCTGGCTGCAGATTGAGTATCGCTGCTGTAAAGGAACTTAAAACGTTCCTTCCTTGTTGACACCTAAAGAGAAAAACATCAAAATATTTACTTTTGTATGTGATCACATGTCTTGAAAAGTTCGCGACCAATTATAAAATTACTTGTTTTTGCCCTTAATCGCTGAAGTTAAAAATATTTTTCTCTAACTCAAACCAAACTTGAACTAATTTTTCGATTAG
This sequence comes from Trichonephila clavipes, assembly GCA_019973935.1. NCBI lineage: Eukaryota > Metazoa > Arthropoda > Arachnida > Araneae > Nephilidae > Trichonephila > Trichonephila clavipes. The sequence continues at coordinate 285,284 of BMAU01021135.1, forward strand.
CTTTTCCGTCAATAGCTTGATTCATCATCACACTTTCGCTCAGTGAAAAGCTATTTTCCAAACACCTAACTTCTGGCTTGCGGCCAAACCTCACATATTTATTTAAGATTCTACTTTCAAACAGAAAGGAAAAATTATTTGGCACACCCTATTAGTTTGCTCCAGTTTTGTTCATGCTAGAAATGTATTCTAAGGGAGATATCTAGCAAATACTTCACAGGCTAAGTCACGGAAACAGGAAGCACTTTAATTCACTGACTGCGTGGAAGGATACCAACTTTCTTTATGAAAGGATTTATTACTGCGAGTTTAGACTGCTTTAATATACTACATCACTGTGTAATTCCTGACACCATCTCGTTAATGCTCAAATGTGAAATATATTCATATAATGAGCTTAAACACGTTACGATTCGTATCTTTTTGTCTAGATATCCAAACCTGAAACACTAGACATTGTGAAAAGTTAAGTTTATTATTATTATTGTTATTTGTGTTGAAAAATGCAGTCCGGAAAGATTGATATTTTATTCAATTTTAGCATAGTGTATAGTGAAAATCACTGAACAGGAAACTAAAGGGAGTGAAATATGCGTGTGTGTTATGAGACGTTTTTAAATTTTAATTCCAGGTTTTATTAATTTTAATACATAAAGCAAATAGCAGCAACACAAATACACGCGGACTTATGAAAATGGACAATAGAGCGTCCCTTTTTCTTATCTGGAAACTTTGAGAATCATTTGGTTTAGACGCAAACGCCCTCCTAGTGGTGTGGTGTAGAAGTTTGGAGAGGGGGATGCCAGCTCAGGTGTCATCCTCGTCACTTGAACTTGACTCAAAAGTAAGAGGTCCAGTGCCAATGGCCCTCATGCCGCTTTGTAGTGCCATGTTTTTAAACTCTTACTTGAGAATCGTTTTTTTTCCGTTAGTGAATACCGTGATTGGTCAGAATAAGTAGATCATGCAATGTTGCGTCATCTTACTTTGAAATGTACGAACGCCACAGTTTTTGAGAAGATAAAGTTGTGGTTTGAAGGATATTTCCCGTTCGGCTGATAAACTCAAGAAAATAACTGTCAGGCGATGTCTTGGAGGGTTGAAGACCATCATAAATTAAATAAAATCCCTCGGAAAAAATTCAAATGTGGTGAATTATTACATGTATCAGGTTATTTGTCTTAAAAAAGTACCATTGTTTACACGTGCTTTTTTAGGGTTTACTTCATTTTTCTCTCCAATTTTTTTTTCCTCACTTTTTGTTGTACTATAATGTCGAAATTTTCTGACCTAGGGGAAGGATGAATTCTGTAAATCAAGTTTAACCCTATTTCACTGTCCTAAATCAGTGATAGCTTTAGAAAATATTATAGTTTTCCATTTAAGTCTATTGACTTTTTATGTGTCTACTTATAATTTGACAGGTTTTTATAAGTTATCAAATCCATTTTCATCCTTTGCCTTAAGGATTTACAATTAATCTGTATTTATTTTATTTTATACTATATGTATGACTACGATCATTATTTAAATGGTCGATGTAATATGGATGTTGTTTTAGTTACATTATTGAGGCAGACTTTTGTTGACAGATACTCCAATTTATTATACATTTAGATACACTCCCAATAAACATCTTAAACAACATTTAACACAGAAAACGCACAGCACAAAATGACACACGTGCATCCTTATTAATATTGTAAACATGAAAGTTTGTGTGGATGTTTGGTAGGTACTCTTTCACGCAAAAACAACTGAATGGATTTTAATGAAACTTTACACTAATATAGCTTATACATCAGAATAACACATAGACTATAATTTATAAAAATATTGTGTGACATGTCCAAAAAATATAACGATAATTGTCAAGTAAGTAGGAAAAAACTCTGCCATCTGCAAAAAAGTTCGCGAGAGCATATCTCTATCTTTTATGTGTGAAGCAAAACTTTGCATTTTGTTTTGTCTGCGCCAGGCACCAGGAACTGCGAAAGCTGGAACAAGCGGAGTGTGAGGCTGATTACAATTTTAACATAAAATAAATACAACAAAAAGTAATATTAACGTATTACACTTTCAGATATAAATTATTTATACTATTTTAAGCGTTCATTACACAAAATTTGTAACAATGTGTAACTTTTGCTGAGCAGAGATCAGCTTAGGAAGGTGTTTCCAAAAATCGACCCACGGAGAGATTTACGGGGAGTTATAGATTTTTTAAAAAAAATCCTTTTTATCAGCTATTAAATCTACAGACTTAAAATTTAACAAATAGGGGTTTTTTTTATTCATCTAAGATATGCAAAAAGCTTTTTTTGTTTGTTTGTTTAATTTGCAATTCACGTAAAATTAACTCATTAAAAACTTCTTTATCCTCCAATCTGTGTTGTTTAATTTTTCAATTCACCCGTGCGAAGAACGGGTATAACTGCTATTTCTACATGACGTAGACTAAAGAGAACTTTCACAGAGTATCTCGGGCTTTTATGTGAAGTGACAACTAAAAGGCTACAAACTCATATGACTTCCGTGGACGGAGTTTGCTATTGATGGAAAGATATCGTACGATGGAAACTAACATAAGCTTACTTCAAAAACGCGGAGCTGTTAATTTTTAAGAGATACAGTTACGTTTTTTCCCGTTAGGCCGGTAGCTAATAATTAATTATCCACGCGAGAGTCCTGAAGGGTAAGTAAGGAGCATTACAAATTAAAAAGTTGTTTAGAAGATATTAAAGGGAATTATTATATATATATATCATGACTTGGAGTGATGAAAAATGCAGCCGTTTATCAAATGGTACTTTATTTCAATGATTCAGCAAATCATTCTGTACCCCCAAGCCATGACAAGAGACGAGTACTATTTTTGCGTGGATCAGAAGTGAATGTGTCGTTCGTCCACGTATTTTCAGTAAGTCTGCCGAAGTTCAAGTCAAAGCACTTATGAGGGAGGTGGGTTGAGTTGTCCTGACACACCCCAGCTGGCATATATAAAGGGCAGAGGATTCATCATATATATATGAAACAAGTTTTAAAACTTCTCTTTTTACTAGTAGATGAGATGATATACTATTCGAAAGGGAAAATGGTGATTCAAATAACATTTATTGAGGTATTTTTTATCATAAGTAATGCATGAATGTCTTTTTAACAAAAATATTATTAACACGTTTTTGAGAAACATTTTTTTTAGGTAAAAGAAGTTGTATACAAAAAAAATTCTTTTTGAAAAACTGCAATACATTAAAGAAGCACATAGAAAATATCAACATTTTTAGCTGATAGGCTTGGATGTTAGGTTCTTGGTAAAAAACTTACGGTACAATAGTTTGATAGTAATGATATTTTAAATCATTTAAATAGAACTAACGATTGACGCAACTGCTCAATGAAATAATTATTCCTATCAAACTACTTATTAACAAGAAGTGAAGGACATTTGTTCAAATTAAATACTACTGAGGTCCTTTAATGATTATCGATGATTATGTGAACTTCCTGGATCATGAATAAATTAACTGAATTGATACGAGAATTATATTTCGCTAAGCTGACAAAATTTTAACTCAATAATCAAGTAGAGAAAGTTCGGTTAAAAAATCAATAATTTTAAACCTACCAGTAAATTATTTTTAAATATAAAAGTTAGGTATCTCTCTTATATAACTTAACCCAGATAATATACAAAAATTAAGTTCACAATCTCTTTAAAGTTAATTTCTAACAGTAATATTAATCCTGATCATAGCAAGATAATTACAATAAAATCCGGCGTATAATGCACACTTTTAACACAAACAGATAATATCGAAATTTACGGGTGCGTGTTATACGCCGGGTATAAAAATGAGAGTTTTAAAAATAAAAAAAAAAGAGGAGCATAGAAAAATATTAGACTTCTCCGTATATCGAAGTACTGTTTATTTAAAAGAAATTACATTTTATATGAACTTAAAGGGTTGTAGTTCTAGAAGTATACTATTTTTTTTTCTTCTAATTCTTGGAATAATACCTCGAATAAAAACTTCAAAACATAATAGCATTGCATACTTAGATTTCAGGTTCATTCGTAAAAAAGTGCGTGCGTTGTAAGTGGAATATACCTAAAAATTAAAAAGTATAAGTGCAAGTTATACGGAGGTGCGCTTTGTACGCCAGATTTTACGGTAATTAAAGAATTAATTCACACTTTTATTGTTTTTATTTTTAGAGAAAATTCACCCCCTGCTGTCTCTTTATTATCCCTTATCATAAACTTTATTTTCATTGTTTGCATTGTATTTTATCATACACTGAAATTCTAGAAAAATTTAATCAAATGTATATGTACATAAAAAGAAATTTTCTCTTAACTTTCAAACCAAACAAATTTATCATTATGTAAACATTCCGATTTTAAAATTGTCTACAAATTACTTACTAAATTTTTTAGTTTAAAGTAAATTAATATATATATATATATATTGATATTAGATATACAATGGGACTTCTGATAAGAGATATAAACTATATTGTTGTCATACTGAGGAATGAGTTTGTGATTTCCCAGTTATTTCATCTCCAGTGGGCTAAACTCGTTCTTAATCATCTTACCATTAAAAAACATCATTTATATGTAAGATGCGTTTCCCCTTTCTGAAAGTGAAGTTCTTCGACAAAGGTGTGTGAACCGATTAATCGTCCCTTTTGCTCCCTCTTAGTGTATTGCATTGACAGAAGGAAATATTTTGGTGTTGTTTTTTAAGTGTCAGGGACAGTCCTATCTAATCTTTTTGTTTGTGCTTTTCGTGCCCTAAATTTTATCCGTGTGTGGTGGTAGTGATGGTATTTCATCTCAATAACGTGTTTTTATCGAGTTTCGAAAACAACCTGAAGGCCTATTTAAGAACTAAATCGTTTTAGAAAAATTTGAGTTCTTAAAACTTTTTATATCTATAAATGACTACTGTTCTTTTATTTTTGTAAAACTATTTCGTGTTACTTAACGATATTTTAAGAAACGTAAGCAGTCATTTATTAATATCTTTTCTAAGTAATAATGCTTCCGAATTTTTTTTAAAAAGTTTCTTAAACATTTTTATGTTTTTGAAAAGTTTAAGACTCTTTTCCAAACGTTGAAGAATAAGGCTCAAGCATGAAATACTATTTCAAAGAGAACAATTTCCCAACATTGTTTCTGTATTTGTACCCTGCTAGTATACATATTTTATTATACTAATCATCCCTGTTTGAATCAATCAACTCTTTCAAGTATAAAATAAAGCCCATACTACTTACAACACTAAGTTGTAATGGGAAATAGATATTTAATTTTACGTGCAAAATACAAAAATTGTCTATTTTATTGAATTTTTCAAATATATTGGATAGTATACGATAAACAAATACATATATACACTCATGGACAAAAAAAATTTGGCGCAGCAAGAAAATTAGAGCGTCAAAATGAAACGAAATTTTACATACGTAATGACTACTTTGATATAAGTAAATGATTAGAAAATCAAAGAAAAAGGATCATTTATTTCAAAGAAAAAGGCAAAAGAAGGGAGGATTTAATACCCTGTTGAACCCCATCCAGCGCGAATGCATGATGCGATACGATCAGGCATTGAGGCATACAAGTTTTGTATGATGTCTTGAGACATTTCATTCCATATTTGCTGTAACCTTGCCTCTAGTTCATTCAAACTCGTGGGATGTCCAACTCGCCATCCCAAATCATCCCAGATATGCTCGATTGGAGACGAATCTGGGGATTGGGCAGGCCAAGGAAGGGTAGGAACAGTGCGGAGAGTCTTGTGACACCCTTGCTGTGTGAGGCCGAGCATTGTCTTGTTGAAAAATGGCTCCTGGGAGCCATTGCATGAGTGGCAACACATGTGGTTGCGGGATGTCATGGACATACCGCTGGGCTATCATGGTGCCACGAATCAATACTAGGGGTGGCCGTGAACTGAAGGCAATAGCACCCCATATCATTACACCAGCTGTGGGAGTGATGTGTTGTTGTAAAGCAAAGGCAGAATTGATGCGTTCACCACGGGGTCTCCACACACGAACACGATTGTCATCACTGTTGAGATTGAATCTGGATTCGACGTTAAAGACGACCTGGTTTCTTTCCCCTGCAGTCCAGTTTCTTCATGCGATGCACCACTCCAAACAGAGCGTCGATGAGTGGGCGTCAAGGGTAGCACACGTAATGGGCACCGTGATCCCAAATGTCCTTCAGCTAGGTGCCTTCGTATTGTTCGAGAAGACACAGGGGCCCCTAGTGAAGGTGCTACCTGTGACTGGATGGCGGTCGACGAAGCAGTTGGCTGTACGCGTGCATTTCTTACGATGTGGCGGTCTTCTTAACGACTGGTCTGTCGAGGGTGTCCTGAGCCTGGTCTTCGTGTAAATGACATCTCTCGGATTCACTGGTCCCAGCACCTCCTCGCAACACAATCAGAGCGGCCTAATTGACGAGCTACTCGCCTAGCTTACCACCCACCTTCCATCATGCCGCTGATTCTCCCCCTCTCAAACTGCGACAGCTGCTCATATTGTCTTCTAAAACGGCGTAATGGCATGTCTACCTCAGCTCTTCCTTTAAAAACGATTCAGCACACTCAAACAAACTTTGGTTATCTGTTTTATACTCCATGGAGAACGACGTTAAACGCCCTCTTCCGGCTATAAGCAATGCGCAATCAGGCTGCATTTCTAATCATTTGCATATCTCCCCCACCTGTACCTTCATGCCAAATGTCATTACGATCCCACAGTTATTTCTTGTTGCGCTAGTTTTTTTTGTCCATGAGTGTATATATAGTATAATAAAATAAAATAATAAAAGACAAATTGTAATTAATACAAAGCTAAGAATGATATATATAAAGAGAGAGAAATGTAATAATTCCCTTTAATTTCTCTAGGCAACTTTTTAATTTCTAATGGTCCTGGCCTTCAGGACTCACGCGTAAATAATTACTAACTACTCACCTAACGGGAATTCATCGAACAATACCTTTCCACCAATAAAAAAGCTCCATCCATGAAAGTTCTGAGTTTGCAGCTTCCGTTTGCCGCTTGACATAAAAGGCCTGAGAAGCTCTGGAAAAGCTCTTTTTGTCTTCGTCCATTGCTGCTGCTTTTAACTGCTATGTCGCTATGTTAGTCGCCATAGTTAAGTGCGTGTGTTTGTTGTTAATCGTATAAATGCCTTAATGGAAAATAAAACCATGGATTACTTGCAATAAGATGATTCCTCATCCATTCAATATCTTCTACTCTCACTTCTCTCATTCAAATGATTATAAAACAATAGTTAATTACAAGAAAGCATTACCAATGGCCACAATTTTATTATAAACGATATATGTATATATATATATATATTGTAAACACATTTATATTATTACTAACCCTCCCCCCGCCGGCGCTCTGCTTCGATAGAGCGTTTCGAGTTTCGGGGTATGTCCTCCCTCCCCGTTCTGCCGGGGAGAATTCTTGATTAGATCCGCTATCCAATTATGGTTTTACTTTTTCTCCCATCCTTCTGGGAAAAGGCGCTCTGTTCGCCGTCGCCCGCGTTCAATCTAATTTTAGTTAGTTATTATTACTAAAAAAACACTTCTGCGTGAAAATGTGTCCTAACATTAGGTCACGTTCCTTAAAATTTGTTGGAGACAGTTTATTGATGGACTGTTTATTTATTAAAGTTGCACAAGAAACAGCAGGATGAATTTTGAAGTCTAATCTTGTAATTTTTAATCCTGGTCAAGTGATGAGGATAACATCAGAACTGACACCCTCCAATTCTCCTAATTACACTGCTGGCCACGGTAAATGCAACACCCTGAAGGAAGCATGTAAATAACATGAAATTTACAATATGCATTAGTCGGGGTGAGATATGCAAAGGATTAGAATTTCAGCGCAGACACACATCACGCGCGCCTGTGGCGCCACCTCGAAGCGCTATTTAAAGCTTGGAGATTTCAACGATTTCAAGTTCGGCAATTGTGTTTTTCTTGTGGTTTTTTTAAAAAACGATCAGTTATGTCTCTTAAAAAACAGCTATCAGCTTTTGGTCAAGTATCCGAGTTCGACAGAGGAAGGATAGTGGCGTACCGAGATATTGTGGATTATCTTTCAGGAAAATCGGTACTCGTGTTGGACGAAAACAAACAACTGTAATGCGGATATGTGAACGTTGGATGCAGGAGGGTACGACGGACCGACGTGGTCGATCGCATCCACCTCAGTGCACCACTTCACGTGAGGACAGGCAAACTTTGCGCATGGCAGTGACGAATCGCTCAGTCACATCACGAACCGTAGCACAGCACATTGAGTCTGTAACGCATCATTCAGTGTCTGCGCGTACCATTCGCCGCCATTTACAGCAGAGTGGTTTGTCCACAAGACGTCCATTGCTTGGTCTACCCTTGACGCAGAACCACAGACGTCTCCCCCGCCAATGGTGCGATGATAGAAGGATGTGGGTGGCAGAATGGAATAAAGTTGCCTTTACTGACGAGTCACGCATCTGTCTGCAACACCACGATGGTCGGATTCGAGTCTGGAGACACAGTGGAGAGAAGATGCTGGACAGTTGCGTTATGTACCGCCACACTGGTCCTGAACCGGGAATTATGGTATGGGGTGGTATTGGATATCACTCTCGCACTCCTCTAGTACGCATTGCCGGTACTTTAAACAACCAGTGCTACATCTCCGAGGTGTTGGAGCCAGTTGTCCTTCCTTACCTTCAAGACTTGGCCACAGCCATATTTCAACAGGATAATGCGTGACCGCACGTGGCAAGCATTGTCCAAAGGTTCTTCGTCAATCACAGATTGAATTGCTTTCCTGGCCGGCTCGCTCTCCGGATCTTTCGCCGATAGAAAACATGTGGTCCAGGGTTGCTCAACGATTGACTAAGATTACACCCCCAGGTGCCACACCAGATCAACTTTGGCAACGTGTGGAAGCTGCTTGGTCTGCTGTACCCCAAAAACACATCCAAAGTCTCTTTGAATCAATGCCGAGGCGTGTGGCAGCGGTGATCTCCAACAATGGCGGCTACTCTGGCTACTGATTATGGCAGGAACCACACTTCCCAGAAGCCTATAAATTTAATCATTTGATACTTGGTCAACATGTTATCTACAAAATAAATTTTGTTGTGCTATCTCTTGTCTTTCTTGGTGTTGCATTTACGGTAGCCAGCATTGTATTATACCACATCAAAATAAGTACTTAGAGCCCCCTCGAATTTTGTTTGTACTAACTCCGGACAGTCTAACAAAGGATGAATCATGAATTCTCTATATATTAGTGGTTCTTAAACTCACTGTACCCATGGATCCTTTTTTTATACTAAAAATTTGGCCATGAACTCCAAAATGAACTATTTCATTGTACAATAGAAAACTTACAAATTTTCCTGAATATGGTAAATTAAAATGAACAGTAAATTGATAATCATTATAATTGAACTGTTGAAAAATTTTAGTTAATAGACTTACGTTCAAGGTATCAATTGTATCCAAGATAACTTACGTATCATACTCGTACTTTATCTTCGTAACAATACAAAGTATAATATATTTTTTTCGGTTTTAAAACTAAGGAAAATTTGTTGCATTTACTTCATATCTTTCATATACTGCCATGTTTTAGACAAGTTATTGCATGTAGCGATGATATTCCTTTCCTACTTAAACCTCATAGACGGCCGCAACTGCGATTGGCTGCACTTCCACCTTGCGACGCGCTTAGCATTACTTGCATTTTATGTACCTTTCTATAATATTTTACTCTAAAAAAGTTTTTTAAGTTGTAAAAACCATGACTATAAATAATTGATCAAATTTTGTAATTCATGTTTTTATTCACATACTTCACTCTTTTTACTACTAAAACTATAAGTAAAAAGGCCACATTTCTAAGAATAAACAATAATTTAATGTTAAAACACTTAAACTTATACAAACAGGCACTCTCCCAATGCATATTAACAGCCACATTGCAGAAGCGGAGAATAATGGAGGGCCACATTTTTCTTTTTAATGATAGCATTCATTCGTTGACTTTGCATCTCAGTAAAGGTATAAATTGCACCATAAAAATCAAATATTTAAATAAAGCAATCGTAGTTTTCTTCAATTTATTATTCGTGCTAATTTAATATTATCCATAGTTGCAAGCGCCTTTAGTTTTAGAATTAACTTAATGAGACAAATGTACCCTATAACACCTTTCTACATTTTTTTAACATGCTTTTATAAGTTTCACTAGTATGTAATGGAATCTTTGAACCGATTTTCACCCACTTTAAAAGATCAGATTAATTCGAAATTTCTCACACTTGTCAAGGACCGATGACAAAACAATAATTTCATATTTTTTTTCATTGTCCTGATCAGGATCCTAATAATTAAGAAATATAAGTATTTCTAGATTTGGCGACTAATTCATTATATCGTTTCCAGATTTGGCGACTAATTGTATAAGTCATTTTCAGATTCCATATGCCATTTCTAGATTTGGCGACTAATTCCAGATTTAGCGATTAAGAGATTAAGGTGCAACCTTAAAACTGCAAACATTTGAATAAAAATAATTTATGTTCTAACAGCTAAATATTTTTTTTATTTTTATGAAGCAATACGTTTAGAAGTGATGATACGAATTAGCATTATAGCAATACGTTTAAAAGGTGATAATGCAATTGACATTTAATATTTCTCCTTAGCACACTTTTATTAGTTAGACCTGTATCTATAGAGATGGAATCTTTGAAATATAACGATATGGGACTCATCCGAGGCCTCTTAAACGGAGAGAATAAATACTCTTCAAACCCATTAATTAATATCCATTGAAGAGAAAAACTAATTCCAGCAGCCACTTAATTCCGGCTCCAAATATCAAACTGAAGCATAAATTCAGCATAGAATGAATGATAGTTTTAAAAACTAAAAAAAAAGGCTTTTATTGTAGATCGAAAGAAAAAAAGGTAAAAATAAATTATAATTTTAAAAAAAAACTAAAAAACACGCTTACATAATGAATCGAACTAAAAAGTAAAAAAACTCTTATTATAAGAAAAAATGATTAACGAGAAAATAAATGTCATTGTGGTAAAAGCGTGGGGTGTACTACATTTTTACACTAACTCAGCTTTTATCCCAATGGCATTAATTTTCCCGTTAATCATTTTATTCTTAGATTAAGAATTTTTTTTTACTTTTTAGTTCGATTCACAATAAAAGCGTGTTTTTTTAACTAGAATTTTTTTTTTTAAATTAAGAGTAAGATTGCTCGTTGAAATTCTCATCTCAGCCTACAAGTTAAAGTGAGACAATTCGTGTTTATATTTATTCTTGCTGATCTTCTTGCAAGACAAACTTTGCTCACAAATATATGTTGCCCCAAATATAAAGAACATTTTCTGTCTACTTGGTTTTATGACTGTCTTGGCGGACCGCAAAAAACTCTTTACGGGCCGCATATGGCCAGCGGGTCACTATTTTCCCACCCCTATATTAATATATTTTGAAAAAAAAGTGATATATTTTCAGAATGAATATTTTTCCTAGTATAAGTTTATCAAACAGAAAATTTTTTGCGCCACAGTTCCTATCAGGTGGCTGTTATTATTAGCCAGTTATTGATACGATGTTACGAATGCCACTTTTTATACGTATGCCATTACAGCTTTACATAAGAAAGCTTTTAGTATGTGGCAAAACGCGCGTTAAATAATTCATGTGTAAACATTAACATTGCGTTATTGCAAATTAACATTACGGAATTTGATAACACAACTCATAGCAGGACAGCAGAGTGTATGAAAATTTATGAGTATATCAGTAAAACTGTGAGGATTATTAATGATTAGGGGACTAAAAATTAAGTTAAATTTTAAAAAAATTTTCCTTTTGATTATTATCTTTCGATTGATATAGTACTTCGTATCTATGAAAATTTATAGTTGGAAGAAATGAATTGAAAGATATAGGCGAGCAAATTTTGGGACTTGACCACATACCTTTTTAAGGATGTCAGTAATTTCATGCTAAATTTTTACCAGCCACTTTTCTCTCTCTCTCTCTCTCTCGGTACTAGTTTTAGTTTATTTAATTCCTAACAGTAGCGATTTACCGATTTAAGAATTTTATTAAGCCATTGCAATCTTCATTAAGACAGTTAATATTACTAATTTCCTAACCTGTGTCTTCCTATCCATCATGTATTTTCTTACCAATACAGCATTTTGATATTATATGAGGCAGTTTTAAAAATAGTTTTATTTCTCTATTTTTATTATTTCAATACATTTTTCTTCGTTTTTCATGTTATTTAAATGCAATTTATATTCACAAAAATGGTGATCTAAAAATGCAATTACATCCAAGAAAAACTTTTGCTAATGTTTTAAAGGCATTTTAAGCAAATTAAAAAGTATAATAATTATTTTTTCAGAAACATAAACTTTAAAATGTTTTTTATCAGATTGTGTGCTTTTATTACATCGTTGCATTTTAAATACTACTCCTTCCACAAATATTTACCAATGGCTACCATTTTTCACTGAGTTGTATATAACGCATGTAACATTACTATAGATCCATTTTACAATGAAAACAATACTTTTTCAACAAAAATTAATGTAAGTAATTTCGGAGTTTAACGCAACTTTATCACCCATATCACCATTTTATTTTATTTTCTCCTTAATTAAATAAGTTATTTTAAAATATATCCCTAAAGTTGCTTAGGACATTCTTGAAAAATATTTAAAAAATCATATTAAAATATTTATAAATATGTGTGAGAATAGTGTTCTACAATTTTCAAAAAACTTTTTAAAAATTGCTACCAACAATATATACAAAGTTTCATCTGAAATCCTTTTCTTGAATAAGTACACTTTATGGCACGTTACGACAATTCTTAAATGAGTCACGGTATCCGAACACGCTGAATATGACCAAATTCGGACAAGAACGATATTTTTATTTTCTATTTTATTTAATACATCTATATTTTGGTTTTACAAAACATACTTTGTTTCGATTCTATGCTTCTTAGAGGCCAAGTTACAATCAATTTTATTAAGTTAGAAAAACCGGAAGTGGATCTTTGATCTGCCAGAAGTGGGCATTTAAATTGTTCGAAATCTATCATGGCGAGTCTGATCACACAAAATATTACAAATGTATTTCTATAAAACTTTTTGCACCCGATATTTATACTATTTTCTAGAGAATGTACTAAACTATTTCGTATAGTATGAATATATTATTTGAGTTAGGGCATGTTATTTAAATAATGGTCTAATAAAAGCGTTATTTTTCTTATAACGTTTACTCAATCATCTCTAAAATTTTCAAATTTTAATAAAATATTAAAATTTTAGTACATTCTCTAGATAAATGCCTCTAGATTGTTTTGGTAATTCTTTTACTAATATAAGTTTATTACTTTTTTCTCTAATTGCTTTGAAGTTTTACAAAAATATTGCTGAAATTTCACGTATAATTGTGATTTTTATGAAATTCCGGCAATTTATTTTAAATATTGTTGATTAAATATCAGTATTTATTGGTATTGAATCCTAAAATAGCCTTTATATGTTTAAATATGCTATTTTGTCAAAAAGTACTCTGAACGTGTTCGGATACCTTAACAGAAAAAATTGTTCAAAAGCTATGATGTTCGCCTTAAGTACCCTCTTTATATAATTGTAAAAAGAAATATGTCAGCCATATTTAAAATATCTGGGAAAAGGAGGAAACAAGCACAAGCAATTGAAAAAAAAATATTACTGCTGGAGAATTAAAAAGTATCTCTACCAAACATGGTGTTGTCTTACTATCCCCCTATATTTGCTTACATTCATGCAATGACCCCAATATTGCATTTTGTGTATTTCGCCCGAAATATGCAATTGCAAAGCATCCCTCATCTCCCTCCCCATAAATATATTCCCCACTTGAGAAACTTCCTTTTCTGTGTGCTACGCCATCGCTTCCAGGTAATCAAGATTTCGCTTTAAGGAAGTAACTGTGCTTACCACAGAAACTAAACATCAACACAGCAACTTTAACTAAAATCTTTAAATTATAAAAATCAAATCACACTAATATTTTTAAATAGAGCTATTACTTAAAATATATTAAACTACATGTAATATATACAGAAAACAGTAGTTGATACCTGAGTAATACAATACGCGTGCATTTAAAAATAAATTGAAATGTTTTTTGAATTGAAACAAGATAAAAAAGAATGAATATTTAAACGAATATTGCAGCAATTTTAATAACAATATTTAATATTTTTTTAATTTAGTAATATTTATAAACACAGATATAAAGGGTGTTTTTTAGAGGTATAGAACTCTTTAAATTGCAATAAAACAACGATGTATTATTCGATTGACATGAATTTTTTTTATTCGAAAGATAATCTTGTGGCATTACATTTTAAATATGATTTCTGGCATATGACTGCCACGGCTGGCTTGGATGTAGTCCAATCTGGACGTCCAATTTTCGATGACTTTTTCCAACATTTGTGGCCGTATATCGGCAATAACACGGCGAATGTTGTCTTCCAAATGGTCAAGCGTTTGTGGCTTATCCGCATAGACCAATGACTTTACATAGCCCCACAGAAAATAGTCTAGCGGTGTTAAATCACAAGATCTTGGAGGCCAATTCACATGTCCCAAACGTGAAATTAGGCGGTCACCAAACGTGTCTTTCAATAAATCGATTGTGGCACGAGCTGTGTGACATGTTGCGCCGTCTTGTTGGAACCACAGCTCCTGGACATCATGATTGTTCAATTCAGGAATGAAAAAGTTAGTAATCTGGGCTCTATACCGATTACCATTGACTGTAACGTTGTGGCCTTCATCGTTTTTGAAGAAGGATTCCACCAGCCCATAAAGCGCACCAAACAGTCAGTTTTTCTGGATATAACGGTGTTTCGACATACACTTGTGAATTAGCTTCACTCCAAATGCGGCAGTTTTGTTTGTTGACGTAGCCATTCAACCAGAAGTGCGCTTCATCGCTAAACAAAATTCGCTTATGAAAATCGGAACAACGGCAATCTCGTTTTGGGCCCATTCGACGAATCTGTTCAGGCGTGAGTCTATTCATGATGAATTGCCAAACCAAACTGAGAATAAATCACTTGACAGCTGTTAAATCGGTCGCCATCTTGGAAAGTAATGCCAACTTAAACTTCTATACCTGGAAAAAAAACACTCTTTTTTATAAGAAACATAACAGCCTAATTAATTTTAAATTGCAAGAAAGGTTCGGTGTCAAACTTTTGTAATTGACAAGAATACAAGAAATTTTGTAATTTTTAGAATCATTTTACAGCTGTCAAAATAAAAATAAAGTAAAATGAGCCTCCAGAAAATAGTCTTCAGCTCCTTGTCTGAACAAACCAATTGTAGAATTTTAATTATAAATACATAGTTTGCCGAGCTGCTTCGCGTCAATCCATGTCACGAATTCTTTTCATAGCAAAACTCACATTTGTGCTCTGAAATAGAGGATAAAAGTTTTCCTAACTGCAGCAATTCCTATTCTTCTGTTAAATTTTATTTAAGGTATCCAAACTCGTTGAAATGACCAAATTAGGTCAAAACACATATTTCTTTTTTCTTCTTTGATTGAAAGTGCTACCTTTTGTCTTTACAAAACATACTTTGCTTTGTTTTTACGTTACCTAGAGGCTAAGCTACAATCAATTTTATAAAATTTTAAAAACCGGAAGGGGGTCTTTAAGCTACAAGAAGATATTTGAATTGTTCAAAATCTGTCATTGTGAGTCTCTCTCTCTCTGATCACTCAAATATTACATACCTATTTTTATGAAACTTTTTGAGCTCTGGATATTTATATTATTTTCTGGATAATGTACTAAAATATTTCTTATTGTGTGAATATTTTTTGAGTTACGGCTTGTTATTTAAATAATAGTCTCATAAAGAATGTAATATTTCTTGAAAAATTTACTCGATCGGCGATAAAATTTTTAAATTTTAATAAAACATTAAAGTTTTAGTACATTCTCTAGATAAATGCGTCTTATTTGTTTTAGTAATACTTTTACTGATGTAAGTTTATTGCTTTTTTCTTTAATTGCTTTGAAGTCTTCATTTATAATTGCGATTTTTGTAAAATTTCGATATTTTTTAATTGCTATATATATAGTTAATAATAGTATTTATCGGTATATTGATTTCTAATAAAGCACAACATTTTTTTTGTCTGCTATTTTTCAAAAATGTACTCAGAACGTGTTCGGAGACCTTAAATAATCTAATTTTTTTTTTCAAAATTGAATCTCTTTTTAATTTTAATCAATTAATAAGAAAATTTTAGATCCATTGTGTGAGGTCCACTTTACTCAACTTTGTCTTCCCTACAATACCATAATTATCCTCTATAATCATATGGTTTATTTCAACAATATATCTCTCGAATTCCCTAATATAAATTTATAATATATTTATTTTTAAAATATAAAGAGTTTAAATTTGAAGTGTTTTCAACCAGCACCAAGACAATGCTCCTTCACGAAACATACTAAACAATAAAAGAATTTTCGAAACTGTTTTAACCCACCATTATAGAGGGTCTGATACTTGTTACATATATTGAGACACAAAAACTCCACACTGGCCTGGTGTAGAAATTTGGAAAAAATAGGGTGCCAATTCAGGTGTCATCTTCATCCCCTTTGCTCAAAATTACGAGGTCCATTGCCAATATTCCCAATGCAGCTTCCTAGTTGCTACGTACATTCTTATATTGGTATCAATAATATGATTTCAGAGTTCAAAACAGTCTCAATGTTAAAAAACCAAATTACTTATAACACTATTTACAACGGTGTAAGTACAATACCACACACCTTAACCCTTCTAAAAATTTTATTTTGTTATGATTAATTAAATTTCATATACTTTCCCAAATAAAATAGGATTTTCTGAAAAAAAATTTCAAACTGTAATGCTTAGCACTTTTAATTTCTTCTGGGCCACATTATGTAATAGTACTAGTTGTTTAATCATATTTATTTTTATTTATCAGAATAGTCAGTTTCAAAACGTTATGTTGTTTTGCTGCAAAGAATACTAAAGTAATCTGAAAAAAAGGACAAAAAAGTACAGGAAAGCTTAAAAGCGCTGTTTAAACAAAGAATCCAACATTTAAATTTACAATGGATTATATATTCTTATCTCCTTATTTTTATATAACTTCATTTTAAAGCATGTCCAGATAATCACTTGTAATATAGATTGTGATAAAAAAAAATAACGTATATAGAGAGTATTTCAGAAACTTTTACATATAATGTATATATATATATATATATATATATATATATATATATATATAACTTCTAAAACATTATATATATCTCTATTGTGTTTTTTTTTAAATAAAGCTCCAAGGGGTCACTTCAAGAAAATCAGGGGTAAAATTGACTTTTCAATTTTTCTTAGAAAGTAACCTATAATTCCTTCCACTTCTAATGCAATTCAAATTTTTACTCTTAGTGTTTTAGAAATCCAAACTATGTAGCTAGTATGCATTACTTAAAGGCAAAAGTATTTACTTAAATCGAAATTTCTCAAAAGTGTAAACTGCAACACAAAAAGAACATTTTTGAAAATTCTACTCATCTTATTACTTTGAAATTTTACACACATATTAATGCTATATAAGCAAATATTTTAATGATAGATTTTGGGCGTTTATTAAAGAGGTTTTTTTTAAAAAAATAAAATAAAAAACTACGCGTTGTGTCATCGTTTCAAAGCTTTTTTCATGTTAATTCACGTATGAGTTTTTTAAAAACTGTTTTATATTTTTAAAAGTGCTTTCATTAAAATAATAATTAGAAAGCAATAAATGCACGTAAAAAAAATTGGTGACTGACTGTAAGACCAGTCAATTTTCAAAAAATGTTCTTTAAACTTGGCCCTTTTTACAATTTTGGAAGTAGGGAATATTTTTCAAAATGTTATTATTTTTTGCCTCAAAGAACAGCACAAGAACATGAGGAAGAAGGCATACTTTGAAAAGATCCTTATGTGTTTTTGGAGTATAAATAAATAAGAAATCCATTCTGATTTTCGAAGAAATATGGCATCCAGAGGCAATTAAATTTATATGATATTAACCGCTTATGAAAATAAAATGTTCTTACAAAATTACAGCATAAATTCCTAAACATCAAGGCATTTAAAAAATATAAATTATACAATTTTTAATCATACTTGTTATAATTAAAAGATAAAAATTAAAATATTAAGAAGCTTTATTAAAATAAAACTGATTGAAACGAATTAAGAAAAAAATTGTGTGAGTATAATATTTTTAAGCTCCAAAAAGGTGCATGCGTACAAAAATCAGATATGGTACGGGATCAGAAATTTACTGATGCGTCAGTGGTGACAATTGTAAATATTATTATTATTTTTTGCCTCAAAGAACAGCACAAGAACATGAGGAAGAAGGCATACTTTGAAAAGATCCTTATGTGTTTTTGGAGTATAAATAAATAAGAAATCCATTCTGATTTTCGAAGAAATATGGCATCCAGAGGCAATTAAATTTATGTGATATTAACCGCTTATGAAAATAAAATGTTCTTACAAAATTAAAACATAAATTCCTAAACATCAAGGCATTTAAAAAATATAAATTATACAATTTTTAATCATACTTGTTATAATTAAAAGATAAAAATTAAAATATTAAGAAGCTTTATTAAAATAAAACTGATTGAAACAAATTAAGAAAAAAAATTGTGTGAGTATAATATTTTTAAGCTCCAAAAGGTGCATGCGTACAAAAATCAGATATGGTACGGGATCAGAAATTTACTGATGCGTCAGTGGTGACAATTGTAAATATTATTATTATTATTTGCCTCAAAGAACAGCACAAGAACATGAGGAAGAAGGCATACTTTGAAAAGATCCTTATGTGTTTTTGGAGTATAAATAAATAAGAAATCCATTCTGATTTTCGAAGAAATATGGCATCCAGAGGCAATTAAATTTATGTGATATTAACCGCTTATGAAAATAAAATGTTCTTACAAAATTACAGCATAAATTCCTAAACATCAAGGCATTTAAAAAATATAAATTATACAATTTTTAATCATACTTGTTATAATTAAAAGATAAAAATTAAAATATTAAGAAGCTTTATTAAAATAAAACTGATTGAAACAAATTAAGAAAAAAATTGTGTGAGTATAATATTTTTAAGCTCCAAAAAGGTGCATGCGTACAAAAATCAGATATGGTACGGGATCAGAAATTTACTGATGCGTCAGTGATGACAATTGTAAATATCATATGTGCGTATATCTCTCTGAAAGGAACAATACAGATGTGTTTACAGTGACGAAGCAAGAAAAAGTATTTTGCGGTTAGAATCATTGAGGAAAAATAAAAACAATAGCTATTTACACACCCCAAACGAGTACACCTGTTGAAAGAACAGGTCGTCTCAAAGCTGCGAATATTAATATTCATTTCCTATTGCCGAATTAATATCTCTACAGAAAATAAACTTCACAAACGATAACGGATCTGAATACAAAAGATGTGTGTAAAAATTACTGGCCGCTTTAAGAAATATGACGCAATACTTGATATCCGTGAATGACAATCAAGACGTCACATTGACGTCACAGAGACGTAATTAAAGCTACTCTGAACGGGGTTTTCCCACACCTGAAGCTATTGAGGTCCAATCCTGTGCACGAACCGTTTCCTCGTTCGGGTTCTAGGAAAAAGCACAGGCATTAAATTATACCTCTGTATTTTTTTTTCACAAGCAGATTGTTGAAAACGAGGAATGGATTTGTTAGAAGTTATTTTGTTTGATGTTGTGCTTCAGTGGGCGGTACTGTAAACGCTTCCTTTCGTGCACACCAATAGCATACCTAATAACAAGAGGAAGCATCAAAAGAAAGTAGCATGAATTGAATCTGAACAGTTTTCACTCATTACATCCTTTTATAAAAAATGACTCAGTTTAAGAACTTGAATTGGATTATTCAGACGATCCAGGATCTTTTATAGAATTTGGTACAACAGTCTAAATATAGATGCAAAGTTTTACAGTTAGTATCATCAATGACAGATAATTATTATAAGGGAAAATATTTAACGTCTTTGTATGTTTATTTTTCATTAGTAAAGAAATAATTATGGCAAAATATCCAATAGAGATTAAAAGAAACACCTATAAACATTTCCGTAAGAAAATGACATTCGCAAAAATATAAAGTAAAATGATACAAGTCATGAACTGAAAATCAAATTGTAGGATTACTGGAAAATATAATTCTTGTTATTTATAATTTTAAAGAAATTGCAAAAAGGGACGCAAAATTTCTCTTCTATGAAACTTTAACTGTACCAATTAATATTTTATGTTATTTATTTAAGATATTTGTAGTGCAATTTTTTTGTTTTATATCATGTTGTAAATTTTGATTAAACGTTTGGTCGGAAGAAAAATATTTTTTGTTATTTTCCTCTTATATATTGAATTCTGAAAAGCAGTTCAATGTATATATAAAGAAGCGATTTTTTTCTTTAAAAATATAAATAGAGAACTTTTCCTGAAAAATTACTTGCTTTTTAACTGGATGAGAACAAAAAAAGTAATTTCTATGTTATATGTTTCATTGCGATGTTGTGTTCAGATAATAAAAGTATTTTCATGGACAAGGGATATTTTTATCTAAGTGTTTAAGTGTAAGAAATAGGAGGAAAGAAAGGAAAAACAGAATAATTTCATTTCTGGCCTTATTTTCTTTTATTACAATAAGAATTCATAATCAAATAATATTTATGAAATCCTTTTTGGCAATATTATTAATAAAATCAAGTGAAAGTATTCCATATTTACTCAATTGACAATCCGCAGACTAGTTTATCAATCTATTACAATTAGAATTAAAATTTTAATATTTTGTGCTGTGCTTGTTCTAGCAATATAAATCTTACATTTCAAATATTTTTAAAAACTATCTCCCTTACCCAGAATTAAATTTTAACAACTATTTAAATCAGATTTAAATTTTCAATGAAAAGGTGTGGCATCAATTTAAGTACCTTTCTCACATATCTTTGCTTTTCACCTGCCTTTGTATTTAATTTTGAAACTCATAATAGCATACTTCTGTCATTTAAATTCAATTCCCATAAGTATTTGTTTTGTGTCCATTCAATACCTCTTTGATTTAATTTAAACATTTTTTATGTTATTATTGTACAAATTTTCATAATATTAATAATATTTATTAGAATTCTTTTTAAATTGATTTTATTTTCCAAAAAAATATTACACACACTATAACCATTCAAATTATTTGAATACATTTCTACAAAAAAAATGTAACACATTTGGATTTCAGTTTTGGATTGAAAAAATAATGCAAACTTTTTGGTTGCTGAACTGAATTTAAACAACTCAACAAAACAAACTAAATTTCACTTATGATTAAATTACAATAACAATGATTTATCATCGCAATATAAACGACTCCGTAATTTTTATGCGCATTTCTATGTTTTTCAAACGACATAAACATCTGTCGATAAAGATTAACCCGGAACTCTTTGAAACAATATATGTTTTTTTTCTTTCTTAAATGTTTATTTCCACAAAAATGTTTCGTCCATCTAAGCGTTACATGTTTATACAAAATTCGAAAAAAAAAATGGAATCGATTCTGCGAAAACCCCGACAAACAATTTTTCAAGTTTCAAATTATTCTGGAAAATCCAAAATGTGAAATGTAAGTGAGATAAATTGATAAAATTTAACCGACTAAATGATAAGTGAGATAAGGATCAAACAATAACCTCTTCTTCCATATATTTTATCTCGGTATCCGGCACGTTGTCTTATCATAATTTAAAGATACTCTTGCATCTGGACAATTTTACTTACTGAACATGTTTAAAAATGAAAATTGAAAGGATCTTAAAAGCCTGCGGATTAATAATACGAAAGCATTTAATTCTCCCTTACAGAAATATGAAAATAAGATACTAGTATTAGGAATAAATAACTAGATTAATTTTGTTAGTTATTTATAACATATAATAGTTTATTTTTAGTATAAATCAGAATTATAATCATTACATTTTAAGAAAAATTCAGAATATTTCAGTCGTGCTCAGAAAAATACCATGAACAGATTTAAAAAAAATGCAACGTAATTTGTAAATATACACATACAAGAATTCTGTGTGTGTGGCATTCAAAATTCTCATCAGAATTCTGAAAAAAGAAGCGAAAAAAAATTCTTAACAAAATTAGGTTAGACTTTATTAATATCATGAAGAATTAATCACAGACTCAGTTTTAGCGAAAGCCGCCTGAAACATTAAATTTTCTTAGATACAGGCGCTGCACAGGTGATATTTGTCAGCTCTTAACTTTATACCTTGAAACCTATGAACTCTTAATACATTTTTATTAACATAACATAAGAGAAATACACTGAACAATGATGGTATAGATTCAGGCCCAAGTTTTAATTTCATTTTTTTAACAAGCGCGTTCTAGAGTTACACAAAGAGCAATTAGCAACATATTTCATAATTTTCAATCATGGTTTAGTGCAAACAATAACCTAAACTAATACCACACTCTCTTGACTTCTGCATGACACCGTTAATGGACTTTTGACTCAATTTAGTGGGAAAAATAAAAAGCCCCAATAGCTCTCCTGGCATAAGAAAAGTGATTTCAATTCCAAAGGAAAATCCCAAAATCATATAAATATTTTTAGATATACGATGCAGGGATTATACGTGAATCCATGCTTCTGTTCTGTGAAAGCAATGGTATCTTGGACCTCATCTGAAGCAGATTTTAAATACTTCTAAGACTACAGATAGTTTTGATATATCATAACACAAGCATTAATGTCACGTAAGGCAGTCAAAATTTGGTTTTGATGACTCAGAAACCAGTTACGAAATCACTCAGCCATCGAAAGGTTTTATTGTGTTGTGACATAATAAATCTTAATCAGAAACCACAACATTTATATTTATTCATATATGTCATAAAGGCACAATTGATTTTTCTTCTTTACAATAATGTTAGAGTTTAATTCACGATAGTTCTGAAATAAAAAAAATGCAAAGTTTTCTTAATATCGAAGCTTGTTGTCTTTTCTTCACAGAGAAAAGCGACATCGGAGACATATAACCGCATAATTTAATTCTTCGTAAACGCTATTATCTTAAAATTCGTTGAATGTTTAAATAAAAAATTTTCTACCATAATTTTAATTTACTTATATAAGTATTCTGAATTGTTTTCGTAGCATTTTTCAATATTTTTTCTTTGATAAATACTATTTATTTAAGCAATCAGAATTTCACATAATAATTCATTAATGAAAAAAAAAATCTTTCATTCTTAAATATAATTATGTATTTATTTATAAATTTATACAATGCAGAAGTGCTTAAATTCTCAAAACAATACGTCACGAGTACTATTTTTCGTATTTTAATTTCAACTAGTTTTTACTATCTTCATTATTTGTTCATATTTTCGACGAGACTGTCTGCGCACAAAAGCAAAAATTCATTTTTTTGGACATGAAATTTATCTAATTATCAATTGGCTGAATTTGATAAGATTGTGTAAAATTCTGAGTTGACAAAAAAATGTTAGATAATATCAATTGTTTTTCATCCATGGCTCCGACGTAGGTACCTGATAACAACAACCACTCACTTAAATTTCCCCTCCCTTTTCTTAGGCCCCTCCTCTGAATAATGAAAGGCATGTTTTTGATAAAGATGAAAAAAAAAACCCATAACAGTTAAGGTAAAACTATTTTTGAATCAGTTTTCGTTTATTATATAAATCGCTGAAAGAAAAAGGAAAAAATTTTCTAATTTTAAATTTTTTCTAAGCAGTATTTACTGAAAAAATGATATTTTACAAGAAAATATACATTGTAAGAAAAAATAATCAATGGATTGCAATTTCATAGATCTTAACATGTCGTTTGATTAATGTATGGCAGACATTGTCAATTTGTACATAAATATGTTTCTGTAATATATGGCCTCAAGTAAAAGAAAAATCTCTTTGTATGATCACGGTTTAGTTGTAGGTAATTGTTTTGAAAATTCTTTGATATTTTATTTTTTGAAGATTAAATAATATCTTCTATTACTTTTTAAACATTTTTTAACAAGTTTTATTCTCAATTCATGAATATATGATAGCTAAAGAATTTAGTGTACTTCATATATATTGAACCCATTCGAAAGTTTTTGTATTAATATTTTTACAATTTTGAGAGATAAACTGCTAACTTAATTTAAAACTGTTTTTGTTCATTTTGTTAACTTAAAATGCTTTTTTTATTTACTTTAAAGCATTTAGTATCATTTTTCCACATTTTTACAGCACATTTTATCGGTTACTTTTGAAAATTTTCGGGAAATTATATCTTCACCCAAAAACATATATTACAAATGATAGCAAATGTTTTTGGTTAGAAATAAATAGTTCTTGAACTTCACTTCTTTATTACAGGGTTTATTTTACATAAATTTACTATCAATATAAAATTTTGTCTATATAGAGATAGAATATTTTTTGAAGCAGTTTTTTCTCAAAAGCGCAAAGAGAGTGGGGGAGGGTAACAATGGGTTAGCAAGCAATTTTTAAATAATATAACACTCTGAAAAGAATATTTTAATAAGTTTAAAACGTATGAATATCATGCATTTTATAGGTATAATATTAAAACAGAAACTCTCAATGCACACATCAGTAATCATCTATTCAAAATTCTCCGAAACATACATTTACCACAAAAAAATTAGCATAAAATTCTCTTTTAAAGATATATGTATCTTTAAAATTCATGTTTCAATAGGACTATCTAATAACGTTTTACCTTGTTCCAAAAGAAGGGCTTGTTACCCTTAATTAGGATTATTTTCCTTTATTACATTGATATAGGTACACTTATTACATTAAATATATTCAATGATTTGTTCTTACTGAACATTAAAAAAGAGAAAAAAACTTGTTTGTTTTTTTATTTTAGATTATCAGTAAGTTGTGTTGAGAGAGAGAGAGAGAGATCTGCGTGATTATAAATCATACTCTCTCTCTCTCTCTCTTCAAGGTATGCTCTCGTGAAATGCTTCAAAGAATTGAATATTCATATCCAGCAATGCAGTTTTCGTGTATTGTTTACTTTTAAGTGATAACATAAATCAATCATACATAATTCTTCAAGCTCAGTATAAAAATAATTTCAAATGTTCTTGAATTATTAATTGTTGCGTTATTGCGCTAAAGCAGTAAGCAAATTCGTCTTTTATCTAAATATACTATTAGCAAAATTTTGCATTTTTATTTTCAACATCGAAATAGTTTTTTCGATATCAAAAATCAAATACTCAATATGATTGACGAGTTTTAGCTCATTATGTCTATATAACCGTTACCTGTATGCACAAAAAACTGAAATAGATTCTTAAATCGTATCCAATTGCTGCTTAAAGGAATAATCTTTTGACATTTTATACAATTTTTTTTTTAATTTTTTTAAAAACTACATTAAAACTTTTTAACAAAAGGCACCAAAAAAAGGAGTTTACTTAAAAACTTTAATGCAATAATTTGGTTTAGGTGAAAATCTTTCTGAAGCCTAGTTAGGATGACTTGTAGAATGTTTCTATTTTATAAATTACACACAAAAATAGAATTTCCAATTTTATATACACACACCGAATTTTTTTTTCAAATTTTAAGCATGTACACCAGGGGTATACATGGGGGCATGCGGCCCACAATGAACATTTTTGCAGCCCGACTAGTACATTGGCACACAATAATATATAAGACATCAAAATTTCTCCCCAAATAGGAAACATAGTAGCGGAGAAGAGATGTCAAGTGTCAGGACGTAAACATTAAATCTTTCTTGTTCTTCTATAAATGTTTATTATAATGTATTATTCGAAATTAAGGTATCCGACTACCCTAAAATCATGATTTTTTTCAAAAATTGACAAATTTTGTTTATGATTTTATTTTATAGGCCATCATATAAGCTTAATAAAAATACCAAGTTTTTTATTTTCCATTCACTAGAACAAAAATTACAAGTGTTTTAGTAAAAGCAGATGCCATAACTTTACACAAGATGACAAACTTTAAAATGCGTTTGACTCGAAATGTGTTTTTTGCGAAAAGTTCAAACGGGGACAGCGATTGCTCAAAAAGTTTTGAAAATAATTGGCTGAAATTTTTTGTGTATGTTATGTATAACAGTAGAAGTGTTTTGATCTTCAGATTTATCAATCGCTGCTTTATTTTAAATTTTACAGTCCTTTATGTGAATATAATCACTTTCTTTTTAAGCAATTTCGTATAATCACTAAGATAAAGTGCTCTGGGTTTTGTAAAAATTGAAATATCTCTTATCCTGAAGGTCATTTCAAACACGAATAATAAAGTAACACATCAAAATTGAAAAATTGAGAATTTTATCATAAAAATTTTGTACAGAGCGGGACCCGTTTATGTAATTTTTTGTACATTTTTACCAGTTTTTTCCCCATTTTAATAATAAATTTTTTTTTCTGCTTTCAATTTTAAGATTTTTTTTTCCTTAAAATATACTAAATAAATCTAAAAATCACAAAAGAATTCTCATATTTCCATTTTTTCAAAAAAAAGTTGTCGCAAGTAGTCGGATACCTTAAGTTTCTAAGAATTTTGATTTTTTTACAGCCCACCTTAAGTTAAACCTTGTTTGCCTGGTCCAAGTTAGCCTTTGAGAATTTAACACGCCCTTGTTCTACACTAATTGAATACAAAAAGTGTTTCCGAAAGGATTGAAGACTCAACTAAACTATATGTACCGAATTTTCTAATGAATTTTTTCACCAACTTAAATATAGCTTCAAAAAGTCAAATATAACTTAAAAGAATAATTGTATAGGGAAAAAAAGATTGTTTAATGCTTAACATTTTCATTGAATATATGTCGAGAACTTTCCTCGCTTCATTCTAAAGGTTACAAGCACCAATTACACTTGCATCTCAAGTAATAATCGAACAAAATCGAACAGTCTGCACGAAGTTTATTGTTCAAAAAGTTACTTTCTTTTTATTTATTTTCCTTCTCTAGGTCAGGGTTTAATACTAGTAAATCCAGTTCACCCTCACCTTTGTGATTCTTCGTAATTCTATATGTCGTCGGTTAGATGCAATAGCGAAACTAAACATTCTAACACCTACTGAATTTTTTTAAAAATCGTCACAACCGGCTTTTGAGAAAACTAATCCCAACCTTACAACTGACTGACTGAAGTTAAGTGTGTTGGCGCACTTAACTTTCTTTTGAATCGATATTGACGTTAATTTGTATCCCGAAAGCATTACTTTTCTCTAGTTTAAAAATCAGGGTTTCCTCTTATTATTATGCAAAATATGTGAGTGAGTTGGCTTTTTTTCCTCTTTTAGGATGTCAAAACACTCTGCATGTCTAAGAGATGAATTCTATGATTACAGATTCATTTTCTTTCAAGGTCAAAGAATAGAATAAGATTCATTAAATAAGCTAATGTATTAATGCATAACATTTTTAATATTTGAGTAATAAAAGGGAGAATTATGAAGTATTGTTTGCATGCTCATCACGACCCAGATGTAAAACAATTGCAAATGCTAATATAGCAAATTCCCTAAATATGCGTGAAAAGAAAAATCAAAAATACTCTAAAAAGTTGAGATATATAATCCTTCAAAATCATAAAAGAACTTAAAAATTAAAAATAGCAAAAAATCTCTGTAAAAAAAACCAGTTAAAAAATCAATTTATTTAATCAAGGACCAATGATCTGAGTATATGTACAAAATAACAATGCCTATGATGCATCCGTTGAAAATTGATGCTCCAAAAAAAGTTGTTAAATATCTTATAAGAATTAAAACTAATGTTGAAACTTAAATGTAATTAATATATATAAGATAAGCATATGCAGCGTATCTTTCTGTAATGCGTTCAAGCTTTTTACAGCTTCCTACCAATGCTAGATCTAACTTACAATCCTGTCAAAGAGTTGTATATACTAGATTAAAACACTATTAAATTACGAATCAAAAATTGTTGAAATCAATTTATTTAATGAACAGGATAAGCAGGTAAAAGTAAAACATGTCTAATAATTTCATTACACTTAAAATTAAAAAGGGATATTTTTTCCAGAAAAATTTCAATCCCTCTCTTAGCTGTAACTTCAAATTAATATTAGTAGTATTCCTAACATTACACAGTAATATTTTCTTTCTGTTTTTACTTCCTTAAATTTTCATTCATTTGAAAGCCTTTTAACACAATTCTTTAAAGGATTCTCAGCATTTAAACAAATGAAGTTAATCACACAATAAAAGTTCTATTTTCGTTTTAATAAAATTATACGTCTCTTTTCAGCTCGCCATCTATGATGCAAGTATTAGCCATATAAGTGTACTTCTATTAATGTAGCTGACTCAATTCTACGGGTTCATGTTTGACGTGTCTTTAATATGAATGGTAAAACATTTCAAAGCTGTAATAACAGCCGATACGAGAACGGAAATGTAATATTTCTGCTAATACATTTACTTATATTCCATTAAGTCTATTGATGTAGGAGCCTTTAAGATAAGACAACTTGTTTACAATAGATGTGTTTTTCACAGAGAATCTCAATTCACATTTTCAGTTACGATTGTTTTCCCTCTAAAACTTACGTTTTATCTTCCCGTTACTATCATGTTTGCGTTATTTCACTTCACTTGTTTTTTAACTTCATTTTCTCTTCTCCTTGAAATCTCCTTTGAATTCTTTCGCTGCTGGTGTCCGAAATCGAACAATAATAGGAAATGCGAAATGAATTTTTTGTTCACATTGTCGGAGGCCTTCTTTTATGTCTGCCTTCACAATCGAAATATCAAAAATATTCATTTCAGTTGTAGAGAAGATATGATTGTAACGTTAAGGCTATTAATATTTCAATTTTGAAGAATAAATGTATCCTTCACAAGTATCGCCATTTTCGATTGTTCCTTTTGATGTAAATTGAAGTATTTCTTTCTTTTGCTCTCTAACTTTGCCAACACTTTGCCCAAGAATAGCTATGAAACTTACCGTAAAAAAAAAAACCCGCCGTATAATGCACACCGGCACATAACTCGTACTTATACTTTCAAGGTGCATTTTTTAATTTTTAGGTATTTCCATCGTATAACGTGCACCTCTTTTTTAGAAAGAACCTGAAATGTATGTGTAAAATCTTCTTATGTTTTGAAGTCATTTATTCTAGGTATTATCCCAAGAATTTGAAAAAATAGTATACTTCTAGAACTACAGCCCTTTAAGTTCAATATGTATGTCATTTCCTTTAAATAAACAGTATTCCGATTTATGTAGAAGCCTAATTTTTTTTATGCTTATCTTTTCATTTTACTTTGAAAACTATCTTTTTTAATATTCGGCGTATAACGTGCACCCGTAAATTTCGATCTTATTTATTGTGTTAAAAGTGCGTGTTATAGACCGAATTTTACGGTATATACTTCATGTATATGCGTAAATGGTGCATAAATTATTTTAATAACAGAATATAAATGTTCATTTCATTTTGAACAGTGATATTTAAATTGAATTCATGAACAGAAGTATAATATAAGTTCAAATTACTTGATTTTTTAAATATCTTTCACTTCACACAAACGGATTGCATCAAATACTGTAATCAAATGAGTCGGAATGAAAAATCAGAAATTTAAATAATGGTTTTTTTCCCTGATAAATAAAGTATCTGATTATAAACCAGTATAAATGAATCAAATGAAGAGTTAGTCTGAAGCTAAATCATTTTTTCCTTCCTAATGGGATTACATGCCTTGCATTTCAATAGGATTATCAATATGATTTCGGGTGTCTGATGTAAAAATCATTGTGTGAGTATGTGTATGAGTGCATGAGAGAGGGAGAAATAAAGATTTTTTTTCTATTTCATTACCTATAGATCTAGGCAATTTTATTTACAAGATTCAAACACGATTCTTCTCCTATAAATTAAAACTTTTAATATTTTTTAAAAATTTTGTTTGTTTTTATTATCATAAAAATAATGTTAATTTAGGTCATTTTTAATCAGTTGACTCGTCACTACTCTTTTTTTCCTTTCTTATACTATTATTATTCAATTCGTTGAGAAAATGTTTCAGATGCTTATCAAATATGGAAGAGTATTCATTCTATTTAAGAAACATCAGAAATTTGCATCTTCCTTCCATCAAAAATTAATAATAGTAAAAATAATTATTCATAAAACAAAAACAAGTAATATAAAAAGAATTTCAATCAATTTCTATTTAGGTCCCCAAAGAAAAATGTTATTTTAGTTACTTTTTATCAAAAAAATAATTACAATTAATATAAATGTGTACATACATATTACAGAATCACAACATTAAGAGGCAATTAATTTTTATTAATTATCATTAAAGTATCATATTGTCATCCAAAACAATAGTGTATATAAAATTTCAGTTCAACTGAATGCTTTAAAACGTGAGAAGAAAAAACTTTTAGACCCAAGTCGCTAAAAATGAAGTCAACGTGGTTGTATCTGTAATTCTTAAATAATTCGTTTCGGTCAATTAATTTTAATTAATTATAGTTTAGATTATCGTATTGTCACCCAAAATATAAGTGTATAGAAAATTTCAGCCTGAATGAGCACTTTAAAATGTGAGAAAAAATCCTTTTAGAGACAAATCATCAAAATGTTCGCCAAGTCACCAAAAATGATGCCAACAGTTCCTGATGCCAACATTTGTAATTCTTTGAATAATTAGTTTTAATCATTAAATTTTTATTAATTATAAATAAATTGCCTTTATTGTGATCCAAAATAATCGTATACATAAAATTTCAGCTCAATTGAGCGCTTTAAAATGTATTTTATTAACGATTGAAAATTTGAACAAGTGTGAAGTAATAGTAGGAATTGAATAATAAACAAAATGACTATTTGAAAAGTTCTGCAGAATAAAAAACACAGCAGGAATAATTAGATTTTTTTTATTTTGAAATCCTTTAGCCATTTTTAATTTTTTAAATACAAAAGTACAACTTCTCATGAGTGGTGCATTAATGTCTAGCACAAATCGGGAATCAACATATAATACAGATTTCATTGATTATGTAACACTTAACAGCTTCATACTCAACAGAGATCAGGTTATTTCCGGTTCAAAATATAATAAAAACAGAAGCATTCGTACTCATCTTTCTCTCTCTCTCTCTCTGTCTCATTTTTTATAACACTTTCCATTCACGTCATAAAGCTCAGATTACTATCCTTTCTGAATGGTTAGTTTTATTTTAAAGGGTTGAAAACAGAGTCTAATTTAGCACATGTGTTGTGTTTGTTGTTATTTTTGGAATTCCTTACTAATCATTTGTGGGCTGCGGTCAACCACGAGTTTTAGGAAGATCTTAGCACTTAAGAGCAAAATTGAAAAATTAAATTTTTTTTTAATATTAAGAATATAAAAAAAAATCTAATTTCCAAAAAAGAGATTGACTGGAAATCTTTGATTTTATCTAACTTACAAATTTTCGAGAAATGAGATATAATAAATTCTAACATAACTTCTGTACTTAAATTATACCATCTGCATATGGAAATGATGGTTTATATGTTATTTTTTTCTAGTATTTTCATTTTAGGTCTCCTTTAAGTGATTTCATTGTCAAGCGCTTAACCTTCAAGTATTCATCTGGACCAGAGGAGCACACAAGGGGGGGGGTCCTGGGAGTCCGCCCCCCCAAAGCCCTTGATTTTTTTCCGATTGATTATAATTCTAAATACATTGTACGTAAAATTTAATTAAGTATTTGTTATTAATGATTAATTTTATTAATTAATGCTAATTATTTATTCAATAATTAGTTTTTACTGTTTTTTGTTCCCGAAAATTGACAAAATCAAAAGGAGCATGATACAAGAATGGTGAACTTTCGACCCCGGACCCCCTTGAAAAATTCATGTGTGCTCCACTGATCTGGACTCATCTTAACATATAAGCTGTTTTAAAAAATTATCTATATTCATCTTACCTATTAACAAAAATGGATCAAGTCTTTAAATAGATATGTTGAAGGTCGCGCTTTCTTCCTGTATGATAACGACTCTTTCAGAGTTTTCCCTTTCATTTTAAGTAGAACTTGCAGTTAAAGTAATTACTGAAGGATGAATATATACTTAATGCTCCAGAAAAATAAAAGAATGTATAGTGTACAAGAATCTCTGAAGACTGTCATAAATGAAAATATATCCTTCATTCAGCTGTTTTAATATCATTCTTCACACAAGTAAAATAAGGTAATTATAACTTTTTGAAGTGAAAACTTCTTTAGCCGCGTTGGGCACTTTTTGGTAGGGGAGAATATTATGGGTTCGCATTACCGAGACATGCTCATGACTGGCACACGCGCAGTGTGCTGTGATAGAACTATATGCGGCCACCCCTTGTTTTGGCCGCCCTCGTGCGCTGCACGCGCTACACACCTGCTGGGATCGACCCTGTCAACTACATAACCCCAAAGCGCAATATAGTCACTGCTGGTAACAGGAGTTTTTATGGGTTTCAAAAATATATAAAATTTAATTTCATCTTCAGAAAAACAAAACTATACACTTGTAAATCATTGGTAAGGCCCGTTCTCACATATGCTACAGAAACGAGGGCCGTGACCGAGAGATAAGAAGACTCTTGCTATATTTGAAAGAAGAGTCCTTAGAAGCATTTATGGATGTTTAAAATGTGATATTATATATTTGGAGAAGAACCAATTTAGAAATTTTTTAAAGAACCAGATATTTTGTTAAATCCATTGCAATAAAAGGTCAAAATGGGCAGGACACTTGATAAGTTTGGACGACAATCAAGTCTCGAAAAAGATCTTTGTGGCCAGACCATATGGTACACGAAAAAGATCTTTGTGGCCAGACCATATGGTACTCGAAAAAGAGGAAGACCAAGACTCAGGTGGATCGATTGCCTAGAAAAAGATCTGAAAACTAGTAATATTATAAACTGGAAAAGTCAGGCCAAGAACAGAGTAGCATAAAATGGAATTCTTTGAAAGTCCAAGGCACACCCTCGGTCCATTGAGGAAGGAAGGAAGGATTCACAGATTGCTAAATGCGTAATTTTCCAAAAATAGTAAAGTATATGTTTATTTCAGCAATAAAAACGCTTAGGATGAAAGTTTGTTTATTTAACTAACGTTACATTAGAGCGACACAAAAGGTTCAAGCAGCGAAATTCGCAATTCTAAACGAGGATTGATTGATTGAATAGTAACGGCGCATTGTTCAGCTACATGAGGGCTTTTGACGACGGACCACGTAATTTTGAACCATGGTCAAGTGACGTGGATGCCACCTGAGCTAGCACCCCATCATCCGAACTACCGCACCACACCAACGGGAGGACGTTTCAGCTCTCGTGCATCGCTGCCCTACACGGCAGATCTTTAGTGGTACTGGGCTCGAACTCGTGACAAGGCAAGCCACGATCCGATACCTATACCATTCGGCTACCGCGACCATTTCTAAACGAGAAGAATTACGAATCTTTATTTCTCGCCAAGATCAAAAGAACAACGCTAAAGTTACTGAAGAATGCATATGTATCATTAACACATGAGAGTCTAAGGAATCTTTTATTTCCTTTAATTGAGTGCCCATGGTAACAGAGCAGTCATGATTGTGGGTTCGAGTCCTGGTGCTACTGAAGACCCCAAATGTATAGGGGATGTTTCCCGTTAGATGTGTAGAGGCCCAAATTTTTCCCTTTTGTATGGTGTGGAAGTTTGAAGAGTAGGGTATCAGCTCAGGTGTCGTCCTTGGCACTTGACCGAAGTTCAGAATTACGGAGTCCGTCACCAATAACCCTCGTGTTGCTTTGAATTGCATCGCAAATAAATAATCAATTTCCTGATCGGGAATAATTAAGCTTTTAATTCTTTTTTTTAACGGCAATTTTCTTAAAAATACCGGTGATATATTTTTCATGAATAAGAATCAATCTCTTTGCTTAAGGTATCCGACTACGTTCGGAAACGTGATTTTAAAAAGGCGCATAAATGGATAATATTTATGATATTTAGTGTCACTTGGATTAGAAAACGTATATAAAATTATTTTAAGAATATTATTACAATAAAAAATTATTTAAATACAATATTTTGGCAAAAAATTAACTTAGAATAATCTTTTTTCAAAATGATCTCCTTTGGTGAAAAATGCTTCTATTATAATGATATTTTGCCTGTATATAGCTCAGACCTCTGTACAGAGGCTCAACTATGATTTTTGAAACATTCACATTATTTTCAGAGTTACAACCCATTGAAATAATTATCGGCGTTTTTTTCTTAACATTCCTCCCCTTTGTTGACCTAAAACATAGATAAACCCACTTCTAAGTTATATATTTCAAAAATTCTTGTTAAGACTCTGTAGATAGGTCTGAGCTATATACAGGCAGAATATTATTACAATAGAAGCATTTTTCACAAAAGGGGAATATTTTGAAAATTGGTCATTCTATGTTCATTTTTTGTCAAAATATTGCATTTAAATAATATTTTATTGTAATAATATTCTTAAAACAATTTTCTGTACATTTTCTAATCTAAGTGACACTATATATCATAAATATTATCCATTTATACGCTTTTGCAAAATCACAGTTCCGAACGGAGTCGGATACCTTAACATTCAAATATATGCTGCTGGTCTCAAAATGGAGGCATGATCAACATATAGCGTCAATATAGTAGTTCAATGAGTTAAGCATTAAAACTACGTAAACATACAGAATATTCTTTGAAATAACGGATATGTTAAAACAGTTAGAAAAATAATAAATAAAAAAAATAATAATTCTCGTATTGATGTAACTGATCATAAAATTTGTAAAAATCTTTAATATAAATAGATGTGAAATTTGCGTAAGTGTTCGATCATATTTGAAATTTGAGAAAATACGATTATATATATATTTATATCTATCAAATTTGTGTCTGAAATATCTTAAGACAAACTTTAACCTAAATAAAGAAATTAAGATTCCATTAACTTTATCTCAATGAAGAAAATATTTTATTCAATTTTTTTAGCTCACTTTTTTATCACAATTATATTTTTGAGATAATTCTCTTTAAATTCGCGACTCGAATAATAAATTCCCTGCAATATTACTTAGGTATCCGACTACGTTCGGAACCGTGATTTTAAAAAAACGCATAAATGGATAATTTTCATGATATTTAGTGTCACCCAGATTAGAATACATGCATAAAATTGTTTTAAGGACATTTTGACAAAAAATTTATTTAAATATAATATTTTGGCAAAAAATTAACTTAGAATAATCTTTTTTCCAAATGTTCTCCTTTTGTGAAAAATGGTTCTATTATAATAAAATTTTGCCTGTATATAGCTCAGACCTCTCTACAGAGGCTCAACTAGAATTTTTGAAAAATTCCCATTATTTTCAGAGTTACCACCAATTGAAATAATTATTCGCGTTTTTTTCTTAAAATTGCTCCCCTCTGTTGTCGTAAAATATGAATAAACCCACTTCTAAGTTATATGTTTCAAAAATTCTAGTTGAGCCTCTGTACAGAGGTCTGAGCTATATACAGGCAAAATATTATAATAGAACCATTTTTCACAAAAGGAGAACATTTGGAAAAAAGGTCATTCTAAGTTAATTTTTTGCCAAAATATTGTACTGAAATAGATTTTTTTTTGTCAAAATGTCCTTAAAACAATTTTATGCATATATTCTAATCTAAGTGACACTAAATATCATGAAAATTATTCCTTTATGCGCTTTTAAAAATCGCGGTTCCGAACGTAGTCGGATACCTTAAGCATAATATGTATTAAATATTACGTATTTAATAAGAAATGAATGAGATCGTGAAATGAGAAATGCTGTGAGTTTTTGGAATTTATTGTAATTAGTATAGTACCGTGTAACACAAACACACACACAAAACTTGAGAAATTCGTTATATTTGAGCTTAATTATCAGTCATTTATGAATTACAAAATAATCCACTCAAAATTTAAATTATTATCTTACTTCAAGAACTGGCCTACTAATATTCTGGTGGAATGACTGTCTTTTACCAAGATGAGCTCTGAATGTAAATTATAGTTTTGTACACACTCTTGACTGCTAACAATACTAAATAATAGTAAAGGCCTTCTGCTCAGAGAAATGTGAATAAATAACTTGAGAAGTACGCAGGAAATTTCAAATGCGGTTTTAAATTATTTGTTCTTTATTTTCTACTGTAAACATCACTTCACAAAAAATGGTCAAACTGTCCTCTTCTGTTTGTATAAATGGGCTTTTTCACATACATTTGACACTGAGTGGCACTGAGTTCGCATAATTTGCACCTTTGTCTTATGAATCTTTTATCTTGACCTTGCAAGAATAATTTTAGTTTTTAACAGCTTTTCAACAGGTTATGTCTGAAATTTCAATTTGTTGCAATAACCTTCTAAGAGATTTCTTATGAAAATCTAAAAAGATAAGTTTTAGTGTTTTTCCAAAAGTATTTGGATATGTAAACCTGCTTCTATACGGTCTGCTTCTTAAAAAAGCGAGGATGAGAAAGGTATTTCTAAACTACTATTATAATTTTTCGACTTAAATTCAATTTATTTTTAAAACATGTTATCAAATTTTAAGGCTTCGCATTTTAAAATAAATTTAAATGGCCAAGTATCATTGCTCTGGAGCAGCCTTTCCTAACCGGTAAGAAACTTTGAGGGGGTCTGCAAGAAAAAAAGTTGTATTTTAGAGGTCCTAATAAAACAAAGGATTGACGATAAAATATTGATAAAGTAATTTAATAGTAAAAATGAAATAAATCTTAATGTCAAATCAATCTAGAAATTCCTGGTTAGGAGACATTCATATACTTTATGTAATCTTTAGTTAAGACAGTGCATCTCAAACTTTCAACATTTGCGACCCTATTTTCAGTCACAATTTTCCTCGCCCCCCCCCATACAATAACAATGCATTACTGAATGCAATAATAATGTACTCTGACGATAAAGCTACAATATGACTTTAATTATAAACCGTACAAATTATCATGATAATATTAAATTTTGTGTATAATTTTGAACATGACAAGTCCATGGAGTCGCTAGTAATTATTAAACTTGCTTTTAATTTAGTATTGATACATTAATTATCAAATACCTTGTGCAGTATACTGATACATTTAAAACTTCAGTATAAATGCACATTTTATTTTTTATTATGGGAGAATATATTTTGTTTTGATTCCTTTTAATAAATTAATAACCATTTTATAAAACTTTTATTTCCGACTTTTCGATGTGCTCGCGCCCTTCACTTCGAGTAATCACGGCCCCTAGGAGGACACGCCTCACAGTTTGAAAAACGCTGGGTTAAGGAGAAAAGAAAATTCTGTCAGAAAATTATCGAAGAAGAAATCAATATGTTAACTCCAACTAACCTAGAAAAAGTCAGTCAAAGGTTTAACCTTTTATTTTACCCATAATGAGTAATCGGTGTCGTTATATTTAAACTTTATTGTTTGTGTTATTGAACTTTTTAATATTCTAGTTCGCTAAGTACTATAAGTAGAGGCAACTCCTTGGGTGAGCAATGGTGCAGCTGAACCCATCTCCTCTCTTTTCCAAAGATAAAACATTAACTTCCCGTCCATTAAATTCTTTTATTTTACACTTTTCTTTATAGTATTAAATTTTTGATGCTTGTAAATTTCAAAAATTTATTTATATGTATTACATATACGGATGAGGGGGGAAAGGGAACTACACACTTAACATTAGGACTTTAGGAGTGCTCCAGAGAAAAAACGATTAGAGATCCTTGTTCTGGAATGAAGGGGGGCAATCTTTTTTTGGAAAGAGTGCCACTATTTGAGAAAAAAAAATGGGCGTGCCACTTCCAACTTTTCTAACAAACAAACAAAAAAAGATGAAAATGAAAAAATGTTATTTGTAGTCTTATTATGGGATTTTTACGCAAATAGCACTTATTTAATGCAAGTCCATGTAGTCGAAATTTAAAAATAATATAATAAATGAGACAAAAATACAAACTTAGGTTTTATTGTTAAAAAAACTTTTTACAAGTTCACTCAGTTAGGTGAGGTATAAAATAAAAATAAGTATCTTGAAGCATTTAATTCTAAATAATTATTAAACAGTCAGTACTCTTTCAGTAATTCTTTCCTTTTTTACCAAGTCATCTATATTATCATTAGCTCTTGAAGATGCTTTCCTAATTACGATATATTTTAGGAGCATTTCAGCTAGTTTTGAATTAAATTTATTTTACTAATTTTTTTTAAATAAATTTATTTGCAAAACTCCTCATGCTCTACATTGCATAACATGAGACTTACAGACGTAAATGGTAACATCATTATAAAATTTAAACCAAAATTAAAAATACATTTAAGAGACATATATAAAATAAAAGAAAGAGAAGAAATACACAAATATAAAGAATATTATATTTACTAAGTTCATAACAGAAAAAATTTATTCACAAGCATATTTTGATTCAAATTTTGAGGTTTTTGTTTGGAACAACCCTATTTGAATAAAATTAGAAAAAAAATGAATATGTATTACTTACTTTTCAATTTTTAAAAGTATTTTACAGTAAGTCTTGGCGTGCTACTATTACAACTCCACCGTGCCACACTGTGGCACGCTTGCCGCGGTTTGGCCACCCCTGTTCTAGAACAAGGGTGTCCAGCACGCGGCCCGCCAATACGTAAATTGCGACCCACCAACTATTTTTTTAAAAAATTTTAAATATGAGATTTTTAAAGTTTTTTTCATTTTGAAATTTATTTGAGGGGAAATTTATATATATATATATACAATGTATTTGCCTGTTACCTGTTCTTGTTTTAAAATAAATCCTTTTTGATAAAAGAAATGTCCTTTAGATTAAAATAGATTTAAATTTTATCAAACAGTTACATTTGATTTTACTATAGTAAAATACTTTTTTAATATATTTCGAATTGCATTATGCATATTCTTTACTATGGATGCTATATGATTCTCTGTGTGTGCGACTTTCTTTCTCCTCCTCCTTTTGTGTTTGGAGTGCCCAAAAAGTAAGAGGCAGTCAGAGATGTTTTTTAAAATTTTAAAAAATATATTCAGGACGGTTAAGATAAAGGACAATATATACTTATTCACTTGCAAATGACAGCACTATCAATTTTCAACAATGAGTAACGAAAGATCAATTCAATAGGAACACCGTAACTTTCAAAAAAATGGCAACACACACTGTAATATTTTAAACATTATTTATCATTGCATTATTATATTATCTAAACATTATTTCATTATCTATGTCTACGTACATGAACAATAATGAAAACAATAATAATAATTCATTCTGTTTTAAATTTTTACTCCAATAAGTGTTTTTTGTTTTCAAATCTGATATAAAGGTACATATTTTTATGTGCAGCCCGCGAGACTATAATGTTTTTCCGAAATGGCCCGCAAGGTCATTTGGGTTGGACACCCCTGTTCTGGAACACAGAATCCCAAATTGGTTCTTACAAACCCCTGGGGGTTCATGTCAACTTGAAATTAATTCGGAGATGAGTGGGCAAAGGTAGGGGATCCACAAAAGGCTTAATATAACGTAAAATATTTGTGATCCATTTCTCCATTTTTATGAAAGCTAAATTTCTCATTATTTTTACGCTTTAGGAAATTTTGGTGCAAAATTTAAAAATTTTAGAGTAAAATTTTATAGATAGGTACATAAAATACAAGAAATGGCAAGCGTCGCCCGGTGGAAATTGAGCCGATAGCGGGTGCGGCCGTCTGAGTGGTCGAGGTTTAAGTAGGAACGAAATCCCCCGTCGCTACATGCAGTAACTTGCAATGAAATGCAATAACATGCAATAACTTGCTACATGCAATAAAAAAGCCACGCATCTAGTCAAAAACTTAATTTTGTTTTGCGTATGATCCCAGAATGTGAAGAGAATGCAGCAAACTCTGTTTTGAACAAAAAACAGAATTATTCTTTGTATTTTTAGTTGCTTAAGTAAGTTAGTAAGTATTAAAAATGCACAATTGACATCTTATACATAAACTTATTAACCAAAGTTATACTTTTGTTAAAGTTAATTTATGAAATAGCTTTATTATATAATATTTATCAATATCATTTCCATTTTTATTTATAATTTTCAAGACATCAAAATTGTTTGTAATTTTTTTGTGTATTGCAATAAAGTTTTTCATCTGGGGGTTCATGGTCAATTTTTTTTACATAACAAAGGGTCCACGAGAACAATAAGTTTAGGAACCAAACTTCTAGAGAAGGGGTGTCAAACTCATGGCCCTCGGGCTGCATGGGGCCCACAACGAACACTTTTGTGGCCCAGCCAGTATATCGGCACACAATAATATGTAATAAAAAAATCAAAATTTCCCCCAATATTGAGGAATGATAGTAAAGGACGTAATGAAGTGTCAGGACGTAACATTAAATTTTTCTGATTATTTGTTTATGTTTATTATAATGTATTATTCGAAATAAATTTACTTTTCAAGGAATATTGATTTTTCTTGCGGACCACCTAAAGTTACACTTTGTTTACTTGGCCCAAGTTAGACTTTAAGTTTGACACCCCTGTTCTAGAGAGAATGCAAACATTCTGAATATTTGGTCGTGATATTAATCATTCCTTTATCAAGCCTTTCACGAAAATTCATAATCACCATGAACAAACAGTGGCGCACACAAGGTGAGTGTCGTAGGGGTCCGGACACCCCCCCTCCCCAATAGCCTTAGATTTTTTTTCGACTGATTATAATCCTATGTATATATTACCTAAAATTGATTAAGTACTCGTTATTAATAATTAATTTTGTTGATTAATGCTAATTATTTATTCAATAATTAGTTTTTTATTGTTTTTGTTCCCGGAAATCAACAAAATCAAAGGAAAATTTTTTGCGGTATATTGAAGCATGATACCAAAATGATGGACTTTTTCGACCCTAGACCCCCCCTTGAGAAATTTTTGTGTGCGCTACTGTGAACAAAATATAACATTCGAAAAAATAAAAACTCTATTCACTTGTTCATATTTTTAGCAATTTTCCAATAATCATCGGAAAAGCAACTTGAAAAGGCATAAGACCTTTGTTTTCTTGATGTAGTATAAAAATCAAAAGTGCAAAAATAATTTTTATAAGTTTCGGAAACTGATAGATTAACTATTAAGAGTTGACCAATATTGATTCTCAGAATTAATTAGTCACTTTAACCCTCATTTTCCCTTTTATTCTTTTTTCAAATTTAGTGAAACAGAGAGAAAGTTTTTTTTTTATATAATTTATAAATGACGTAGTATTAGAAAGTTGAATTGCTTCTAGAACAGTTAGCCTGAATAATCTTTCAGGGGCTGGCGTTAAGCGATAAGCTTTGTTGTGTAGCCATGGGAAACCATTAGAGCCATAATATTTTCAAAACAATCTTTAATTTTGCTTAGTTCTGATTCTCATACTTTGAATAATGTTAAGAAAAGCATCTTATCGTCGTCCGATAGTAACTTACGTAAATGCACGAATCTAAAAAACTTTTCGATGTTGTTGTTGTTTTTAACAAAGAAGAAAATCTCTGGATAAAAAGACCTTAAAATACAACGGCCTAAAACATTGGAAATATGTCTTGAAATATTACTTAAATAAACAATATCATAAACGTTTAACTTATTTTGTACTGATGTATGAAAGTAGATCTATATTCTCTATATAATCGAAAAAGTATAAGTATTATTTTTCTAAAACAGAAGAATTCTGAAATATTTTTAGTAACCCAAGTGGATTTTTAAAAAAAAGCAATTGATTTATCATATAAGTTAAAATGTTGTGGTAATTTTAATGGCAAAAAAATAGTAATTTCATTGAAAGTTAAGGAAAGCAACAAATTACTAATGAAATTGGTAAAATAACTACTAGGAAAAATATCCATATACCTCCATGCTTAAAAATTCCTTTTCTTTTCTATATTTATTAATTCAATAATTGCAATTCAGAGCTGAGAATTTATATATATATATATATACATGTACATAAATATAAACGAAAATATAAAAATAAACAGATAGTTATAAACCTAAGATAACTAAAATTAGGAAGAAGGCACAGTAGTACAATGACAAACTCCTAAACATATATATATATATATATATATATATATATATATATATATATATATGAACAAGAATCTATATTTATCAAGTAAGCATAAGTAGAATTTTTTTTTAATAATAACGCTTACTATATACATAGAACAAATTGTTATGCTAATCAATACTCATTAGGAAAAATTATTCTAGAAAATTGTATTGTTTCTAAAAGATAAGACAAAATAAGAACTTCCGTACACACGACTCATAAGAACTTAAATTAGGAACACTCGTACACACAGGCACATAATTTCGCACTCAAATACTAACATACAAAATGTTTGGCCCCTTTTAATTCATATTAACGAGGCAAATACATTATTAAAAAAGTAATTATACATACATAATCATAAATATATCATTAAAAAACATGATAAAAACAATATTTTAGTCATTCTCAGTCCAATAATTCATAAATAATCTGAGAGATTTTTGAGTAAATTACTACAAAAAAATTTACTGAGTTACGAACGCAACAGAACAGAAAGATAAGAGAGGAAATATAAGAGAATCCTTATTTTCTTCCACTATAAAAAATGAATCTGTAATTTCTTTAATTAACTTGATGTTAAAAAAATTATAAAAAACATCACACATAAATTAAACCCCTGATAGAAAACAGTTTTTATGAGGGATTTCTGAATACTTTAATCGAATGATGACGTCTTAAAATAGATTTGAAAATAAGCCTAGGACATCTCAGAAGCTGAAACGTCCGAAAAGCAGCTATGGATGTGAAATCCTGCAGTGATCTTTATGTTAATTTCTAAGCGCTATTGACCAAAATCAGAATGTAGCAACAGTATTAATGAAGAAAACAATGTTCATACAAGAACTAAATGGTTCTTTTGATTCAGAAACTTATTAACAAAACTCTGAACTTTATGGATGTAGCAAAGTAAACTACTGTTAGAAGTAAAGAGAAAAGTCAACCAAATATATGTAAAGGGTGTTTTTTTAGAGGTATAGAACTTTAAATTGCAATAAAACAACGATGTATAATTCGATTGACATGATTTTTTTTTTATTCGAAAGATAATCTTGTGGCATTACATTTTAAATATGATCAAGCAAGGCGTAGATTCGTCGAATGGGCCCAAAACGAGATTGCCGTTGTTCCTGATTTTCATCAGCGAATTTTGTTTAGCGATGAAGCGCACTCTGGTTGAATGGCTACGTCAACAAACAAAACTGCCGCATTTGGAGTGAAGCTAATTCACAAGTGTATGTCGAAACACCGTTACATCCAGAAAAACTGACTGTTTGGTGCGCTTTATGGGCTGGTGGAATCCTTCTTCAAAAACGATGAAGGCCACAACGTTACAGTCAATGGTGATCGGTATAGAGCCATGATTACTAACTTTTTCATTCCTGAATTGAACAATCATGATGTCCAGGAGCTGTGGTTCCAACAAGACGGCGCAACATGCCACACAGCTCGTGCCACAATCGATTTATTGAAAGACACGTTTGGTGACCGCCTAATTTCACGTTTTGGACCTGTGAATTGGCCTCCGAGATCTTGTGATTTAACACCGCTAGACTATTTTTGTGGGGCTATGTAAAGTCATTGGTCTATGCGGATAAGCCACAAACGCTTGACCATTTGGAAGACAACAACATTCGCCGTGTTATTGCCGATATACGGCCACAAATGTTGGAAAAAGTCATCGAAAATTGGACGTCCAGATTGGACTACATCCGAGCCAGCCGTGGCTGTCATATGCCAGAAATCATATTTAAAATGTAATGCCACAAGATTATCTTTCGAATAAAAAAAAATTCATGTCAATCGAATAATACATCGTTGTTTTATTGCAATTTAAAGTTCTATACCTCTAAAAAAAGAACCCTTTATTTACCGTATTTATTCGAATCTGAGCCACCTACGATTCTAAGCCACGCCCCAAATTCACAGGAAATTTTTGTGAAAAATTAAAAATAGTGTAAAATCGTTTATCGAGGCATCCAATTTTACGAAAATAAAATTAATTTAATATGAGACCTAATAAGAAATGAATAAAAATTGGTTATTTTACCAGTA
Organism: Trichonephila clavipes; assembly: GCA_019973935.1. Classification (NCBI taxonomy): domain Eukaryota; kingdom Metazoa; phylum Arthropoda; class Arachnida; order Araneae; family Nephilidae; genus Trichonephila; species Trichonephila clavipes. Next base: position 329,811 of record BMAU01021135.1, read on the forward strand.
TTATAAACTTTTAAATACATACATGAACCTCTAATTGCCCCATCTAATGAATATTTTTTTCCTTCGATTTTAAGCCGCGCCCGATTTTCAGTAGGGTTAACATCGGAAAAAAGGGGCTGCTTGGATTCGAGTAAATACGGTAAATAGGGTAAATAATATGAAGGCTATAACTAAAATTTAACTCATGTTTAAATCTAAATAAGGACTCGGTGTATCTTAGTCAGCTACTAAATAAAATGAGAGAAGTGAGATTATATCTTCTGTTCAAGGCATGAAAACTCAACAAGTACTATTTTCTACTTAAATTCGCCCTTCCCAGTGCCTTAAAGAGGAATATTGTTCAGTGTTTAATGTATCCGAACACGTTGAAAATGACGAAATTCGGTCAAGACAGATGTTTTTGTTTTCTCTTTTATTGAAGAGAGCCATCCTTTGGCTTTACAAAACATATTTTGTTTTGTTTCTACTCTACCTAGAGGCCAAGTTACAATCAATTTTATTGAGTTAGAAAAACCGGAAGTGGGTCTTTGATCTACCAGAAGTGTGCATTTAAATTACTCGAAATCTATCATGGCGAGTCTGATTACTCAAAATATTACATATGTATTTCTATAACACTTTTTGAACCTGATATTTATGCTATTTTCTAGAGAATGTACTAAAATATTGCTTATTGTATGAATATTTTTTGAGTTAGGGCTTGTTATTTGAATAATGGTCTCATAAAGAATGGGATTTTTCTTATAATGTTTACTCAATCAACTCTAAAATTTTCAAATTTTAATAAAACATTAAAATTTTAGTACATTCTCTAGATAAATGCATCTAGATTGTTTTGGTAATACTTTTACTGCTATAAGTTTATTACCTTTTTCTTTAATTGCTTTGAAGTTTTACAAAAATGTTGCTAAAATTTCACTTATAATTGTGATTTCTGTGAAACTTAGGCAATTTATTTTAAATATTGTTAGTTAAATATTAGTATTTATTGGTATTCAGTCCTAAAAAAACCTTTATAATGTTTAAATATGTTATTTTGTTAAAAAGTGTTCCGAACGTGTTCGGATACCTTAAAGAGGAATATTGTTCAGTATTTAAAAACTATTTTTACGTCCTAATTTTGGAAGAAAAAAAACTAATGTAGCGGGCTGATGCGCCTTAAATCTATCGATGCTGAGACGCGAAGTTTCGTTGGAATGCTGGGGGAGGCTCTGCTATTTCTTTGGAATGAGGGGTGAGTTATGGTGACCTTAGCATGGTTGAGGAGGGGTGATTTTAACTGCCCATCTTCGGGTCCATCGCGTTAGACACAAGTGGTCTTCAAACTTTTTCAACTCATGGAATCTTTAGAACAGGGGTGTCCAGCCCAAATGACCCTGCTTCGGAAAAGCATTATAATCTCACAAGCCGCACATAAAATATGTATCTTTATATCAGATTTTGAAACAAAAAACATTTATTGGAGTGAATATTTAAAACAGATTAAATTATTATTATTGTTTTCATTATTTTCCATGTATACAGACATAGATAATATAATAATGCTTGTATAATATAATAATGCAATGATCAAATAATATTTAAAATATTACAATATTGCCATTTTCTTGAAAATTACGGTGTTCCTATTGAATTGATCTTTCGTTACTCATTGTTGAAATTTGATAGCGCTGTCATTCGCAAGCGATTAAGTATACATTGTCCTTTATCTTAACCATCCTGAATATTTTTTTTTTAAATCTTAAAAAACATCTCTTACTGCCTCTTGCTTTTAGGGCACTCCAAACAGAAAAGAAGGAGGAGAAACGAAAGTCGCACCCACACAGAGAATCATGTACTATCCATAGTAAAGGATATGCATAATGTAATTCTAAATTTATTAAAAAAGTAATTTTCTATAGTAAAATCAAATGCAACTGTTTGATAAAATATAAATCTATTTTAATCTAAAGGACATTTCTACTATCAAAAAGGATTTATTTTAAAAGAACAGGTAACAGGCAAATACATTGTATATATATATATATATATAAATTTCCCCTCAAATAAATTTCAAAATGAAAAAACTTTAAAAATCTGATATTTAAAAAAATTTTAAAAAGAGTCGGTGGGCTGCAACTTACGTACTGGCGGGCCGCGTGTTGCTGCTTTAGAACTATGAGATGTTTTTCATGGAACCCCATTCCCCACTCACACTTAAAAGAATATATCTTAAAATAATATTTAAAGTAGATCAATATGTTATAGGTACTTTATGCAGACAATCGAAACAAGTAATATAAAAAAAATTTTAGTCAATTCCTACTTAGGTCAACAAAGAAAAATTTTGTTTTAGTTACTTTTTATTAAATAATTACAATTAATATAAATATTATATTCATATTTATATTAATTGTTCATTGTTTAATTTTAATCAGTTATAAATAGCATTAATTCTTCACTTAGAATATAGTAGTTAACACAGTATTCTATTGCTTAAGCCTAACTTTTCAAATATTGGATTTCCAGATTTATTAAATCTTTAAAACTTTAATGTGATGTTTACAAACTTCACTGCAGAATCTTCTAGTGTACTAAAAGGTTAATTTTTCTGCGTAAATCTTCACTACACATCTGTTAATAAAAATGTTTCAGTGTTAAGCCTTTGAAATATTATGGTAAAACTCAGTAGCGCACACAGGAATTTTTCAAAGGGGGCTCCGGGGTCGAAAGTTCACCATTCTTGTATCATGCTCCTTTTGATTTTGTCGATTTTTGGGAACAAAAAACACAGTAAAAAACTAACTAATGAATAAATAATTATCATTAATTTATAAAATTAATCATTAATAACAAATACTTAATTAAATTTTACGTATTAAAATTTACTTAGAATTATAATCTATCGGAAAAAATTAAGGGCTTTGGGGAGGGGGTCCAGACCCCAGGACCCCTTATGTGCGCCACTGGTAAAACTCTATTGTTAAACTCCATCTTCATTATGTGAACCCACTTTTAGTTTTCAATCATTTCTTGTGGAAGATCGACTTGATCGCTCCAAACTCTTGATGGTTGAGATTGGATTCCCTTGGAAGAAATCGTTCTAAACAAAGGAATAAAAATGAACCCCAGAAACGATTAACCAAAAATAAAAACAAAACGTTTTAAGAACAGGTTGCAATATCTTAACCAAAATTTCTGGATTTTGTTCAAAGTAAGTTTTGAAGAATTTCTAAAACTTAAAAATATGGTGAGAGAGAACACCTATATAGTACCGTAAATCCTATAAAATATTAATCTATTAAATAACTCGAGTTGTATATAAAAACAAGTTTCAAAATGAAAATTTTGGAATTATTTCACTCAGCAGAGGTAATGATTGATAAATTAAATTGTAGTCCAAAACAGAGATAAAAGAAATCAAATAGCCTAAAATCATTGCCCTTTACGATTTCAAAACTTTGTTACAATTGCAATGTATTATGTGTCTGTATCTGCTTTAAGTCCAATTGTAGGATGAAGGTTAAAGCTTCATTTTACATATAGTAACAAAAGTTGCTAAGATCTTTATTTTATTGTTATAAATAAAAATATTAAAAATAACGAAAACAATTAAAAATGCACTACATAACGTTAGGTAGATATAAATAGCATTGGACGGTTTTAAATCAGTGTTTACTGAAATATATTGATTGTTACTCAAATTGATGGCAAGAAAATTCAATTTTGTATCATTGAAATGAGTATAACGTTGCTTTGTCAATAACCATATACACTGGTGCGCAAAACTTAAGCAACAATGTAAAAATTTAGCAGATAGCCATGAAATTGCAGAAAAGTAGGTCTGAAGATCAGTACAGTGAACAAGTAAGTCAGTAGAAACGTCATGCGTATGCAAATATCAGGAACCAAACGTCAGAAGCGACGTGAGCGTACGCAAAACGCGTGATGTCGGCGCTCGCTGCTCAACAGTAGAATAAAATGAAGGACGGAGACGCAATTCAACATATTCGTTGCAAGTGCCAGTGAGTCAGTTCGTGAAATATGGCTAGAAGAAATCACCTGGACGACTTCACACGTGGAAGAATGATCGGAAAGTTGGAGGAGGGGCGTACCGTCACCAGTGTATCTGCAGAGTTCGGAATCAAAAAAAGTGTCGTTTCGCGCGCTTAAAAAGCGTTCCAAACCACAGGTACAGCTGTTAGAAAGATTGGTGGTGGCCGCCCGAGGACGACAACTGCAGGGGATGACCGATATATAATCCTGCAGGCGAAAAGAGGTCGACGACAGTCATCAAGCGTCATTGCTCAGCAACTCTCTACAGCAACGGGGTGACAAGTGTCGCGGTTTACTGTGGCCAGACGCCTTCACAAAGGGGGCCTATTCGCCCACCGTCCTGAACGCTGCCTCCCGTTGAAAGTTGACCACCGACGCCACCGTTTACAGTGGTGCAGGGAGCACAAAAACTGGACAACTGATCAATGGAGCCGTGTCCTCTTTACGGATGAGAGTCGGTTCAGTACCAGAAGCGATTCTCAACGCGTTTTGATTTGGAGAGAGATCGGGACACGGTTTTATACCAGTAACATCAAGGAAAGACACCTTTACGGTGGTCCTGGAGTTCTTGTCTGGGGAGGCATTATGCTGAACGGGTGAACTGAGCTCCACATTTTCGATAGAGGGTCTGTAATCGGGGATCGCTATTGTGAGGAGATACTTCTTCCCCATGTGCGTCTGTTCCGAGGTGCCATTGGCCCAGACTTCATTTTTATGGATGACAATGCACGGCCACATCGGACTCTTGCTGTTGAGGAGCTGCTGGAAAGTGAAGATATCACTCGAATGGATTGGCCAGCGTACTCCCCAGATTTAAATCCCATCTAACATGTGTGGGATGCTTTGAAGAGACGTGTTGCAGCACGCTTACATCATCCGGAGAAGACCCAACAACTCAAACATATGCTGATTGAAGAATGGGTACTCTTACCGCAAGAAGTGTTGCACCACAGCTGGTTCTGAGTATGCGGAGACGGTGCGAAGCAACCATTGCAGTGAGGGGAAGGCATTTACCATATTAAGGAACATCTGCTTGTTGTTCTTCCTGTTGTATAGGCCATCATGAGTCACGATACTATGCGTTCAATAAAGCTTGTTTTTGTTTGATTCCATACCGTATGCATTGTATTCCTTTTTCAGTGCCGATGCTTTCGTCATTCTTTACGTACATAATACTCTCCCTCATTTCTGAATTTCATGTCTCTCAGAGGATTTTTCGTGAAGTTATGGCAATAAACCCACCTGTTGCTTAAGTTTTGCACACCAGTGTATATTTCAAAAGCAATTGATTCACCAAAAAAAAAATCCAGTAAAAACATACACGCTAGCGTGAATAGCATAAAATTCGCAAAATTACTTTACACGTTTGCTTAATATTCCGTCTTGATGCATTGTATTGAATATACTCCTTTTTTTTCCTGCTTACCATTTTAAGAGAAAATAGCTAAATTATTTCACGGAAATATTAACTGTTTTTGTGTGAACTTTAAAATTGTTTTGTTCCAAGCAAATTTAATCTTTATCTTTAACTGTCCTTTTTTTTCAGTGTCATCTTTTTTTTTACTCATTTTTCTTCACGAAATTCAAATGAATCTAAAAAAATTTCTCTTTCAGAACACCTAATCGCGTTCCGCATCAAATAGCGTCGACAAAGAGATATACAAAATAGCTCGCTTTAACTTTTTTCTTTTATTTCGTTTTCTGTTTTAATACACTGTGGAATAAATACTATTTGCTTTAGCTGATTACGTCATAGATAACTATTTTTCCTGTTGTGTCCCTAATAAGAAATCAGCTTCCTTACTTGATGCGAAAAAATAGGACACAGACACGAAACTCCATTTTTGGCAGAAAATATGCACTAATATTAATTTAAGCTCGTGTGATTATAATACTACATACGTCTTTGTTTGCTTTACTATCTCCTTAAATTTTGAGGCATCCTTTTGGGACACAATTATGTAAAATTAAGTCATTATTATACAATATGCTGATTATAATATAAGTAATTATAAATTTTTTGTCTGAAATTTTTTTGTCTCATTTAAAGTCTTTTTTTTTTTTATTTGCTTACACTAGGTAAAAAGGTAACCTCGATTACAGAACACTAAATAACTAACCAACTTAAGTGCAAGAAAATGACATTTAGTTGTAGTACACAATGTCACGGGAGTAGACTGTGGGGAAGTAAACAGTCAGTATGAGTCATCTCACCTGACAAGGGCATGAATGGGACGTTAAGAGCGATTATTTTCGCACCTGTTTTCGAGAAGAGTATCTAGGGTGGAATGCGGAAAGCCCCCTTCCACCTGTCTCATAATTCTTTTTCCCCCACCCCCAATTTTGTAAAAGAAACTCGTTGGTTGCTTTGGAATTTCACTCCTTAAACACTTAATAGGAGTACTGCTTTCAACAAATCGATAATGTCACCAGTAGAATTTTCCCAGAAACGACTCAAAGCTTTTCATAAACGTTTTACGTTTAAGTTTTTCATATGGACTTTCTGAAATATAAATAATTATACTTTGCTCTTAATTTAATTTTTTTCTTATAGATAGATAGATAGATAGATAGATAGATAGATAGATAGATAGATAGATAGATAGATAGATAGATAGATAGATAGATAGATAGATAGATAGATAGATAGATAGATAGATAGATAGATAGATAGATAGATAGATAGTCTTATTCTCTACAAACAAGAGATAACATCCAACAATCACATTCGAACAACACATAGACAGTAGGAAAATCACACAATGAAGGACACATGAGTAACTGAGATTAAAAGTTATAAAATGGATGCTGCAGAGTATTATAAACATTGCTGACTTAGGACAGCTATTATATAAAAAAAATTATATAAAAGAGGGCGTAACGGAGATGTGATTAGGGTTCCCCTGTAAAGTCAGGTTTTGAGCCCCAAGCCGGATCTTACAAAGGGTATATACTTGGAGTCAATCAGGCTTGGGGCCGCCTCCCGCAATGCGGGGGTGTACGTTACGCCACTGATATATATATATATATATATATATATATATATATATATTTAGTGCCAGCTGAATTAGAACATACATATAAAAAATTTTTGAGAATATTATTATAAAATGCAATTTAATTGCAATTTTTTTGCAAAAAAATGAAGGAGGAGAATGACACATATTTTCAAAACAATCTTCTTTAATGAAAAGGCTTCGATAATAAAAAAAAAAATATTTTACCTCTATAAAGCTAAGACCCAGTGGCACGCACAAGGGGGAGGGTTCCTAGGGGTTCGGACCCCCTTTAATTTTTTTATTTGTTATAACCCATACAATTATGTTTTTAATTAATAGTTAATTTTATTAATTAATGCTAATTATTTATCCAATAATTAATTTTGTATTGTTTTTGTTCCCGAAAATCGACAAAAAAGAATATGTTGGGCGGAGTTTTGGAACATGATACCAAAATGGTGGACTTTTTGACCCTTCGACCTCTCCCCCGCTCTTTGAAAATGTTTGTGTGCACTACTGCTAAGACCTCTTCACAGAAATAGAACAAAAAGTTTTGAAAAGTTCACATTACATTCAGATGTACGATAAATTAAAATAATAATCGGTGTTTTTGTTAAAAAAATGTCTCCACTGTGATATATTAAAATATGAATATATATCCACTCCTAAATTGTATACCTCAAAAAACCCTAGTTCAGGATCTGTAAAAATGTCTTAGCTATGCATAGGCAAAATGTTACTATTATGGAAGCATTTGTCATTATTGTTTGAAAATGTCTCATTTCTTCATTTTTTTTTGTCAAAAAAAAAAGCATTTAAATACTTTTTTTTTATTGTAATAGTATTCTTAAAACAATTTTATATGTATATTCTAATTCAACTGACACTAAAAATACAAACAAACAAGTATTATAAAAAATATTTTTAAGTCAATTCCTACTTTGGTCAACAAAGAAAAATTTATTTTAGTTAATTAAATTTAATTAATGAATTATAATATTTGAAAAAACTGTATTAACATCAAGTGTACTACTACAAGTTTAAAAAAATGTATTTGAACTTGAGTGGATGAATAAAAAATATTTAATTAACGATTGAAAATTTGAACAAGATATATGTATGTACCTCCCTATATGTAGAGAGAGTGTGCGTGTGTGAACTAATAGTAGAAATTGAAAAATATTCATTTATACGCTTTTGCAAAATCATGAAACCAAACGTAATCAGTCACCTTATTAACAAAAAGGTGACTTGATATAAGAATCCTATTAAAACTCTCGGGGAATATTAAATTTATAATCGTCATGATACAAAATAACTTTTTAGAACCATGCCTTTCAGTTAAAGTTTCTTAAAGACAAAGAAACGATCAAAATAGGCTACAATTAGCAAGCTGAAGAGTAGAAATAGGTTCGATTTGTTCAAACTAGAAACTCATTAAGAACAAGGAAACATTTACATTATTTTCCTGAGCGGACGTAAATCAAAAGAGGAAGAGCTTTCAATATTATGTTCAATGTTTTTTCTCACAGCGATCAAAAATATTTTTCTTCCTTTGTGTAAATACATTGGGTGAATTCCATTTTGTCTAAAGAAAAATAAAAGCACATTTTTCAAGTTACCTTGAAGCACGAACACGTGGAGTTTTAAAAAGAGAAAAAACATACATCGATTAAAAATCCCTGGAAGTTTGGTTTTACAAATGCAGGAAAAGATGACGAATGCAACATTCTCGTTTTATCTTATTTATTTCAAAACATCTGGTTGTTAGTATACTTTCAATGCATCTATATAAATACATCTCACAAATGACCTGTTTTAAATTTTTTACTAAGCTGAGTGATTTTAATAATACAAATTTGGTGCATATATTGTTTTAAATTGATTCCATTTGCAATACCATTTTAATATGTACCATTTGCATCATACTAAAGGATTTTTCTGAATGCAACTTCCATTTTTTGTAGTTCAGTTTATTTTATATTCAAAACTGTCAAGCATGCAAAATTATTTCCAAAATATCCTTTGAGACGCAACTTGATAAGGAATGTTAGATTGCAGTATTAAAATGATGAGAGTATTAGGTCAAATATAAGGAGAAATCAATTTAATATGAGTATTTATCAGTAGTATAAATATCCTTAACATATACTAATATTTTTTTTCCTTTAAAATTAAACTGATGCAATATAAATATTTAAACTGAATTTTTCTAAAGTTTTCACTATGAAGGTAAGTTTCATTATGGTTTGAGTACCAAAAAAAAAAAAATAAATAAATTATTTTTTCCCCTCAACAAATGAGGGTGATTCAGATAATTTTAATACAGGTACAACTCACAAAATAAGGAATATTACGTATAAAAATTTCTTAGTTTTAATTTTGCTGCTATCTTTTATGGAATATTTTTTAAAAACAGTCTTTCAAAAATATATTCTGTTGTACACGAAATAATATCTATTATTGAAAATAATATCTATTTCAAGATATTCATAATTCCAGAAAAAAGAAGGCTTTTAAATTAAATCGGTGACATACAAATTTTATTAACATTAAGAATGTACTTTTCAATCAATATATATAGTTACAGGTTCATTTATAACTATTTGCAACTTATAATTATCTACAAAATAAATTTTGAGCAACTGTTTAATCATTTATCACTAAGGTTTAATTTAATTATTTATTCTTCAATGAAAAAAAAAGATGAGTGAAATAACCTTTTTTTTCAGTAGCATTAATCTCTTTAAATAAAAGAAATATAGCATGTTTTTTGTCTTTAAGAATAAAGAGATGCATCAGAGAGTTAATAAAATCAGCAGTTTATTGTTAATCTTATTTCGATATTTAAAAAAGACATTCGTGATTCACTACTCAGATGAGAGAGAAATACTATTCTTAGACTAAAGGATGGTTTTCCCCTACATACCTTAGTTCATTTGGCTGTTTGGCATTCAGAAGCAGGTGGAGGAAGGTGATAATTCAAACTGTAAGCTCAAATTTATATATATTAGTGTACTGTGAAACCTCCATTATCTATATAAATAAGACCAAAATGAAAAGGGAAAATCAAAATATCTCAGTAACCGACATCGAATTTCTTTTGAAGGTCTCTTGTTAAATATAATCATATGTTTTCACTGTGAACCAGTTCTGAATGTGAAAGTATTATAACTTGGACATGTTAAAAATACAAATTTGATCAGTGAAATTTTAAGAATTCTTATTACAAATTAATAGAAAAATCTTGCAAATTTTTTTTTAAATAATTTTCTGTTTCACACGATTTTTCAACTATTTTTATGGGAAACTAAATTGATCAGAACTTGAAAATAATTGAAAACTATATTATTATAAGAATAAAAATAGGGAAATTATTTAAGAGTTCCAATTGAAACTATGTCATGTTCTTCCATTAGCGAAAATTTCTTTTTCGTTCGAATATGACTCACTAAAAAATAAAAGATAAATGCAATATGTATTATTCATGAACTGCGAATATCGTGTACCTTTTATTGTAGAGTATCTCAATACTCCAGTATTATATTAATTATTTAAAAACCCATTAGATCTTTTTTCTTCTTATTTCTAACTTATTTTTTTTATTTCTGTTCTTAATATTTTAAATTTTTCATCAGAATAAGTTCGGAAAATAACGAATAGTTCCTATAATTCGCTATTTTATTGTATGTTAAATCTGTCGAAGCTCAAACGTCCTCCCATTGGTGTGGTGTGGAAGTTAGGAGTGGGGATGCAAGCTCAGGTGTCATCCACGTAACTTCACCATGGTTCAAAATTACGAAGTCCGTCGACAAAAGTCCTCAAGTAGCTGAATAGTGTGACATTAATACTCACTCATTCAGAATTGCATTGGTATTTATTGAAGTTTTGGTTTTCCTTCCGTATGAAACAGAAATCTAAAAAATATAAAAATGAGTAATTTTTCAATCCCTTGAGTTATTTTTGAAATTTCCTCTTAAGATACCAGTAATATTTTGAAGTTAAAATAAACTTATTATTTAAACTATAAATTTAAGTAATTAGAGTGAAGATACTTTTGCATCGTGTTACAAGATCATGCGCCTGGCTCGAATCAAATACGAAAAACTTTTAGTAAGATCTTTAGTAAGAAATGGTTCAATTCATGAAATATTTGATATTTTTACATGTGTATAGGTTATTTTTATTTTTAAAAAATTGACCACAATCCAGTTAAATATTACTACGACGAAGTAAATTTACAAACAACAGTAAGATTAAGTGAAGTTATGTAACTGTAAATAATTTTAAAAGCTTGGATTAAAATATTAAATATAAAGTAAATTATAAAAAAAATAAAGTCGGTTGCGATTTTTGAAAATAACTAAAGTAACCTTTCCGAAATGATGTTGTTTGACCAGTGGTGGACAGAGGAATTTTTCAAGAGGAAGAAGGTCGAAGGTCGGAAGTCCACCATTCTCGTGTCATACCCCAATGCACCGCCAAACATATTCTTTTGGTTCTGCAGATAACAAAAAACAGTAAAAAATAAATTATTGAATAAATAATTAGCATTAATTGATAAAATAAATTACTAATGACAAATATTCAACTAAAAATAGGATTATAATCAATTGAAAAAAAATTAAGGGTGATGGAGTTTTTGCCCCCCCTCTTTATGTGTTTGACCAAAAGTAAATTTTAATATTTCCTTGTAACGATGCAACTAGCAAATTAAATCTCAACGTTTTATAGAAGTGCCTAATTTTGAGCATAAGATTTTCTTGTTAGCAAAAATTTACTGACTTATATTATTTTAGGATTTCTTAATATAAGGCCATTTAAAACAATTTTAAGATTAATATGGTTGGCATCAGAGCCGTAAGGGGTGAAAAACGCAACAATATCCTTTTGCGATAAATGATAAAAAATGCTAATTAGTTAAATATTAATTAGTTAAAAATTTATAAACCTTACTTTATTTATTAACATTATAAATTCCAAAATTATCACAAGGACTAAAATATGTAAAATTGAAGGTGGTGTATGTAAAATCAATTAAAAAGTTTCAAAAATGGTACCTTACAATTTTATTTATTTCGTACGGTGTATGAAAGTGCATGAGGTATATGTACTTAGAGTATAAAAGATGTTTACAATAAATTACGGAATAAAATTTTCAAAAATCTAACGTGTTTTACTTGTTTGAAAAAGTTCCCCTCTCTTTCACTACTGAAAAACTATTAAGAGCTATTTAGGATTTTTAAAATATATATGATAATACATATCAACATTTTTCGAATAATTTATATCTCAAAAATGAATTTCCCATTAGAAAAAATAAAAGTTACAATGGTTACTTTAATTGAGAATGCATTAAAAGTTAATGAACTTTTCAGTTTTTCTGAAAGAGGCGCGGTTGATAAATTTCGCAATTTTTAGTAGTATACTTCCACGCACGGCTTATAAGCACGTGGAAAGCAAATTCTGCTACTAGGTGTAAACACTGCGAAAAAGTGAATAAAATAAAGTGTAGCATTGAACTTCTCGCTCTCTCTCCCCTACGAGCAGTTACATGCCTAACCTTGAGTCCGAAGTCTCCGATCTTCTAAGAACCTGTTCCGATCTAGATAGAGAGTGACGTCAATCCTTGACAGGCGAAATTTGCGCTTCGCTCCTCTAGAATTACGTCACCCTTACTAGCCAATCAAAGTGCTTAAAAGTGACATCACTGTTTTTGATTGTACCTCCGCTGTATAGGATTCTAGATCTTCTCTTATCACTCAGCTTTAACAGTCAAAAGTGATAAAACTTTGCTAGACCTTGAATATCCTCCGCTTCAAAAAGTCTTGATCATTAATTTCAGTTTTGTTCACCGAGAAGGAGGGTGAAACAGCGAACTCTTTTACGCGGAAGCTTTCCGTTTCTACAAACTTCTATCGACCGCACTTCGGGTTGTGTTTGCTGTTGCGTTATTGCGTAGGTCATACTTTTAAACTGAGTCGACGGCTCTGCGCGCGCTGTTTGCAGTTTCGTTCTGTTGAGGACTTGCGCGTTTTTTGTGAGCGGAAGTTTTGGAAAAATTAACTGGGCAAGGCCCCTTTACAAATCACAACGGCTCTCTTAAAAGATTATCCAGCATGCTACCCGTACCCGTTTGTAGAGTCTCCACTCATGTATGATTTTGCAGCGGAGGTGCCGAAACGGAGTGCGAAACTGAAGAATTTGGACCTAAGTGCTGTGTCTGATCTACCTGATCTCAGCACTCCAGAGGTGTCCTTCGATCTTCATAATTTCATTGACGTCTCGAACCAGGTTCCGGCTGACAATTTATTAGCCGATATTTTGGGCGAAGAATCAGAGAGATCCGCCACCACCGCTCCTGTAACCACCATTCCAGGTGTCAACTTCGGATTCCCGATGCCCCAGTCGGCCGGATTTGGGTCCGACCGCTACGGCTCTGAAGCGGGCATTAAGCAGGAACCGACCGCTGGAATCGAAACCCACAGCAGTTTCACCAGCAGGAGCACCGGAAGTTACACCTTCCTTCCTCAGTTGCCTGACTCTGCTCTTAACTCAGCTGTCTTCGGCGGGGACCAGCGAGAGGTGGTCATCTTCAAAGGTGAGGACAAAAAATCAAGCAAAAAATTGCTGGATAAAGCATCGGACGAATATCGTAGGAGGCGGGAGAGGAACAATATTGCCGTCCGAAAATCCCGAGAGAAAGCAAAACAACGTTGCAAAGATACGGAGAAACGTGTTTGCGATCTTGTGTCAGAAAACGACAAGCTTAGAAAGCGTGTGGAACTCCTCTCCAAAGAGCTCAGCGTTCTCAAGAATTTGCTTTCCAATGTCGGAGTCGCGCCTGAAAATGCTAGCAAAAGCATGGAATAACTGTTTTTCATTGAAAGCAAATGCTGCTAGTAAACAATCCACTACTAAAGGCAAGACATCACTTTTTTATGTGCCTTTCATCATCATGTATCGCCGACCAGTGGAGAAACTGAAATACGTCGACAAAGACGATGTTATTAGGTATCTTTTATATTTTAAGACCGATGTTCGGCTTATACCCTCCTCTTATTAGATTATTCAAAACTTATTTGTGTTATGGTTCATGAAGAACAATTATATTTGTTTATCTGTGTTTTTGAATATGGCATTAATAAGAGTCTTCTAAGGAAAGGATATTTATTTGATTTATGAAAACTGGTGAAGTGAAAAATGTTTTTTTAATGAAATAATCAAGCATGTTATTAACCACTTACGGTTTGGTATTGTGCATTTATGAGAGACTTGCAAGATTTAAATTATATGTTTATTTAAAGGTAATGTTCTTGTTTGAAAAATATGCTGAACTGTATGCAATTATGTGCCAAGAAATGCAATGTGTTAACACAGATTATTGTAAGGTACTTAGTTTACCAAAGATCAATAGAAAAAGTTTATTTCATTTGTTTAAATGTCTGTTATTGTGATGTTGTTCTAAATAGTTTTAATATTCATTTGTTTTGAGAATGTAATTTTTTTTTATTATAAATGTTGCAAATATTCATGTTATTCACAATAATTTTTGTGAATATGTAAAATTTTATATTTTTAACTGTCTATTTGACCTGAGATATCTAGTTTAACTATTTATGTTTCATTGTATTCTTTTATTATCTGATTATGAATATTTTAACCAATACTTATAAATTCAATTTCTACATACTTTTCAGTATTTATTAAAAAATTCTTTATTATTATTTGTAATTTTACAAAATTTAACTTGCATTGTAATTGTTATCTTCTTGATCTAGATTGTTTTCATGGTTTCTCATTTGCTCATAAGCTTTTTAAAATTTTTAACTTTTAAAATTGTATGACAATCAGTTATTTTTGAGATTTCAAATTATTTTTATAAAAGCTATGGATCTAAAACATTTTTAGAATTTTCAGTTTTTATCAGAATTACATTTGTTTATTAAGTTATATCTTTTGATTTTCATTACTTATATGTTTTCCACAATAAATTGTTAAACTTTTTTCATGTTAAATGGCTTTTTCTTGTTTTTCATTTACTTAGTCACATTCACTGAAGTCATAAAATTTTATAATATAAAATGATTTATTATTTTTCAAACAGTTTCAAGATGATGTTTGTGAAGTATTAATTATATTTTTTAGTAATTTTATGTGAAGAAATTTTGTGCTTATATTTTTTACATAATTAAATTTATTTTCATAAGTTAATATTTTTCTAAATCTCATATAATATAACTTGCATTATTAATTTATTAACTACATTATTATCTTGTATTTAAAAAAATTTAATAAGGATTTATTGTATTTAGAAAAAATATTTCTAAGCAAGGGAAAAAATTATTTTTTGTAAAGAATCTTAATTCTATCCTACCAATTGGAACATTTAAAAGAGTACTGGATTATCAACTACATCTATTTCAAATGATTTTTTAAACAATTTAAACTTGTGTCAAACTTCAAAATTAAATATTCATAAGAAATTTTTCAATAATATAAAAATCATCTCTCAACTCATAACTTAAAAGAGAGAATTAATTTTTCATAGAATATTTTATTATGATTTTTTATTGAGATATTATTTCTAATATAATTTAAAAAATGTTTCTGAAAATTATACGTATAATTCAAAATACCAGATTTTTTCATCCAAGTTACACATGTATTGAAGATAATTAAGAGTTTTTTATGTGTTATTTAAATTAATTAAATAAAATATGAATCAAATTATAATGTTTAAAATAGTAAAAGTTAAGCATGTTTAAAAGTACACAAAGAAAAGAGTACAAATAATTAATAGCTTTTTTATGGAATATTGTAAAAAAACTAAGCATTTGCTTCACAAATTTGAAATGAGAAATTATTCTAAAGAAAATTATTATTTTTTTAAAATTAATTGAACAAGGTGAAGTTACATTAACTTTAGAAATAAATTATTAATTCTCAGAAAAAAGTATTATTAACTTTTTTTTTTCCCCTTTGAAAAGATACCATTTTAGGTTTTGATGATTTTAAACAAAATGCGTTTGAACTGGAATGATGATTTCTTTCAAAGCTACCATTAATTCAGACTTAATGTGCTTATGTTCACAATCGCTTCTCAAGCAATTTTGAGTGAAACAGTTTGAGACTACTTCATACAAAATTATTTGCCTTTCATTCATTTTTGCCCTACCTCTAGCTTATGTTTATTAATGCAGTTTTTAGGATTATTATTTATAAGAGAATTTTTAATTTGGATCATGTGTGTGCTTTTTAGCTCCACTTATGATAAAAAAAAGCAACATCCACACTTATAAAATTGCCTCTTATTAACCTCTACGCATAGAATTGAATCATTTTATTTAATAAATTGCTATAACATTAAGAGAAACTCGAATTTTGGAAGAAAACCAATTATGGATTCTGTGTAATTATAGAGTGAATATATGCATGCATCCATTTGTTCACATGGGGGAAAAAAGGTCGTTTCTATCTATTTTTCTTTGTCTAAGATAAAAATTAGTTGTTTTATTACCTTTTTATTTTTCTCATTAATATGTTTAATTTCCTCTCGGTAAAAACATTTTCAGAAAGCCCATTCTGGTTTTACATTACGCAGGAGGATCTTCCCAATGGTTATTTTCGTGCTGCCATCTATTGGTTAGACGCTAAAATTAAACCATTAATAAATTTGCTAAGTTCTTGTTCGAATGTTGTTTTTCCGCTTCAAAAAACAGAAGCAGTGGTTAATGGGGGAAAGTAATCGGATTAATCAGCTTTTGCACCCGAATGCTTATTTGTGATTATGTACCGTAAGAAACTAACCTTGATCACACATGAAATGTGTGTGTATGTTCTCCTTATAAAGAACTATTTATACTTTATTTTTATACGAACAATTTACAACACTAATACAGAAAACACAGTTTTATTGTATATTTTATAACTGCCTGTTATATTACTTTTCTCTTAAAATTTGGATGCTATGAACAATTAATTTTAAATAACTGCAGTATAATTTAGAAAAAATTGCAGATATTTTAATTGTTTATACCTAATTAAATACACACTCTTTTATATCATTTGTTATTTTGATTATGTTTTTCATAATAAAATACTTAAATTGTCATTCCCCCATATTTTGGTTAATTATCAGGATGAAAAAGAAACAAAGTAATTAAGCATATTTTTTTATTCCTAAAGTAATCATTTCATCACATCAAAATATAGTGTATTGCTCAAATATAGTCAAAATCTAGCGTAAAAAAAATAAATAAATAAAACTAGAGAGTTCCATACAAGATTCAAGCTTTAAAAGCTTTAATAATCTTTGTTCTCAAATATAAAATACGCACCATTTCATTTTCGTATGTATATATATATATATATATATATATATATATATATATATATAACAACCCATTTTGAGTATTTTAAATTATTTTTTATCATACACACACACACCATGATTTCAACATACCAAGTATTAGTGCTAAGTCACTGAAGTTCGTCATGGAATTAATTTTCGTTCGTTATAGTAAGATTTATTAATATTGTTCTCAATACGTTCTCGTACTTATATATATATATATATGAGCACAATGCCAACTTTATAAAAGTAATTATTAATAGTGTACGACTTCGTAATAGTAAATAAAATTAGTAATCAGGTAATATAAAGAAAAGATGATATATTGCTAAGTAAAAGCAAAAGACGTGATAATATATTTATGCTGGTTTAAAATTTATAAGTAATAAAACAATACTTATATTTAATATTTTCACTATTAATATATTTGAAAGGTTTTCAGAGTAATACATTGATGCATTTCTCAATTGCAAAGAAGATAAACCTACATTATATGTATATCATTTCCTTAAGTAATATATAGGTTCAGAAAATTTTCTTCTTCTTTTCTCACTCTCTCTCTCTCTCTCTTTTTACATCTTCATAAAAAAAATATAACGAGCTTTTAATTTGTTGAAAGTGCATGTTTGTGTCAAAATTATATTAAATGTAACAAAGCTATATAGACTTATTACGATGCTTATGAAAATAAAGATAAGCCTTAGAATTAACGCAAAGGAATCTATGCTCGTATTGAATAAATACATATGCAATAGGAATTCAAAGATACTTTAAAAGCTGAAATAAATGTATGCAAATTATCCAACACTTATTTTCAGTCAGAGTACGCATATTTTATACCATAAAACTCAACTAAAAACTCCTTTTCCACTAAATGTGCAGGCCGTTTGCAAGATCAAAATATGAATGATTTTCTATTTGTGGTACTATTAGCTTTTCGTTAATTACTGAAGTCATGTTCCTGCTATTTAGGTACTTTTACTTTAATTTTATCTTCTTTTTCTAATAGTTTTTTTTCTAAAGTATTTACGTAAATAGGACTGTTTTAACGATTTATAAGACATAAATGTATAATAAAAATTTACTATACATAAATATATATTATCAGGAAAAACTCTTGATATGGGATTTAATAATATATAACCAGATTTGTGCACAATAGTTTATTACATGGAAAATATATATTTTTTAATTATAACCCTTATAAAGGGATAAAAAACTTTCCTATTTGAATTTCATGCTTATTCTTAAAAAGATGTTAAATTACTACTTCCTTCCATATTTGATATAATTTGAATTAAAAACTCTTCAATACGGATTTAAATTATAAAAAAAAAGAATTTGATTTTATTTTTAAAAAATTTAAGTTTCTTTAACTTGAACTGAAAAAATAATATGTGATTTTATAGATTACTTCAAATAAATTTCTACAGAATTGAGACCGTAAATAATCTATGTTTAACATTTTTATTTTAAATTTAGTAATCTGAAAAAAGATATAGATATTTAGTATAATTTTTATGATTATTATCAGAAATCTTTCAAATCCTAATTTATACGGGCGCATCATAATATTCTCGTTCTTCACACAAGTCAAAACATAAATAAACAAATGTAAACATGTCAGAAAACGATTAAATAAGATTATGTATCATCTATTGTGTAAATGGAATAGTGTCATTTACATGCTTTTCCTGTGAGGGGCATGTTACATATTTTAATCGTAGCTTACATCAATTATTGCTAATTAATTTTTTTAACTACATTAGAAAAATATTTTATTTCATTATCTGTGATTATCTGAATTGTAGATCATTTTTCTTAAAAGCATTATATAATTGCATCGAAATCATTCGTCTCTTTTTTTTAGAGATAAAAGGCCTAAAACTTAAATTGCATAGAATTTGCCCCTTATAAGTTATTAAGTTTTCATCAAGTTTATTTTCCCTTTCATTTTTTCATCTTCATTACGCATTTTTAATGAATTACATTTTTACATTCCTTAAAATTTTTTGATATCAAGAAAATTTTCGATGCAAGAAGAAAGTTTATTTCCTACACTAATATATGTTCTTTCTTGTGTCATATATACAAGACATTTTAAGTAAGGAAATCTGAGTAGCTTGTGTTATAAATATCTTAATAAAAACTCTGAACTAACTTAGAAGTTAATACAATGCTGATAATTATGAATTGTACAATATATAGTGAAGTAAAAATTTGTTAATTTATTTTATAACATAAACTATTTATTTTTGAAAAAAAATATCAAACAAATTAGAACTTGATAGGGTTCATTCCATTATGGTGTTTCATCGGATAAACGCTTTACAAAATACTCTCTCAGAAATAATTATTGCAATTCAGAATCGTATGTGAAAGGAAACTATTTTCAAGGATTAATCTCTTATTGTTTTGCATTTGAAAATTCTGTAGTATTTGCTACAAAAATAAACTAAGCATAGAAAAAAAATCGTGTCTGATTTCTTATGTTTGTGTTCTACGTGTTCTAGAGTACATACATTTTCTTTATGTTTTTAAGAAACGAAATCGATAAAAAACGAAATGGGTACAGGAAAAAAACGCGTACTTAAAAATTCTGATGACAGATTGATAAAAATCATGTATCTTAAAAGCAAAAGAATGTCATCTGAGGTTATCAGAAGTAGTAATGCGACGCCCGGTTAACTTAAGTTAATTTAATTTATTCTTATTATCCATTTTATAATACCCAGGTTCTAATTTATCATTTGGCGTCACACTATAGCTTAAATTTAAACATTATATCTTTAATGACAAATAAAACAGGACACTAAATTAAAAAGCCGTTCTTTAAATTAACACTTAATTTATTTACAATAACATTTAAATTACGTTAAATACTAAGGATATACATGATTACTTAACTGAATTAGGATCTGAGAGAGAGAGGAATCTTGGTGGCCATGTTCGAGATTCTCCAATCTCGGTATTCAAAAAGGGGGTCGTCAGACCAAATTCGGTGATAAAATTCGTGTCAGAGAGTGACTAAATTCGTCGTGCAAGCGCTTATATTTCGCGGCGGTTTACCTCTGTATTCTGGAGAGGATTCTTTTTCGAAACACAATCAGCTTTTCTGATTGGTCTGAAGTCAGCGGAGGGATATCTTCCCGGGGTCCATGACTCCCCCAAAACGCGGGAAATTCCCAAAAAACATCCCATATCATGATGTATTTATGGGTACATTGCCTTCTTCCAGGCGTGGGAAATGCGTCACCCTTTTCGGTGGGGTGAGAGGCACTCCCAGAAATTCCTCTGCTTGTAAACAACAACAGGGCCGATATACAAATTACTGTTGTAATCCTTATGGAAAGGCGAAAGCACTTTTGTGCGAAATTAAAAGTTGAAATAATCTGTTTCTGATTTTATTGTCCAAACCTGAAAGATTGAAATCTTTCTCCGTGAGTGGGGGTAAAATATCTTGAGAAACCGGAAAATCAGAAGAAAAGTCTTCGTAATTATTGACTGTAATTATTTTCATGTTCTTGTTAAGGGTGATTATGTTATCTGAATCGTTTCTAATTTCTAAGACGGTGTCATTTGTCTGTGGATCAATTTTAATTTGCGAATTGGTTAAATGAATGTTTTTATTCCGTAGCTTTGCTGAACTCCGAATAGTGGCCAGTGACGTCGAATTAGGTAATGTTTCAACATGTATGCGAACATTTGTGACGGAATGGGGACCCACACACGTTTTGTGTTTTAAAAATCCATTTATAAAGTTACTCTGTACCACACGCGTGGGGAGTGAATAATGAATAAGCGGAATTGAAAAATTATGAATTAATAAACGGTTTTTTCCTATATCTAAAACTGCATCCCATACTTTCAAAAAATCGTATCCCAAAATAGCGCAATAATTATCGTTAATCTCTTGTTTCGTTATAAAAAAATATGTCGAAATTGAAATTCCCCCAATGACAATTGTATTTCATAGCAACCGATAATTTCTACCGTGTCTCCGCTTACAGCTTTAATCTGAATTGAAACATTAAATTCCCTAAAGTTATCATTTTTTATTTTAGTGAAAAAAGAATTAGACATTAAAGATACGGATGCACCTGTGTCAATTAAAATTCTAAACTTGTGATGTTTAATGTTAGCATTTATGATCGGTAGATCGAATATTTTATCTCGAGATTGAATCGGAGAAAACCGCTCCTCTACCGAATGAAAAAAATCTAAATACGGCTTTCTCCATGGGAGTTTAAATTCTGATTTGTGCGAAAACGTTGAAAACCCCTATTCTCAGAATTTGTGTGTGTCGCTCTCACTGAATGCCTGGGGGCTGCGTAATTGTCGCGGAGAGTAGATTCCCTGAAATGTACATGCCTCCCTCCTGGCCTGGGGCTACTTGAAGAAGAATACTCGCTTGCGGCATTTCTCCGGGGGGGCTGGTAACGGGCAGCGCGTTCGTCCCTCTGTCTCTTCCTACATTCCGCCTGTCTGTGTCCTTGAATACCACAATAGAAGCACTTGAAAACGTTCTCTCTTCTGTTAAAATAGTTCCCACCTGATTTACGAGCTGTAACTGCATTTGCTTCTTGTAGACGGCCGACCCTTAAATTTATTTCTTGTAATCTATCCGCTAATGCTGAAAGAACTGGATTTTCCGTTTGTGCGGACGACAAGCCTGATCTCTCTTCGCTAGCTATTTGATTTAATTTCATATTCTGCTCTTCTATCAATGCGGCATTGATTGATTCCTCTAAATTCAAAGGATCGCGGGAGAGAACAAATCGGCGTATGTCATTTCTTAAACCACTTATAAACCGAGATTGTAACAATTGGTCATTCGCATTTCTCACCGCGGTATTTTGAGCCGAATTTCCTGACTGGAAAATCTGTGTTCCCAGTTTATTGATGCGTGCTGCAAATTCCTGTACGCTCTCCGAAGGACCCTGGATACACGATGAAAATAATTGGAGACGCGTTGATAAAGGTACAGCTTTTTCGAATCTTCCAATAAGAATTCTTGCGATATCGTTATATTCTGTCAATTGACTATGTGTTGGGTCGGATAGAAAAAATTCCTCAGCTATTCCCGTTAATTTTAATTTTAGAATTGTTACTTTCTCATCGTTTGACCACTTGCCTAAATTCGCAACATCGTTTATTTTTCCCAAGAACCTGCGAATTCCTAACGATTCACCTCCGTCGTACATTGGAATTAGATCAATTAGATTAAATTTCTCGAACGCCGTTTGCGTCAAAAGGGGGTCTGATTGTCGTGTACGTGGCATATTTGTTAATTATTAGTTAAGACCAAAATTTCTAGCGAATCTAATTCACAACGAAAATCGTTAAATTAAAACAAAATTTAAGCACTCGTGCAAGGCAACAGAAATTCATGAACTCTTAAATTTAAATGAAACTTTTAGCTAATCGGCTCTCGCGTACATACATGCATAGAAAAAAAAAATTCACATCAATATTGAAGGAGAAAAAAAAATTAAAGAGCACAAGTACCTGCGTCATCGTTGCACCCCGGACTCTCTGACAAAACTGCAAGAAAAAAAAAAAATTCACAGTATCAAATTCAAGCAATACATAAAATACACAGTAGCACACGAGATGAAAATTTGTCCTGATGATCCATCAAGAAACGTTTACAAAAAAAATTGTAAAAAAAATTTCTAACTCAAAGGATGTAAAAAAAAAATTTTCTAACGACCAAAAAATTTTAAGATTCTGGTCAACTGGCACCAGATGATGGTGCAAAGAAAGAAAAAAAAAATTTAAAATCCTGTCACGGTACCATTATAATGCGACGCCCGGTTAACTTAAGTTAATTTAATTTATTCTTATTATCCATTTTATAATACCCAGGTTCTAATTTATCATTTGGCGTCACACTATAGCTTAAATTTAAACATTATATCTTTAATGACAAATAAAACAGGACACTAAATTAAAAAGCCGTTCTTTAAATTAACACTTAATTTATTTACAATAACATTTAAATTACGTTAAATACTAAGGATATACATGATTACTTAACTGAATTAGGATCTGAGAGAGAGAGGAATCTTGGTGGCCATGTTCGAGATTCTCCAATCTCGGTATTCAAAAAGGGGGTCGTCAGACCAAATTCGGTGATAAAATTCGTGTCAGAGAGTGACTAAATTCGTCGTCCAAGCGCTTATATTTCGCGGCGGTTTACCTCTGTATTCTGGAGAGGATTCTTTTTCGAAACACAATCAGCTTTTCTGATTGGTCTGAAGTCAGCGGAGGGATATCTTCCCGGGGTCCATGACTCCCCCAAAACGCGGGAAATTCCCAAAAACATCCCATATCATGATGTATTTATGGGTACATTGCCTTCTTCCAGGCGTGGGAAATGCGTCACCCTTTTCGGTGGGGTGAGAGGCACTCCCAGAAATTCCTCTGCTTGTAAACAACAACAGGGCCGATATACAAATTACTGTTGTAATCCTTATGGAAAGGCGGCCCCCCATCAGTAGCTTGAAACCAGTTTATGTTTATGTGAATTCCAAGCAAACAAGAATGCTTACAAATTTTAGATTTAGAACCAAGACTACAAGAAAAAAAAATGCATTTCTTAATCCTAAGATACTTAATCATCTATCATTAATTAATAACTTGTTAATCACCAGAAAAGAATTTTTTGGGTGAAAGAAAATATTAATTATATATATATATATATATATATATATATATATATATATATATATATATATATATATATATATATATATATATATAGATAGATAGATAGATAGATAGATAGATAGATAGATAGATAGATAGATAGATAGATAGATAGATAGATAGATAGATAGATAGATAGATAGATAGATAGATGAACAATCGAAATAGATTATTTAGTGTGAGGAGAGCAAATTAAAATCCCTGTTTATAAATGATGGCCAAAAATATGTGTGACGTAGAACGGAAATTACATCCAGATTTTGTTGAATCAAATTTCAAGTGTCTTACTAGCATACTACTTACTTAGTAATATGAGCGTGTAAGTCAGAAGATGGCTTAGACCAGTTACAGGTAATCAAAGCAGGCTGAATGAGAGAAAGTATGAATAGAAATGATACCTGGAATAGAAATTGCTAACTTCTATCAGTAACCTTTTTAAAACTAATGTTTCATGTGTCTTTCAACAAGATTTGTAACCTTGCCACGCAGCAAAGATGAGTAA
The DNA here is from genome assembly GCA_019973935.1 of Trichonephila clavipes. Classification (NCBI taxonomy): domain Eukaryota; kingdom Metazoa; phylum Arthropoda; class Arachnida; order Araneae; family Nephilidae; genus Trichonephila; species Trichonephila clavipes. Next base: position 354,412 of record BMAU01021135.1, read on the forward strand.
ACAATGATTTAATACTAAGGGAATTTAATTTTTAGTCTGGTCAAGAAACAAGCTTGAATTGAACCCTAAAAGTTCCAGTGGCACCGTTTGAGAAATTATACGAATTCCTCGTCCATCAAGTACCGGATAAGTAACAGAAGCTATAGCTGTATATAGAGGTTATATCTGCCATTAATACCAAAACAAATTCTTGTCAACTCAATGAAACTTAGCTGTAATTATGTAACCAAGAATAAAGATCATTCTACTAAACACTAAATGCAATGCTTAAATACACAAAATGCTTTAAATAATAAAGCTAAAATGTTTAAACAATTTGAATTCCCTTATTTTATTCCAATATTAAATTTACATTTAAATCATGTATAGGTATTTGCATCATACTTAGTCGTGCCATAAGCTGCAATACAATTGTAAAGAAGTTAAAACAAAAAAAACCCTTGTAATCAAATTTAAAACAAAATCCTCTTAATGTTTTATTTTACCTTTATATTTAATACATTACACCTTTATTCAAAATGCTAACTTTTTGACTTCACACAGGCTTCCTAGAACGCTTAAGACTGTTTAAATTAAGATGACATTTTCTGCTTACTTTTTCTTCCGATACTGACTATTCTTTATACTCAGTGAGTTTTAATTTGGATTGCTGGATGTGCTCTATGAATTACGACATATTCTCTTTCAACTACCCCTGGGTCATCTTCACACTGGGTCACCATATGAGCAGAAGAAAAGTCCTGTTGAAAAGACCAATCGTTTCCATTGGACAAGTTTACATTCACGAGCTTCACTATTGGTTCTAAGACAGTATCTAGATAAATTTTTGCCGTGGTTTTCACTCCTTTCTCGCAAAAATGAATCTTTGAGACACCTTCATAGCTGACGCCCCACCAAACCTTTACGAAAGCTGGAGGATATAAGTTCTCTGCACGCATTTTTTCTTTTCCTTAGATCAGGGATGAGTGAACTTTTCGAGAGTACAGGCTACGTCTAATGTTTTTAAGGTGTTGCAGTCCACCCATTGGAGTGAGTGTGGCTATTCTGTATTAAAATTGTATGTTTTCTTTTTTGCTTTCGACATTGTACCTCTCTTTTAAAATATGACCCGTTACTATTTTTACTACAAAAACACAAGTAATACAAAATTGTCAAGTTGAATGCTTGAACAACTGTGAGAGCTATTGCTAGACCATGGAGCGTGGACATATTCAATGCATAAAGAAGAGAATATACGTGAACCGATGAATCTGAAACCGACGTATGTACTTACATTTGTTTCCTGCCAATTCCCGTACCATCGCGGGATATCAACTAGATCAACTCAACCCAACAATTAACTCAAGAACCCAATCCCGGAGGAGCGCAGGATGTGGAATGTCTCAAAAGCCAATCCCCTGCTATCGCGAGAGAAGAGCGGATCTTTAATATTTATTCTCCCCTTCAGCTGGTGTGTGGGGGAAATCATTTCTACAGCTGGCGTCGCAGTGATCATTTTTTTTTCTCCTACAACGGTAGCGAGCATGTTAAGTGTCAACGTTCGCTTCCAATGAAGATGCATGTGTCGTCTACGCATAAATCGAATCATTTGCTTAAGTAAACACAGTCGCATCGATTGTGAAAAGTCAACTCTCCAGAGTAGCTGGTGTCGGTGTTCCATAAATATGTTTCTTTGAGTACGCACATCTTAGGTCTTAGTAAAAGCGATCACACCCCAAAATGTCTTTGCGGTTCACCGACAAGGCCGATCCTAGGGTATCGGCCGCCCTCGTGCAAACACCTAATGTGCCGCCCCCCTAGAGAACTTTTCATATTTTGATTAATACTTAACGCTGATATTAAAAAATCATCTACTTATATAGGAATAAAAAGTAAAACACAATAATAACTCAAATAAAATTTGAAGTGCAGAACTTCATTTTTTGGCCAGTAATGAGTTATAATAGTGACAAAATGCTTTAACAAAATAATGAATTAACAAAAATATAACCTTTAAAATAAAAATTAACATTTTATAATTATAAATGCAAAACAACAGAATTTACTCAAAAAATACAATCTAATAAAAATAAATACTAAGGCACAAATCTCGTGAAACGAAAAGTTTATAAATCAGTCCTTCTACTGAGATTAAGTAATAAGCTATACCGTAAAATCCTTAACTCAAAAAATAAGATTGAAATTTACGGTTGCGAGTTATACGCCGGGTATAAAAATAAGAGCTTTAAAAATACAAAAAAGATGAGCATATAAAAAGATCAGACTTTTACATATATCGAAATACAGTTTCTGTGAAAGAAATAACATTCCTTATGAACTTTTTTAAAGGGTTGTAATTCTGAAAGTACACTATTTTTATACTAAAACTTGGAATAATATTCGAATAGAGGACTTCAGAACACACAAGATCATTGCGCACATGCATTTCAGGTTTCTTCGTAAAAAAGGGTGTGCGTGTTATACGGCGAATATGTGTAGGTACACGCACACACACGTAATACGCCATTTTTACTGTAACTATACAATAACTTTTCTGGCTTTATGAGAAGCAAATTTGTTATTAGTTTAGGTTCAATTAGTTTTTTCTGAGATTTCGGATTCAATTGAGACTCGGCCAAATCTGAAAGCCTTTCTTGTGTCTTATTATTTCTCAAGTAATTGTTAATGATTTTTAATTTACTGAAACTTCTTTCATCGGAAGCTACAGAAACAGGATAGGTTAAAAAAATTCTCAATGCTAGAGCGAAATTGGGAAAACAGGGAATAAGATCATTTTTCGCTATAATTTCTAATATCTCAGTTGGCTGTTTTTCACCAGGAAAAATATCTTTGAATGAAGTTATTTCATTGAAGAGCTGTATAAAATCTATATCTTATTTGGAATTTCTTTTTTATTTTCTCTTATTGTTCCAGCAATAGGGTTTTTTCTTTTCAAAAACTCATCTGAAAGTGGATGTGTACCAGTTGTCTCCTTAAAAGTCACGTTCTTCCTAAATGTTCATGTGTCTATACACATAAAATATGTATTTCTAACTGTGTCTCCCTCTTCTAAATCTAGATCGATTTCAGTGGAGGAATCATATCTGCTGTTATACTCTTCATCATTTGACTCTTCCTCATCATAATCACGAACAGAATTTCTTCATCCGAAAATACTGTTGTACTATATCTGTTAAATACTGTATCGATTAAATTGCTTAAATATCACATTTCTTCATCATAACTACAATAATATGCCATAGTATAAGGAAGATTTAGAACGTGCTCATGCATTCAGAACTGTAACGGCGATTCACGCGCAAGGTATGACATCCCCGAAGAGCGGTATCCAAAAATATATATTTAGAATTCGCCTACAAGCTAAGGCCCCTCAAAGCATATGCCTTTTAAGTCAGCTACACGAGAAACTATCAATTTTCCAAAAAAGGTTTAGAAGGAGCGTTGAAAAAAGGTAGACCATGGGTATGACATACCCTGCTCGGTGCCGGGTTAAAACTGAGAAAGATCTCTGACCTGGTGCATTCTATAGCGGTATAGTTAAAAATATTTTTAAAAGTATCTCTACATTAGGAAAAGTCGAGACCATTTCTTTTGCAATTTCCATGCTTGCACAAAGCCTCGGGTCTTCCTGAGGGACGATTTCCGATTCGGAGTCATATAATTTATTTCTCTGTAGCAGTGTAGAAAGAATTTCTGTGAATGCTTGAAAATAAAGTTATAAATTTTGGATTAAAAAAATAACTAAATTCTTTTTTTAATCGAATCTAAATTTTTAAACTTTTTAAAGTTTTCTATTTATTATTGCAAACTGTAAATTTTTTCTATGAAATATTTAGAAAATGAAAATATATATAATCTTAAGTTTTTTTAAATTTTTTTCCAAACTCTCAAAAAATTACATTTAATCTTTTTTTCAAATTTTCTGACTGAATTATGAAATTTCTGATTTAATACAAACATATTTTGTTTGATTAATTGTTTATTTAAACATATTAGTTTCATTTCTAGAACAAAACGTAACTTGGCTTCCCCAGATTACTTATTCAAAATTATTAAAATATCTCCACGAAAAGTAATCTTTCAAAAATTCTAAGGTTTTTTTTTAAAAAAAACTAGGAACACAATCACAATGCTCCGAATTTGTAGTTTCCTTTTAAAGTTTTTAAGTATAAGTTAATAAAACATTAATATTATTATTATACTTGTTTGTTTGTTTTTTCAATTATCTTAATACTTTGAGACTAAACAGAACAATAAAACATTTCTAGAATAATTTGAAATTTCTAAGATAACTCAAAATTTTTGACAATAGCCACAATATCACAAAAGAAATCTAAAATGTTTTAACTAAATTTATACCTTAATTACATTAAAATACTCAAGATTATACAACCTTACTACTTATTGAATAATTTATCACATTTCTGTTTTGTTTGAAATCCCTTATCTACTTTATGAATTGCGTTTATCATATTTTGTTTCTGTAATGCATTTTGCTATCACTTTAATTAAATAGTTTTATACTACTAGGAGCAACTAAAAAGATATTACCTATATTTTTCAACATTTATTATCGTTCTGTAAAAATAAACCTTTCATTAAATGCTTTTTATAAGAAATTTCTGCAATATAGTTCTGACATTCTTATTGTTGCCTTTTTTAAAGATTTTAAATATTGCTATAGATTGTTGAAGATTAATTTTGATTAACTTTTTATTTGAATGCTATACAGTATTTTAAAGAAATTATACGATTTTTATGTATTTTTATAATTAATTGTACACATAATTAATTATTAGTTTGCATTAAATATTCTTTCAAATTACCTGGGCAAAAGATCTTAATCAAGAAGGTATCGTGCAAATCACTCTTAAAACAGCAATAAATACAAAAGGAAAAATAATATCTGCTTTTCAAATTCAATCTTACAAATAATGGTTCTCTTAACAATCTTAGAGTATATTAGAAAAATTTTATGTGTTTGTTTCACATGTTATCTCAATAAAAAGGGAAAAAATGTGTGTGTATCTTTTAGTAAACTTAATATGCTTTATTTCTTTAAAAATTCTTTTCACACAGTTTGAAGCAATTTAAATTAAATATTTAAGAATTATAGATTGTTTCATTTATTACTAAACAAAATTATCATAATACACACACACGTTATGATTACAAACAAAATCATCAAAATAAATATAACTATGTTTTATTTCAATTTCGCGCTATTGTTAGGATTTTTTTAAGTATGGTAAATAATTAATTAATGTACTCAAAGGCTCATTAATGTTTTGTATTTTAAATGAACTACTACCGTTTTTCATAAGTGACTAAAGGAATTATTTTTAAACAAGAGGCAAATAATATTCTTTCATTTGAATAACAATGCCAATTGAAAATGTTTTAAGATTACAGTACATTCAAGCTACAAAAACATACACTTAAATATGTTCATCAACATGAAAGTATTTTAAGAAACTGATGACAGTTATTTATATTTATATAAATAAATAAAATAGTTATAGCACGGCAACAATTTTTTTTCACTTTATCTTGCGCAATGATTAAAATACCTGAGCATTAAACCTTAAAAATCGAAAAGAGAATTTTGAAAGTGAAAATATAGTTACCTTTTTTATTGTTTAACTGTTTCTGTTGTTCCGATTTTTGTCTTGTCTAAAAGAAATTAGTTCGGAAGTCAAATTGACGTAAAATTTCCTCAGTTTTCTTCGAAAAGGGTTCTTTTTTTCTGAAGGTCATTCTACCCCATTCTTTTCATTCGTCCTTAAGCATGTCATAGATCTTGATCGTGCTTTTCATTACTTTTGTCCGATGTGTCGAAATTCTTCCTTAAGAACCCCTCCCCCTTCTCCCATGGGACCAGCGTTAAGAACTCATGAATACTCGTTAAAAAAATAATTACACTCATGTCCATAAATTAAGAATAATTCAGAATTACACAGAAATTGAACTCTAAAATAAAAATTTCACCTGTAGAATTATCACACACATCTTGAAGAAGAATATGCAAATTACAGGAAACCACCAGATGGCACGGATAGTACGTCACAATGACGAGAGTGTAAGAGAGGGGTATATAAGGAATGGTGGCAAAGAAGTAAAATTGCTCACAAGCGCTTTAAAAGCCTTTCAGTGCAATAACCGCATAGTTACGGCACAAAGGAAGCATTTGGATGATTTTTTACGTGGTAGAATTATTGGACGACTGGAATGTGGACGTACCTAGCTGGAAGTATCCGAGGAACTTGGAATCGCCCAGAGTGTCATCTCCAGGCTTTCGCAACGATTCCAAGATGATGGCAATGTGAGTAGATGTTACAGCACAGGTCGCCCCCGAGTTACAATGCCGAATGAGGACCGGTATATATTTGACAGTTACTGCCAAAAGAAACAGACGGAGCACAGCATCAGACCTGTCTCGTCAGCTCTCTACAGCTACCGGTACGGCGGTTTCAAGGCAGACCGTGTACAGACGCTTAGGGCACATTGGTCTATATGCTCGTAGGCTTGTCAGATGTGTTCCACTTACCGCAACTCACTGTCGCCTACGATTAACCTGGAGTAGAGAGCATGCATTGTGAACACTACAACAGTGGTCTTGTGTGATGTTTTTCGACGAGTCCAGGCTTAGTTTGCAGTCTGATTCTCGCCGGACTTTAATATGGAGAGTGCCAGGTAACCGTTAGAGAACACCATTGAACAACACCGTTACGGTGGTGCTGGATGGCTCGTTTGGGGAGGAATTATTCTTGTGGCTCCAGAATTGACCTGCATGTTCAGAGTGTAACGATGACAGGCCACATCTATCGAAATGTCATTCTGGAACAACATGTTCGTTTGTTTCGGGGCGCCATGGGTGCTGAATTTCTGTTTATGGATGACAACGCCCGTCCTCACCGTGCAAACATTGTAGATGAATGCCTTCAATCGGAGGATATCACCCATATGGATTGGCCAGCATACTCACCGGACTTGAATCCAATAGAGCATGTGTGGGATATGCTTGGCCGACGAATTGCAGCCCGTCAACCCCCTCCCACCTGTCTACCGGAACTTCGGAGGGCTTGTTGAGTGGTGCAATATTCCCCAAGATCAGATTGATAATTTGATACTCAGCATGCCTAGGTGCTGTAAGGCCTGTATTGCATCGTCCGGGAGACGTACTCCGTATTAACCATCATACTAACCATGTTATATTATTTTTTGTAAATAGGTTCTTTTTTGAAATTTGCTCCAGGGAGTAAAAATCACAATTTTTCTCAATTATGTCAAACATATAGCATCTTTTTTGCTCTTTACCTTTTGTTTAATAAATAGACTTTACAAATAAGTCAAATTTGTTTTGCTTCTGTCTCTTTCTTTACCTGAACTTCATTATCCTTAATTTATGGACATGAGTGTAACTATAGACCTGGAGGGTGACAGAAGATTTCTGGCGCTTATGGGCCAGATCTTTCTCGGAACGGGAAGCAGATCCCTTGCTGACTGAATGCACATTCGGTCTTTGGTTGTTACAGAAATAAAAGAAAACAGGGATAAATAAAATCTAATATTATCTTTCACTGGACCACTTCTGAAAAAATTCCAACTGTCAAGTCTTCGTGTAGCTTCTCAGTGCGACGTTTATTACAGTCAATCAATCAACAGACGAAGGGGGTATTTTCATTTACAAGCGAATAACATTCTGAATGTATTTTTCCACATCTCAAGAGTTATCTATATTTCACTTCAAACGATCTTTTTGTCAAACCGCTTTGAATGAGAAGTTTTTCCTGCTTTCTGACCACATACCACTCCTTGTTTTCTCATTATTTTGAGTAAATTTACCAGCTTTTAAACTTTTTATAGTAGGACCCGAGGTACAAAATTCACACGGAAAATTTATATCGTTTGAAGCCAGTGACATATATATATATATATATATATATATATATATATATATATATATATATATATATATATATATATATATACTATTTTATAAACATAGGAAGGAACTCTTAATATGACAATTAATAACTTTTTACGACTTTTTGCGTACACACGTCCTAAGCCCCTGGAGCTAGGGAGGTCTGTATTATTGATACTGGCCCCCTGATAAGGCAGGCTACATCCCTGATGAGAAGGAATGTTCCTCAGAATTTGATATCGATTCTTATTTTTAACGAGCTATGTTATGCTATCGGGAAATTGGGACTTATTTTGACTTTTCAATAACTATTTAAAATTCAGCATATTTATTCAACTTATTATAAATTTTAATTTTAGAAATCCACAAAAAATTTTGCTTGATCGAAAGAACTTTAGGTGGCCTGCGGCCGCCCCCTTGTTTCGGCCGCTAGCGTGCGGTGCACGTGCTGCACACCTGCTAGGATCGGCCCTGTTCACCGATCGATCGCGATCGACTTAATGGCCGTCCCTGTTTTAGGTTCTTGAGCACTCTTTGCATATACATGGTAATTCTGGCGATTGAAAGATTCTTTAGAGTCAATAATTTTCTCCTCAGTAAACAGGTTTTGTCTGTGGTTGTTATGAACATGCCGCCGTAACAATGTTTTTTGCTTTAAGGTACCTCTGACGCTTTACATCCTTTGTAAAAAAAAAACTGACCAGTTATCCTTTGATAACTTCTCAGTCTAATTGTATTTGTTTACTATGTGACACACTGGCACTTTCATCTGTTTTGCAAGAAGTGTCTTTCTTCGATAAGAATTTCAACGAATTCTGTCCCTAGTGCTCTGACGAGAACTGGTGTTCTCACCGAGCATGTACGATTGTTTCTAGTACAGTCTGCAATGCTATAGGTCTCAGAAAATAGTTTGTTGTTCTTCTTAATTGCTCCATAAATGAATAACCTTTTGATGTCTAAATGTTTAACAACCTTAAAAATATCTGCTTTCCTTTTTCTTTCTTTCTCCCCCCTTTTTTTTTTTTTGATGCAAAGAAATAACTGCTACGCCCTTTTATTTGGCGTTCATCCTACTGTGTTAAAGCTCTGACTGGCTTATGGAATGGTTTTTATGGGCCATTTCCATCGACGAAATTTAAAATTGTCTCCAATGTTTGAGTCCCAGTTGACAATCTCGAATTTTTGAGTCATGGCATAACTAGGTATTAAACGGTTTTTTTTCTGTAAGCATGCAGATTTCAAAAATATAAATATTTCAAAACGTGGGTACAATTTCAGATAGTACCGTGAATCTACAAAATCTGTAAACGTAAGGCTTATCCATATTTATTGATTGAAAAATCTACAAAAGAAATTGTTTTGGAATAAAGTTCTCATTGTTGATGGGAAAATAAACTCTCTCATATTGCCGGTTGTGATAGATAAATAATGTTAAGGAGGAGAAAAAGAAATGAGCTAAAATCGCCTTGCCTGTTTGGATATACAGTGAAATATGGGTTAACACGAAATAATACAAATACATAGCTCCCGACAAAGCACTATGCATTTTCATGCATTTTGTTCTCTTCACGTGAAACGAAAATCGCTTAACACGAAAAGTTGGAAAAAACCAGTCGGATTGGACTGCTGTATTGTATTGTATTATCGTAAGAATTTACTGTAGTAGATGAAGGCAATATGGTGTGTGTGTGTGTGTGTGTACAGACCCAATTATTACTAAAAAAGACATTTTGGAGTTTGTTCAAAGCTAAAAAAAATATCAATGATGCATATTCCGACAATGGAAATGAAATGAATAATGCAGCACCTGTTCCCACATAATCCGAAATGAGGAACGTCATAAAAAATATGCGCAGTTATTTAGATACACAATCGAGTGAAATGGATAACAAAATAGACGATATAACAATTTGATGCTAAGAAAAATATCAAATTATTTTCAAAAAACTCATTGTTTTGTTTTTCAAAAAACTTGAAAATTTTGTCTTAAATTTCATTAAGTTCCCATGAATGTTTTTGTTTCATTAATTTTTATTAAAAATCTATGCAAAAATACATATCTATAATAAAATAAACTCTAATAAAATTGATTTTGTTGACATAGGATTTTTTTTCTTTGCAATATCCTTTAACACGAAATTCTTTTAACATGAAAAAATATTTTTGTCCCTTCAGTTTCGTGTTAAGTGATTTTCCCTGTATAATTATGGAGATGGAAGTATACTTTTAGATAATGCATGTCGGCATCACGATTTTAAGTATTCTTGGATTTATAAAAAAATATAATGAAACTAATCTATATACCAGGGGTGGCGATTCTTTATGGTTCTACGTGCCATTTTTTCTAAAGAAGTGTTTAATGAGGTACAGACGTGCCACCAAATAATTTTGACTTGTGATTATTGGGAAAATAATAAAACTTATTACTAAGAACACAAAACTCTTTATTTACTACGAAAAAATTCCTTTTGCACTGTATAATTGTAAATATTTTAATTATACGTGTAATTCAAATTAAAGTAACATTAGTGTGATTTCTATTGTTGCAGATTGTGTGTATGTGGATGACAAATAACTTATATTAGGATAGTAAGATATTGCTTTTAGAAGAATACATGCTTAATGGGAGCCATCAGCCAATCGGCTTTTAAGCAATTAAGTATTTTTGATGTGGTTCACTTTTTGACAAGTGGATTGGCGATGTGTTTCGAAATGCCATTTTACAGACGATATATATATATGTTCTGCATACCACTATTCTAGAACATAAAACACGCACCTTTTTGTCGCCTTTACTAATAATGCCATATATTTCTAGATTCACCAAATTTGAAATTCTCTGTTACACTTACTATCTTGCCCCTTTTTTTCCGCTGAACTAGCTATGTTAAATAACACTTAAAATCATAAATATAATACAAATAAAATTTAAAACACAGTCGTGTCAATGAAATCGACTATGATATGTATAGACAAACTTTGCAATTGTAGTCCTCGACATAACTAAGGCAAGACAATAACAAACGAGTGTGCTCCCGGCCACCCTATGACTGATCACTCGCATTTGTTCGTAATACTTCATAGTGAACTTTGTTATTTCGAAATAAAATGCAAATTATTTTGATCGCTGGCGTACCCAAAATATTGTGTCCTGTGCCATGAATGATATGCGTGCCAATGGTTCGCCATCTCTGCTATATAACTACTAAAAAATAGTCCAATTTAAATTGACTCAAAGGATTATTTCTTAGTTCATGTCAAGATTTGTCATGTACACACAAAATTTGAATTTTTGAGACAATTTCACGAATTCCTAAATTTTTCTTCAATGAACAACTAATGATGACATTCTGATTTGTAAACAACATTTATAGACATTGAAAGAAGATTTTATAAATGGATTCCAGAATTTGTTTAATATAACCATTCTAGGTAAGGGTACACACAAAACTTTTTTCAAATTTAGAAATAAAATTTTCATCAAAAGTTTTGGCTACAAAAACAAATCCCAAAATCATATACACACAGTCTTATACAATAGCCTTTTTTTATTTGATTCCCATCACCACATTTATTTTAAATACGGATTAAGCCTGCTCATCGTTTCTTCAAAATAATAATAATAATAAACCAAACTGTTGCTATCGGAACGCTGTGGCTTAAAATTAGTGATGACGAAAATTACGCTGGACCAGCGATACTTAACCTGCAGCCCACCGAGCCTTTTTAAGTGGCCCGGTCATAACCCATTGCTCTGAGAAATTTACTTATTTAAGAACATTGTATTAAAAATTTGGTGGGAAATTTTTTGTCAAGAAATCAAATACATCAGATTTGCTTTTTGCTGCCAGTGTCGTACGAGTACGAATTGATATTCTTCTTCTTTTTTGGAACGGTTACGGTTAGTGATAACAGACAACAGTGGAATAGCGACAATTTTATGGATGGAACTAATTTTTAACTGTCTTTCATATCTTGCAAGCGAAAAATATTCGAAGAAAATATATCGTTTCAAGACGATTGGGTGGTTTACCATTTTTTAGTGAAAAACAAACATGGATCAGTGATTGTTTGATTTGTCTCGAAAGTGCTGTATTTAAAGAATACCAATAAACAGGAATCATTCAATGACACTTTTTCTCAAAGATCTCTTTCAAGAGGTGATAAATAGGATTTCTTGAATAACCTTTGCAATAGAGAGAGAGAGAGAGCAACAAAGTGTTTTGTCAGTGGTAATATCACAGCGGTAACATAGACATCCCATGAAGTTTGTTATATTATTGGTAATCATATGAAACCGTTTACTGATGCAGAAATAGTGAAGGAGTGCTTTTAATTTAGTGTTAGTGTCAAAAATAAAAAAAATATAAAAAAATAATTAAAAAAGCAAAACAGGAGTTATAATATTTTTATCAATTTTCAACATTTTAAATTTCCAATATTATCTTGCTCTTAGAGCATTTCTCTCTTCCCCATTTATCCTCATGTTGCGGCCCGCGTGAAATAGCTAACATATGTATGCGGCCCAGCAGAAAAAAAGGTTGAGTACCCCAGCTTTAGACTATTGAAAAATTAATTTTGCATTACATTAAGCTCACAGCCCTCTCATTACAATTATTATATTCTTCCTAATCGCACATATTTTAATCATAATGTTTAGCAAAATGTCTGTTTTTTCAATACATAGTATGTACAATCAGTGGCGTAATGTACACGGGGGTCCAAGGCCTGACTGATGCCAAGTACGAACTCTTTGTAAGATCCGGTGTGGGCCCCAGAGCCTGACTTTACAGTATTCTCCGTTACGCCACTGTGTACAATGTAGTTTACCTTAACCGGGAGGAAAAGGTGGTGCTCTATCGAATCGTTCCCTGAAAGAGTGGGCCTTAGTTCAAGATAGGTTGGGAATCTGACATATACAAGAAGCTCAGCAGAAGAATTACTTTATAATATGTATGCGACATGAAGGACCACTGGGTTTGAACATTGCAGACTTTTTGTGCATTGAGCCTGAAATAAAATGAAAGAAAGAAGACAATATAACCACTGGCGTAGGTTGTTCTGAGTGGGCCCTGTATCAAAGTTCCTTGGAGAACTTTTTCTAGATCCACTTAACATTTTACAATTTTTTGCTTACACATATTTACACACTTTGGGGCCCCTGAAGTGTGGGGGACCTGTATCACTGATACGGCTGATACGGCGGTAGCTACGCCCCTGAATATGACTGAAGAAAAAAAACCAGAGATAAGTGTAATATAGGAAAATTTCTTACAATTCCCTGTTCAACTAGTTTAGTCCTTCCTGTTGGATTTGTTTATCACGAAGAAATCAATATTTTATGGGGGGAGGGGGGCAATAATTACTATGACAGCTTCGGAATTAAAAGAAAGGGGATTGGGATGTGTTCCTAATTTGGATTTGATTTCTGAGATGTGTACCTATATTACATATTTGCCAGAATGTATAAAAGTTTGCACTTTGAAAGTGAAACGTACTTTCGATTATTTTAGTCTTTAAAAATGACTAAATTAGAAGAAATTCAGAATTTAAAATAATTATTTATTATTTCATAAGCACTTTATCATGTATATTTAAATACAAAATATAATTATCTATCTCTCTCAATATTTATTTATCTTTCTAAAATATACGCATTATGATTTGTTTCTGTAACATTTATGAATATTCATTAAATATTTGTATTTCATTCTATTTATTTATATTTATGATACATTGACGATATTTATAATACAGTCATGAATTAATTAAAATAGGTGTATCGGAAAATTATTCACACATAAGTTATAAGTTGAACACTAATTTTGATGTAAGTTTTTTTAAAAAATATGTTGGGGTATACTTAAATTTTTTATATTTTTCTATGTTCAACTATTCATTTTATTAGAAAAATTAAATTTTATCCTGATTTTATTTATATTTATGAAAGAAACATTTTAGAATAAATGATTTCTTATCACATTTTTGATTTATTAAGTTATTTAAAAAAATACATTGCAAATATTGCATAGAAAAAAAACAAAATATTGACAAATTATACATTCTTGTAATAAGTAACTGGTTTTTATTGATACAAACATTAGTAATGCGCGCAATAATATTGTTTTGCCAGATTTGCAAAATCTCGAGCTGCACACATTCCGATTCATCCTGCTGCCTTTAGTCGAATTCTATATCTTTTCTCAGTAAAACACAGCGCGTCAAATCAGTGCCGGTTTATCCATTGTTGGGCGCTTAGAGCGGACGCCCAGGGGCCCAGAAGGGATTTAAGGGGCCCGGATAAGCGAGACCTAGACAGATTTTCTGGTTATAAATTTTGATCTGCGTGTGCCAAGGGGCCCGTAGATCTTCTAGTATGATTTTCGAAGTAGAGAAGTTTTTTGAAGTGAAAACTTCTTTACGCGCGTTGAGCGTTTTGGTAGAGGGTAAAATCCTCGGTTCGCGTCACCGACATGCTAATGATCTCCAGACTAGCGCACGCGCAGTAGCCTGTGTACACGTATACACTAATACATCGACTATTTCTGACTTATTATGTGCGCGTTGGACGCTTTTTGGATAAGTATAATTTTGTGAGTCACGTCACCAATACGTTATAGTAGCAGTACATCTGTAATTGTAAATGTGACGCGTTGTACATTAAGTATTAGAGTGTAGTTATATACATAAGTAAAGTTAAATTGACCACGTGGAAGTTCAACTTGTGTGTACTGGATTTTGTTTATTTAAGTGAATTTTTAATTTGACTATTATTGTAATTATTTAATTGAAGGATGACTGTTTATTTATTGAATTTAAATTCATTGATTTCAGTATAAAAGTGAGTATGAAACATATTAATATTTTTATACAGATAAATGAATAATGAAAACAACGAATATATTTTTAAACATTTTTAATACTTGTACGAATATTTGTATTTAAAATTTAGCATTATTCATTTTAATTATGTTTTTAATATTTAACCTCTTCATCATGAAATGAGTATTATTACGGTATAAGATTTATCTTACTAGCGTGGTAAAATAGATTTCTAGTTATTTGATAATATTTTTTCGTGGATTTTAAAATTGGAAAATTAATAAATGTTATAATAATTTTAGATTTTATGAAATATGTTCATTTATTGTAAAATTCAATTTTACGAAGTTATTGTTTGTTTGTGTAATTTGTTAGATATAAAATACGTGCTTTGTTATTTTTTGCCAAATAATTATTTATGAACTTATATAATTTAATTTCACTATTAGAAAAAAAATATTGTAACATAATTAAAATCTCTAAATTTCTATTTTTTATACTTGTTTAGATCCTTAATCCCACGAGAAAAAACTTGAAGATGTCAACAGATAGAACAATTTTTATTCGAAAATTTAATGATTTACACAAAAGAAGGTTCTGAATTACTCGAAAAAGATTTGGCGAAAAATTTGACGACATACCTATGATATTAAGCGGAGACTTTAATATTAATTTCGCAGGTGACAAAAATTTATCATTAATTGAATTTTTGAATGAAACATTAGGTTTGACTATGTCTAATGATCGAAAAGTCAGTACAACAAAGTATAAAACGACTATCGATGCTGTTTTTATACGATATTTAGATAAATTTCAATCAAACATTTTTATTTCTTATTTCAGTTACCATAAACCTATTGTATCTTTTTAGAATACAATGAAATGATTGAACGAACAGATAATCTAAGTATTGTCGAAATTAATGATGACAATGATGTAAATAATGAAAATAATGTTCAAACTTGAATTCATTGAAATTCGTGTAAATATAAATACTATGTATAATTAAGATAATTGTATATTAATTATTTTTTCAACCACTTTGTATTTATATTTTGTTCATGATTTGTTTAACCCATCATATGTAACTAATAAATAAAACATAAAAAATTTCATATAATTTTTTGCATATAGTTTTAATTACTCTCAACTTAATAGTTCCGTTTTCACTTCTATCGGCAGTCCCACGACTGCTACTGTTTTTTATTACTAGTTTTTAACGAAATCAGAAGGAAGTTTAAAGTAACAGCAGTGACGTACACAGACTACTTTTATAGGGGAGAGAGGGGGTTATATTTTAAAAAACCTGTAGTAGATGAATGTAAGATTACCATTTTGTTAGAATTAGTGGCAACGAGATTTATGGTATTTTACGTAATGTAATCTGGCAAGACCAGATAAACCCACGCTATGCCGAAGTGACCGTATTGTACCACAACATAATTTTTCGCTGTTATTAAATATTATTTGTTTTTTTAAATAGTTAAACATTCTTCTAAACTATCAACTCCCTACATCTTTTTATCTTATAATGAATGTGCTGAGGCGTAATATTTATGCTAAAAAATAAACTTTTATTGATTTATGGGGCGAGTGTGCGCCACTGAATAACAGTTCATGATATAAGTTTAGCTGTCTTCTAATAGTCTTATTCGATATGGATTAAAAAAAATTGTACAGATAAGAAATTTTGAAACGTATGATTATTTTTGCTATAAATCCAAGCGATTTTAGATTTTTTCTTCAGATTAGGAAAGAAAACGAGGAACACACTGTTGTAAAATTTGGTCTTGCCCTGCAAAATTTCTTTCAGACGCTTTAAAGTAATTAACGTCTCAATGATGTTAAGAGAAAAATAGCTGTGTGTAATTTAGTTTTACTTTTTGAATGCCTAACTTGTGCCAGTTTGACAATGTGACAGTACACACACACACAAAACTGACCAGGTTGAAAGACCACGCATTCACATTATCAGTATATGACTGATTCGGTCTTTAAAATGTGTGATTCCTCATATTTTAAAAAGAATAATTTTTCGTTAGTTCTAACTATACAGTGTATGAGTTACACTGAATTTTTTTTAGAAATAGCATGATGACAATCTTGAGAGAAAATTGAAGGTAATTAGGAAAATAATTACTTTTCTAGAGGTCACTTAAAGAGGATTTGGCTCATACTTGCTTGTTGAGAGGAAAAAAAGGCGAGAAATATCAATTTCTGATAATCCTTAGGCTGCTGAAAAAGTTATATTTGAATGAATTCTTTTTTTGAATTAATATTAAAGGCAGTCCCGTTATGCAAAGTATTATCAGCTGTTACGGGTACTTCATGGCTATCGACCTCGTCAACGTAGTGAGTGTGTATTAGAATTAAGTGAGGTCTTGTTACACAAATGTTATTTGGCTTGATTTTTTTGAGCAGGTGATTCAAATATGTTTCTGGCAGGAAAATCCTTCTTTATATAATATTGAAAACATGATTAATTCCAAAAAGCTTATTGACATGTGCTGGAAGCACTCAATTTATGACATGTCTCGAAGGTAATATATCGAGATTTGTAATTATAAGCAATCGTATAAAAAAGGAGGTACGTACACATAATCTTCATTATGGTTTTGTATGAATTCTATTTTTTTAAATTACGTAGCATGTGTGTGGCGTTTTCATCCTATTAATGCGAAATTATTAATTTTTGGCTTTAAATGGATTTAACAGGGAAATCATATTTCTCTGTGTTTAAAAAATAATTTGCGTGCATTTAATCTGTAATAAAATTATTTTTGGTCGTAAAAAGTAAAACCTGTCATTCATATATTGAGGAAAACGATGTTTTATTCATTTAAAAATGAATTCTTAATATTTTCACGTTTCTTCCTCGTGTATTGAAATTTTTAAACATGCGTTTTGAGTAAGAAAATGCTTCTCTGAAAGACAAGTCAAAATTCGTTTCAAATGTTTGTCATGAATATTCGTAAAAGAAAATTTATTTCTGAAATTAACAAGATTTGACTATTAATAAGTTCTAAGTATCTGAGGACATGCGTTTTTCAGACCTTAATTAATTTTAAACTTCATTTATTTATTATATGATTGAAAAAAAAATTGTGACTTTTAGTATCTACACTCTGCCAATGAAAATGTTGATTTAAGGTGTTATCGATAATGGATAATTTTCAAATTGTCAATAGAATATTATCCTTTATTTAATTTATTTTATATATATTGCAGAGTTCTTTATTGAATTTACTCAAATGAATTATAATTACTATAAAAAAGCATGTAAGACATAATCGCATTCCTTTCTTAAGGCTGTTTTCGGTTAATGTTAAAGAATAGGACCCAAATCTGGAATATTTTATCTGATGTAAAAGTACTCAAACATTAATATAATATTCTGGCTTCATTATCTTGTAGAGAATCACTCATTTTATCATACTACTCATTTTTATCCTAGTTGACACATATTCTCTTATAAAATGTGTTCCGAATTTTTTCCCTCCTATACCATAATACTAAATGACCTATTCCTTTACATGTTAAAAGGAAAAACTAATTATTTATTAAATATTTTAAAAACACTAACTATATTATAAACAAATGCATGAGTTACAATGTCACAAATTTTTATAAAATTTGAGGCATTTTTTCAGTCCAAAAATGTGCTTCCTTAGTTTACGCCCTTGTGCATATGGCGAAAAGAGCCTTAAAAATGTGTAGCTGAATTATATAATAAATTTTATTGTAAGTTTAAATTTGTTTTAAATATGGAATTTATATGGAAAGGTATTTGGATTTTAAAATTTAACACTGCTTACAATTCTACTTGCAATGAACATTATTTTTGTAAATTCTATAACTTTTGTTTCTGTAACTTTAAGTGTCATTATATTATCTGCTACTTAGATATTCTGATTTATCAGTTTGATAAAACTTTTCTTTACCAAATATGTAAAATATCATAAGCAAAAACCATAATTTATTATGTTTTATTTTATGTTCTAATTTTTCCTACGATCATACCATTTGAATATAATGTAAATTTTGACATAAAATAATCCATTTAATGTATAATGCATGTATTTTTAAATGGCTTATATTAATTCCACACTATTTTCTTAACTATATTTTTCTTTCATACACATATATATAAATATTTTCCTAAACAAACTGTTGTGATCTTTTTAGTAAGCTATCCTTGCCCTGTCTCTTCAATTTTACTAGAACGCTTCTTATCTTTTCACATTTTAATTTCATATTTTAGGCAACAAACCATATTATAAACCTTAAAAACGAGTTTGTGTAAAAGTACAAAAAAATATTGCAAGTAGTCTTTATGAATTTAACAAAATTGTTTGGTGAAAGAGAGTGCAGTGTTTTTAAAGAATTCATGGGGAAAAAAATCCATGAGTTAAATTTTTTTCAATGTGTACTCAGGTTTTTAGTTCTGTATAAACTATTTTAAATCAGCAATTAGATTTAAAAAATTGTATAGAATTTTGAATTCAATGATGTAAGTTAACCCCTTCAGGACCAGTGAAAGCGTTTCCCTAGGTCCACATGTTCAGAGATTACACACACACCAGACCGGGAGAATTTCCCTGCTAAGCCTAATTTCATTTAAAAATTCATATAAAATCTTAAATGCAATCAAATACACTAACATTTACATTTAACTATAATTGATAAAATCTGAATATACGGTACAAATGTTTTCGCTACATTTTAAAAAAACAATTGCGAATTTTAAAGAATGTTTTCATTTTAATAAAAAAGGTACTCTCTTTTCGTCCTGATGATTAAAATAAAATAAATGCAAAACTTACAAAATACTATCTGCAAATATCTCAAATGATAAATTTACTCTCGCATAAACTAGATGTGGCTCTAACTGATACAAATCTTTTAAATAACAGCTAATGTATGGTTTTTATTTTTAATTAATCCTTATAATCCTTTTTGTTTTTTTAGTATCATATTAGTATTATGTTTTCTGTTCTTATGATTTTGGTAACTCTAAATGGGACAGCAATGAAAAAGAATCATTTGTTCTTATTGAATTAAAAATGAGTCAGTAAGAAAAAAAGATTATTTTTCGTTAAATATAGTTTTCGCATTTGTTCCAAGAAGATCTGCTTTTTAAATGACTTTGAGTATTAAAATTCATATAAATGCAAACCACAAATAAAATGAATACTGAAATTATTATTATAAATGTCCGATTCCCAATAAACTAATAAGCTTTCCATCTTTTTCCAACTTTGTCAAAATATAAACAGAAATCCAGATTGCAATAAATCATGAACTCTTAAATGTTTGATTCTCTCGAAAAATCTAAACATGTGAGGTTGTTAGCATTCTTAACTATCCCGGATCTATTTTAAAAAACTTGGACCCGAAAACACTTACTGAAATTCAAAGTTTTGTGAAACATTATTAAAAAAATAAATGGTCTTTAATCGCTATCTAGTGCCTTGTAAAAATTAATATAAAAACGTTCCAAACTCGGACCACACCAGTGATCATGGGCCTCAAAGAAGGGAAAGCACAATCGCATATATGATACTGTGGGCCCTGGAGGAAGAAATATGTGATCATGGTCCTGAATGTGTTAAAGAAATTAATTTCTTATAACACTACTCACAAAATAGGAGACTTTTATTTATGCTTATTTTATAATTTAATAACTTTTTTAAAAATTAGATTTTTGAGGGGTTTTTTTGGTAAAAATTTCATGTATGCTACAATCATTTATTGAATAGTGTTTGATTATATTAATTAGCATACGGTTGTGAAAGCAGTTATGTTTTCTGGATAAGAATGAAATTTAAAGCAATAGATATAAGAGCAAAACTAAGCCATTTAATTTTCAGTTATTCACTTTCTATATATTAACTGCTGTACTCAGCTGATGTAGGGTATTTTTAACAATGCAATTTTTTTTAAATGCAAGAATAGATATTTTTTCAAGAGGAGAAAAATGATTATATTTGTTAAATTGTTTTCTGAAATTTCATCTGCCGAAGAAACAGTTCCATAGATTGTGGATTTGCATTATTTATTACATTATGTTGGCTTGCATTTAATTTTTCTATATTAAATTTTTTGCTGCTATTTTTAGTTTTGAGAATGATTTGATGACATTTTGTTCGCAATAAATTAAATGTTTTCTGTGACATTTTCAGCATTGAAACATGTATGCTTTTGAATAATTTTTGAGCTATTCTCTGTTTAGAATGCTAAAGGGATAATTTTTAGCAATGTAAATCCTCTTCATTTTAATTATCTTTGTTACAAACAACATCTCTCTTGAATAATTTTTAGCACTGTCCAAAAAGAAACTTGGTACTACAGTTGCTCCTTAAAATTTATCTCTACAGCATTGTACATCAGAGAGGCTGTGGTGAAATTTTAACCTTTGTGCTTTTAATGAAACTGTCAGTCTATAATAAGGTGGCATGTAGTATTTATTGCCTTTAGAACAGGTAGATATTAGCAGAAAATATTACTGCTACTAACAATTGATAGCATGCCTTTGGTGACAATTAAATACTTTGACATTTTAACCAATGTAATTTTAAATATACTTAAATATTTAGAATTCAGATGCAATTACATTTACAAATATTAATTTAAATTTATCTTGCATAAAACACTAAATCACACTTGTAATATCCTGATTTTTTTTAATTATAGTTCAGTTCAGTACAGTGAAATCACTGTAATAGTGGAGACTTGGCTAACGCCTTATGCTCCGATAAAATTTTGATTAGTTTTTAATCCAAGTTGTAACGCACAGTTCGTGATTGCATTGTCTTTCAGTAGTTTGAATTATCGCCTTGTGCTTCAACTGAGATTAATGAAAGTAGAGTATTGAGAAACTATTAGCTGGAATTTTAGAATCTATTGGTTGATGTCAAAAAATTTTCAACTTTTTGAACATGCTCTATTGTTTTACATTTCGCTATTGAGGAATAAGGACCATTCTCCGTGGGGGTGTGGCCGCGGTAGCCGAGTGGTATAGGTATCGGACCGTGGCTTGCTTTGTCACGGGTTCGAGCCCAGTACCACTAAAGACCCGCCGTGTAGGGCAGCGATGCACGTTAAATCTGTCGAGAGCTGAAACGTCCTCCCGTTGGTGTGGTGTGGTAGTTAGGAGAGGGGGTGCCAGCTCAGGTGTCGTCCACGTCACTTGACCATGGTTCAAAATTACGTGGTCCGTCGCCAAAAGCCCTCGTGTAGCTGAACAGTGCGACGTTAATATTCAATCAATCTCCAAAACTTTTCAAAATTTCACCCTGCGATTTGTATGTGATACAGTTTAATATAAAATGTTCACTAGTTTCTGGTACTTTACAATCTGCACACAAAGGAGAATCTGTTTGTTTAAAAAGGAAATATATATCATTTAATGGTAATTTTTTAGCTCGCAACTTATTGATTAAAACTTCTGTATTTCTATTTTTTGCTGCCTGTCTATTCTATTTTTCAAGATGAGGAATATAAAAATAATTTTTATGTCTTTTGCTCCTTTTCCATATTTCTTCACTTTTATTTTTGTGTTGTTTTTTGAAATGTGTATGTAGGTCTTCCCAAGTTATCCAAGAAATAATATTCCACGGCTCTGGAGAGGCTTTAGCTAATTTAACAACTTCTTCATTAATCCCTATTCCCTTGTGAGCTGGTACCCAAATGAATGTAATTGATTGAGCTATTTGGAGGCACTGATGTAAAGTTGAACTTAAATTTAATATTACCGTATTGGATTTTCTATTAATATTTTGGATACTTTTTAGGACTGATAAGCTGTCCGTCAGGATGATATAGTTTTCTGTTTCTGAAAACCAATTTTTTAACGCAGTCTATATGGCAATAGCTTCAGCTGTGAAAATTGAAATCATTTCTTTTAGTACGAAATTTTGTCGAACTTTTTTCTTAGGGATCAAAATTCCTATTGATGTTTGATTAATATTTTTGAACCATCTGTTGCTATTATGATATTGTTATTAAATTTGGGCTGAATGTAATCATTAAACATATTTTGTACTATGTCATCTGGAAGATCCTTGTTTTGAAATGGTAGTTCATGAGTATAGATGTTTATTTTGCGATTTTCGTAGATTGGAGGAGGAGGGATCCATTGAAGAATGTCTACTTTAGAGATACATAATTCTTGGAGCAGGTTGATCGTCTTTTGAAAAATACTAATCTCTTTTTCTCTATATTTATAAAAAATGTTATTTATATCCCAAAATAATCTTGCATTCGGTGACCAGTTTTTTAATGTAATTTGTTTAGTTATAAATTTTTGGCAAAGGAAATTATGGCGATTATTAATATTTCCATTCATAGACTCTGCTCTTAATAAATCTAACGGGGTGTTTCTTGGAAGACCTCGGGCTAAACGTAAGGCAGCATTGTAAATCGGTTCTAGTTTTTGTCTGCTGCTATTGCTAGAAAAGGAAAAAAGTTGACTTCCATAGTCAAAGATAGAACGGATTGTGGCATTAATAATATTTAAAAGATGATCAGATCTTGTTCCTATTTTCGAGAAGATAAGGCTTTAATGGCATTTAAATATTTGAATCCTTTTTGACGTAGGTAATATGATTTTTCCAGGTGATATTGGGGTCGAAGATGATACCCAGGATTTTTTTTTTCAGTTCACTTCGGGAATAGGTTTGTCGCATATTTTAAGTAATGTAGATATTGCGCTTCTTTTTCTGGAAAAGTTGATTAGACTGCTTTTTTCTGGAGAGGTGGACAATTTCCATTTTTTACACCAGACTGAAATTTTATTTAAAGATTCTTGCATTTCGCCTATTGTTTTATTCCAATTTGTACCACTATTGTATAAAAATATGTCCTCTGCATAAACCAGAAGATGACTGTCGTGTTGAATTTCAAAAAATATCTGCCATATAAATCATAAAAAGGAAAGGACTTAAGATACAACCCTGGGGTACACCATAATTGTTTTTAACGATTTTTGAAAAAATGTTCCTCCATTTGATTTGAATTGTTCTCTGATATAAGAAGTTTTGTATCCATCGTAGCAATCTACCAGAGTATCCAACTTTGTTTAATTTAGAAATAAGGCCATATGCTGCTTTAATATCCAACGCTACCAAAATAAAATATTCTTTGCGTTCTCTAGCCAGTATGTCATGTTGTTATTGAAGTAATGTATTAATGCTGCTTCTGTGAGAGTAAAAACCATGATGATTAACATGAAAAATTTTGTTTTTAAAACTGAAATCTAGCATTCTATGTAGAATCATTCTTTCTAATAATTTGGCAATTACTGACGTAAGAGATATAGGACGGTATGACGAAACTTCCTTGGGATTTTTGTGCGGTTTTATGAAAGGTAGGATAATTGCGTGAGTCCAATCTTTTGGAATTTGACTTGAAGACCAACTGTCATTAAAGGATTTCAGAAGGAGATTTATTGCTTTGATGGGGAGATAGTTTATTGTTTGGAGAGAAATTTTATCATGCCCTGGACTGCTGTTCTTTTGATGAGATATTGCTATTTCTAATTCTTTTAAAGAAAAAATCCTGGCTATCGTCCGGAATAGAGATATTTGGAATACTATCGTTGTTTTGTTTTGCGTAATATTGTAAAAAACAGTTTGCTTGGGATTGTTCGTTTGTTAATATGGTTCCGTTATTTTCAATAATAATAAATGAAGAATAGTTAGGATTTGTTCTATTTTTGATTATTCGGATTATTTTAAAAAGAACTTTAGAAGATATTTTTTCACATGTTTTGTGCCAAAAATTTTCTTTCCAGGTTTTGATTGTTCGCTTAAGTTTTGCGCTTACTTCTTTATATTTTATCCAGTCTTCTTTAAAGTTTTTCCTTGCTTTATTAAGTTTTCTTTCTTTTTTTTTTTGCTCTTAAATGCCCGCATGCTTGCTGTCCACCATGGAGCTCTTGAACTGATGTTTTTTTCCTGATTCTTGAGATAAGATTTGAGCTTTTTTAATTTCTTTTATAATATCTTTATTTATGTTTTCATTTAAATTTAAATTTTGCTGAATAATATTGATAAATTTGTTCCAATTTGTTTTTTGTTTAAAATTATTAGTTGCCGAGCTGTTTGTTCTTTTGTAATTAATAATTATATGGAAGTGGTCACTTCCAAAATTATCGGTTTTTGTGGACCAGGATAAATCATAATTTAAATCTATAGATGCTAAAGAAAGATCTATAGATGTAAAAATTCCCGATGAATGGAGATAAGTGGGAATTTTTTATCGTTTAATAATAAGTCATTTTCAATGATCCAGTCAAATCTTTTCCCCAGAAGCACTGGAATTTTTTGATCCCCATATCTCATGAGATGCGTTGAAATCTCCCAATATCAAACTGTGATTATCAATATATGATGCTATTTTAGATAAATTGATGTCTTTAAAGTTACCCGGTGGGATGTATATTAAAATTGTGATAGAACTAAATCTATCTGAACTCTGACTATTAAAATTTCTAAGTCTTCACTAATTTCTGAGAATATTTTTATTGCGCTAATATCTTTATTTAAAACTATCATTAACCCTCCTTCTCTTTTGATTTCCCTATCAATTCTGAATATATTCTTATTGGGAATTGTGAAAATATCATTTGGATGTAATCAAGTTTCTTGAATTATTAAAATACTTGCTTTTTGAAAAATTGGCGCGAAAAGAATATCTGACCTCTCGTTTTTAATTCCACGTGCATTCCATTGGACTATATTCATGATTTAAAACGAAAAAAAAGGTGCGATACTATGAATTAGTTTAAATATTCAAAAAAGAAAGATTAATATTGAGTTTTTAGCGAGAATATAAGAAAATTTGATTATTTATTTGTTTCTTTATTTTTTCTACTACACTTTGTAATGTATTTCCTCTATGTTCTAATATTTTCTTGAATCTTTTTGCTTTTTCATTCAGTTTTCTATTTATTAGACAATCATCTTTTGGAATTGTTTTATATTGGATGCAACTTTTTTTAAGGTGGATTCCATGGTATTCATTAGGGAAGAAAAGCTCAAATTTATTTGTACTACCACGGTATTCAGTTCTGTCGTGAAGCGTTGTACTATTTGTTCTAATTTCTTTATCTTCTCTGTTTGATCATTATAGGTTTTGGCCGAGTATGATTTTTTTTCTCTTTGGAATTTCTCAACTGCTTCGTTTCTCGAGATTTGTTGCTGTACTTTAATTTTATGATTTCAGCTTCCTCTTGATATATGTTGCAATCTTTATCGTTAGCTTCATGCTCCTCTCCACAAGAGCTACATTTTTTTTATTTTTATTTCTTTGCTATCGTTTTCAGAGTGGTTTAGTGAGCAAATTCGGCATTTTATTGAGCTTCTACAAAATTTTTGAATGTGTCCAAATTTCCAACAGTTTGTGCATTGCCTAGGTTTTTCATAGTAGAGAGTAGTTTTAATCATTTCAAATCCTATTGGAACTCTTTCGGGAATACTGCATCCAATTTGGGTAACTTTAACTGTTTTGATAGGTTTAAATCCAGATTCTGTTTTTTTGGTAAAACGTTGTATATCAAAAATTGCATAGTTGTAATTTTCTAATTCCGATTTTATGTCGTCTATTGTATATTCTGTGTCTATTCCTTGTAATATATAACTACTGGTTAGGCCAATAAAGGGCAATCTTGTACTTATTTTTACATCATTAATTTCTTTAATTTTTAAAGCTTCTTTGGCGGTCTCGCAATTATTTGTTTTAATTATGATCTCGCCGTTTCTTGTTTTGCTTATACTCAGAATACTTTTTTTAATTGTGAACGCTTTCATTATACTTTCTTTTAGTTTAAGTGGATTACCATTCTGAAAGTTATTTTCTGATTTTAAGAAAATTGTAATATTTGGACTCGTATTTAAATTTTGTCTTTCCGCAAACTTGGTCAATAATTCTATATCTGTTAAATTACACCTATATTTATTGAATGAAAAATTAAGAGTTTGTATTTTCTACCTCCATATTATTATCTGGGTGAGGGTAGTCACCCATTTTGTCTTCCCTACTCTAGCACTCAAATTTGTATACACTATCTTGTGTAAATACTTAAATTAAAAACTTATCCGAAGATAGAATAAAAGTTATATATGAACTAAATTTCAATACAAAATAAAAATTCAAAACGATCTCACCCGCTCGAATCCTCTTGAAAAGTCAAAAATCTTTTAATTATACTTTTTAAATTTAGATACACAGTTACAAATTACAAGTATGTAAATTGTTTTAGCCATAAAAAATACCTAAATCTTTTGCATGTGATCTAAAAAAGTACGGAATCTCTATCTTATATTTAGGAGGGGGGAATGTGCTTAGTCTTTCTTTCAACAATTGTCCATTTGCAGATATCAAAACAATTTAATAGTGTATATCATTGTTTTCCAAGATCTAAATGAGTGGCCGCGGTACCCGAAAGGTATAGATATCGGATCGTGGCTTGCCTTGTCACGAGTTCGAGCCCAGTACCACTAAAGACCCGCCGTGTAGGGCAGCGATGCACGTTAAATCTATCGAGAGCTGAAACGTCCTCCCGTGGTGTGGTAGTTAGGAGAGGGGGATGCCAGCTCAGGTGTCGTCCACGTCACTTGACCATGGTTCAAAATTACGTGGCCCGTTGCCAAAAGCCCTGAACAGTGCGACATTAATATTCAATCAACCAAGATCTAAATGCACAAAAAATGTTTCGGTGCTAGTTTGATATCCGGGGTCATAGCGCCATGTTATTGTTTATGTTCGCCAAGATGGGCGATAAAACTACAATATGGCTACCTTGAAATTTCTTTCATTTGGTGATGTGGTTGCCATGGAGATGACGTTTATGTTGATTCTAGTTTTTTTTTTTTTTTTGCTCGCGCTAATTCTGTTAATTTCAGACGATTTTTATTCTAAACACTTCATTCTTATTGGTTTCTTTTAATTGCGCGGTAAAGCTGCATTTTAGACGATTTTAATTCGAATTCTTTATAAATGCAATGCATTTCAATCCACTCTTAACCTGCTGCTCTGCTCTTGTGCTTCTCCGGAAAATGGATATTTACACTGTTATCGGTGAGTACCAGGACTTTTTTCCAAAGGAATATAAGGGCTATTCTTTCAATTTCTTCGGACCAAAAGGTGTTCCTAATTCACACTTTTGGTCCACTTTATTTTTAAAAAGTAATGATTTTCTTTTCTCGTTCCTTTGCAAGATTTCACTAATTTCGTCCGTCGTCCAATGCGAAAAATGTGGCCGTGACATGAAGGTTGTTCCCGATACATCCCGTAAATTTGACGGTCGAATCTTTCACTGCGGATCTGCAGTTGCAAATTCGCGCTGCCGAAATGAAAAATCTATCCGCTTCAATTCATTTTTTTCAGGCAGCAAATTGCTGATTTCAACCTTTCTACTTTTGATGTATGAATTCTTCAGACGTTCCTCTTTAGCTCAGATTCATAAGGAGCTCGGAATTTATTCGCAGACTGTTGCCGATTGGCGCAACTAGGCGTCGGATGTGTTGAAAAATCATATTGTTGTTAACACAGAGAAGCTTGGGGGGTAAACGGTTGAAATTGACGAGAGTAAAATTGGGAAAAGAAAATATAGTAAGGGTCATGGGGACAGTGGGTTTTGGGCGGCGTAGAGCGCGAGTTGCAGTTGACGAGTTGCGAGTTCCTGGTTGCAGTTGACGGCAGAAACACTTCTCGGCCTTATCGAATCACGGATCGAACCAGGAACAACTGTTATATCTGACTGCTGGAAATCTTACGAAAGGTTCAGCGAAAGAGGCTGTCATCACCTTCCAGTTAACCATTCGCTCGAATTCTTTGATTCTGAGACCGGCGCTCATACTAATACTATCGAAGTTACCTGGCGTCACTTCAAAGCTTCCTTGCCTGAATACAATCGACGAGGATGATTTGAAGGATATATAGCCTGATACATGTTCAGGAAAATTTGTTTCGCTCTCAAAGAGGACCCATTCATCAAATTTCTTGACCTTGTTCGAAATATTAATTGGGCTGAATGAAGAATCGTTTCGAAAGGAGGAGTCGAGGAATCGAATCCATAACCTTTCGCAACATTTACAACCGCCAGCATTGTACTTTCTCCCACTTATTTTACTCAATTCTCATTTTTTTATTTATTTTTGCATTTTTAACACTTTTCTTTTTACCATTCATCCAGTTCCAAAAGTGCATTTATTATATTTTACTTCACTCAACGACCTTTCGGCCTTTCGATAGCCCGCATATTCCTTTCTTCTCTTTTTAAAAAAAAATCCTGGTACTCATCAGATCTTATACTTTTCTCCATCTAAAAAAGGTAAGTACACTATTTCACACACACTAATTTTCACGATTTTCATCAACATTATTCTTTGGTAAAATAAAATATCATCGGAAATCATGCATTTTAAATTATTTTCCATTCCGGTTCATAAACGGATGCCGCCATATTGGATTCCATTCCAGCAACAACAAACGCTGCTAGGAGCGATCTTTATCGAACCAAGCAGCGCTTGGCACCATGAACCTGGATATCAAACTAGTTCCGTCATTTTTTTTTTTTTTTTGGCGACTAAAAGCGGTCGCCAAAGTACTTTATTCGGCGATGGTTTTTTTGGCGACCGGATTAGATAGCCAAGTTATATAACTTAACAGTAAATGTTCCAAGAGCTTAAAAATTGTAATTTTGAAATAAAAATGAAGAGATATTAATGTGAAATAAAAAGATATATTTATAAAGATAACATTAATGCATAAAATAAAAATTTTATTTTTTTAAGCAAAAAGAAATCGTAAATTAGAATATTTCAGATGTAAGCTTACCTGCATTCAGGAGAGTTCTTCCAAAGGAGGGTATATTTCTTTCACTGGCCCTAAAAAGGCAGTTAATAAGTCATTCGGATTGCTGGGTCGTTTCATCTTTCTCCGCATTGTAAGAATTGAATTGGTCCTTACACCTGCAGGTTCCATGCGGAGATTTTTTAATGGCGCTCCACGAACCCTTGATGGAGTTCGCGTTAGTGCCCATTTCTGGATATTTGAAATACATACTGTGATTGACTGAAAGATGAAAACCTTCATCTTCCAGGCAATCATAAGCTTTCCAGCAATCTGATATGATGGTTGTACCTTGTTGTTGTTTATCTTAAAATTTATAATCATTTTGTGTTATTTCATTAGTTGAATTTTTTTATTTATATCAAATAAGTAAACAACTTCAAAACTTACTAAGATTTATAAGTAATTGTTAAAAGAAAACCTATAATTTTTTTAAATTTGAGTTTTTATATAACTAAAATGCTTATACTTGAAGATTTACAGCTTATTTTTTTCATACATGGTATACTTTACATTGATTACAAAAAAACGCTTTCTTTTTCTTTATATAGTCAAGAGCTTGCAGATCCGTTATGGGAAATGATTCCTTTTTCTCTATTCCGGCACCTGTGACTTTTCATGAGTATCATGGAAGGAATATTATTCTTTCTGAGAATAATACAGTAGCTTATAGGAAATCTGGTTATGCATATGGCATTACATTCTCTAAAGAACCTCTTCTGCCTGGAGAAATATTTCTTTTGGAAATAGAAAAGTTTGAGCATGGATGGATTGGAAATTTAAGGTGTGGCTTAACTCAAGAAAACCCTTCAACAAATTTTGATCTACCTCAGTATGCTCTTCCAGGCTTGGTGGAAGGTGGACAAAGTTGGATATTACCTGTTAGCACTGCTGATATAAATCTGTTTGATCAAACTTGTATAAATAAATTATATCCCACAATTTATGGTAAGATATTTCTTGTTTTAAATGTGTTATTCTTTGTCTATATATTATATTTATAAAATTTGAATCGGGTAGTGAAAAGTTAAGTTGCTAGGCTCTGCAATAAAAGTAAATTATAATTTTTATAATGTTTTAATTCATCTCTGTAGAGTGTTTATCTTAATTTTTTTTAACATATATATAAGTATTTTTAATTTAGCTGAACTATTTTTCTTTCTGTTAATTATTATTGATGTATTCCAAGCTCATGTTTGTAATCCTTCAATTTTTTTTTTTACTTGAAATGTATATAGCCACTTATGTACTAGAGAAAACTTAGACACTCTTATTTTCTTCAGTTTATTCTGTGACTTTAAAATTTTTCTGAATTGTGATTGCGTATTTGTAGAATTCATTTCTCGCAAATATCGGTGAATAGCTTATGGTTGCATTTTGCATTCTAAGGTTAACAAGGTTATTTTTACTCCATCTTCATTTCAGGCTAAACAGATGATTAAAATATTTTAGCTTTTTTCATTGAGGATTTGTACCTTTTTATTTGCTTTGTTACAGAAATATATAAATTTAAAAGGTTTTATTTTTATTTTTTTCTAAATATTGTGTGTTAAATATGAATACTGCTGCTCTGAAATAAAAAAAATTATAATCACAATGATATTCAACCATCTGATATTTTTAGCTCAGTATATTAAATTAACCTAATTCGAAATCTGTTTTTCCTACTTTTATTGGTACTCATAAAAAAATTCTTTGAAGAAAATATTTAATAGAAGGATCAATGAATTTGATAGAATGTGGAAAAACAAATTATACTTAGAAATATTACAAAACAAAAGAGCTGCAGTACACATTAATATAACTGTGTAAATATTCTTTTTTTCCAGTATGTGATATGTTAAACTGGAATTCAAAACTTTTCTGCCTTTTAATGTGTTACTGTGAGGTAATTTATAATACATATATATATATATATATATATATATAGTTGCTGTTCTGTCAATGTGATAAGGAATATAAATTCATTCTACTAATCTCTATTTGCCAGGGGAGGTATGTCAGATTTTTATATAAATTTTATTTTAATGTAAAGTTTAAATTTTATTGACAAGCATAAAAGATTAAGAGTAATAAAATTTGCACGCTTCATACTGATGCTGTAGGTATGTAGTTAATGTGAACACAAAGTGAAAAAATAAAGAAAAGTGAACCTTCATCTGCATGGATGTTGCTAATAGGATGAAATAAGTATGTATCTGATTTAAAGTTTTTCTTCTTTAATCTTAATATTTTTTCTTTTTTCACTGAGCTAATTTATTCCTTAAATGTATTCTTTAGAAAGTAATAACCACATACATACCAGTAAAGGAAGCATACCTACCAGTGTTTTATTACCTTCTCGTCACAAAATGCCTAGCTTATGTTATTCTGATGGTGAAGATTCTGTACATAGTATGTCATCACTTTTTTCTGAAGAAAGTGCTGATGAAAACTACAATGAAAATGGGTATTGTAATTCAAAATAGTTTTTTTATTTAAATTAGTATGAATATTTTCTTTAAGAAATTTATCACGTCAAATTTTTCTGGTGGTTGTTTGCAAAACGTTTTTTTTTTTTTTTTTTTTTTTTTTTTAAATTTTATTTTTGTTTAAACTACATTTGACTTTGTAAATAAACCAGAATCAGTCATTTGCTCTTCTTTCAGTCTAAGGTTAATCTATGGAAATCAAAATTTTAATGACTTTTAAAAACCTTTTAACATGAGTTTTTATAAACTTAAATTGACATTCAATGTGTATTTATGTGTTTTGAAAATTTTCAAGTCAAATAGATTTAATAGGAACTAGATTCAATATTTTATTAGTTTTATGGGTTTATAAATGTATTTGAATGAATCAAAATAGTATTGGATTAAACCAGGGGTACTCAACCTTTTTTTCTGCCGGGCCACATATGTCAGCTATTTCACGCAGGCCGCATACATATGTTGGCTATTTCATGCAGGCTGCATGCATATGTTAGTTATTTCACATGGGCCACAACATGAAGATAAATGGGGGAGAAATGCTTTAAGATCAAGATAACATTGGAAATATAAAATGTGGGAATTGATCATGATATTATAACTCCTATTTTGTTTTGTTTTTAATTATTTTTTATTTGTGTTACTAACACTAAATTAGAAGCATTTAAGATACAATCCTTCACAATTTATGCATCAGTAAACAGTTTCATATGATTACCAATAATATAACAAACGTCATTGAATGTCTTTGTTACCTCTGTGATGTTATTACTGACAAAACACTTTGTTGCTGTCACAAGGATTATTCAAGAAAAAATATATTATCACCTCTTGAAAGAGATCTTTGAAGAAAAGTGTCATTGAATGATTCCTGTTTATTGATATTTTTTAATGCAGCACTTTCATGACAAATCAAACAATTACTGATCCATGTTAGTTTTTCACTACAAAATAGTCAACTTCCTAATCGTTCAATTCGTACCCATATGACACAGACAACTAAAAGCAAAATTGATATATTTGATTTCTTGACAAATGATTTCCCACCAAATTTTTTATACATTGTTCTTAAATAAGTGAATTTTTCAGAACAGTAGGCTATGACCAGGCCACTTAAAAAGGCTCAGCGGGTCGCAGGTTGAGTATCGCTGGATTAAACAATGCACTTGGATTGCTGAATAATTTGCATATATTGTTTTGTTAAAAGAATCGGAATTTCATATTAATATCTCAAATTCACTATTTTATCTCTATTATATATTATTGATTTTTGTAAAGTACTATTGTGTGTGTGCTTAATCATTGCTGTGCATCAGTGTTTATACATGCATGTTGAATGTATCTATTTTGAATTTTCTCAAGTATTCAAATAGCATTTAAAAATATGAAGGATATGAAGAAAAATATTTAATAAAAACCTATACCCAGTGTATATTTTTTTTAAATATCGATTTTTGTTGCTTTTGTGTTAATTCAATTAGGAACTGAAATTAATTTTTGTGATTTTGTTTTTAATTTAAATTTATATTCTGAGTAAATTCAAGCAACTTCAATGTTTTATAGATAATATTCACACATTATGTGAGTCATTTCTTGTACGATATTTTGAAGATCTAAGTGTTCATAGAAGTAACTTTTCAATTGTTTTTCAAAAAGCCAATAAGTTTCAGATCACAATTTACTCATTTTTCTGCTTTTTCTAAATGAAAATATTTAGTACTTGTATTGTGGTACTTAGTATTAAATATTTAGTACTTTATTACCTTATGTGCTGTGGAATTTATAAACAAAGGAACCCTAGAAGTGTGGAATCACTAGATTGAGGAATAAAAAATAGCCGAAAAGTATTTTTCAAATCATTCAAGATTATGAATGAATTTCAATAATCAAATGTGAAATGCAGTGAGGGGTTCTTTTTCACTTCCTTTCTCTTTACATTTGTTGAAACAGTAATTTTTATTGTTAAAAAAATACTGAACATAAAAGTAAGCATATTTAAGTTGATTCAATTATAACTAAGTCAATTTAAAGCAATACTAGGATAATTTTTCAAGTTTCTGTCGAAACATGGCGAATATTCTTGGCATTCCTTTATTAACATCAAAAGTCACACACACACATCATACTCTGTTAAGAATTAAGAATATTTTGCATGAATTTAAAAATATTTCTGTGATGATTATCTTGATCTGCAAAAGTTTTCCAAAATGTTTAGTTATGTATAAGTATTCTCTGCACTTCCAATAAAGAACTTAATTTTTTAGTTATTGAGTGATGGAATTTAATAAACGTTTTTCAAAATAAACACGTTTTGTCATTGGTTACATAAATTTAATTTTACTCTTTTGCATTTTTTTTTTCTAACAGGATAATTAATTTCTGTACACTACTTATTTGATATTGAATAGCTGCATTTATAAAAGATGGTTATATAATTTTGGAATGACTTCATGACACTTTGATGTTTGAAAATGGACTAATTTTCACATATTCAGTCTTATAATCTTATTTCAAAGTTCTTGTTTAAGGAGTATTTCTTGCTATAAAGCCCAGTGGCTGAGTGGTTAGTGCATCTTGCTTCCACACCACAGGTCTGAGGTTCAAACCCAGACTGAACAAGGTTGACTCTGCCTTTCATCCCTTCAGTGGGTCGATAAATGATTATCAAGCTTGCTTGGGAACTTAAACACTGGGGGTTTCGCGTCAGATTGACCACCTGACTGGAACATCCACTCATGCACCTCAAGGCCCAAGATCACACATACTGAGTCGGCCACAGTAGACCTTGGCCCTCATGGGCTGTTACGCCTTTGAGTAAAGTTATTTCTTGCTATATTCCTTTCACTACTTTCTAGAGTCTGTTAATTGTGGTGAGTTTGTATTTAAGAGACCAGAGACACAATTGTCTATAGGTAAAATATCAAGAAACTTTGCAGGAGTATATTGAAGAAATTTTTTTCAGTTTTCATTTTTTGGAAGAACAGAGAATTGATAGTTTATGAAGTATATATATATATATATATATATATATATATATATATATATTGGTAGCTTTCTTTTGATGTAGCTTCACTTCTTGAAAGTTGTAAGGATAAAGAGAAAGGTCATTTCTTCTATAAATATCTAACTTCAAACATTTACTTGATGGTATGATGAATTGATTTTAGCATTGTTTTCATTTTTCTTATTTCCTATTGTAAGGGAAGACTGTTGCACTCATAAAGCCTTTGCTGAAACTTTATGCATGTAGTTGGGAACAGGTTTGGATATCTTTTTTTCCCTCTACATTTTGAATAGTAATTACTTATTTTTGGTTATAATCGTTTAGATAAACCCATGGTTTTTTCGTCAAGGCTTACATTGTGTTCCCCTTTATCTCCCACAAAATGGTTTTCATACCAGGGAGTACTAAATACCTCGTATTGAACCACATGGCGTGGCAAAAGACAATGAATGTAATTCTACCTAACTCCATAGAGCTGTAAATCTTGGGTTTATTATTTTTATTGTTGCTTCAATTTTTTAAGTTCACTTCTGCATCATTAGATTTTTTTCTTGGCTCCATTAGATAATGCATCATTAGATTTTTTTGTAGTCAATGATCTCCATTTTTGGGGTTTTCATTTGTAGTCATTCAAAGTAAAACTAATTTTTGCTAAATTTTTGCAACTAATGATATTTTATATTTTCATTTAGAAGTTTTATACAATGTTTCCCTATATTTTTTAACTATGGATTAAAGATATCTTTCTAAAATTCAAAAATATATTCTGCAACCCCACACCTATTTTACATCTGCCCTTTTGAAATTAGAATGAACTTGAAATTATCAGATAATATAATTTCATTTAAGATGTTGCCAGATATTTCCCCCCTAATATGTGCATTTTTAAAATCCTTTAACTAATTCATTCTAAAAGTGTATAAACATCCTTTGTACAACCATATAAAGACACCCTTAATAAGTTTCACGTTTGTCATTGAAATCAACATTGATGTGATAACTGAAAGTGAACTAAATCATGATTAAGTTAATTTCAAAGAAGGATTCTCACACATTAACAATGCTGGTTTTCTTTGCTTATCTCATTACTCAACTTAATTTAAAATTTTGTAAAATTCTTATAAAAAGTTTTGAATTATGAGGGTTTAAGAAGCGAATCTCATGTTAATTCAGTGTCTTGAACATTTAATCATATTTGTTCTACTTAACATTTTTCTCAAAGATATGTACACCTATCAGTGTATTCCCTGCCCCTCGTTTTAAAATTTCTTAACAAAAATAGGGAAAGAGGTATAGTATTATAAATTTAAATGATTATAAATACAGTTATGTGTGAAAGCTGTGAATTGTAACCTTAAAAATTTAAATATTCAATTATGCCTTAATGTTTGTGAATTCAAAATCTATCATTCTCTCCATTAGTTCAAGAAATATTCGAAGTATTAATTGAAAAATGTATTACTTGTACAATATTTAATTATTTATCGATGCATGTATGTATGACATGGTATAGGAAAACATATGAATTATTGCTACCAATAATCTGGGATATAATTCTATAAGTGTTTCCCACATACTTCTGGAACTAATGACACCATTCAAATGACATTTAATTGGCTTTTTAGACCATTTTTTTGCTAAATTTCTGTAAGAAAGTAGAAGGATTCGCTATGATCAAAAAAATTCTTTTTAGAAGTTCATTAGCTCATTAACACCCTGATTTAATTTCCTTTTAATAAGTTTTTTTAAATGATTGTATGTAATGTATATGTATGATACAATGCACTAAATTGCTGTTGTTTTAACTTAGTGCTAAACAATGGGTAAGGAAATACTAAGACAGAGTACAAGGAAAAGTATAGAATTAGCCTTGTAATAAAATAGTAAAATACCTTAGGTTTTGCACTTAAGATTATAGAGTTATGTATAATATAATATGTATTATACTTATACTAACTTGAACCCAGTTTATTAGTAAAAATCAATAAATGTTATAAAACGAGTATTATATAAGACGAGTACGAGCCATAAGACAAAGTTTCAATCAGCTGCTACAACAATGTGATGTAATGAGAGAATGTTTTTTCAGGATGGAATACAACATGTGTGTGTCAGATCATTGGTATTTTACAGGGGGTTTTTTTTAGTGAGTTTTTCTTGAATATGAATCAATGTTCGCAACATTTTAACTCGATGCATTTCCTAATTTTACGGGACAAATTTTAGTTAAAAAATATATATATATAATAATTTTTTATGAAACAAATATAAAAATGTAGAAAGGTATCATTTGTAAAACATGTTGCAAATAGAAGCAAATTGATTAATGTAGTATCATATTTCCACTTAGAAACTCTCATTACAATTAATTAAAAAAAGGGCATCTGTAACTTGTGTTTGAGCAGGGGATAAGCAATTTTAATTTTTGTTAGATTTGAAATTACTTGACCTTTCATAAGATTTTTTGACATTCCAGACACTACCCTCTGTGTCTTGGGGGAGAAGCTATGAATGTTATTCACGTGACAGTTTGTGCTTCCCTGGCCAACACAGGTTTTAACTTTTCTTCTTACAATTTCAGAGCAAAGGCTGGTTTATATTGGGTTGCTCGCAGGGAGATGGCCTATACAGCCTATTCCTCAACATAATAAGAAAGATTTTTTTTTTTTGCATTGTGCAGTTATATTTCTATTGAATTGCCTTTTGAATGTGGTACTAGGCATAGATGTATAGTGTACTAGTAAAGAAATTTTGATATTGTAATATATAAGTATTTAAACTCAATTTTGAACTATGTTCCTTGTAACATTCCTGTTTTGTATTATTTTTACTGAACACTTGGTGTTGCACACATGCAAAAACTATCTTTTGTGGTACTTTTCCTTTTGCATCTAGTGTTTTTTATATTATCACTTTAAATGTATTTCTGGTGCATTGTTGATTTTTATGGCAAATATATTATTAAACAAATAATACCAATATATAAATCAGGTTGTCACACATTTACTAATCCAATGATATTTAAGAATATAGAACAAAATTTAATTTTAAAAAAATGACTGATATTCAGACAGAATTATGCAGTTAATAACTTTTATTCTAGTTTATTTCATTGAATGAAAAATATTAATTTTTGTCATAAGTCTGACAGACTCATTTTCACACACATGTTAATAATTTGATACTTTTTGCTTAATATCAATGTTCTGGAACTTAAGTGTTGTAAGATGCAATAAATTTGAGCAGAATAATTTCAAAAATATTTACTAATTTTTAAAAACACTAGCAGCTAAGTAGATATTTTATGTTTCTTGATTTATGTGAGTAGTAGTTGTATCCTCAGAATGTGTGTAAGACTTTTCTACAAATTGGTAGATTTATCTTAAAAATAAAGTTTCTGAGTATAAAAAACTATTTTTAAATATGTGCATTCCAGTTTAAAATCTTTTCAGATTTCAAAAACTTAGTTAAAAAATTTAATGCCTTTAAAACAGAGGTATCCAATCCAAATGACCTTGTGGGCCACTTCGGAAAACACTATAATTTCGCGGGCCGGTACCTTTTATATCGGATTTGTAAACAAAAAAAAAACATTTATTGCAGTGAAAATTTTAAACAGAATGAATTATTGTTTTCATTATTTTTCATGTATACAGACATAGATAATATAATAATGCTTGTATAATATAATAATGCAATGATCAAATAATGTTTAAAATATTACAATATTGCCATTTTCTTGAAAATTACGGTGTTCCTATTGAATTGATCTTTCGTTACTCATTGTTGAAATTTGATAGCGCTGTCATTCGCAAGCGATTAAGTATACATTGCCCTTTATCTTAACCATCCTGAATAATTTTTAAACTTTAAAAAACATCTGACTGCCTCTTGCTTTTTGGGCACTCCCAACAGAAAAGGAGAAATGAAAGTCGCACACACAAAGAATCATGTTCTATCCATAGTAAAGGATATGCATAAAATGCAATTAAGAATTTATTGAAAAAGTAATTTATTATAGTAAAATCAAATGCAACTGTTTGATAAAATATAAATCTATTTTAATCTAAAGGACATTTCTATTCAAAAAGGATTTATTTTAAAACAAGAACAGGTAGCAGGCAAATACATTGTAAATTTATCTATATGTATAAATTTCACCTCAAATAAATTTCAAATTGAAAAAACTTTAAAAAAACCTGATATTTAAAAAAAAAATTTTAAAGTTGGCGGGCCGCATAATAGACAGCCCTGCTTTAAAAGATAGGAGTAATTACTTCATATTTGTTGCATGTGAATATGGTAAGAATTAAAAAAAATATATTTAATCATCATTAAGATAAAAAAAAATACCTTTGATGTCTATGCCTTTTGAGATTCAAATGTTATCATAAATGTTTAATATATTTATATTGTGGAACTAAGATGCTTCTATGTGAATCTGTATTGAAAGGCTTCGGTCTTCTGAAAGTGATTAAAAATTAATCATTACACTATGCAAGTAATGTATATTTTCCAGCAAAAAAAATTATAAGATAGATTATAGAGATAGAAAAACTTTTGATAGTTAGATCCAAAGATGTAAAATTACAACAAAATTAGGTACAAAATATTAGCATATATCACTTGTTATGATAAACTGATTAAACAAATGTGGGAGAAAGAGAAAAAGTTCTTGCTTTCAAATTTTTCTCTTACAACCATTTTTTATGGTCATGGTCGCGAACTTGTGTCTGGCATTGTCGAGGCCTGGTGCCACTGAAAATCTGCTGTGTTGACTGATGCATGTTACATCTGTAGTCACTCAAAGCCCTCAAATGGGCTTGGTTTGGAGGTTGGGGGCCCAGCTCAGTTATCGTCCTCATAAAATTTTAATTCAAAATTATAAGATTCATCAGCAAATAGCCTTGGTGGTTATTCAAAGTATGATTATAAAAATTAATAATTAAAAAAATATATATTCCCATATTGCTATTGTTAAAATTATAGTGCCTATAATAAACTTGTTTTATGGTTTTTATGTTGAAAAAATTCTAGAAATTTAAGAGAAACTTAACTCTTGAGAACTATTCATAAATATATTGAGCTTTTGCTGTAATTGGGAACTATTTCATTTATAGTTATTAAAGCATTCCCCATAGCTCGAGCAATATGATTGAACTGTTCCATAAGCTTTTTAAAATGTATAACATATAATTCTAAAAATGCTTGCTTTTCATTGAAATTGCTGTGTTTAACTTGTTATTACTATTTTAGGGAATATATGTATCCAGCTGATGTGGGAAGTCGCATTGGTGTGACTTATGTGATACGTGATAATTTAGCTGAAATGTACATATTACTGAATGGGCATGTTTTTGGTCCCTGTGCTACGGGTATTCCATATAAAAGTGGTCCAATATATGCTGTTATTGATTTGTATGGTACTACAAAGCAAGTTCGTATTATACAGACATTTGGTAGTAAGTATTTCTTGGAAATTTTTATTCAAAATTATTCGTATGTGCTTAAGTTTTAAATAAATTTTGAAATGATTTTTGAGAAAAGCTATGTAAAAATTTGATCAAGAATTTAATCAAATTTTATATTATGAAAGTTTAATATTTCCACTGGAAATAGTTTTCAGGTTTGAAAATTTTTGAACATAATTCAATGAAAGTAACCTACATTTTTAATTTTGGAGGAAATTAAAGAAGTTCTTTAATTGTAAAAAGAGAAGTTCTTAAAATGATTTGAATTGAGGAAACCGGATAGATATTTAAAATACAAAAGTGTTCACAACTCAAGCAACTTTTCTGATTTAGCTGCAATTTTGCATAAAATTAACTGGAAAACATGAAATTCATACTGCAGAGGCTGAAAGTAGTACTTAAAGGATGAAGTAAGTCACAATACCAAAAAAATGAATAGAATGCATACAGTTTGAAATGAAGTAAAAAAAGGATTAATTAATAGAATGGTATTGGTACAACTGACCAAGAAGTAGAACAGCAAAGTAAAGTCAGTCAATAAGGGATATGACCTCCCATAACTGTAATTTTATCTTATATTTTTTAAGAAAAGAGTTCCTATCCCTCAAAGAGCATTTGTATCAATTTTCTGATGCTCTCAATAAGTGAATAAGATGCCAGTTTATCCCACATATGTTCAATAGGATTTATGTTGGAATATATTGACCACACAATCCATTTGACAGATGTTCTTGAGCAGCTTGGGATCTGTGTGGCAGTTGTTGCCCATTAAAACAACCTCGATTAATGGCATTGTTTAAGAGACATCTGTGATGGACGATTACTTCATAGCAATAGCAATCTGGTGAGTGAACCTGTGTCAAATGTTTAGAGCTCCTTTCTGTTCATCATAACCTTTCGCCACAGAGGATTGCCTGAATTATATCTGCAGTTTCTTTCACTGAAGTTAATGGGATGAAAGCATATTTCTAACTCTCTATATTAATT
Organism: Trichonephila clavipes; assembly: GCA_019973935.1. Lineage (NCBI taxonomy): Eukaryota > Metazoa > Arthropoda > Arachnida > Araneae > Nephilidae > Trichonephila > Trichonephila clavipes. Next base: position 395,947 of record BMAU01021135.1, read on the forward strand.
GGCACCGAGAATGTTTCGCTAGATTGAAAAGATTTATCGATAATGAGAATGTAAATCCATTGATGAAATTTCCAGTCTCTTCAATGGAGTAATGAACAGTCACTATTGTTGTTCATTAGATCACTGTAAACTGTGCTGTGAATGAGCTTTTGTCAATAGAACAGCATTCAATAAAAGACATCTTTTATGTCCACAGTAAAGCAGGACTCCTGTCCTCAACTTGCCGGCCTAATTGTTGAGCAGTTTTGCTTGCTGCCTGGCTTTAGTCTCTTCTCTTATGCAATGATATATTAACCACCACTTATTGTTTACCTTGTCCAACCACCAACTTCCTTTCATATCGTTGTATTTTTCATATCTTGCGATACAAGCTTTTTGTCAATTCCAAACTTTAGGCAACACTCGCCAAATTATACCCATCCTCAAGTTAGCCATTGTACCATATGTAAAAGCATCCTGGTGATTTCTTATAGCCGTGTTTTGGGTACAGGCTCGCTTTTACTTGCTGCAAATGTCTGAAAATGCATCTTTATACTGAGTTGGCTTTTTATTGTACTGATCTCAATACCCCTTTTTCTACATTTCATGGCAGTATGTTGAAAAATTAATTTGTAACTTAAAAAAGCCGAGTTGTAATAAGTTTAATTATATTTAGCAACTAGTGTACATCAATTGTTTCTGCAAACTTATTCAGTTATTTATGTGTGTACATTTCTTTTATAATTTTTTCTGTTACAAATATATCTCTCAAATAAGTTTAGATAACTATATTTTTAAAAAATTAAATATTTAGTAGACTATAAACTTTGTTTTCACACACACAATTTTGATCTCTTGCAGTTCCATCTTTGAAAATTGCTTGCAGAGATAAGATTTTACAGCAAGTTTCCCACTCTAAAGTCTTCCATTTGCCTTTACCTAAAAAATTGAAACAATTCTTAACTTACAGATCTTGACAATAGACATTGCTTGTTGGCTGCCAAATTGACTTTTGCATTTGAAAGAGTTGAATATATGTATTTAAATACGTGCATTATTATGTTATAGCAAAAGAAAATGTGTTGTCAGTATAATGTTTCATTGTTATATTGTACATTTGCTCTAAGAACCCAGAAGGGGAGAATTCATTTGGGGACAAGATTCTATGTAGTTGTAGTATTCCTTGTTGGCTGTTCAATCCTCAATATAATAATGCCATATAAATAAATGGCTAATTGCGAGAGAAAAACCTTTAAAATTTATAAATCAGTTTATGTACTAGTAAATTTATCATGCGCCAGCAGCAAAAACAACCTGCGTAATGCATGCACGTTCAGAGTTAGAGTTGTGGACGATTTAGTCACAAATAATATATAGGATAGGCAAAATAATTATTTAGAATTAATTCATCCTTTTTAAGAAGAAAACTATTTTAGATTGTTAAACTTTTTATTCTTGTTCTTTCGTGCTACAAAATGTCAACAACACTTTTTGTTGCCAGATCATGAAAACTAAATTTATAAAAACAAAGATATTTTATAAATAAAGATGCAACTGAGTCTCAAGTTCAAACAACTTTTTAAAAATTTATTTGATTAAATATTTTTATAATTAAATAAATTTACTAAGAAAAAATTGTACAAAATAGCAATTAATTATAATAAGTTATGTAACCACAATTACTTCTACCATTAAAATCTAATTAATTTTAAGTTTCAAATTGTTCCATATATCTAAATGGTCATGTAATTTTTCGTTTCTACCAAATCGGTTCTGACCAAGTAGCATTCATATAAATGTTAGAGAGGTACTGTTTTTTTTTTTTTTTTTGACAGTAAATACAAAGAATGCTTATATGGAATAAGAGGTGGATTGGTTAAGTTTTTACTGGGTACAGTACAATACTATTGCATACAATTTTTCGGAAGTTTAACCACTTTAATTACAGTATAACCTCTGGATCATGTCAGTTTATTTCTAAATTTTGCAGAGTTCATACTGTCTCAGTGTATATCATATGTAAAATGTTATAAAAATATCATATGTTAAATATTTTAAAATAAAAATGTCTGTATAAAAATGTTTTAGAGTGCGCATTTGATGAAGTTGCTAAAGATCTCTATACAGTGAACAAAGTTGAGGTTAACAGATACAGTTAAGCATTTTTTAAAACCTTGCTTAAAGATAGTAATTTGATTATTTTGAAATGCTTTCCCATTCTCATGAGCAGAGGTCGCCAAAATGGTGGTCCCCAGAAAATTGTGGAATATACTTGCTCATCATGTGAAATTATGACATAACTTCAGGTGATGAGTAAGTATATTCCACATTTTCATAAGAGAGCTTCCACTTCCGGAACAAGATATTGCACAACCTTCATTACTATTCCCAGAATTAAAAAAAATTGTAGTTCATTTGTCTTGTTTATTGTAAATTATGATTCATTTTTCTGAATCATCATGTTAAATCAATATAACAGATGTGGTTTTAGACTTTTTTCTCCCTTTTTTTTTAATACACCAAGAGAAATTTTAGTAGTACAATTTGATAATTGATTGAAGTATTGAAAAGCCATTTTATAAAAATTCTTTCGGAATATTTAAAGTTTATGAATTAGATCAGTAATAGGTGAGTTTTTTCAATGTTTTCTTTTTTTTTTATGTAAAGATAGGTAAATTTAGTAATATTATTTTAGTATTATAAATATACTTCCAAATTAGATTACATGTGTTTTTATTTAAATAATATAAAAAATATTTCGAAATGAAATGGGAGCTAAAAGACAATTTTATTTGACTGAGAAATATAATGTATTTTTTAAAATTATTTTAAATATTGTAGTCTGTTTTTTAAGTATTTTTTTTATTAGTGTTGATTTTAGTGATTATAAAAAAAAATCAATAAAAGCTATTCAAATAGACATTGCCACATCTTTCTTCAAAACTAATTTTATTCTGCAATAAAAGAGTAGTAATTATACACTGATCAATTCAATAAATTAGATGCGAGCATGCACCGGCGCCGAGATAGACAAAACAAAAAAAAAGAGTTTTGCTTCATTTATAAAGTATATAAACAGTTTATATACTTTTAATTATATTTTTTTACTTTGGGGAAATAAGTGGCATTTTTCATTTTTGTGCGAGGCGGCAAAACTGCTAGAGCCAGCCCTGATTATGTTTTAAGATGCATTGAAATATAATTCAATTCATAACAATATGTGAAAAGTTATTAAAACACCATTTCATAGAATAACTCCACAGTAAATAAGTCATACTGCTGTAGCTGCATTGTTTTAACTACATGTTTTGTCTCGTCTCGTTTCGCACTCTTCTGTATGTCTCATATTTATATCAGTTGAAGCATTTAAAGGTGGGCTTATGGACGTATTTAACTCAATATAAAATATAATCAATATATTAGTTGGGTTATTAAGGAAGCTTTTGTGTATTTTCTTTTGTATATTGATGTTTTTTTCAGACAGGTATGATCTTAAATCTTAACCATGTGCATATTTTCTTTTATTTGATATTTATTGGGATAAAATTAGGTTGACTTTTCTAAATTTCTTCTTTTTTTATTTTAGATTCAAATTTAAATGATAATGAACGATAAAAAGCAGTTCAAAAAGTATTGAGAACGATAATAATACTTCACCTATCCATGAACTGATCAATAAATCAGATTCTTCACAATCTTCATCAGGTATTAGAAAAAAATGTTGGAACGAGAGGTGGAGAGAAGAAAAAACGCAAAGTATCAAGAAATTATCATTCCTACTACTTAAAATTTGGATTCATTGAAAAATCTGACACTGAGCTGGATCCATGGCCTCTCTGTGTTGTATGTTCTGAAAGTTTATCTAACAATGCATTAAAACCTTCCAAACTTGAAAGACACTTGAATTCAAAACACCTGGATTTAGCAAAAAAACCCCGCTAGAATGTTTTGAAAGAATGCATGAAAATATGCAAAAGCAAGTTACTGCTGTAAGAAAAATGACCATGAAGATAAATCATTACTAAAGCTTCCTATCTCATGGCAAATCAGATCGCGACATGCAAAAAGCCTTATACGATTGGAGAATTAATTAAGCCTTGCATGTTAATAGCCTGTGAATGCAGAAATTGAAAGCAATTCCTATGTCTGCTAATACTATCAAGCGCAGAATCGAATATATGGCCGAAGACATTGAAAATCAGATAATAAAAATGGTGAAAAATTCGTCAATTTATTCAACACAACTAGACAAATCTACGGACATTACAAACAAAGCACTTTGTTTTTAGAGGCTGGAGTATGAAGGAGTTATATGAAGACCTACTTTGTTCACTTAATTTGGCAGGTAGAACAATCAGCTCTGAGATTTTTGAAACCCTTAATAGTTATTTCCGGGAACATGAAATTGACTGGGAAAAATGTATTGGGATATGTACAGATGAAGCTGCAAATATGACTGGACATCTTTCAGGAATTGTTGCAAAGGTGAAGAATGTTGGTCACCCAGACATTTTATTTACACACTGCACACATGGAGAACAACTTGCAGCGAAAAAAATGCCCCTAAACCACATGAAGTATTATCAAATGTCATTGAAATAATAAAGGAAATTCGACACAAAGCACTAGATTCTTGACTATTTGAGACACTTTGTGAAGAAATGGGTTCCGAGTATACTCATCTTCATCATGCAGAGGTGAAATAGCTGTCAAGGGGCAAAATACTAACCCAACTATTCGCCTTGCGGGAAGAAGTCAAATTATTTTTCCAGGAACAAAATAATCCGAAATTGCAAAAATTATTGTTCAACAATGAATGGCTAGCAAAGCTTGCATATCTGGCAGATATTTTTTCCCTGTTAAATGAACTAAACATATCCTTGCAAGGACAACTTAAGAATGTGTTCACACTATGAAGTAAAATGGATGCATTTCAAAAGTAAATATTACTGTGTCAAACGCGGTTGGTTGAAGACGATCTGGAAGTGTTTTATAATTTTGATGAATACATGAAGGAAAATGTTAGCCACAGCAAGTAGTAATCCTAGTTAAAAAGTACTTGGAATCACTTACAGAATGTTTTGCTCATTATTACCCAAAGAATGAAGATCCTAGACATGGTATTATGTGGATAATAGATCCATTTTCAGCGAAAATTCTGGATAGTAATTTAAGTATGCATTTAAAAGAAAGCCTCATCGACCTATCATCCAACGAAACTCTCAAATTTAAATTTCATTCATCCACATTGAGATCACATTTTTGGCTTTCTATAAAAAGTGAATACCCTTTACGTAGTGAACAGGCGATGAAAATTTTGATACAATTCACAATCTATTTATGTGAAAAGGCCTTTTCCTCTGTCACAGCCATCAAAACATGGTACCGATCTCAGATTGAAATAAATGCAGTTCTCTGTCTTGCAGTAACAACATTGGATCCAAATATCCATAGTCTTATTTCAAGTAAGCAGGGACATCCATCACACTAGAAATGTATAGTGCTAAAAAAGTTTAATATATTTAATGTTTCAATTGTTTTGTTTTTACAATTTTTGTTTATTTTATAATGATTTATTAATAAATCTTTCATAATTTTGTTTTAATTAATAATTTCATTTTATTAACTATGTACATTTTATGTGTTCTTGGATCACAATTTTTTAATAAATACATTTAACACTTAAAAATTCCCATTAGTTGTCCGCAGGATTTAAATTATGAATTTACTGGTTTGTGAGGTCAAAAAGTTTGGCGACTGCTGCTCATGAGTTCCATTTCTCATGAAGCTATGTTGATGGGTGAAGAAATTTACAAATACACTGTCGACTTGTTGATGGAAAAATATGATAAATTATGAAAAGCTTATAAACATAAAGCATTTTTTTAACCAATTAAAGCCTATCCCTCATCTGACACATATGCACCTGAAGAAAAAGACAGAATATTTCCCTTTGTGTTTTAAATGCTAACAAGGCAAAAAAAAAATGTTCTCCATGGTGTTTAAAAAGATTACATTAGGGGATGTGGTTGTTTAATAAAAGACTGTTATTCCAGATGAGGAGAAGACATTAAAAAAAGAAGAAATAAGCTTGATAAATATGCACTTATTGATCCTTGGATATTTGATCTTTTCATTGCAGCAACATAAAATTATCAGCAAGTGACTAAGAACTTACAGGAGTGGTCTTCATCTGCTGCTGGACAATTTAAAGATTTCGAATCAAGCTTCTGAACGATGGATTGAGAAATATTTTAAAAAGTGTTTGTGCTTTTGACCACAAAACTAGTGCAAAAATTATGTCATCTAAGGAAACGAGCCTTTTATCATACCTATAGAATAATTTTAATACAGTGATACACCGAACTCTCTCTTACATGATAGGTGGGGCTCAGTGATAACTGCGTAAGTCGGTTTATGATTTCGCATATAAATACGTATACAGTCGAACCTCCATATTACGAACCTCTATATTGTGAATTTTTCTCTAAAGCGAACTTTTTCCTGGAACCTAGAACATTTACCGATTTTCTTCGCAAAATAACCTCCCAATAGCGAAGTGAGTTTTCTATATAATGAACTTTTTCTCTTGTGATGCCATTTTTTATCTCTGTTTTTAAAGTATTTCTCAACATTTCAAATTATTCTCTTTAAACACATTTTATAATGGTTATAAATCTTGAACTAGTTTTATTAAGTTCCTAACTCACCGAGAACAATAGAATTCTGGGCGTTTCATCCAAGAAGTGCAATTTTTAACCCGCATTGTCCAGTTCACTAGAAACATCTTCCGTATCCCCTTTCACCATCAATGGAGTTGTCTCGTAACTTCGTTTCTAGTAGCTCGAAAATATCAAAAAGTAAGTGCTTGAACAGTAAAGGAAAAAATTTAATTCTTCAGGAGCTGGATAAAGGCATCAAGAAACATTCCTTGCAGTTTTTCTTTATTTTCTTTTTTCGATAGGTAAGATATATAAAATAAATATACATTAATTTACAAAAAGGTGTGAGTAATTACTTTTTTTAAATATAGTGTTTATGAATTTAAAATATTTTTATGTGGTTTATAAAGAAAATTGGTAGGTGAACCTCTGTATAGCGAATTTTTCATATAACGAACTTTTTGGGGGATTTAGCGACTTCATTATATACTGTAAATTATTTTTAGTTAGGGCCAGGGACGAAAGAAAATAATGATTTAAAAAAAAGCGTGTGTGCTTATGACTACACAATAGAAGTGATAACTTCCAATTTTATAATGTTATTTCAGGGATTAGTTCAGTGAATAAAAAACAAGGGGATATTAGTATTGTCATATAAAATTATTTATTCATATGTCTGTACTCATAAAGTAATATTTTTTGCAAAACATACAATCATATTTGTGAATCAATTATATTCTAAGAAGGAAACAATAGGTTTATGGTAGCTGAAATAGGTTATAAATACTTTAGATTCAAAATTATTTATAAATATCTAAAAAAACTCCGCCAATTGTACCGTACTTCGTTGTGCTTTCATTTGGATCAGTTGACATAATTAAGTTGAATTTTGATTTTAAAAAATCAACTAAACGTTTTGATTTGTCTTTTGAAAAAAATCTACATTAAAATTCCCACTTAAATTTATAGGTAATTTATTCAGAGGAGCCGATCCGGCTTTGTGAATTTTGGTTGTAATTTAACAATATTCAATTGTATCCATGAATTAATTTAAGCAAAGGGATAGTAAGACAGGTAGTTGATTGGGAAGAGAGGAATTTTGGTCAAAACCTTTAGAAAGGGATTTAATCAGAAGATTTATGTCACATAATCTGTAGCTTATACTAGCTCTTTTGTCATTTTATGGCAGTTTTGTACAAGTATATCCGGTGCTGCTGCAAGGTAAGTCTTCTGAAGTATATTTTTTCTTATTGTATTTAAATTATTTGATGTAACTTTTTTGTAATACCTTTATACTTATTTTTTTTTATTTTAAATTTTTAATTGTTTTAATTTTCTTTTTAGACTCAAAGTATATTTAAGTAATTATGTGATTAATAGAACTATTTGTTCATTGCTATTCTGATTCGCTCTCAAAAATAGATTTTTATTCTTAAGTTTACAACAACATTGCTAAAGATAATTATACTATTTACTTAGTTCTATAAAAAAAATGTGCTTTTTCTACATTTTAAGTTTAATTTTAGTGTAGGATTTCTCTATCTCTCTAAGCCTATTTTTTAAAAATATTACATGTTTCATTTTCATGGTTCTACTAGAATTAGAAAGAATCTCGCCATTCGTAGAAAGAGGTGGGCGCTCACTTAGATCGAAGCTATAGATAAGATATAAGAGTATAGGAACTTTCACTGCGTATTGGGGGGAGGGGGTGACAGACTACCGCGTCCCTCCTTTGGTCATATGCCTTTTTTGGAGTGTCGCGGATTACCTTGAGCGCGATTTCCGACTTAAGCCGAATTAGCATTACAAACCCGAGCGTGACGTTCATTCAAGTTCACTCTCCGGCGTAAAGAAGTTATCTCGCTTAAAAAAAGAACATAAAATACGTCAACGAAACGTTTATTTAATTGTAGAAATATTTAATTAAATCAATTTAAGAAAAGTGTTGATCGCATTACGCAGGTACATTATCGGCTGCTGCGTTGCTGGCGCATTAACTTACTAGTATATAAACTGATTAAGATATTTTAAAGGTTTTTCTCTCTGAATTAACTGTCCATTTGGTGCTATTACATGGAAGTTTGAACACCCTTAAGGAGTACTACTGTTACACGGAATCTTGTCCCCAAATGAACTTCCAAAGTCGTGACCTTCCCTTGTCAGTTAAATAAGAGTATAATTATTGTTATATGTAACTAGTATGGTTGCTTATATGTTATATAAAATGTTATAATCGAGTGAAAATAAAATTTTGTTGATTTTTATATGAATGTTTATTTTATATTTTATTTAAAATTAATATTACCTAAACTGCCTTATTTGTTTCTTTTCATTTCATGTTGTTCAAAGGTGAAAAGCTTTAATGAATGATATATAATGCATAAAGCTGTTTTCTATTTAAATAAAACAATATCAATAATCCTCTTTTAAAGAGGAAATTGAATGGCATTAGCATAGTGTTTTGTGTAAAATCATGCGTGACCTTGTGCTATTATCAAAAAAATAGATGTTTTCCCCATATCATGTACTTTTGTATTAGTTCAAGCCCTATTGATTGAACTTAAAGAGAGCATTTTGAGATTGTGTCATAGAAGTATGTTTTGAGCATTTTGTTTACAAGTTAATATATTAATTTACTAGGAATTGCAGCAATAAAATTAATTAACAATTTTCTTTTAAAACAGTTAAAATTATCATATATAAAATCTATATATCATTCTAATGTTGAGTTTGAATAAAGTTCTGTAAAAATTTATACTTGTGGACTATGGAGTACTATGATGTTTAATTTTGAACTTTGAAAAACTTGCATATTATTGCATATACAAACTATATAAAAAGCATTGCTAAAAACATTTAAAAATTCATAAAGGAAATAAAAAATTTAATATTATAAACCAATCGCAACCAATGTAAGAATTCTATGGTGAAGAATGGTAGCATATGAATTGAAGAATTGAAAGAAAAAGTATAATTTTCAATCCACAAAGATATAAACAAATGAACATATCTGAAAAATGTATTGAAATGTTGTCTTTATTAATTGGGAAATACAGATTTTTTAATGAAATGAAAAGTGACATACTTTGTCTTCCAAATGATTTATTTTGGGCTCTTTATTACAAAGGACAATCCTCAGTGATTGTGCTGGTATTTTTGAATTGCCAGATATACACCCTCAGTCTGGCAACTGAAGGCCACTATAGTGCAAAGTGTCTGCATTTGTCTTGGAAAAGTGTTAATAAACTCCTGTTTTTCCTTGATATTATGGTAAATACATTAATAAAATGACCTCCTAAAGTGCTTTCATGTATATAGCAGTGGAGGTAATCTAGGATAAGAGAATGCAATTCATAATCTTCATATTTGTTGCCATTTTCGTTTCATGTATTAAGATCTCAATGGATTCAGTATCAAAGCATTTGAATTCATTTTATTTAATTTCTAATGCAAATTAGTAAATATATGTCATTTTTCACTGATATCTGTAGATGCTTAAGTTAAAATGATCAAATGCCAGTTTGTAAATTAGTTTTAAAATGAGTCATTGATTTTTTTAAAAATGATTCTTATGATAAAGGGTGAGAATATTACAAATAAAACAAAATTGGGAGATATAAAAGAGCTGCTATATAAACTGTAATGTTATATATTGAAACTTAAAATGTTTTTATCAGTATTTTAAATGTTTTATATTTGTTTCAATTTTGTATTTGTTTCAGTATTTGTGTTTCTTGCATTGAAGAAAATTTTCCATATGCTTTGTATATTACTTTGTCTTAACCGTTGTGGTGATTGTAAAGTATTGTAATTATGTATTTCAATGACAGATGACACAGCTATTATGTTAGTATTATGTAATTGCTTTAAAAGATAGCACTGTCTTAAGATATTATGATGTAGGAAGTTGATGTATTAAGAAAACTCTGCTTTATATTACTAAGAGCAATTTTTTGGTTTTAAATTTAATTTATAGCTAGAATTATAGTTTGGATTTGGAATCAGTTTAGTTTATTGTAATAACCAGCAGAGAGACAAACTTAATTATGAAACAGTTCAACTAATTTTCTCCTTGGTATATATGGAATCATTCTGTTGACAAATAATTTAAATTTGAATCTTTTAAAAAATTTGTCTAAAAATTTGATGTGAATGAAATATATTCCATTTTAGGAATATGTAATTCGTAAGTCTATGAAATATTCTAAATCAATTTTATTTAATACTGATCATGGCTTGAGATTTTTTTAATCATATCAAAATGGGACAAAAAAAACAATGAACAATATTTTCTTGATAATAGCTCGAATGTAAAATGCAAACGAGCTTTTAACTCCAATAATAATAATTTAAAAAGTGAGCTTAATGGATTCGTAAGCAACCTGTATTGTCATATATCCCAAGATTGTAAAAAAAAAATAATAATTACCTTGGAAAGATTCATGATAAATACTGGAACATTTTGATGCAAGAAATAGATATATTTTACTTAGCTAAAAATTGTCCCTTTTTTGGTTTTTGTACATCTATTTCTGGCTTTCCAAAATATTTTTATTTTCTATTGCATTAAAAGTCAATCTTTTAAGCTAGTAGGTTAATATTTTATTTAAAAGCTATAAAAATTATTTTGAAAAAAAAGAGAAAAGAATGCAATATATTCTATTTATAGTTTTATCAAAATTGAGGCATTTTATAATTTAAATAGATTCTTATTAAATATTTTTCATCCGTTTCAGTATAAGAAATTTTTAGGAATTTGTGATGATACATATATTAAACTTTTTGCCTCAATTAACTTTGAAACATGTTTTGATGTAATTACTTAGAAGATGTGAGATAAGAGTTGTTGTGCAATCAATCCTCTGTTTAAAAGCAAGTTTAATTTTGTTTTATGTTTTTTTAAAACAAATGTCTCTATATTTATTTTATGATTGTTTCTTAAAATTACTTTAGTTTATTTGGCAATCTTTCATATTAAAGTATCTTCTGAAATTCTAATATTTTCAATGTTGACTCCAAAAATAAATATAATTTTTTGTTCAAACAGTTTGAAGGGTCTCTTTTTTTTAATTATTGTTATTTGAAATTTGCAATCTGTTCATTACCCACATAAAAGGGGTATATGAAATAATTGATCACTTGAAGGAAAATATATTAATTACTATAAAAAGTTTTGTTGTGTGGTTGGACATGCAGATGTATTTTCCACTTAATGTATCGCTTTTCTCTCCAAAAAGAAAATTTTTTTTGTTAACATTCTACTTATTTATATTATTTTAATTGATGTCACCATATAAACCTGTTTACAAGACCAGATCATGCGTTTTCAATTATGTTTGATCTTCAGTGTCATCTTAGTAGTGTGTTTTAAAGTTCCAAAAGTGTTCGCCTTGGTTCATATATATAGTAGAGCATTTACTAACAGTGTATATTCCTAATAACCAAAAGCACTTCATACTCTTGTGGATGTAATGTCTTAACTCTGTAAGCAATTTGAATATAATTGCTACTTTTGTAACATTCTTCATAATGTAGGTTATGCTGCATTTGACCTGCACAGTACAAATCATCTTATGTGTGGATAATGTTTCAGATACAATATCCCTTCTCCCAATATGCAAGATAGGCTTTTACTTTTGTAAATCAGTGTAAAAAACATAACTATTTCAGAGAATAGTGATATCTTTTGCAAATTTTCATCAATCCAATAAGATATGTATGAGCTGAGGATAGCTTTTATTATATTTATGCATTATGTGTGTGGTATTTATTTTTATGATTATTTCCTACAGAGAATTTTATTACCTGCATCAGTCCTAGGTTAGGAAAAATATTTGTTTTATAGCTTGATGCTTTTTGTTACTATCTGCAAATCAAAGCATTATCTTATTTGTTTATATCTCATTCATATATGCACAGTGTATTAAAATTGTGCAATTTATGGAGTTACATAAACAAAAAGTGATTGAATTAGTATAGTTTGCTACTTTTTTCTGTTGGAATCAGTAAATATATCCCTTTATGATCAATTTTTTAAAAATAAAAGTAATTTTTCTTGGTCAATTTCTGTATTACATATACTTTAATTATTTGTTTAAAAATTTATTTCGAAGTTAAATTTTTTTTATTACATTCTAAGGAGAAAAAATTATTCAATAAGTAAGTTGAAGAGGTATAGCTTTCAAAACCATTATTGTATGTTTAAGTAATAATAAATCACACAATGTTTGATTAGTTAGTATTCTACGTAGTTCACTGTTTTTCTCTAGCTTAAGAATTTTAATTATATTCTTCTGTATGCGATTAAGATTTAAGAGTAAAGAGTTTTGTTCATTAAATTTCTAAAAAAAAGTTTTTTTTAAGAACTCATTAAGTTATGATGAATGTTTTTATAATATTTAAAATTTTGAGGCATTTTTGGACACTTAAAAATTAAAAGAATTTTATATAGCTCTTATTATATAGTGTAATATGGTGAAAAATGATTCATTTCAGTATATTTAATTTTTGACTGTGATGTGTATAAAAACTAATGACTGGTTTATTATTTATAAGAGCTTGTTCACTTAAATAGTTGATCCAGTTCTAAAAATGAACATGATTTAAAAAAATAAAAATACCTTCAAATGCTTTTAGTGTGTATAATGTAGTTCTAGACTATGTGTAAGATTCTGTTGCTTTTTTTTTTCATGGATAGTTTGATATTAAGTTCATCCTTAGTTTGTCAAACTTAAATTTTGATATTTTTTAAAGTGTTCTCTCTCTTTAAAAGTATTTTCACCAGTAAAAGTTATGTGTATGGTTTTTTTTTCTATGATAAGTTTTTGGAATGTAAAATTTTATTAACCAGCCAATATTTTTTCTCTGTTAAATTTTTATTTTATAAAATTTAATGTGTTTCATTAATTTTGCTAAACCTTCAGTTTTTTTTCCCTTGGGAAAATTTATCCTTTGTTATTCAATGGCAGGAAAAGTGAAGTACAAATTAACTAATGTAGTTTTCTGTGTGTAAATTATGTGCTAATTTGCTGAACAATTAAAAAATTTTGATCAATTAAAAAAATTCTTTATCTTTAATGTTAAAATATTAAAAATGTGACTATAGTGCACTTTAATATAAGACTATCATAAAGAAGACTATCTATATATAAAAGCATCAAATTGACTATGGCTGTTGCTAGAAGTAAATTATGAACTAACATCTGTGGCATCTGTATATGGCCAAATATATAGACGGAGGATAAACCTAAATAAAATATACCTATTAGCAAAAGGGCTTTTAAGTTTAATTTGAATTGATTAACAATTACTTTACTTATGTAGCTACCTAAAAGTGCCTAATTTGAGGGGTTGGGAACTCTCTCTTGTATCTCTTTATGAATGATTGCTAACTTAGGAGGAAAACTTTTTTTTTTTTTGCCTTTTCATGTTTTTATTTTAATTTTTAAAAAAATGTGTAAAAAGAATAGTTAATTGCAATTGCAACAAACATTACGTAATTATTCTGACACTGTTTATTTTTTAAGGTATAATTTAGCTATGTCATTTGTTTAGGCAATGTCATCAGCATAACATCTGTGCTGTTGAAACTAATTTATGTATATTATGCTTTTAATTTCTGTTTTACTAACCTTTGCTTTAATGAAATCTGATGAAAACGAAAGAATTTTGAATTTAGTATGCAAAACTTTAACATTTATGCGAACTGTGAATTTTTTAGTGTATCTAACTAGTCTCTTGATTGTGGCCTTATTAGTCTAGAAAAGTATATAGTGTGGCCTTATTAGATTAGAAATAACTTAATATTGCCTTTTGGTTTTAAAAGGTTTTCCAACCCATGCCTAAAAGTATACTGGAATATTTCATTATTATAATTTTGAAAATTGTAAATATTTTGTTGCATATGAAGAGTGTTAAAAGTTCTTTGAGGCTGTCTTCGTGTAATTTAAAAGAATAGAACCAGCATTTGAAATATTGTTTCAAATATAAAAGTACTCTAACATTAATATTATATCCTGGTTTTGCTATCCTGTAGAGTTTAATATCTTTTCTACTATTCATTGTTATCAGAGTTGATCCTTTTTTAAATGTGTTTTGTATTTCTTTTTCCTATACCAAAGTGCCAAATGACCTATCCCTTTTTTTTTTGTTATAATTGAAGTTAATTATATTTATGAGATAATTTGTAATTTTAAAACTGATATATTGTAAACAAATGTATGGATTGTTGTGTTGCAAATTTTCATTAAAATCGGGTAATTTTTCTGTGTGAAAAGGTGTTCCATGTTTAGTCCAGGCTCTCATACCTTTGGCAAAGACAGCCTGAAGGAGCTCAGGTATTTAATTTTATCTTTATAGTTAATTTTGGGTAACACTGTTTTCTGTCCCCCATGTATGCATACATTATTTTTTTCCCTTACATTCATGCTTTGGATTTGTGTACTATCAGTGATGAGTAATATGTTGAAAAAGTAGGTCATGAATGTATTTCATCTGAAATATTAAGAATAATTTTCTTGTTGGGTATTATTCAGTTGGAAAATTTTTATTGAAATATTTAGAGAGAAATTTATTTATTTTATAATATTATAATGTGAATGTTTTTCTTTGTAATTTTGTTATTTATTGAATTAAAGTGAGTTCATTATTGTGTGAACAAGTATTGAGAAATCTATACAAAAATGAGCTTGCACAAAATTTATTTTTAATTTCCGCTATAAAGTTTTAATCTTCGTATTCTTGGAAATTATACTGTTTTAATATTATTTTTATGCAAAAATATGATGTAGTTTTTAACTTAATACAATAATCCCTCCACATACATAAACATTTCGTTCCTTAAAACCACCATATAAATGGGACTATAAAAGTCATTCTTAAATATGTGTTTAAATCTTACCTATGTTTACCTTATTAATTTTTTTCTTAAAGCCTTTAAAACTAAGTTAAACAACCACTTTCTGAAGTCACCATTAAGAGTTTTTTTTCTTTGTAGTTTTTCCCAATTTTTTTTTTACTTCTCATTCTCTGACTGTGGTAATATGTGTCAAGTACTTTGAGATTTCGCATAAAAAAGGGATTGCTATATTTAGTTTTTATTGTGTAAGTGCTTCTTTGGAGTTTCTTTATTCTTATAAATGGCTGAATTTTGTTCTTAAGATTCCTAGTTCATTATGAAGTATGTGTGTTCTTTAACTTTCCGATTGTGCTTTTATAGCGAAGCATTAAAAACATTTCTTGTAAATATTTCTCTTTCAAGTGTACTAGTGAAAATCATAATTGACACATTGTAATAACTTTGATATTTATTTATTTACTGAATTAAGTTCTAATCTGTAAAGATTGGAATATATTGGTGGTTCTCAAACATTTTTTTCTGGGTGTCCTCTCTCAACTGGTAGGTAACTCTGAGATCGAACATACCTCTAAAATATTTTCTCAAATAGTCACATTCTGAATATGTTATTTTATCCAAACGAATTTGAGCATGGCTAACCACACTATCATTGCCAGAACTACTGTTGCATTATCAAACATGGTTTCATATTTTTTTTCTTTCTTTTTAAGCATTTTGGTGTAATCTTTTTAGGGGAAAAAGGCTCTGCAATCAAAATTTGTTGAAAAGAAATTCAGTAAAACCGTTTTACTGCTTTCACTGCAGTAATCACGAATTATAAACATGATAAAGCGTTAAAAACAATCTGTAGGACAAGAATTTAATTCTACTCTAGTATACATTAGAAATCATTTCATGTTATATCAATTCTGTATCAAGCTAATTGATTGAAATTAACCACAAATTTAATCTTTCTAGAATTGTCGCTTTTTTATTACCGTATTTTCCTGTATATAATCCGCGGATTATGTGTTAAAAAAGTTTCAAATTTCGTTGTGCGGATTATACGCCGCCGCGGATTATCTGAGAAAAAACATTCTCCATCAGAAAAGTTAACGTTTTGAAAGAAATGCTGTTTATGTTTTATAAAATAAATAATAGATGGCGCTTTCACGACTCGGCTGACGTATTACGGCCATAATTAGTGTTTGTCCAATTACTTTCAAGAACGAATTCGGTTCCTCGGAAGGAAATAGCAGTTACAAGTCGCTGGCGTCATTTACAACATTGTCTTGACTAGAGGTGTTGCATCCTTTGAAAGTTTTAATCATGATGAAGCGTAAGCGTGTTAGCTATACTGCAGACTTCAAATTAAACGCTGTAGAGAAGGCTAACGAAGTCGGAAATCGAGAAGTTGCAAGATTTTTCAACGTTGACGAATCGAATATTTGTTTGTAGAGAAGGAACAAGACTAACTTCGAAAATTTCGATAGACGTAAAAGCGCCGATAGTCGTGGAAAACCTCACTGGCCAGAATTAGAGGCAGAAATAAATAAATGGATTTTAAAAGAAAGGGACGATGGGAAAGCTGTCTCGACAGTTAGCATCAGAATGAAAGCCCGAGTGTTATTGCACGCGAAATGAATATTAACTTTTCTGGTGGGCCCACGTGGTGTTACCGGTTTATGAAGAGAAACAATTTAGTCGTTCAACGGTCGGACAGAAATTACCTGATGACTGGGAAAAACAATCTGACGACTTTTTGACATTTTGCAAGCAAATTATTGTTGAAAATAATTTTACAGAGGATTTGATTTTTAATATGGACGAAGTTCCATTTTATCATTTGATATTCCACCTACCAGGACCGTCGACGTTCAAGGAGCAAGATTATTCGCCGCCAAAACTGCCGCGGATTATACGATGTTTTTTTTTTTTTTACTCGAAAAAAAAAGGGCTCTGCGGATAATACGCCGCTGTGGATTATATACAGGAAAATACGGTAATTTTAGTTTCCTTCGTCTTGCACCTTTGCTTGCTCTGATGTACACTCCTTTATGAGTGGGGCCTTTTCTGATTGATTTCTTTCAAATTTGAATTTAAAATT
Organism: Trichonephila clavipes; assembly: GCA_019973935.1. Lineage (NCBI taxonomy): Eukaryota > Metazoa > Arthropoda > Arachnida > Araneae > Nephilidae > Trichonephila > Trichonephila clavipes. Next base: position 413,531 of record BMAU01021135.1, read on the forward strand.
AATTTAAATTATTTCTTTTTAATTGAATTTGAACCACTGATCCTCTGATCAGTGGTTTTATTTTAATTACCATAAAGATGGCTTGCAATATATTAAATTCTGAATACGAGATATGATTAATTAAACGATTGTTTTCTCACACTGAGGCTTTCATTTCTAAATGAACAAGGAAAGAATTTCTGGGGTGCCTGCTGGCATATCCTTGTGTGATGTGTATTTGAAAACAACTAAAATATGTACCTGAACTCAAAAGAAATATAGTAAGTACATGAAAAGTGTTACTGTTTCCTAATTTTGAAATAAGTCTTGCAGATATTTTTGGAAGGAATGTTTGAATATCACTATAAAGGTTTTTATAACTGAACGAAAATTCTTAAGAGATACGATTATATATTTTTGAGAATTATTAAATGTAGTATGTGGAAATAATACTTCTCTCAAAAACATGAATTGTGTTAATCTGATTATAACGTGGGAAATTTCTTTCCCACCCCTCCCCTTCTCACATTCATCAATTGCCTTTGGTTGCCAGTAGCCCTATATAAAACTAGGACTTTGTTAATTTATTTAACATTTTTTTTCTGTGTATATAATCTTTTCTGATTGTATCGAATAATGTGTTTTTGCTTGGTGGAAAGAAAGAAAAATAATTATCTGAACTATGTTTTAATGTAAACTAGACGCTTTTGTGAAGAATCTTTTCGTTCTCATGCATTTAATAGGAATCTAAGATATATGAATACCTAAAAATCGTAAAAATATACTATATATTTTTGAAACTTGTTGGTGTTAGATGAAGTAACTTTGCACTGTTGTAATTGTAGTCTAGCTCGGCTAGACATGGAACACATTAATTGGATTTTGCCTTTGTATTTTTTATCACACTGTTAAAGAGATATTGCTTATAAATTCTGTTTTTCACATGCTCTTATGTGAGAATACTCACTTGTTGAAATATATTTTATAGATAAATAAAGATTTAACTTTTTTTCTATACTCTTTCTTTTATTTTAAATTATTACATGGGCACGCTTCCTTTCAGTTGCAAACAAATGTAAAAATTATCTTCCTTCGGTTTACATCAGAATTGTCTCTAGTGTGCTTTATTAGATTGTTTTAAATCTAAATAAAAGTATGAATTTTATATAAAAACAAATATTTACCATTCTTTTTTTAAAAGGCTGAATTTTTCTTGTGTACTTGTAGTAACTTTAAATGAATTTGTGTGTACCTTTTATAACAGCAAAATAGGTAATTTTTTATGCGTACAAAATGTGTTGTGATTTTTTGAAATTTATTTTACACTAATATAAATGTAGCTATTTTAAGTTTGTTTCTGTATAACTAATCAAATAAACGCTATTAATTTTGATATTTGAATCACTGGAGAAAGGCTTGGTTTTTTCCTTCTAAAAAATATTCCCTTACGGTTTCTTTTTCCAGTTGCACACACACACACACACAAAATGTACTTTTAACACTGACGTCAAAAATTGAAATAATTCTCCTTTACATTTATAAAGGATCGTATACTGAGGATCACAAATGAAGTTTTAAAGCCAAAGCATTAACCCCCCATATTTTTATAGTATGTACATTCACTCTTTGCAGAGATATATTTACTTCACTTAGAATAACGAACATTTGTGCTAAATACGACTAATATTGCAACCACATTTTATCGCTTAATTTTCGAGCATGGTCACGACTTCGTTCGTATAAAAATATAATTGACTTTATTTTTTGGACTCAAAAAGTGGGCTCAAGATTTTTCCTTTCGATAACCATCTGACTTCTGAATGTTCTATTTTTTCTAGATAATTCTCCGCATAATAAAGAAAATCTCGAATTTAATTCTTTTGATTTAAAAAAAATTTGTTTAATAAGACTAATTCAGCTTCATTTCATTAAGTTGCTGAACATAAACTTCTGATGTTATCAATATACCAGATTTTAGGAAGGAATAATGTATTATTCCCGATTTAGATTTTACCTAACTTCTAGCCAATACTTCCCTAGACGGTTCCGTTTATGAACAACAATTGATTATTATCTAGAAACACATTTGTGGTTGTAATATACTTTTTGTTACTTGCGATATTGAAGAAAAAAGAAACCCCAAGGCTGTTTTTGTTTATTGTTTAAATCAGGGGTACACTCAACCTTTTATTCTGCCTGGAGGCATACATATGTAGCGAATTATAAACGAAGCAATGTCCATAATAATATCGAAACGAAAGGAGTGTGTATCCGGGCGAATTAGTTACAGTCCACAATAATGAGAATTTAGGTATAGTAATGTTTAATTAGATACGAATTGCCGCGATGCGGCTTACATTTTACGATACAAGTTACACACACACACACTAACGATCTTTACAATTTTAATACAGATGTGCGCACACCATCGCCCTCGCGTGGTCAATATTTCGGCACACACCCCACCGGTGAACAGAATGTTCACCCAGTAAATATCGAACCACAATTAATACAAACAATTATTCAAATACAATTCTTACAAAGAAAATACTGATACAGTACTACTAATCAAATCTAAATTATACATATTAGAAAGAAAAAAGTAAATATACATTAAAGTACACAATATAATGAAACACAATATAATGATGACAAAGCTTCAATTTACAAACGAACAAATACTAGGATACATACCTCAAGATTTCACAAAAAATAAATTTAACAGAGATTAAAATTAATAATGTGTAATCTACCATTAATCAAAAATTATAAACAAATTAGTACAAGTATATTATACAATTTCTAAAGGGTACAGCAATTGAATGGGTTTTTTGAAGAGACCTTTAAAAGTTTTTACAAGACAAGATCTAACGTTATCGTCTCTTCCAATAAATATTTCTTTGATTATTCCAAGTTCCCACAATAATTTCGATTTTACATTTCCTTCAACAAGAACTACGTCATTTAATTTTATATTATGAACAGATGGTGTTTTAAAATGATTAGCTGTTTTTAACTGGAGCAAATACTGTTCTTTCCAGCGTCTCCAAAGTTGTTTTAAAAGAAGAGTTCGGTAAGTCTTTCTTTTCTTGTACGACTCCTTTGCCGTAGTGGCGTCGATCAGTTCGATGAAATGTATAGGATATTTAGAGTCACCATAACCTAACTCGAGGAAGTGGGCCGGTGTTAGTGGTTCCGGCTCTCCTGGATCATTCTCCACGTATGTCAGTGGTCGATGATTAACGATGACTTCAACTTCTGAAAGTATCGTTGAAAATTCTTCAAATGTTAGAAGTGCCCTACCTAGTATTTTACGTAAAGGATCCTATATAGTTTTAACAAGACGTTCGTAAAATCCACCCCACCAAGGCGCACGTTCAACTATGAACTTCCAGTGAATACCTTTATCTGCTACAAAACTTTGAAATTCACTGTCTTTCAAGATGTTGGCAAAATATGCTAGCTCCCTTTCAGCTGCTTTAAATGTACGTGCATTATCGGAGTATATTACCTTGCAATATTACCTCTACGAGCGAGGAATCTCCGTAAAGCAAGTAAAAAACACTTTGTGGACATGTCCGACACAAGTTCTAAGTGTACGGCACGAGTGACTGCACATGTAAACAAAGAAACATAAGACTTGCGAGTCCCTTGATTGTCCTTAACAAGTATTGCACCTGTAAAATCAATTCCTACAACTTAGAATCACCCAATCTCCTCCTTTCCATCTCGGGGCAACTGACCACTTAACTGGTCAGCTGGTTTGGCACTGTATTTTTTACAAACGAGACAGATTCGAATCATTGTTTTCACTAACTGACGACCCTTAGGTACCCAATATTTTTTCCGAAGTTGAGTCAAAGTTGCAGATACGCCACAATGACCAATTCGTTCATGTTCCCTAATAACAAGTAATTCTGTAAATTTACAGCGTCGAGGAAGAATAATAGGATGCTTTTCACCAAAGCATAAGTCTGCTTCAAGCAACCGTCCAGTAAGTCGTAATAAATTATTTTCATCCAAATACGGCACTAAACTCTTTATTTCAGAGCTAGATCGAAGTTGTTCGTTTTGTTTTAAGGCTAATATCTCAGCTGAATAAAATTCGGATTGAACACATTTAAGCCAAAAATATTCAGAATTTTGTATTTCATCTGCAGTAATATAGAAGTCCATCGATTTGTAAATGTTTCTAGCATTGTTCACGAATCGGAAAACCCAAGCAGTCGTTTTCAAAAGTTTCTTAAGGCTGCTGAATCGATTTATGTCAACAAGAGCTTCCCTCTGTTGAGTAACTGCCACATGCACACTAGAACGATGTTCTAATTCTTCCGAGCAGAGCTCCGAATCTAAAATCTCGGTGACGATTTGGCCAATGATCGGGTGTTAGTTTAAGCCAAGGTGGGCCATGCCACCACAGCTCATTCTGTGCTAACTTGACGGCAGATGTACCACGCGAAAGGAGATCAGCAGGGTTGTCCTTTCCTGGACAGTGTCCCCACTGCATCGGATCAGAGCAATTGTATCTTGAACACGATTTTTAATGTATGGTTTGAACGCTGAAGAATCGCCGCGTATCCAGTAGTACGAAATGAGAGAATCGGTCCAATAATATATATTAGCATCAAATTTGAGACAAGATGACACCTGTTTGGCCAACCTAGCTGACAATAAGGCTGCTGCTAGTTCAAGACGAGGAAGCGTCAATGATTTCAAAGGTGCCACACGACTTTTTGAACAAATGAAACTAGTTTCGATTTCGTTATTACAAGTAACAAATCGCAAGTATAATGTTCCATAAGCTGATTTACTCGCGTCTGAAAAACAATGTATTTCACACTTAGATATTTCTTGATCTATGTTACCTAAATAGAACCGTGGTATCTTTATCTCAGTCAAGCCCTCAGCTTCGCTACTCCACTGCTGCCACTTGTGTCGTAGCTTTGGGGGAAGTCCCATTCTACTCCTAGAGTCCAAAGTTCCTGAAGTAGACATTTCAATTTGATAACGAATGGGCCAAGAATTTCAATGGGGTCGAAGATGCGACCAACCACACTCAGAATAAATCTTTTCGATTCTCCTCTACGTGACAAACTTCAATAGATCCTTTGGATCGAAATAAATTAAATCATTTTCTGGATCCCAAGCAAGTCCTAAAACCTTAGTTGGAGGTCTAAGATCAATAGCACTAGTTTCAGAAGATTCCGTTTTGACACCTTGCTGCCATAACAAATTAAGTTGTTTCGAATTACTTCGCCATTTGCGCAATAACATGCCTGCGTCACTGAATATTTGCAAGCACTCCAAGGTAGTACGTAGAGCGTCCGGAACATCATCCTGACCACAAATGAGGTCATCAACATAAATGGAACTATTTAGCAACTCAAATGTATGAGGATATTACTCTCTGTACTTCTTAAAATGATGTTTTAAAGTTGCTGCGAGAAGGTCTGGGCTAGGTCGAAGTCCAAAAAGAACTCTCGTGAAATTCAAAACGTATGGCTCGTTATTCAAATTATCAGTCCAGAAGAAACGTGTAAAATCTCGATCACGGAAATCTAATTCAATTTGAAGAAAAGCCGATTTTACATCAGCTGTAAATGCTACAGGACTTTCGAAAACATAAAAGCAGTTCTAAAATGTTGGGATGCAAATTTGGTCCCGTATATAAACTTTGGTTTAACGATGATTGTCCATCTTCATGTGCTGAACCATCAAATACTATTCGAATACGACTTGTGGTTTTGTCGCTACGTATCACTGCATGATGGGGTAGGTAAAATCCCTGACTATCCAATAAGGAATCACAAGAAGTACGCTCAACAATACCTTCCCTAACATAGTCATCAATTACATCCTTATACTCGCAGAACAACTCATGATCACATTTAGACCTATAAACCAACCCCTCAAAACGCTTACGTGCGACAGTTTTATTATTTTGTAAAGGCTCTCTCATACATGGTTTCCATGGCAAATTTACACGATATCGACTATCTACGAAATTAACTGATTTATCACTAAGTATCTCTTCATCCCCATTACCTAAAGTCACCGAACCCTTGTCAAGTATTCCTAAACTTTCTATCTCCCAAAATCTCCTTAGCTCAGTCGAAATAGATTCCTCTTCACTGTGAACCAAATGTACCAAAGTACAATCACTCCACTCATCACACTTTCCCTGAAGAGACCATTAGTCTAGTCTCGACTGCAACCAATGATGAATCTAATCTTTTTATCCGATCTGTTAAAGACCAATAAAAATCGGAACCTATTAACAATGAAATTTCACAATTCTCAGAAGATTCATTACAACTGAATGTTAGTCTAAACCCTTTTGACTCCATTTCTGCCCACGCATCTGGATTAGGTAGGCTAAGTGTTGCCTTTGAAATTTCCTCAATTTCCAATGCCTCAATCACAGTCTCTTCTCCGCTTAATACATTCCTTTGCCTAACCTCGACCTTACTACAAGTTTGTTTTTAGGAGTTTTACAACCGAACGAAAAATATTTAGCCTTTCGAACCCAATATTTTCAACCCCAACCTCCGAGACACATTTTTTTTGATGAACGACTTCTCACTTCCATTATCAAAAAGGCAAAATATCTTATCCGATGAAGAACGACCTATAATTTCGGCCTTCACATTGCAATAAAAAACTCCACCTCTGTTATGAAAAACAGAATTTTTTGAAGACGTAGTTTTAACGTCAACATTCTTTTCCTCCAAATCCAAATGCGAATTTTGCTTAGATTTTTCTAACTTAAAACAAATAGCACGTGCATGTCGACCTTTACAATACGAACAAACCTCTTTCTTGCACTTTTTAACATAACAACCAGTGTTGCAACAAATGAAACATCTCCCTTCTTTAATTAATTTAGCTCTTTTTTTTCTGAACGCATAAATTCTCACACAAATCAGACATATGAGTATTCTGGAAACAAAATAAGCAATTCGAAAATTCAGCCGTCAGCAATTCGTTTGCAGAGGAAAACTATTTATGAGATGGGTGGAATCGAGAATGACCTTGAACCGTTCGATTTGACTGTGGATAGCTATGAGACGTTCTTTCGAAATACTTAGTATTGGAATAGGAATTATTATTTTTCAATTGTGAGTCATGCGGTTTTACTAAAAATTCTGTGCGTTCGCGACTTTCTACTTCGCTTCGCAAATATGCAATTAAATCAGTGATTTGTGATTGTGTTTCATTATGTTTTTTATTGTATTCTAATGTGCTAAATCAGGAGGAATAGCTTTCATAATTATCGGAAACAATAGACAACGATAGGAATCGGGAGAGATTTCAAGAGATTCAAGTCCCCTTATATTAATTTCTAACTGATCATATAAATTTCTTAACGCAATAACATCAAACGATTTACGGACAGGGGTCAGATTTAACAAGCGATTCATATGAAAGTCAACAATAAGTTCTTTACGTCCGAACCGATTTTCTAAAATTGTAATTGCTTTTGCATAATTTTCCGATGTTAGAGTTAAGCCCCGTATAGCCAATTCTGCATCAGATGTGACAACCGATTTCAAATAGGAAAATTTGTCCACATCATTTAAACTCGAATTTTCATGTACTGCGGATTTAAATCTAGCCCAAAAACTGGGAAAACTACTGATATCCTTGCCCGAAAAAAGATTCTAATGTGAGTTTAGGTAAACGCGGTTGATTTGTTAAAATAGAACTAACTGTACTATTTAAAGGAAGTGTTATGTTTTGTGGTTGATTTTCCACCGAATTTTGAATAGCAGTGTTCGAAACTGATTCTACATAACGTTCAGCACGGATTTTCCAAATTATAAATTTATATATCTCGATATTCTTCGCGAGTTACGATTTCTTCTTCTAGACTCTCAATATCTATTAAATTCTCAATTTCCTTATCGAGTGTACTCAGCTCTTCAAATTTAGAAATTAATTGCATATATATCTCATGTACTGTTGTTTTATCAGCTGTATTGCTTATTTCGGATTCTAATTTATTAATTTGTTTTGTCACGAGGGATCTCGAAACAGATCGAGTCTTTTTCGTTCTTTCTAATATAGCCTTATTTGCTGCATCCATTTTAAACCAAAACACTATAATTGCAAACAAATATACAAATGACAACACCAATTCTGAATGCAACTTAGTACAACTTTCAAACAAAATTCAGCTTAACAATATGCATACAAATAAACAAAACTATACCAGAGCAACCTTCCAAATACCGACAGTTACGAATAAACGAAAATCAGAAATGATGAGAAATAAGCTTAACTAGACTAATACCGAATTCAAAGTTAGACAAAACAAAAGTACTCACCCCCCCATCACGCAATGAATGACCTTCCCGGCCGATGCACCATGTAGCGAATTATAAACGAAGCAATGTCCATAATTATATCGAAACGAAAGGAGTGTGTATCCGGGCGAATTAGTTAGACAGTCCACAATAATGAGATAATTTAGGTATAGTAATGTTTAATTAGATACGAATTGCCGCGATGCGGCTTACATTTTACGATACAAGTTGCACACACACACTAACGATCTTTACAATTTTAATACAGATGTGCGCACACCAGCGCCCTCGCGTGGTCAATATTTCGGCACAACATATAATGGCTATTTCACGTCCGCCGGAACATGAGAATTAATGGTGGGGGTGGTGAAAAATGCTTTAAGATAGCATAGAAAATTTAAATACGGAAATTGATCAAAATATTAAAACTCCTATTTTGCTTTTTAAAATTTTTTTATTTAGATCCTTCGATAACACTATTTAAGTAAAGAACTCATACTCACAATGAAGCACACAGTGGACTGTAGATTTTTCACTCTGTTTATTCCGGAGGCTCATAGCCAACTGGTTACATTCACTCACTCACTCTTATCGTGGGCACGCCCCCTCGCTAATCTTCACTTCGCCGCATTTGCGAAACGATGAAACACAACAAATGGCGAGGCACACAACATACCGCCCGCCTTGACAAATTTTAAAAAAAATTTCAGCATACAATAAAACAATTACAAATACATGACACAATAATAATAAAAAAACAGTACACTATGAAAATACACTTATACAATTAAAAGGTAATTTAACAATTTTATTAACAGGTCGTTTGTATACACCTTTACCTGTTTTTAACTTTACTACTCTAGTTTTGTCATTTGTTCCTGAATGAGCCTCTATTATTTTGGCAAGATTCCAATTAAGTAATTTTTAATGATCTTCACCTTTAACCCAAACCCACTTCATTTACCTTAAATGTTTGGTTGCATTTATACCATTTAGGTCTCGATTGAAGATGATTTAAATAACCTGAAGTCCATCGACTCCAAAACGTTTGAGTCATTCTTTGAACTAATTCGCATCTACGGAGCCTATTCATAGGAACTCCTTAAAAATCTGGATCCGGCAAAGAGGTTAATGGTGAGCCAATTAAAAAATGAGCTGGAGTTAGAGCAAAATTATCATTGGGATCTTCAGAGAGAGGGCTGAGAGGTCGTGGATTTAAAACGGCCTCCACTTGTGTGACAAGTGTAAAATAATTCTTCATGAGTAAGAATATTATTTCCCACGACCCTTTTAAGGTAACTCTTTAAAGATTTAACTCCAGCTTCCCACAGGGGCTGCGGTAGCCCAGTGGTTAAGGTATCCAACCATGGCAGGCATGTCATGAGTTCGATCCCAGTACCACTAAAGACCCGCCGTGTAGGGCAGCGATGCACATTAAATCTGTCGAGAGCTGAAACGTCCTCCCGTTGGTGTGGTGTGGTAGTTAGGAGAGGGGGGTGCCAGCTCAGGTGTCGTCCACGTCACTTGACCATGGTTCAAAATTACGTGGTCCGTCGCCAAAAGCCCTCGTGTAGCTGAACAGTGCGACGTTAATATTAACTAACTCACTCCAGCTTCCCACAAGCCTCCAAAATGAAGTGTGGCAGGAGGAATAAAATGCCATTTTAATACTCTCAGAAGCAAGAAAATCCTAAAATTTTTCGGAACTTTCCTTTTTACGAATAGCTCTTTTAAGATTTTACGAAACTCATTGTTGTCTCATACAAAGTTGGTTCAATTATCACTAAAAATATCGCTTGGTCTACCTCTACGAGAGATAAATCTTTTTAATGAACCAATAAACGGTTCAGTACTTAAGTTACTCACAATTTCTAAATGAATGGCTTTTAACAAAACATACAAATATAACAATTCACTTTTTTCGCTCTACCTGAAATTAATTTTATAAGAGGAAAGAACCACAAAAATCCAATCCTACCACAAAAATCCCAATCCTACTTTTTAAAATACTCTGGCATTAGGTAAATCTACCATAATTTGGTTTTTACCTTTTGCACTTACCTTAAGACATTAATGCATTGCTTAATGATACGTTTGACTTTGTGGGTCTGCCATTTACAATCCAAAATCTTACGTTTACAAAATCTTATCCTTACGTTTGCCAAAGTAGCCTCAGTACCTGTATGCAAATAAAGAACATGATAATGTTTAATTATTAAATCACTAATAGGATGGTTGTTAGGGATTAGTTCAGACGTATTCCCCCACCATTTATGCAAGGACATCCGAGTAGTTTGTAGAAAGTCAATGTGTGTGTGAGTTGTTGCAAAGTTTTTGCAACCTCCAATGAGTTTGCTCCTCTCAAAACATCATCCATTTAGAAATCTTCACACATGACTGATGCTGCTAAAGGACAGTTCTCTCCCTCGTCAATAGAAATTTGTTTTAAAGTGCGCATTGCTAGAAACGGAGCACTAGCCGTTCCACATGTGACCGTATTGAGTTGGTACACCTTTACGGATTCGTTAACGTCCTCCTTCCACAAAATTTCTTGAAGTAACCGTTGACTCTCAACGATATCAATCATGCAATAGATCTGACGAATATCGGCAGTGAATGCATAAATGTGCTTTCGAAATCTCTCTAACAAAGAAAAAAGTTCGTTTTGTATAACTCCGCCGTTGTATTGAATGGAATTCAGCGACCTTCCATTAGTAGTCAAGGCGGAAGCACATTAAACACTACACAATTTTGTCGTACTTTTTTGAGGCCTGTATATACCATGGTGAGGCATTTAATAAGTATATTCAGCTTCTAGACTCTCCTTTATCTCAGTCATGTGGCATGACTCTTCATATTCTTTCAAAAAATCACGGTACAATTTTTGGTACTCCTGGTCTCTAAACAAGCTAGTCCATAGCGATTCGAGTCTCTTTAGAGCAATGTCCCTCGAGCTCCCTAAATACGACCAATGCACTTTAAAGGGCATAGAAATAATATAATTCCGAGACTCATCCCTCTTATGCGTCTTGTGTGAGTATAATGCTCCTCACAAATAGAATTCTCTAAATTTTTAGGTATAATTCATTATCTATCTTTTCAATTTCCCAGAATTTTCTCAAACTCGAATTAAGAGTTCTTCAGACCCACATATTAAACCGCAAGAATATGAATTTAATTCATCTTTTACACTACCTCCTACTATATACTGGTGTGCAAAAATTAAGGACGAAGTCGAAAAATTAGCATATCAGCTGAACGAAGAGGCAGAGCGGACAGAAAGACTAATCAGGAGATTAAGTAAGGTGATGTACGGTAGCACATGCGCAGATATGCAGGTAGACGTAATGGGGGAGTGTCTGAGTAGTATAAAGCATGTTGTCGGCGTAAGAACAGTATTTTTGGCAAAGAGATTGTACGCCGTATAGCAGTTAAAATCACACCGAGTTGCTGCCTCAGCGAGAAATGGCGAATAATCAATCTGTTAGACGACATCTGGATGCTTTTACCCGAGGTCGAATCATTGGGAAGTTGGAGGAAGGCCGCAGTGTGACAAGTGTGGCTGCAGAGTTCGGAATTGCTCACAGCATCGTTTTACGACTTTGGAGACAATTTCAAACTACAGGAACAGCTATTCGGGGGTTCAGTAGTGGTCGTCCACGAGGAACCACACCCGCAGATGACCGGTACATTGTCTTACAGGCCAGAAGAAACAGGCGGCAGACAGCGGGAGAAATCGCTAGACACACGACACAGGCGACTGGACGACCGATATCGCGTTTTACCGTGGCCAGAAGACTGCACGGTGGTGGTCTGTTTGCACGACGCCCTGTACGGTGTGTACCTTTAACGCCTGCCCATCGGAGAAGGCGTTCTCTGTGGTGCCGGTAACACCGGAATCGGAGAGACAATGAATGGGGACGAGTACACTTTACAGATGAGAGCAGATTCAGTTTCAGTAGCGATTCTCATCGCATACTCATCTGGAGAGAGGGGAAGCCGCAATCATCCCCTGGAACATCATTGAAAGGGACAGGTATGGAGGTCGCGGTGTTCTCGTTTGGGGAGGCATCATGCTTGGTAGTCGTACAGACCTTCACATCTTTGACGCAGGTTCAGTCAACGGGACCCGTTATTGTAACGAGATTCTTCTTCCATATGTGCGTCTTTTAGAGGCGCTATGGGTCTGCAGTTCCGTTTCATGGACGACAATGCACCATGTCATCGCACAGTAGCTGCCGAACAGCTCTTAGAGAGTGAGGATATTGAACGTATGGATTGGCCGGCACGATCTACGGATCTCAATCCCATAGAGCATGTATGGGATTTTCTAGGCAGACGCTTGGCAACTCGTACCTTACCTCCAGTAACGATTCGGGAGCTTCGATTGGCGCTGCAAGACGAATGGGCAGCAATGCCTCAACAACTCATTGACACCCTCATTCTCAGCATGGGCAGACGCTGTGAAACCTGCCTAGCAGTCGGGAGATCATATCCCCTACTAAAGACCTGATGTTTCTTGCTGGACACCCATCACAGGGATGTTTCGGCCTTCAGTCGCATTGCGCTCCATGCTACTTTTTCAATCAAGCTTCTTTTTATCCCTCTGATTTCTCTTTTAGTAAGTGTTGCTTACATATTACACATGTCCTTACGTATTGGGGATCTTACGGTATTAAATGTGTTGATTTGGAAAGCTTTTGTACAAAGTTATATTGAAAAAACCGTCTCGTCCTTAATTTTTGCACACCAGTGTATATCCAAAGACTGAATCCTGTAAAATCAGGTTCAAATTTTTTACATTTATATTTCCCGGTTTTATCACGTCATAAAAGTACTCAGCACTTAACAAAATGTCTATTTTTTCCGGAATTTTAAAATGTGTATCCGCAAGTCTAACTGACTGGAATCTGCACATGCGCATCAATAAATTTATTTGGTATAAGATCAGTTATCTTTTGAAACGAGTGTCTTGGCCACCACGCCGAAACGATCGTCATCGCGTGGAGGCTGTTACTGGTTTATTTAGATATTACACCATCCTCATGCCAGTGATTCAACGAATAGGCGAACGAATGATACCATATTCATGGCGAACGTGTGAGAAGTTGCGTCACTTTGAGTGCGACGGCTTTGTGGGTCACGTCGTCGTGAGTGACGGCTTGGTTGCTTTTGAGGTGGATATATGGTGCCATGACTGCTGCGGTTCTTTTGCACGGCCAGGGTCACCAACGAAGGAAGAATTCGATCTGGGCACCTTCCGTTCTGGAAACGAGTATCTTAGCCTCCACGCTAAAACAATCGTCACCACGTGATGGCTATTACTGGTTTATATTGATATCACACCGCTGCTGGTTTTTAATTAACTCAATTTGTAAGTTTTCATTAACAATTTAAATAACAATAGATAGAGGTGAAGTAAAAATATGAAATTGTAATCTATATAGTTTTTAAAATCAGAAAACCTTCCATCGAATTCCGTTTCTATCAATTTAATTTGTTAAGTGTATTCTGTTATTTTTAATTTAGGCGATTTAATTGATATGGAACAGCTTTCAAAGTAAAACAAATTTTCTTTTTCTATTTGTTTTCACCAGTGTACTAAGCTTTTTTGAAAGCGTTATAGTGTATTATCAAAAAGGGTTGTAGCAACATGATTTTTGCCTTGAAGCTAAAGATTAAGTTGATTAAGATGACTTATAATACCATCTAAGAAAGCCAGTTGTTTTATCCATTCTCTATCTTTTAATTCAGAACATTCTTAACTCTCTTCTCTCTCTTTGTTTTTTAAAAAAATATTTCATCCAGCAACTTGAAGAATCGTCTTAACATTTTGTGATTCAATAGCCATTTAAATTTCGTATAATATGATTGATCGGTATATTCACATTATGAATCTTTCAAAGTAAATTGAGGATGATTAAGTGTGTATATGCTCTAAAATATAATTTACAATTTTGGTGTGACTACTTTTAAAAAAATCTGACATTTAATGCTTTGGATCACAATACTAGCTGGTGAATAATGCAATAAAAATATTTAAAATTATTTTTATGCTATTAGTACGTTTCTTTTCAACTTTTTTTTTTTTGTTTTTTGCAACTACTCCTTTAGTAATTTCAGTTTTAAATAAGGGGCTGTAGTCCTAAATGTGGTAGTATCCTTCCTTCCTCAATGGTACGACAGTCCATGTTGGGTTTTGCTCTTTCTAAGAATTCTATTCGAGGCTGTCCTGTTCTTGGCCTGACTTTTCTAGATTCTCACATTAATATTTTTCAGATCTTTTTCTAGGTAATCGATCCACCTGAGTCTTGGGTCTTCCTTTTTTTCCAAGTTCCATACGGTCTGGGGCCGCGGTAGCCGAGTGGTATAGGCATCGGATCGTGGCTGGCTTTGTCACGAGTTCGAGCCCAGTACCACTAAAGACCCGGCGTGTAGGGCAGCGATGCACGCTAAATCTGTCGAGAGCTGAAACGTCCTCCCGTTGGTGTGGTGTGGTAGTTAGGAGAGGGGGGTGCCAGCTCAGGTGTCGTCCACGTCACTTGACCATGGTTCAAAATTACGTGGTCCGTCGCCAAAAGCCCTCGTGCAGCTGAACAGTGCGACGTTAATCTTCACTCACTCACTCACTCACTCCATACGGTCTGGCCACAAAGATCTTTTTCGTGACTCGACTGTCACCCAATCTTATCTATCACGTGTCATGCCCATTTTAACCTTTGTATTGCAATGAATTTTATATAACCTGGTTCTTAAAAAAAATGTTTCTAAATTGGTTCTCCAAATATTATCACGTTTTAAACCTCAAAATATACATCCAAGGACTCTTTCAAATATAGCAAGTCTCCTTGTTTTTCTTGGTCATTGCTCATGTTTCTTCAGCGTGTGTGATAACCGGCCTTATAAATGATTTGTAAATGAGTAGTTTTAGTTTTTCTGCTGATGAAATTGCATTTTAAATATTTTTGAAGTTCATAAAAGCACCTGTAACCAGAAATAACTCTGGGGTTATGTTATTGATCGAGTTCAGTTCAGAGCCTAAATATCTGATTGATTTATATATAAACCATTGATAACTTCAAATCTATATTCTCCTATTACAAAATAAGATTCATTAAAACTGGTAATTGACATAAATTTGGTTTTAGATGCCGTGGTATGATAGCATTAAAATCAACGTCGATAATGTTTAGTTGTTAAGAGATGAATTAACTTAAATCTAACACAAAGATTAATTATCACCTTCATGAACTAATCAGTATCAACAATATTTCGTAGGGAAAGTATTTCATGACAAGAGGCACTTCCGTACATCCAGACAACCGGTATTATACGTTCGCTCGGTATGAGTAAGACAAAGGAAATGAGAGTTGTAGAGGGCGTGACAATAGCAGGAGTACCAACACGAATCATAGTAGGTGTACCATCAGTTACAAGACAAACCAACTTTTTCAATGATGATATATTTCTTCAAAACTTCCATAACAGCATAAAAAATATCAGCTCCAGTGGTTGTATTATGCGTATGGTGTGATTTCCAAGAATTCTTCACTTGTTTTTAAATCAACATCGAGTGTGCAAATAAGACGGCTAAGTGATATTTCGAATTTCTAGACTTTCATCAATTGCAATAGTAAGGAGTGTTAATTAGCATCGCGCTCTCTGAAGCAACACTAAGGCTAATGGCGATGGACCTCGTAATTTTGACCTACGGTCAGGATGAGGACGACATCTGAGCTGCACCCCTTCTACAAACTACCACGCCACGGGAGGACTTAAAACCTCGACAAATTTAACGGGCATCTGCTCCTCTACACGGCGATTCTTAAGTGGCATGATGACTCGACAACGTAAACCATGAGTTCATGACCTTAACCGCTAGACTACCACGGTCCTCAATTGCCATAGATGAGGCTATGATAGATGTTTATATTGTTGAATTATGCAGATTTCTCCGATTCTCAACTATTTTACCAACTCTGCTAGCTACAGTATTTTGACTTGCACTATGATTTTTTTATTTGTAATTGACACAATACTTCCGCAGCTTTAAGTGAGCAATCACTAATAAATTCCCCTTCAGTAAATTGTCTCGATCTGCATGTGATTAAATACGACAATACATAACTAAATTTTACAGCGGTTGTTTTGTCTTCAACAAATTTAGTGAATACTCTTTGTTGTTTCTGAAAAATTAATTTCCATTTTACTAATTTGGCAAAATAATCCTTATAATTAACGGCCATCTAGGCAAGAATTTTTCTTTTTAAATTAATGCTGGCAAGTGTAAGACCATGCGAAAACCTACCATAAGTAAGCCCATGCTCTCTTGCTGCTGTATTAATACGTATTATCCATAAACTACGGAAATCACGTTTACGAGACGATTTGTCTTTACGAAGTTTCGAAACATATTTGGTCATAGTTTGTTTTATGGTTTGTGTCATAGTGCTTTTTAAGATTATATTCCTTTGCAACTGAGTGAAATAAGGTATTTTATACTTGGCATAGTATTTTTTTTTCTAGTTTGGGAACTGTAATATTTTTTATGTCCAATTTTTCTTCCAAATTACGATGTTCCTCTTCAATTAATCTATTTTCTTACACACAGTGTTCTTGAAGTTTGAATATATTTCTATTAAATAAATTTTTAGTTTAATATTAATAAAAACCAAAGTCCACTTTCATTCGCAGACGATTGAGCAAACATTACACTTTATCCTTATCCCGATGGATTTTTTTTCTTTTCTTCTTTTAAAAACTCCTATGGTGATCTCTGAAGTCGCTCTGTTCTTCTCCACGAAGAGATGGAGGAAGAGAAATAAATGACGCACACACACACACAGAATGAACCTTGGTTCCACTTAAGTGAATAATATGCGTAAATGCATTAAAAAAAATTTAAAATTAATTTTTTATAGTAAAATTAAATGTGAATTTTTTAATAAAATATTAAAACTAACTTTTAATCTAAAACTTATTTCTGTTATCAAATAGGATTTCTTTTAAAACAAGAATAAGTAACTAAATTTTTAAAAGAACTTGCATCAAATACATTTCAAAATGGAAAAATTTTAAATGCTTAAAAGTTTTTAAAAAGTCTTGGTGGGCCGCGTGTTTGACATGCCTGATCTATAGCCACGGGTACGACAGTTTCACACACACACACACAAAGTAAACCTTGTACAGACGTTTGGGACAAATTGGTCTATATCAAAGATACTCACCCTGTGGCCCGGAGGTCGCATGTGGCCCTCCGGGTCTTTTTAAGTGGCCCGGTCCATTGCTTTGAGAAATTCATTTATTTATGAAAATTTGGTGGGAAAAAAATTCTTTGTTAAAAAATCAAATATATATATATCAATTTTGCTGTCGATGTCGTACGGGAGCGAATTGATATTTTTTTCCTTCTGATTAGTGATAATACAGAAAAATGGAGTAGAGCGACCATTTTATGAGTGGAACTAATTTTTAACTATCTTTCATATCTCTCAAGCGAAAAATATTCGAAGATAATAGGTTGTTTCAAGACGATTGGAACGTTGACTATATTGTAGTGAAAAACAAGCATATAGTTCAGTAATTGTTGGATTTGTCACGAAAGTGTTACAACAGCAAAAAAGTGCTTTGACAGTAGTAATATCACAGCGGTAACAACGGCACCCTATGAAATTTGTTACATTATTTTGGTAATCATATGAAACCTTTTAATGATACAGAAATTGTGAAAGAGTGATTCTTAAATGCTTCCAGTTTAGAAAAAAATAGTGATCAAAATTAAAAAAAGCAAAATAGAAGTTTTAATATTTTGATCAATTTCCACATTTTAAATTTCTTATGTTATCTTGGTCTTAAAGCATCCCCCATCCATTAATTCTCATGTTGCGGCCCGCGTGAAATAGCTAACATATGCATGCGGCCCGGCAGAAAAAAAGGTTCAGTATCCCCAGTCTATATGCTTGTAAGCCTGTCAGATGCGTTTCGCTCACTGTCGCTAGTGGTTATCTAGAAGTAGAGAACATGCAATGTGTGTGTGTGGACATCGTCACAGTGGGCTTGTGCGATGTTTTCTGAAAAGTCCAGGTTTAGCTTGCAGTCTGATTTGTGTCGGACATTCATATGAAGCACGCCAGGTACCTGCTATCACCTAGACAACATTATTGAATTCACCATTACGGCGGTGCAGAATTGCTCTACATGTTCAAATCGGAAAGGTGACAAGTCAAATTTACTGGGACATCTTGAAACAACACGTACGTTTGCTTAGGGGTGCCATGAGGGCAGAATTTGTGCTTGTGGATGACAATGCCTGTTCTTACCGAGAAAATATAGTAAACGAATGCCTTCAAACTGAGGATATCACACATATGAAATGATCAACATTCTCACCTGACTTAAATCCGATAGAGCATGTGACGTACTTAGACGACGGGCTGCAGCCCATCAACCACCTCCTACATGTATCCTGGAAATTCGGATGCTGAGTGGAGTAATCTTCCCTAAGATCAACCCGATAATTTGATACTCAGCATGTCTAGCATCACAGATTATATTTCATAGCATGGAAGACATACAATGTATTAACCATCATATGAACTATGTAATATTAAATTTTTGTAAAGAAAGTATTTTTTTTATAATTGCTTCAAGGAGCAAAAGTCGTAGTTTTTATGAAAGGTATTACACATAACCATCTTTCTTGTTTATCTTTTAATAAAGGAGTTTCATGAATAAGTCACGTTTGTTTTGTTTCTGAATCTTTATCTACCGGAGCTGGCATTACCCTTTACTTATGGACAGGAGTGTAGTATAAGATGACCAGACGTCCCTCTTTTGGCAGGATAGTTCCAATTCTTAACAATTAGTCCCGCTCCCCGTGGCGTTTAAAATAAGTCGATTTTTGAAAATAATGCACGCCTAGGGAATATACCGTTTTTGCCGGCCATATGGTAATTTCGTCAGGATATCGTCGTTGTCAAACCGATATCTGCTCTGAGCAAAAAGTATAATTTGGGGATTTACCAAAGCCATTCTATAAAAAGCTCGCCTTTTTTATAGAATGGGACAGTATTCCAAAAGTCTTATCGATAACCTCATCGCATGCAAGAAAAACAGATGTTCAGCACACATTCTTAACTATTCCAACATATTAAAAAGCTCTTCCATCCTTTTCAAACAATAGTTTTGTCATTTACGCGTTGCCTAATAATTACCCACAAGCATCTATAGATGTTCTTTCTATTGTTTCGAAAGGAATTTAAACTACCATATAAATTTTTTGTACCTTTTCCGTATTACGTTTTAATACGTGTATTTCCCATTTTATTCCATGCATGGCTGTCTTATATTTTTCTTTGCTTGTTCCCCCAATTTTTTGAGTGAGTATGATGTTTCGAAAGGAGCATGGAGACTTTTCGCTTAAATTTTTATTTGTTCATGAAAGCAGCTTTAACGTCCTCTCAGCAATGCAAACCGACGCCAACTGTCCTTGATTTAAGGTTAAGTTGTGTATTTGTCTCAATTATTTCTAAATCATCTTCTATTGGTTTAGATTTCGAATGGAAAGTAACGCGTGAGAATATTCGGGATAAGACCATAAAAGAAAATGAAATTTTCAAGGTTTCATATTTTTTGAGAAAATACAAAATTTTATACGCGAATATGCAAAGTATGAAAACAGATTAAATGGAAGGTAGAACTTAGGTTAAAAGAATTATGATTTATATATCCCCCCCCCCTCTAGTTTTAAAAGGAAATCACTGATGAAGGTATGCACTTTAACAAAAGTATTCACAAACTTCTTCAACCAAAAAAGTTTTAAGAAAAACCCAGTCACTTCTATATTAATGGTCTTCTAATTATTTTGATTTTTAAAGATAATTCTAAAATGGGTGAAAATGCCTTATATAAACAGAGATTGGACCAATTTTGACAGAATTTCACTGAGCACATTCACAATCTATCCTTTTATAACAACATATTTGAACACTTTCTGAATACTGTATAAGGATCTAAACAAGGGGGACTTCATTTTCTTGTATAATGGAACTAAAATTCCTCACACCACATGATTAATTTAACAATTTTGAAATCTACTTGAAATTTTGTCATTTTATTTATGACAATATTGCTCAGGATTTTTAGCTAAATTTCTTGTTCTTCTACAAGAGAGGGCATATCTAATATTTTTTCATAAATATCACTGTTTAAGAGGATTAAAAAAGTTGGTCTAATTATTGTCTTTAAACATTTGATTGAAAACTTGGGTAGATAATTACTCCCTTATTCCTAAAATTATAAACAATAAATGTTTTCATAAAATTTGTGTATTGAATACAGTTCCAAATATAAAAGGGGAATTATGTATTGTAACTTAATGAGATAACAAAAACAGTTAGGCTAGAGATAAACATATTGTATTTTCCGCTAAATTTCTACCATCTTATATTATCCAACTCTTTTGCTATTTTCCCAGCTCTTTCTCATTCCAGCTTCTCCTATCATTATTTTTGCAACAAATTATAGATTTTTGTCCCAGATAAAATAAACTGGTTTTTGTTATGGTTCTTCTTAGATTATGTCTTGAAGACATATTCATAATTTCATGCAATAACTTAGGAAATATTACCAGCCTGAGCTGAGGATATAAAAAAACTATCCTGCATACGGGATGGCAAATTAACTTAGAATAATGAACTATCAATCTTTATCATAGCTTTCAGAAATATGAAAATTCGTTTTTTATAAGTTTAATAATAATATATCACTCAATTTAATACTTGTAATAAATATAATAAAAAAGTATGGTTTAAAGTTAAAATACTAATAGCCAATTGTTACAAATAAGGATTGAAAAAAGTTCCAAGGATTTTACAGGTCAGTTGTTTGAGCCAAGTAATGCAGTAAAAAGAAAAAAACAGCAAGAATTCTTCCAAAATATTTTTGGAACTAGTGTCATCAAATTCGAATGAAGTTTTAAAACATATGCTATTTGGAGCACTCCTGCACAATTTTGTAAAAAGATTGGCTTCTATAATGGAATAAATATTTTTAAAAAAGAAATATTAACTATATTAATTGAGTAAATCCATTAATATATGCTAAGTTCTTTTCAAGCCATTAAAGAAAAAAAAAATCAGTTTTATTAAGCTGCTACAACTAGTTTGATATAAAATGTTTCTGTTTTCTAATGTTTAGCTTGCATGCAAAGAAAACTCGAATTGCTTCAAAAGAAGAGTACACAGTATTCCATGGTTTATTATTTCTTTAATCTATAAAAATTTTTAATAAAACCTGATGAGAAAAAAAAATCAGTATAAAAATGTTAGACATTTAAAAAGTAAAACCATTCGAAATATTTTTCGGATCCAAGTTTTTATGATCTCCTTGTGTTGTTTTTCTAATCCCATTCCATGATCTCAATGAAAGTAAACAAACCGATTCGAACCCGATCTTTTTGCAAGTTTCGTGATTTGTGGTTGGCAGCAACTGCAATTCAAATCGAGCGACTATTTAAACTCGGCTCGTGTTAAGTTTTTCAGGCGGGGAGGAGAAAAATAAGAAGTGTGTGAGTGTTTTCGCTCTTAGAGGGAGAGAGCGGCTGGTTGGCAATGCAACTGTATGTTGCATCACCATTTTCAGATTATAAATTCGTTTTCAATATTAGACTGTAAGAAGACGGTTCGAATCGGATGTCTGGTAATGTTGATTTTTGAACTAAGATTTTATTAGTCAACTTATTGTTTTTTTTATCGCTCCAGTAATGAGCACAATGACTTTATCCTTGATTATCATTAAAAGCCATTTTTAAGAAACTGCTTTCATCTTCATGCCTCCTCGACACAAAAATTTCACTGCTTGCTTTGCCAAAATTTGGGTTAGTTTACCAGTAAGAGTAACAAAAAATAACACAGAAATGAACTACATCGAAATAAATAAGTATAAATATATTCTTTATTGCTGTCAGTGATAATTTACAAGCATACATATACAATGTTGGAAAATTTCAGGAGA
This sequence comes from Trichonephila clavipes, assembly GCA_019973935.1. NCBI lineage: Eukaryota > Metazoa > Arthropoda > Arachnida > Araneae > Nephilidae > Trichonephila > Trichonephila clavipes. Next base: position 435,829 of record BMAU01021135.1, read on the forward strand.
GACTAGTTCTATTATACAAGGTTAATGACTAGGATCAGAAACTTATCAAAAATGTGCTATACAGATATTCCAACATTCTGGCCATTTACCTTTCGCTGGAGCACATTTACAAGTCGTTCCAATCTGCAATATTACATAAAAAAATAACATCAGTTCTAAGGATGAAAAAATATATAATGAAATGAAATGCATCAATGGAGAGGTTTTTCTGACATTCAAAGGTCCATTGATGAAATCTGACATGCAAAATTAATTAATGACTTAATATAAAGCTATATTAACTTAAACAACTCAGTGGCGCAACAATCCATGAGAGCCAAGGCCTACTGTGCCCAACTCAGTATACACGACCTTGTGCCCTGGGGTGCATGAGCAAATGTACCGGTCACATGGTCAGTCTGATGCGATAAAGCTATATTATTAAACAGCATTTCTTCAGGAGGTAGATGGCACTGTTTTAATAGCTGAGTGATAGATTTGTACTACAAGAAGAGCAGTTGTGAAGTGAGGAATGAGAGTAGAACAGCGAGGATAAATTACATGATTCAGTAACAATGGTCATGAAATAAAAGTTGTCAGTTAAAAGTATTGAGATGAGTTTATATATAGGTAGTGAAATGAATAACATTTTTATTAATTATCAGTTTCTACCTTGAAAATAGAAATTAAATAACTCAAAGAATTACTGAAACCAGAGTTCCACAAGTTCTTTACTAGGTCCTACTCATTCAATATTTATGTATGAATAATATTATTCTAACACCATAATTGTTTGCATATAACCAGATTAATACTGAGGTTAGAGGACTAGTTCACCAAATGGAAATTGGTCTCTGAATTTTCAACTTTTAGTGCTATCTTCTGTAAAAAAATAAAGAGAAAAACTCTTATTTACCTACAAATCAGACAAATCTCCTGAATTCCACATGTTAAATATGTTGGGAGAAACATAAAACTCTCATTTCAAATAAAGGACACAATAAAAAATTTGAAATTACAAGAAAATATAAGTAAACTCTGCTCTATTTGATATGATTTTTAACTAATGTTGCATAAAGAAATGCAAAGGCTATTGGTGATGGATCTCATAATTAGAACTATGGTTAAGTGATGAAAATGACACCAGAACTAAAACCTCATTTTCCAAACGTCAATATCACACCAAGGTGAGAGCCTTGAACCTAAACATATTCAATGTACATCAGTCCTCTAAATCGAGGGTCTTCAGTGACACCAGGACTTGATAACCCTGACCGCAAGTTAGCCACCATGAGTATCAAAGGTACTCTTAATAGCTTGAAAGTGAACAAAGTAATAAAATGGATATTCTCTGTCCTCCCATCCACCTTCAAAAAGTCTAGAGTCATGTAATGAAAATTTATATTAAGGAAGAATTATCCTACATGAGTGAGTGAATATTAACGTTGCACTGTTCAGCTACACAAAGGCTTTTGGCGACGGACCTCGTAACTTTGAACCATGGTCAAGTGACGAGGACGACATCTGTGTGTGTGGGCTGGCACCCCCTCTCCTAACTACCACACCAACGGGAGGACGTTTGAGCTCTTGACAGATTTAACGTGCATCGCTTCCCTACACGGCGGGTCTTTAGTGGTACTGGGCTCAAACTCATGACATATTTAACGAGCATTGCTCCTCTATACGGAGGAAGAAATCAAAAGGAAGGGGAGGAAAGGAATGAAAATAAGACGGGGAAATAAAGACTGATTATTAATTCAAAACGAGGGAGGGGGGGTGTCACCAGCATTAACCAGACAGTAGACTGTATAGGCTGTCATTTGGTACCTAATCATTTGGGTACCTAAATCCCATACCTACTCTAAAAGAGGTGAGCCCTAAGGGGATGTAGAAAAAGGAACTCTTTACAAAGTTTTATTGATACATATTTTCCATTCGGTGGTGCACATACTGATAACAAGGACAATTAATACACATTTATAAGAACTGATGTATGTTTTAGCCTTAATGCTAAAGTACAAAATTTAAAAATTATCAAGGTTTGGTTTTTTTATATTATTGATTTTAAATTAAATAAAAACCATTTAATACTTTAAAATGTCAGTTTATGTACTAGGACAGTTTTTTACACAAAACTAACTATCACTGTTCAGGATTTAAGTATCACAACTATTCTGCATGTTTCATGAGTATGAACATGATAAACGAATTTATCATTCATTTATTTTTACATTATTCATTCATTTATTATTTGAATTCATTTGTATATGTTGTATTCCTAAAGTTAAGTTCCAAATAAATTTAAAAACAGCCATATAAGGAGCTTTAGTTTGCAATCATATAACATTATATATATAATTTACAGTAAAAATATTAAATTACCTTAAACATTTCTCTTCGGCATTTTCTCTCTTCTCTATTTCCATTTCTAAGGCTTTATTTAAAACCAATATTTCACCTTTTAATAGTCTTATTTCATCTGATGATGGTTCTATGGGAAACTGATCACATTTATGTATATCATGATGAGAAGATTGAAAGCTTCTTTTAACAACGCTGATGCTGTCATCTTCATGTTTTTTATATGATTCATAATCATCTGTCAATGGTTCAGCAATCCTTGAATTTTCACTGGCAGACCTAAAATAAATTTCAAAAGAAATTAACTATCTATAAATACATTGATATAAAATTTCAGGAAAAATTTCTAGTAAGTACGCTGTTATAGTAAGCAAAGCACTTAAGTTCAAAACAGAAAAAAAATAAGCTGTTTTTCTCTCAGGTAAAAGCATTTATATAAACATTAACTTTTTCGATCTGGTTAGGTCAAAATTAAAGGTTTAAAGAGAAACTTTAAATGAGAAAAACAAATTTTAGAAAGCATGTATTGATGAACCAGGGGAAGAAGTTGGAGTGAGTGAATGTATGATTTAATGGCGCAAGAGCCGATTTCGGCCAAACTGCACCAATTAGTCATTAAAATACTATTTCTGTAGCAAAAGTTAAACCTCAAATTAAATATAAAAATACAATTCATAAGATTAAAGAAAAAAAATTTCAGTGGGACACACCCCACCCAGTCAGATAAGGTTAAAACAGATCAATGAAAAAAATCAAAACCATTTAATATAAACAAATTCAATATCCAAGTTAAAAAAATATCTCGATATAAAAGCTATGAAAGTAAGGGGAAAATAATTACTTCCTGCCATTTCAAAATCGAGTTGGTGTAATTATGTTCACATATTCAAAACTATATTTAGGAACATTAGGTAAAACGAGTTCATTCACATCATATTCTATCATTTCCTCATCCGAAAAATCCTGTTGAGGTGTACTTTTCCCGTGGTTTGTGTGGTGCCATTTTTATTTTGATTTCTGTACTTTTGTGCATTTTCTTCTATTTTTTTGAATTTTATTTTACACTCTTTGGGATTTTAGATGCATTACAAGGTTCACTATTGGATGTAGTAACAATGGACTCTGGTAGGGGAACTCTGATGGCTGAACTTCAATTGATAGTGCAGCAAATTTATTAGAAGTTGTAGGGAATAGACATGTTTCAGTTGATAAAGATGAAGCAGAAGTATTTAGGCCATTGTTAGGGGTAGTAATAGTAGAAATAGGTATAGGTAACCGATATTCAGTTTGTATGGTTGGTATTACTGATTGATTGATTTAATATTAACGTCGCACTGTTCAGCTACACGAGGGCTTTTGGCGACGGACCACGTAATTTTGAACCATGGTCAAGTGACGTGGACGACACCTGAGCTGGCACCCCCCTCTCCTAACTACCACACCAACGGGAAGACGTTTCAGCTCTTGACAGATTTAACGTGCATCGCTGCCCTACACGGCGGGTCTTTAGTGGTACTGGGATCGAACTCGTGACCAGGCAAGGTTGGTATTACTGAAGATACGTGGAGGAAGTAGATGTGCTTGAATTGATGAAGATGATGTGGAGACTCCAGGCATTGAAGACAAGGTACATGGCATCTGATTTGCAGAGGATATGGGTTTCAATTGTAAAGGTGGGCAGATTATGTTTGTTATATTTGGATCTGCATGCGCAGTTGCGCATATAGTTGAAGGTTTAGTAGCCTGAGCACAAGTCTTGGTAATTGAGGAACTATTAATTTGAGTGCTTCACAATAGGATATGTTTTTATTGGTTTTAATTTCATGCATCTTTTTTCCTAATTTCCATTTTGGGTCTAGTTTTGAATCTGATGGATGGGTTTGTAAACAATCGACACATTTCGGCTCTACTGTACAACCCCTGGAAGAATGGCCAGTAGATACATATCTAGAGCAAGTTAATTGACCGTGGAAGGAAGTTTGAGTGTCCGAACCTCTGGCACTTGAAAAACACCTCAGAGGATTCGGTATATAGGGACAGATCTTACAGTTTAAGTAACCTGCTTTTATTGTAGTTGGAAGTTTAGGGCTATTGTATGTTACAATTAAATGTTTCATTGGAATAATTGCAGCATCTTTTTTGAAGTGATTCTTCTGACCCGAGTAACACCCGGGTCAGAAAGTCCTTTGATCATTTCTGCTTCCAAAGTGCACAATAGATCTGGCTCAGATATGCCATTTCAACAGGAATTTAGTGATTTTTGAGGACTTGCCATTAAAGGGCAGCCTAAATACATTTTGGCCATAAAGAAAGATTTTGATTGTAAAGCTGATGTGGTTTTGATGAGCAAGTCTCTGGATCATAACTTTTTAGCCCCTTTTGGGTCTCCACCAATACCTTTCAGTGCTTTGTGAATAGCAAATGGAGACTTCTGAGACATTTCATTGTTTGGTAATAACAAAATAAGAAAGCATGAATATGTTGCAATATCATCAAAGGTAGGGTTGGGTAAAACAAGGCCTTTACTCAGGCAGAGCTGCATTGGATCCATAAGCATGAAACAAACTTCATCCTAGCATGCCTCCACCCAACACAGAGTCCAACAAGGGAGCAATGTGCCGGTCATCTGGCAAAAACCAGGCACAGCGTTTACCTGGAACACACCCAGAGTATAGTACTACAGTATTTATTTTACAAATGCCAGGCCATCGACCATCAGGTCATTAGGCAACGGGCTCTCCAATACCTTTTTACAATGCAGTTAAGATCATGCAGTGCAGAGCACTCGTCCAAATGAGCGGCAGTCATGTCTTGTCCAGTGTCACACAAAACGCAGATAGGTGAAATCACCAAATTAAAACGAAACAGATGAGCACAAAGGCAGTCATGTCCGGTTAAAAGTCTAAATTTAGCCACCTTGGCTGTAATGCACTTTCTGTGCTTTTGACACTGTATAACCATAGCTGGAAGTATGGTGTGCCTGCAATCTGGAAGAAGGCAATAGTTGTTCCTATTCCTAAAAAGAACAAACCTCTGGAGGACTTAAACAGTTATCGCCCCATCTCACTAACAAGTATCTTATCTAAGGTCATGGAAAGAATGATCACTTCTCGACTCGACTGGTACCTCGAAACTAATAATCTCCTGACCTCTTCTCAGGCTGGCTTTAGAAAATGTCAGTCCACAAACCAACAAGTTGTTTTTCTTGGCCAGTCCATCAAGGACGCCCTTGATCAGAGACACTCTGCTCTTGCCGTATTTGTGGATTTTGAAGCAGCCTTTGATAAAGTTTGGCGGCTTAAATGTATTCAAAAATTGCAGACCCTGGGTGTATGCAATAATATGCTTATGTGGATAAGGAACTTCATTTCTCAGCGTTTCTCGGCCGTTCGTTTTGGAAATGCTATTTCCAGTTTTAAACAAAATGAAACTGGCCTGCCTCAAGGCACTGTGATTGGTCCTATCTTATTCAACATCTTTATTAATGATCTCCCTGATCTCTTGGCATCTGATGGACTGACCAATACGGCTCTATTTGCGGATGACCTTGCCATCTGGTGCAGCACACCAAAGAGGGATCAGTCCAAACTAAATACCATCCTAAATCTGACCCTTGAAAGATTACACCTTTGGTGTATTGAAAATAATATGACTGTAAATCTAAAGAAGACTACTTGTCAGTTCTTCACTTTAAATAGACAACCATTCAGTCCCCAATTGGTTTATAACGGTATGCCTGTTCAACAGAGTGATGTTTCAATTTATTTGGGTTGCGCTCTTGATAACAAATTGAAATGGACTAAACATGCTGAGCTTGTTGTTTCTAAGGCAAGAAAGCGACTCTCCATTCTTAAAAGATTGATCGGAGTTAAATGGGGATGCAATAGGGATACCTTAAATAGTACTACAGTATTAGGGTGAGGATCCTACAGGTAAAAATCCAACACCCCTTATCTACAGCACTAACCCTACAGTAATGTCTCTCCAGGGACATTGAAGATACTTATCACCAGCCGATTGACAGGAGCAGGCTCACTCCTGCCTCCTGTCACCAGCAAAGCATGAGCCAAAGGTATCTCCAGGACATCATTTTCCTCTTAACAGGACACTACACACCACAAACATGCGGGTTGGCAAACCAACATTATTAGTAAAACACAATACAAATGAGGAAAATCGAGAAAAATAAGTAACAAATAAAACCAAAACTAACACATTGCAAAAAGAAAACCAATCATTGTTACTAATAATGAAAAATAATCTAAACAAAAGAAAGAAATTTAGAATACATTCATGTACTTCTAAAAAGATATAACTGTGGTCTAAATGGAAAAAGAAAAGAGGAAATTTAATGACACAAAGGAGGGTTCAATAGAGAAGGATCACTAGGGTACCCCGGGGTCATGACACCCATGTTTACCAAAGACAGTAAGAAGTTGGAGCAAAGTTATTAATTTTTTTTATCAGGTACATGACTCAGCTTTTAACATTTGAGTTCATACAAAGCATATAGGATACGTATTTTAAAGCAAATCCAATGAAAATTTGGACTCCACTGGGAAGATGTATGTTTCCTTTTTCCTTCATATTGAAAAATACTTTAAAAGGATATTATAAAAGAAAGTACAACAGAAATAGTGCAATTCACAATGCAAAGTGCTAATGTAAAAATGACAAATCAAGAATTTGGTAGGCTTTGTATGATAATTTCCTCTTTAAGAAAACTCTTGAGATTTTCAACTATTTTCACACATATTTATTCAATCAATTTCATCAGGTGATAACTGAACTATAAGTCCAGTTTCAATACTATAAAGATTGATTCATTAATGAAAATATATTTAATATTATTACATAGTTGTTACCAAATTCCTAGGAATTGAAGCAGAAAACTTTTAATATTTCAAATTTATCTTTTTTTTTATTCAAGCCAACACTTTATTAAAATAATTTTCAATTCAATCTAAAAACAAAATATATCTGATTTACTTAACATTTATTTAGATGTTTGATTACAAGTTTCCACATGTATTGTAAATTTAATTCAACATTTTGAACATGAATTTCGTATAAATACAATCATTGAAAGTGAATATTACACTCTTTTCCAAATCATTAAAAAATATCAGTGGAATTACTCTCTTTTCACTACCAATTAAAATTACATAAGTATAATTTTTAATTCCTAATATAAAAAGTAACTTTTGTATTAAAAAAAACTTATGCACTGACGTTCAAATGTATTTTATTCTGAACTTATTTCAAATTATCTGGTGAAAATATTGTAAGTAAAAAATCTCTAATCACATATTTCTTTGCAAATGAGAGGGATGTAACTCTTGGAAGTATCATTTCTCTAAAGGTGAATTTTTCCTTCTTTCAACTTATTGAGATCATTTTAAACAAGGCAGTAATGCCAGATTTTTCATTCTTTATAATAAGTTTGAGAAATTTAACTCAAAAAAAGAAAGAAACTCCTAAGTGAAAGTAATTTCCAAGAAACACCTTGAACTAACACATAAAGCAAATATATTTCATTTCAGGGAGCCCCATTTCAGAAGGATGTTTTACTAGGAAATAATTCTTTAAAAATGTCAACTTAGGCTTATTAGCATTACTACTATTTTGTTTAACTTACATTTATTCTTTTTTATAATAAATGCAATCATTTTAAAAAGGCGCAAAATCTTATGGTATCCTCCCTCCCGGCAATGTAGCCTTCTAGCCAAAATGAGTTGGCTACCCCTAAGTTTTATTGGATACTAAGCATATTTGATTTGACAGAACTTTGAAAAGGTCATTCCACCAGTACATAACAAATGCATCCTGAATACTCCAGATTTGATTAATACTTATCTATTTAAAGTTAAATTACAGTGGAAATGATTGTTTATACCTAGCTCAAAATCACTCAAATTTCTTATTTTTCATTACAGTTATTGATAACCTGGCTTTAAAAAGTCAATAACTGTAATAATTTACTCCCATAACAACATACATGTTTTGCCTATTTTTACCTCTTAAGAAAAGTTCCTCGCTTAAGTTGAAAAAATAAAGATAGACCAATAAATAATATTTAATGAGTTCATGTTATCTCTGGCATAACTACATTTAAGAATCAAAACTCTTCAGCTTAAATTTTAAAAATAAGTCTAGTAAATTATTTCAACACATGAGGAATGAAAGTTTACTAGGCATATATTTTTTATGATACATTTCAACATCACAAATTATTCATACAATTAAATAACATTTCAATTTCATACCCATTACCTGTAATTGGTGTGTTCACTTTGGGCATTATTAACCTTAGAGAGAGCAATATCCCTTTGCTGAATGACTTGACATAAAATATTCTGAAAAAAAAACCCACAAAATATACATGCATATAAAATAATACTTAAGAATCTTTTATGTAAGACATAAAAAGTCCAAAATGAATCCCCCTTCCCCACATAGCATGAATTTTAAAAATAGCAGTAATTGAACACAAAACAGTTAACACTTTAAGCATTATTTCATAAATCATTTGAAGTAAATGATAACTACAAGATAAATTACATAAATAAGCAATACCAGATAAAAGATTCCTTAACTAATTCAATAGTTAAATTGATGTAACAATAAAATTATACTTTTTTAAAGGACTCAAAACGTACATTATTTTATTTCACAACTGAAAGAGCAAACAGAAAATTCAATTTCCACTCAAAAGACATTCTGTGTATCTTTCCTTTAGCAGATGAAATTTCTATTACCTATTTTAATGCAAAATAACTACTTCAATGTTCAAATAACTAATATGAGCTATACAATAGGCATATTTATCTGAATTAGGGAAAAAACTCATCTTTAGAAAAAGAGCTCTCCATTTTATGAAATCAAGGAAATTTACGAAGTTACACGAAGAAATAGAAAAATTTAGAACAAAATCCCTTAAGAATCGATTCAATTTTTGTCGAGTTAATAAAAGAAATAAAAATGTGCCTTAAAAAATGTACACCAAAAAAAATTAAAACAAACATTAAAATTTTAAATTAAGAAAATGATAACGAATTTTAAAACTCATTCAGATTCAAAGCTTGAAAAAAAGTCAGAAAAAAATCAGATTATAAAAAATCACTTTATCAAGTCAGAAAATAAAAATTTCACTGGTTTACATAAAAGAATATTACAAATTATAAGTACTTACAAAATAAATTTTTTCAAAATTCATAACTATAATCCATGTACTATATATAACTTAAGTTTAATAATATTTATACAAAACTAATCAATAATTTAACTACTGAATCACTACAAATTTTGTATGCTACAGTGGACTTGAAACAAATTTTGGAAATCCTGTTTAGAATAATGTGGTCATAACCACAGTGAATATTCAGACATTCTTTTTGTGAAATATTTTAAAACTTACAAACAGAAAATCCTCAAATGTTTCCGAAAATAATTTTAAAAAAATCACATTTAACAAATCACTACCTTTTAAAAACTAAATCTAATAAAATTATCATTCACATAATGTTTATCACTAAAGAGATGGTGGGAGAACAAACAAGTCCAGTAAGTTATTTCTTTTATAAAAATAACTTCAACTTTAAAGTTCGTAAATAAATTGTTACACTTAATACACAATTTTTTTTAAAAAAAATGAATATTTGCTATAATTTTTTCACACTATTTGTGTATAAGGAACATTATACTTTTATGTCTAGGAAAGCAATCTTTTTCCATTTTATACATCAAGGATAAAATACATTTTTTTGAATATTTGTAATTTTAAAATAGTGACAGGTAATTGAAATTTGTTTAATGAGAAATAATTTGCTAAGATTCTCAGTTCTATTTTTAAAATCTTTCCACACAAACTCAAGTTTATACTTACAACACCCAGTGGTTTCAATTTTATGCGTAATAAGAAATACTTACCAACAAATTATTTTCCCAAAGTTTATTATCAGAGTTCCAAAGCTCATTACAAATCCTCATACTTTTAATTTCTTCTTCCAAATGTTCCATCTATGGGGGGGGGGATAAATACAAGCAATTTAAGACTATTATTAGTTAAATTATAACATGTTTTTATAAAATATAGGAAAATAAAATGATATTCATATGGTTTCATTAATACTTTTATTTCTTTGCTTTCAATACACTTAATATTAATACACATTTAAATTTATAATAACAAGAAAGTTAGTAGTTTCATAAAATACTAATTTATATTTGAAAATTTAAAATGAAAATATATAAATAAAATAAAGTGATTAAACATAAAACAGTATATTATAGTCTAGGATTATATAAATATATTTAAAAAACATTAAAAATACATTTTTCCTTCTAATTAATTTTTTTACAGTACAAAAAGTATAATACCTCATGACAGTATCAAAATATTTACAAATGATTATCTATTATATGTAAAATTCATTCTTGATATTTTACAATGAATACAAAAGAGGAAGTCACAAGTAATTTTTTGACACTATGAAAGGAGAAAAACAGGAGTATGTGTATAGCTGCTTATGATGATTTTATTTAAAACACACATGCAGAGGAGTAGAAGTAATCATAAAATTATGAACAAATTTTAAAAATATGTAACAGTGTGATAAACATTAGTTTCAAAATTAAAAAGAGAAAGATAATACCTAAGATAATAATACTAGATATAGATAATAAAGAGAAGATAATGTCTTCCGAAATTTAACATTATCTTTACATTAATCTTATTATGAGTTAACTTGCAAATTTTAATCATTCTCTTTGCTAACTTTCCCTAAACAAAAAATAATTTTAAATCTGAAATTTAAAGTGTTCTGCAACAAAGATTTAAGAGGCAACATACACTATTAGTCTTTTAATTAAAGTAGCAACAAATAAGATAAATACAAAATACACAAGGCACTAAATGGTATTTAGTATAAATGTAAGCACCTTTTCTCTTAAATGATTCTTTTCAGAGATAGAAAGTTTCAACTCATGCATAATCCTATCTTGTTTCAACTCTTTGGAACGATATAAATATGTCAAAAGTAACCGCTGTTGTTTTAAAAGTTTGGCTGGATTATATGTTATTTCTATTTCTTTCAGTAAGTCTTTGATCTCCTGAAATACAAAAAAATTTAAATACATAACATTTGACAGAAACAATAAAAAATTAATAAGCACACTTTTTTTCACATAATGAAAGAAAGAAGGAATTGGCATCCATCATTACATGTAAAAAAACAAACAAAAAGTAAGATTTTATCAGAATGTAAGTTTTTTTGCAGATTTCTGGCAACCAAAAATAACTAAGCACTGAAGGTGAAGTTCACTAAAATTACATTTCTACTAGAATATTTTACTTGTGTCACTTTTCAAAATCTTTTAAAAAAAATTCCAAGGTATATTGTCAAAAAAATAATTAAAAAAAGAGAGAGAAGGTGTTCTAATGTTTTACATACATTTATGATTATTGTGTACACATAATCATTAAATTCAAAATAGTGCTCAGTTCATATTTAACTAATAAAAAATGATTATTGTTCTAGAGCATAATAAACTGATACAAAAAAAGAGGAGCTGAACAATATTTTTTAATAAAACAGTACATGATCTTTTCATGATGAAAAAAGAAAAGATTCACGATTTTCCTTCCAAATGTTCGTTGCAATTTGGACAGTCAAACTAAAAAACAACCCTGTTCAGAAAACAAAGCACAAATTACAATTACTGTAAGATAAAGAAAAAAAGTTCTCAGAAAAAACCTTAGCATCCATTATATGATAATGCAAACCTTAGCATCCATGCAGAAGAAAAAAGTAAATTTTAAAATATTAAAGCAATTAAGAATCATTAAACTAACAAAAACAAAAATTTCCCCATTTTGAAAGCCCATATTTGGTTTGTAAATAACACATCTTGAACGTTTTTTTTTTCATAATTATGCAACAGACATTTAGTTTAAAATTGAGCTTAATGTACAAATTAAATTGAAAATGTGAACTAAAAACCAAGGAAGATAGTATTTAATAAGCTCATTTAAAAAACTCTTACCTTATCAGAACACAATTCTTCTTCAACAACGGCATCATCTTTGAAACTTCTAATAAGGAAAGCATTTATTACAATATGAAAAACTACTCTTTTAATTCATCTCTTTGAATTGTTTCATCTATAAACATCGAATCATTTAAAAAGAACCTTGCACATAAATATTTGTTTACACTCAATAAAATTTTTTAATAGAATGCATTTTTTTAAAAATATTCAAACAGCCTTTTACATTTAAAACTGCATATCTCACAAAAAATATAGCTGAAGTACATATTTAACTAAAATCAGGGCTTTCAAATTTTTTAGAATATTTATAAACCCCTTAATTAAAGTTAAAAAAACATTGCATTTTATATATACAAAGTTAAGTAACGCCATTAAAAAGTTTCAGAAATCTTGGTATTTGAAATAAATTGTTTCATTATTAGATATATTTAGTATTTTATTTTTCTATGAACTCTAAAGATACACATATATATAAGAAATAGTTAACTTCAAAATACTTCAGATTTGTTGAAATTTAGATTTTACAGAAGACTTTTTAACACGTAGCAGCAGTCAGAAACAAAGTGAAATCCAGCACACACAGATCTCAAGTAGCAAGTGGCTGAATTCTCACTACTTCAAGCAGCATTCCCAAAACGTTTTTCCACTTTGCAAACTTCGAATTGTAAAAGAATATACACTCACTTCCAAAAGTTAAGCACGGAGAGGAAAATGCTAATTTCCGGAAGCCAATCAGAATTGAAGAAGATGCAATTCGCTGCAGAGGTAGATGGAAGTATGCAAATATGTTAGGTAACAGCCAATCGTGCTTTTATTTCAAGAAATATGCAAAAAGGGTAGTCTTATAAGAAGCCAGCTTTATGAAGGGGTACAGAAGTTGATTGTAAGTGCTCATAGACGGTGTTTAAAACTTTCGTACAATTTGTTTTCAAGACATACATGTTTCTATGACTTCCAGAAAACGAATGGAAGATTCTGAGCGCTGGCGTGCTGTGGAGCGCATTGAAGCAGGCCAGTCGATCACAGATGTTGCTCTTTTTTTCGGCGTTCATCATTCTGTAAATTCACGTTTATGGAAACAATTCCAAACCACACAGACAGTTGTTCGAAGGCCCGTAGGCGGTCACCCAAGGGTTACAACCCCCGCGAAAGATCGATATATTACTATGTAGCCAAGCGGAATCGCAGAGTGACCTCCACACGTGTGACATCATGGTTACAGCGTCCATTGGTAAGGCTATATCTGCAGCTACTGTACGCCGAAGATTACATATGAATAGACTGTATGCCCGGGTACCTCGAGTTTGTGTTCCTTTATCCGTCCAATCAAGAGAGGCACGATTAAAATGGTGCCGGGAACATGGCAATTGGACTGTTTGACTGAGGCAATGTCATGTTTACTGTGATGAGTCAAGATTTTCTCTGGAGCCAGATGACAAGCGTATAAGGATATGGCGCAAGCAAGGAACACGCAATCAGCCCCAGAACATCACCGAACATCACGCATTCCAAGGCGGAAGCATTATGGTGAGGGCAGGGATTTCATTAGGATACCACACCGACCTGCACATCTTTAAACAGGGTTCTGTGACGGCTGTCCGGTATCGAGATGAAGTCCTAGAACCCATTGTGAGATTGTATGCTGCAACAGTTAACCCTACTTTTGTTTTAATGGACGATAACGCACGTCCCCATAGAGCTGACATCGTCGATGACTACCTGGAGAATGAAGGGATGGCGTGGCTAGCATATTCGTCCGACCTTAATCCCATTGAAAATCTTTGGGATGCTCTCGGCCGTGCTGTATCTTCACGTTTCCCACCTCCAGCCACTCTTATTGAGCTGGAAACTGCTCTACAAGAAGAATGGCGATTGCTTAATTCTGCGATGGATGACCACCTAATTAAAAGCATGGTCAGAAGGAGTAAACTTTGCATACAGATGAGGGGGGATCACATACCCTATTAATGTCCTTTTTTACATTTTACGTAAGCTTTTTATTTTCACTTTATACATAATTCTGTTCAAGTCTCCAGTATGACATTATTTGTTAACTAACAAAAATTTAATATTGTTTTCATTTCTGTACATAATTATTGATTTTGTTTTATTTATAAATATATATGCTACTTTACTGCCAAATGTTGTTTCAATCAAAGCAGTATTTGTTGATTTTTTTTGCATTTTACATCTTCGTGCTTAACCTTTGGAAGTGAGTGTACTAGAATTTTCCCTGTTAGTACTTTGCTTGAAAGTTGATATGATTTCATTCATCAATATCACTTGGGAAAATTCAGACATGTGCCAATTACAAATAGTCATTAAAAAGGTGTTAGGTTGTAAAAGCTTTAACACAATCTCCTTAAAAGTTTAGCCCCCCAAAAATATTCCAAACAAAAGGTATATTTGAAATAAAAATCATACATATATATATACACACACAAACCACACTTTAACTTTAAAGCATGCAAGCAAAAAAGCCATAAAAATTCAAAAAATTAAAATGCTTCTAAAAAATTTCAATTGTATCTCTCTCTCTTATCTGAATTTTTTATTTTTAAATCATCAAAATCAAATGAAAAAAGTAAAAACATTAAAATAATACAGTTTTCCCCTCCCCCATCTAAAAAACATGTTCCAATTTCATTAATGTGAAATGCTTTGAAAAATAAATGTTTACAAAATTGCACATATAATTTTAAACTTATCCAGCTCACAAATATTTAAACAAGGTACAAGACTTCAGTCACATTAGGACGCATTTTTAGATTTTCTATATGCCATTTGTTACGTCATCAGCGCACTGTAGCGCCATCTGTAAAAAATTTGTAAAAGTAGACATTGTCTAGCTGTACCCCAACAAAAGCGGGTGCACGAATAAAGTAGGCTTAGCGTTGCGAAAAAGACTGATTTTTTATTCTTTAACCAGTTTCACAGTCCACACAAATATTGACGAAACATTGGTCCTACGAAGCCACAGAAAATGGATAAAAAACCGAAAAATAAAAATAACTCCAACGTAACTACTGAAGAGATATTGAATCGTTTAAAAGATTCAATCAAAGGAACTTTAACTAGGTTAGAGGCTTTTACCTCGGAGAAGACAGTGTCAAAGGATACTAGTGTCACTGAAATCGAAATTAAACTCAAAAAAATTGAGCAATTACAGATAAATCTAGATAAAATAGCTGAGGATTATTGTGAAATAGAAATTTTCGAAAGCTTGAAATCATTCAGCTGGACATTGAAGATATAAATCAACGGATCGAGACAACAGAGGTAGGTCTCAAACTTTTAATGTATTCTTTGAAAAATTCTGAAAATGTAAACATTCATTTAAATGACAATGGTAAAAATAGTATCCGCTTACCTCAAATTCCATTGCCAGAATTTTCTGGTGTAATAGCAGAATTTTCTAATTTCAAAAATCAATTTATTAATTTAATAAGTAATAATGAGCACTTGAATGATTCGCAAAAACTATACTATCTTCGAGCATCTCTAAAAGGAGAAGCAAAGCTCTTAGAGTCGCCTAGCGATAGTTTCGATTCTCTCTTTAAAGCATTAGAAGATCGTTACGAAAACAAACGGCAGTTGATAGATTCTCATGTCCTTGAGATAATTAATTATGAAAAAATTTATAGCGAATCAGCCAAAGAACTGCATGCTTTAATGGATTGTATCAATAGAAACATTAGAGCACTTAAAGTTTTGAAATATGAGCAGAATGATCTATCAGATATAATTTTAATAAATATAATTCTTCAAAAAATTGACAAAGAATCTAGAAAGCAATTCGAACTTTCGTTGAAAACAGCAGAAGTTCCAACATTTGATTCTATTATGAAATTTTTAGAAAAGAGAAGTGCTGTGTTAGAAAACATTACTCGCACTCCTAGTACTAAAATGATCCATAAAAATACTGCAATGTCAACTAAAGCCAAATCGCTGGTAGTTAATAGTAAAAAAATAACTGTTAAACCTTGTATTCTCTGTCGAAATTCTCATCCTCTTTATAAATGTATTGCATTTCAAAATATGTCTGTGGAGTGCAGAAAGAAATTTGTTACCAATAACAAACTTTGTATAAATTGCCTCAGACTTCATTATGGTGCCTGCATGTCTAAATATAAATGCACAGTTAGTGGTTGCAAAGGATTACATAATTCATTGCTTCACGATTCTGCTGAACTTTGCTCTGCAGTTAAAAATCACACTGTAGGGGAAAGGGGGATAGAGAGCAATTCGAATCCTACTCGGTTTGAAGGTCAGCCAGAAGTTGCGGTTTTGACTTATGGAAATAAATGCGTTTTATTGAATACATTCATGATTTTCGTTAAAAGTGCTGATGGATATAGAATTAAGTTAAGAGGATTATTAGATAATGCGTCTACGATATGCGTTATGAGAGAAGACATAGCAAGGAAGTTGGGATTTAAATTTAAGTCTGCAAACCAATCTATAACAGGCATTAACGGAATTACGCAATCATCAAAATATTCAGCTAATATTGAAGTTTCAAATCGGGATTATACTTTTGCACGCAATGTACAATTTTCACTTTTACCTAAAATTACCGATGCGATTCCTGTATCGAAATTAAATATATCGGATTTAAATATTCCAGCTTCAATTGAGCTGGCTGATTATAATTTCCATATGCCAGGTCAAATAGATATATTGATAGGAAGTGAACTATTTTTGAAATTTTAAATCCAGAACAATATTATTTGCAGGAGGAAATGTAATTTTACAAAATACAAAAATTTGGCTACTTAGTCACAGGTACCCTTCCTCAGTCACAACAGCCAATTGTTGTTTAATAAGTGAACCAAGCTTAGATATAACAGTAAAGAAATTCTTTGAACTGGAATCACTTCCAGATGATTCTAAGGAAATAACAAAAAGTGAAGAGGAAATTTATTGTGAGGAACATTTTGTTAGTACCTATAAAAGGGATAAAACGGGAAGATTTATAGTTCGGTTACCCATAAAGGAAAATGCAGAAACATTATTAGGATATTCCAAAGAGAATGCGATCAAACGACTAAATGGTATTTGGGAAAAATTAAACAAAACAATACAATGGGAACTTTGTATAAAGAATTTATGAATGAATATGAACTTTTAGGCCATTTGGAGGAGATTAAAAATGAAACATTAGATAAGATTAACTATTACATTCCTCATCATTCCGTATACAAACCAGAGAAGACATCCATTCCATTGAGAGTTGTCTTCGATGCAAGTGCAAAAACAAGTGGTTTTTCTCTAAACTCCATTTTACTAAATGGAGGAATTATTCAACAAGATCTCTTTTCCATAGTCAGTAGATTTAGAAAACACGAGTACGCGTTTAGTGCAGATATTAAAAAAATGTACAGGCAGATACTTGTTGATCCTAATCAAAGGGATTTACAACGAATTATGTGGAAGACTAGTGCAGATGCTCCAGTCAAGACTTACAAGCTAGCTACCGTAACTTATGGAACAGTTTCTGCACCATTTTTAGCTACCAGGACCTTAAGGGCCTTAGCAGATGAAGAAAAAGCGGAATTTCTGACGCAGCAGATGTGATTTGTAATGATAGTTATATGGATGATATTCTTTCTGGAGAGTCTAAATTAGAGGGTGCAAAAAAACTCCAAACCAGATTATATCAACTATTACAGAGAGGGGGTTTTGAGCGACACAAATGGGTGTCAAATAGCCCAGAACTGTTGAAAGATTTATCTGCATCTTCCTATGTGTTTGATAAGGAATTTCAGGATTCTCCAGTGAAAACCTTAGGTATGCTATGGGATCCAAAGGTGGATTGTCTCACATACAAAGTAAAGATTAGTGACAAAGTCAACTTCTCAAAAAGAGACGTGCTTTCAGAAATTGCAAGGCTGTATGACCCTTTGGGCCTGATAGGACCCATTGTTACGAAGGCTAAGATATTCATCCAAGAACTTTGGAAAATAAAATTAGATTGGAGTGAACAGCTACCATCAGATGCAATGGAAGAGTGGATGAACTTCTACCAAAAATTAGCGAAAGTAAATAACTTCAAAATCCCAAGGTGCATTCTACTTCCTGCAACAATACGGATTGAAATACATGGCTTTTCCAATGCATCAGAACGTGCCTATGCTGCTGTTGTCTACATAAAATGTTTCAACGAATCTGGACAATCTTAAACTAGATTATTATGCAGCAAGTCCAGAGTGGCTCCCTTGAAAACACTCACCATACCGAGGTTAGAACTGTCTGCAGCTTTACTACTATCGAGATTAGTCAAAAAGGTTGTGCCAATTCTACAATTATCTATTCATAAAATTTGGACGGACTCAACGATTGCTTTAGCGTGGATAAAGACTGAACCTCATAAACTCAAAACATTTGTCAGCAACAGGGTGGCAGAGATCCAAGCACTTTCAAAGGACTATCATTGGAAACATGTTAGCTCCAAGAACAATCCTGCCGACTTAATTTCTAGAGGCTGCAATGTGGATGAACTTTTAAAGAACGAAATGTGGTTCTCGGGTCCAGATTTACAAACTGATGAATACGAGGACAATCAACCTTTTCCTGATCCTTCCTACAGAGATGAACTAAAATGTGCTGTGACTCTTTCAATGACTGAGTGTTCTTCAAATTTTTATGATGAACTCTTTAATGTTACAAATAATTTCATAAAATTAATTAGAATTTTTAGCTTTATTTTTAGGTTCATTAATAACATCAAAGCTAAGGAGTCTTGTAATAAGGAGAAATATCTAACTGCAGATGAAGTAAAGAGGAGTACGGAATTTTTAGCTAAAATAGCACAATTAAGTGAGTTTAAAGCAGAAATCGATGCCTTGAAAAAAGGTAAAGGTGTTTCAAAAACCACAAGTTAAAGGCTTTAGATCCTTTCTTAGATGAGAATTCTTTACTCAGAGTTGGTGGAAGGCTTTGTAATGCTGATTTACCATTTGAAGCAAAACATCAAATAATTATACCTAGTAAACATAAATTTACTAAATTACTTTTTGAGCATATGCATAAGAAGTTTTTCATATTGGTGCTCAGGGTTTAGTACATCAAATTAGAATGCAGTTTTGGCCCATTAATGGCAAGGGTATTGCACGAAAAACAGTTCATGATTGCATTGCATGCTTTAGACAGAAGCCTACTGGGGTAGATCAATTAATGGGAAATTTACCATCAGAGAGAGTAACTCCAAGTGCACCATTTTTAAACTCTGGGGTGGATTTTTGCGGACCTTTTCAAATAAAATTTAAAAATCAGAGAAAGGGGATATTTTCAAAAGTTTATGTTGCGATTTTTGTATGCTTGGCTACAAAGGCTATTCATTAAGAGGCAGTGACTGATTTAACAACTGAGGCATTTATTGCAGCTTTGAAGAGGCTATGTGCCCGTAGAGGCCGCATTTCTACATTAATGTACAATAACGCAACTAATTTTAAAGGCGCAGCTGCAGAATTAAATCGTTTCATAAAATTAATTTGTAACAAAAACGAGACAATAATAATTCAAATTGAAGGTATACTTAATTCACGTCCATTAGTACCATTGTCAGATAATATCAATGAATATTAAGTTTTAACTCCTGGACACTTTATAATTGGTCGACCTATCAGTGCAATACCTGAGCCCGCAATTTTAGATATTTCAGATAATAGACTATCTAGGTGGCAGTATACAACAAAGTGTGTACAAACTATTTGGAAACGCTGGAAAAAAGATTATCTTAATCATTTACAGCAGAGAAACAAGTGGTAGTTCGAGAAAAATAATGTTGCTGTAGGGTGTTTAGTGCTTTTAAAGGAAAATGATTTGCCTCCCTGCAAATGGACAATGGCAAGAATCTTGGAGGTTATTTATATGGAACTGACGGTAAGGTCAGAGTCGTTAAACTAAAAACTGCCACTGGGGTTCTCACACGTTCTATCTCAAAAATATGTATCTTACCAATAGAAAATAATAATATAAATTAAATTGTAATGTGAAGTATATTATATTCTTAGAATATTGTATTTTTCTATTTTTGAATATTGTATTTTTTTCTTATTTTAGAATGTTGAATTTATTTGTATTTAATTCATTTAGGCATTTGTAAACTGTATATAGCAAATTGCATTTTTTAAATATATTTTTTGAAATATTGTATATTTCAACGCCGGGCGGAATGTTACGTCATCAGCGCACTGTAGCGCCATCTGTAAAAAATTTGTAAAAGTAGACATTGTCTAGCTGTACCCCAACAAAAGCGGGTGCACGAATAAAGTAGGCTTAGCGTTGCGAAAAAGACTGATTTTTTATTCTTTAACCAGTTTCACAGTCCACACAAATATTGACGAAACACCATTAATTAGCAAATAACAGCCTAAATTGATACACATTATCAATGCAAGAAAATTAGCTGTGATAATTGGGTCCCTTTTTTATAATAAATTTTAAGGAATACTTCTGTAAAAGAGCTTCACAGGAAAGATTTTCACATACTTGAATAGAAATATTTTATATTATATAAAAATAAGCCTTTAGGATGGGGGATTTTCTAAAACTCTAAAATAGGGGTCTTCAACTCGTGGCTTGTAGGCCATGAATGGACAAATGAAGGCATTCTAGTGGCCCCTCATTAGAAATTCAGGTGATTTTTTTTTAAAAAAAAAATGCCTTGTCTGCTCTATGTCATAAATAATGCCATTTTTTCTGTTATTCTTGATATTTAAAACATTTCATTGATGTGCTTGATAACCATTTGGGATAAAATTTTTCGAAAATGATGAATTTTTCAAAAATTTAATTGTATCTTAAATAATTTTAGATATAAAAAATATGACTGCATAGAAAATCTTAGAAATTTGGGGTAAATGGACTCTTGCATTTAACAAGTTTGTGAAGTACCATAAAATCTGGCATATAATGTGCAATTTAAATACAAAAAAATTATGTTGAAATTTACAGGTGCGAGTTATACGCTGGGTATAAAAATGATAGCTTCAAAAATAAAAAAGATATAAGCTTTAAAAAAAAATCAGACTTCTACATAGATAGGGGAATACTGTTTATTTAAAAGGAATGACATACTTAATGTACTTAAAGGGTTGTAGTTCTAGAAATATGCTACTTTTTCACAATTCAAGGATAATATTTGGAAAAAATGACTTCAAAACATATATATATAATAGCATTGCATATCTACAGTTCAAATTCCTTCGTAAAAATGAGGGTGCACGTTATATGGCAAATATGCCTAAAAATTAAAAAAAGTATAGGTGAAAGTATAGGTGCACGTTATACACTAGTGCACATTATATGCCGGATTTTATGGTACTTTATTTCAACTTCCCTATAGCTTTTTTGAAATTGATACATGTACATATCTGTAAACATCTGTTACCCCTAAAATTAGTTGTAGTCTTGTTAAATAAACTGCCCTTTTTTACATACATTTCCAGACTACAATATTTTTTTGACAGTTGTGTGGTCCGCAGATCACTGTAAATCTATTGCTGTGATCTGCAGATAATTATAAATTTACTAGCTGTACCCTGCCACGCGTTGCTGTGGCTCAGTCTTGTTTAACAGAAAGGACATATTTTCAGTATGTAAAATAATTTGCATTGCACGTATGATCTTTTATAAAAAAAATGTATAAATATATATACGAAAAACTTTCCTAAACTGATATTTATAATTTGTTAACCAAATGTTTGAAGTTATTACAGCTTATTTGTCCTTGTGTCATGTTATGAACCTAAATTTATTTACATTGTCTTTAAAGTGGCAACCCTCAAGTTTGAAGATAAATTTTAAATGGCTCCACTCTGGATTCATTGAGGGAATTGGGTTAGTTTTACAATGCTTATGGATATTTTTATTAAATCAGAGGTGTGTTCACAAATGCACATTTATCCAAACAATGTCACTTGGAAACATGAATTGTATTTCCTGATGTCATATAGGAAATGTTTTGATTCTGCAGTATATCTAGCAAGCAAAATTTGTAATGGCTCTGTTCTCTGAGTTGAGGCAGTTTAATTTTTTCAGTGGTACAAAACATTCCTTTGGTTTCTCCCTTAAATTCCATAACATTGCGCAATAAGGATACACTTCCATCATTGTGTAAATGAGAACATGCTGCCTGAACCTAGAATCTTCCACTGGGTTGTACCGGAATGCAAGTTGACTGTTATTGTGTGATTGCTCACCACAAAGTCATGTTTGACGCAGATGTGCTGTTTTTGGTTAACATCTTTCTGATGTTGTAAAACACGAATGATGTGCTCGCAAATGAGCTTCCTCAAGTCTGGCTGCATGTTGCTTTGCTGCGCCCTCAGCCTGTGTTTGTGACATTCTTTGTCTGCTT
The DNA here is from genome assembly GCA_019973935.1 of Trichonephila clavipes. Lineage (NCBI taxonomy): Eukaryota > Metazoa > Arthropoda > Arachnida > Araneae > Nephilidae > Trichonephila > Trichonephila clavipes. The sequence goes on from BMAU01021135.1 coordinate 458,582, forward strand.
TTCTCATTTGCTGATATCCATTCTTTCTCAGTTTGATGTGCAATTACACTCATTGTAGTACTTTTGCCTTGCAAGTATGACAACCTAAGTTTGATTTCCCGCAAGGCATTATTTTTATCTAGTGAAGCCAACTGACTGCACTTAAAAAGAAAAAAAAATTCAAACAAAGCATATAAAATTTCTTAAAAACTTAAAATTACACTTAAAAAGAAAAGAAAATTAAAACAAAAACATAAAATTCTAAAACATGAAAAAAAAAAAAAAAGAAAAATCAGAAAAAAAGAAAAATAAAAAATGCTAATGAAATATTTAACTTTAAATGTGCATCAATTGACACAGCTGAAATTCAACGCAATGAGAGGCTGAAGGTATTTTTAATCGAATACACCAGGAAAATTCCAAAATAAACACAAATTTTGCAGCAGAAAACTACGACAAAGTGTTGATAATGATGGGAGTATTTTTGCAATTCACAATTCGATTAGTATTAGCAATTGTTATCAACAAAGTTAAGGGCCTATCTTAAAAACAGAGTGGCTTATATCTAGACACAGACAGCTTTTCACATGGACAATTATTTGTTATCTGTGTACTTAAATATTAGCATCACCACAGCCAAATTACCGCCATGCAAATCGCAATATTTTCCCTCCATTTCTTTTTTCATAAAAAAAATGTTAGAATCTTTATTTAGATATTAAGGTACAATATACATGGCACCAATTTTGTTACAGTGATGCTAATACATAATTACTGATGTGTGTTACAGAACAGCAGTCACCAATTGGTGATGCGTGAAAAATTTTCGATGGTATGCAAAAAAATTGGGAAATTATTTATACTTTTATGAAGATTCAGTTTAAAAAAAGATGAACAAAAAACAACATATTACGGAACACAAATTATTCTTTACTAAAAGCTTTTAGTTACTGAAATAACTAAACAAAAAAACATAATTCCTGAGGTTAGCGATTTTTGGTAACCTCAAACATTTTTTGGAAAATTGTAGGCAAAACACTTCAGTTTGTTGATTGTTGCTTTTCATGAAGCTTATTTGGTTCACTCCTCGAAGAGCCCACACACCCTTGGCGCGAATTACTTTGGTTGGCGATAATTGCGCCATCTTGGTAACCCTACTTTTAAACACTACATACGACAACCCTAACCATTTCTAGCATTTTCGTATTTTGTGGGCGCGCATTTCGAATTTTATTTTGTTGTTGGTCTCCGGGCTGGTTGCGTGTGTGAGGGAATCTACTTTAGAATTTTTTACTTTGTTGAATGCGAAAGGTAAGAAAGAATTGATTGAATGGTGTATGAAGGAAGGATTGATTGCTTGGAGTTATGAATGTCCTAAATGTAATGATCAGCATGATGTAACATGGTCGGCAATAAAACGCTTTCTTCGAAATCGTGCCAGCCATGCCGAATGTACGTTCGACCATTACCTTGCAGAATAAATATGGCAGCGTTCACACGATCATTCGCTTAGCGATGAGACCTTTAAGACTTTTTTAAAATCTGTTGTTACGCTGTCCCCTCCGCTTGGAAAAGATCAGTAGTAAGAAAGTAAGTGCTGTTTTTATATTTTTTATCTCAAATGTTTAATTTCTGTATTGCTTACATATATTTTCATTATGCATCCACCTTATCCCGCTATATTTCCTTGCCACCATTGTCGCTTTCGCTTGGCACCATCTTGTTCTGGCTTGGCGCCTTTTTTGGTTTGTCGCCAAGGGTGTGGGCTCTCCTAGGATTTTACCGCTTATTTTCAGGGCATAGAAGATTAAATAAAGACGTAAATATAGCTATAGTGCTCCACCACATAGAGGTCAATCCTATTAGTGAAACACTAATTATAAAGTTATACATTAAGTGGTTCATGAAGTGTTGAAAAATGGCAACTACTGCTCTAAAGCAGGCACAGCAGACAATTTCTGTATATATACAGACAATGAAGCAACACAAAATGTCTACTCATAAGCATTGTAAAATTAACCCTTTCACCTCAAGAAGAGTCATTTAATTTGTTTTCAAACTTGGCACCTCTTCTATGGAGACAATGTAAATAATTTTAGATTCATACCATGACAAAAAAAACATAATAACTTGGGAGTATTCTGTTAACAAATTATAAATGAAATAAATCTGTTAAGAAAAGTTTTGTTAATGTATATTTCCACATTTTTTTATAAAAAAAATCATACCTCAAGTGCAAGCAGTTGAAGATATTAGAAATGTGTGCTTTCTCTTTTCTTTCTTTTTAACCAGACTGAGCCACAGGAAAACATGATTGGGTACAGCTAGCTAGCTATAACAAACTTAAATGATAAAAAGCTATCAAAAACCAATTATTTACAACAAATTATCATTTTGATAAAATCACCAAAAAAGTTGCAAACAAAGGTTCTTGGGTACTGTTGCAACTATATCAACCCCGAATTTGTTCGCATCATACACGGTGAATTGGCAATTAAGTGCTAATGTTGACAATATGGTTGCGATAATACATAAATATCAAAACAAACACAAAATATACATCAAAAAATCTTAATTTTTCCATTTATATTTCACAGTAACACCAAATAAAATTTTGAAATTACACAAAATAGATATTTCGTGAGTCTAATGTTATTTTGCCCCAACTATTAAAAATTACAATAACTATTTTGTGGAAAAATTCACTACCAAGTGCAAAAAAGTATTATTATTATGCACAAACAGGCATAGAATGTTCTTCCCTTATTGAATGCATATTGCAGTATTTGGCGATGTCTTTTGATTTTAGGTAAATGGCCGACTAAAGAAAAAATATAAGTACCATAAAAAATTATATATTTAGATTCATTGGAGAAAGATAAAATACTGTAAAGTACGGCATATAATGCACACCCATACTTTCAAGCTGCAATTTTTAAATTTTAGGTATATTCGCTATATAATGTGCATCCCTTTTTTACAAAGAAACCTGAAATGTACAAATGCAATGCTGTTATGTTTAGAAGCGATTTATTCAAGGTGTTTATCTAAGCAATTGCAAAAATAGTATACTTTTAGAACTACCACCTTTTAAGTTCAATAAGAATGTCATGTCTTTTAAATAAATAGTATTTCGAAATATTTAGAAGTTTAACTTTTTTATGCTCATTTATTTTTTAATTTTTAAAGCCTTCATTTTTATACCCAGCGTATAACTCACACCTGTAAATTTCAATCTTATTTTTTGTTTTCAAAGTGCGCATTATACGCCGGATTTTACAGTAGGTGGAAGATTTTAATCGGTATGCTACTCGCTAAACACATACATAGTGTACAGAATTAAATTTAGTATTTTATATATAAAAATTATCCAAAGTAAATATTCTGTGCTTAAAAATAAATTGAAAAATGATATACAATACGAACAGTAATTGACATAAAAAGAGCTGAACTATCTTTATCAACACGAAAGTAAAATTTGAAAAAATAATTACAATCTTATGACAACCTGCTTCCTCAACATGTATTTGAGCCCTCTGTCTGTTTTGCTCATTCACTGATGCTTATTCTAATTTGATCAGCATTTATCCTTCGCACTGCGTATGCTTGGCCAGTATGATGACCTAAGTTCGAGTTTCTGCAATACAATTTTATGTACTCAAGCCTATTGACTGCAGTTAAAGTGAAGGTTTAAAGAAAAACATATGAAATTACAAAACAGCTCTGAGTGGGCCTTGTATCCGAATTCCTTTGTGGCCCTTTTTCAGATATGAGCACCATGTACGTGGAATTGTAATAACATTCGTTGGGGCTCCTGCATCATTGATACAGCGGTAGCTCTACGTCCCTGACAAAAACAAACCATAATAACTTCCAGTATTTTTTTAACAAATTACTAATGGAATCTGTTTAAGAAGGCAATAATCTTATAAGGCAATGAAAAACAAAATAAGGTGCAATATTTTGATGACTCAAAATCAGAAAATCTTAGTTTTAACATTTGTATTTCAATACTAACATCAAATGAAAGGTACTTACGTATTATCGCAACCTATTAGCGATATTGTATAAAACGAAGCACGATTGCCAATTCCGCGAGTACAACATCTGCGAAGATGGAATGGCCAACTTTGCGAGTTATCATTAAAGTTGGCGATTGTTGCGATAATACGTAAGAATCAAATGAATTTAAAAAAGTTGTCTAAAAAAGAAAAAAACATTCCTATTAAAAACTCCGATTAATTTCGTCACATTAAAATATCTCCAAGTGGGAAAAAAATATTGTTTCCAAACATTGAATGTGTGTGTTATATTGTGGCATTTGGCTACGTCTGTTTATTTCAGGTAAATGGTTGACGGAAACTATTTGGTAGAAAAATAAGTAGCGTACAGAAGTCAATTATGTTAGTTTCATTTTCGCTTATTAAAGAGAAATAAATTTAGCTTAAAATTACAAAAAAAAACACGATGTAGAATTTAATCAAAGTCGTAAACATCCTGCGATAATGCTATCCAACTGTTGCCAAACCTGCAACACAAAATTTGAGTTCTTGAAAGAAAAATTTTTAAAAAAAGATTTATTTGAAAAATAATCCGAATTACGTATCAAAGGACAATAAATGGATAAATATGACAACGCATAAGCATAACCATAGAAGAGTTATACAATAATTTGGAAAAATCTAAGCGTAAAGTTTAAATTATCGCATTCAGAGCGAATCGTGACGTCGTATGACGTCATAACACCAAAAAATCACTTAAAAATTAAATTTTAAAAAATTTAGAGAGAATTTCGAAATAAAAAGTACATAAGATCCTGACCAGAGACAAATGCAACGTTGTGTCAATATTTCAGATTAATCCATGCAGAACTTTTTGAGTTATGCGCGCATACACAAACCAACACAACATTTTTATATATATAGATTAATTTGGCCCTTGAGCGTGAAAGGTTGAAGAGTCCTTCTCTAAGGGATATTAAGCATTGAAAAAGAATTAACGATTTTAAGTGAAAGCTGAGATAAGATTACACACATCAGAAATTAGTTCCTGAGTAAACGAAATATGAGCAACATTTTCCCTCAATTTTCTTCTTTTCCTACAAAAAGTGTCCTTAGGATAATACTTCATTTAAAAAACAATAAGACAATACAAAAATCAGCAATTAAAAACAAGTTTTTTCATTTACAAGCATTCTCCAAGTGATAATTTAATATCCCACTGAATACATAATTGATTATAACCATCATCAAACTGAGCTAGACGTTAAAGAAGGGGAGGGAAAAAAAGTCAATAGAAGTCAGAATATTCTGGGAAAGAACTGAAAGCTATAAATATGCCACCTTTGCTATAAAATTTACATTAGCACAGAAGTTTGAAAATTTAAGGATGTACTTCCAAGTTTTATATTGAATTAGAAAAAAAATATAACTGATTAAACATTTTAAAGAAAAATACCACAAACATTTAATATAAAATGTGATTTTATTCATATTTTTAAACTGATTTTTCAAGAAAAATATTTCAGATTTATGCATTTTTATCTTGTATATTATGCATGAGTTAAAAATAAAACTGAGTGCAAATCTGGTTTTGAATATAGTATACTTTTAAAAAATAGAATAACAGAGAATTAAATGATTTATAAGACTGAAAATTTTATTGACCTATGATATCTTACACATAAAATTCGTTATAGAGGTTCATCTTTTAATATACTTTATAAATCGCATAAAACAAATTTTAAATTCTTAAACATGATATATTAAAAAATTAATTATTCACACCTTTTTTGAATTAATATATGATTATTTTATGTATCTTACCCATCAAAAAAGAAAGAAAAATTGCAAGGAGAACAAGAAAAAAGAACGTCAAAGAATTCACTGTATTTTCAATATTAAGAAAATAATTTTATACTAAAATTAGAGAATTTTAAGGACATTTTATAATTTAAAGTATACAAGTAATATTAAACCTACATTATTTTATAAATAGAACATGGGACAACTCTTCTGGGGGTGAAAGAGGATATCGAAGATATTTCTAGTGAACTGGACAAAGTGGGTTAAAGGTTGCATTTCTTGGATGAAATGTTCAGAACTCTATTGCTCTTGGCGAATTAGGCCCCTAATAAAACCAGTTCAAGATTTATGACCACCATAAAATGTTAAAAAGAGAATAACTTGAATTTTTTTCAGAAATACTTAAAAAAAGGGAGAACAAAAATTGAATCACAAGAGAAGAAGTTTGTTATAAAGAAAATGCACTTCGCTATAGATTATTTTACGAAGAAAATCGTGAAATATTCAAGGTTCCAGGAAAATGTTCGCTACATAGAAAAATTCCCAATATAGAGGTTCAACTGTATATATATACACACATACATAAATATTTGATTAAATATTTGATAAAATTTTGATTAAACTAAAATGTGAAACAACCTGGCTATTATTTGAACCATATCTTCCAATTCCTGAATAGCAGCATCCCTCTCCTCTAATACAATTCTCATTCTGTCTTCCATAGCAGAATCTTTAGCTCTTTGGGAACAATACAGACTTGTCAAAAGGTCTGAAAGAGAATTAAATATTTACATTTACAACTGTCATTTTTCTACCACTAAATGTATTCTACAATATAAATATTCTTATGATCCTCTTATATTTTTGGCTAATCATATTTGTAAGCATAATTGTCATCCCCAATCATTGTATGATTGGCGGTGAATATAGTTATGTGTCTTTTAAAAAACACAAATATCATTTGATGTCAATGTAGCTTTTATGTTACAGCTTTTCTTGAATATTTTTCAACATCTGAAGTAATTTTCGAGTAATTGCTAAATTATTACTACTATATCTGTTACAATTACAAGATGATAGTTTTTATATATATTTTTATTTTTCAAAAATACATGGGTCAAGATTTAATAAATATACTGTTATTCAAGTGCATTGCCATTAAGATTCAGAGAGAAATGGGATAGTGAAGCTCAAGAAAGAGAACACATCTAGAAAAGGTAAAAATAGTTTATAACTGAATAAAAAATGAAAATAATTATATAAAAACAAAATAATCAAACAATTTAAAGTATAATGATTCTCACATCTGTTTATAGATAATCAAAACAATAAAGTCAGATTTTACACAAAGGACAAAAAAAAAGTGTTTTTCTGTAACTTAACCCCTTTGTGACAGGCAGTGTAAATATGCATTCTTCACGGACGCATCTCAGGGACAGGCGGTTCAAATGTGCACTTTCAGCTGGAACGTTTTTTAATGACCTCTAGATGGCACCCTATGTCCATTATATTGAAATCAAACGTAGCTAGAGTAACCTGACCTTCAGTTAGTTTATATTCTGCCTGGATTTGATATTTAGCACATCAGCTGAGTAGGGGAGGGGGTAATTGAAAGGTCAACAAACAGAGCTCAGCTCATAAACTTTCCTCTTGAGATGAAACATTTGCGTTTGTTATAACTCATCGAATACTTTTTTATTTTTTTTACTACAGTGTGCGGTGTTTTAGCGTCAGTTCTGCTTAAGATTTTGTGGTTTTCAGATATATTTCGTTTACTTTTCTTATTTCAAAAACCTTAACATCAGGTTATAATTTGATTGTTTTGAAGGCATTTTCCTAACCTTAATATGAACAAAAACGGTAAAAAAAGCCAAAGTGTACAGTCACAAACCATGTGTAAATAAAAAAAAAGTAACAAACATTTTATGCTTGCAAATCATACAATGTAGGACTTTGCGTTTCTCCATGCTTCGAGAATTTCCCCACTTAGTCTTCCTTTTAAATTTGCTATTTATTTTTGTAAATAATTTTTTGTATTAATTTGAAAGTGTATTAATGTGTTTTGTCAATGAAAATTTTGGAAAAAAATGAATAGTGTTTACAAAGTTTATTCCCCAAGGTAAATCATATTTTTTTTATATAACTTCATGTAAGTTAAAGAAAAAACGTTATTACATTCTAGTTTTAATGTAACTGACAACTTGTGTAATAATCTAAAAGGGTACCAAAACTTACGACATTAGGACTATAATTTTATTATTTATGCGTTTTTTTCTTAAGTTAGGCTTAGCGACAAAAACGCCCCGTCCTGAAGGGAGTAGTCCTTACGTATTCACCTCATCCCCAGCGAGCGGTTCGCAGAAAATCACCCCATCCTGAAAGGGTTAATTCCTTTTGTACATTAGAAAATATGACAGGATGACATACTTTTAATAACATTTACCATGACCTATTTAACTAATAGACATGAAGTTAGCATAAGGAAATTACTAGCAAGAATAATTTTTACAAAGTAAATAATAATGAATATCTAGCCCTATACTATGTTTAATGATGAATCAAGAGCTCAGCGACTAAACATTTTTTCAAAACTATGAAGATTATAAATCCTGAGTTTATCTACACTCTAAAAAAAAATTTCTATACATAAAATCTGGATTGTTTCAGATTATTTTACTAGAAAAGTGAATGTTTGCAAAAGTAACAGTTTATGAATGTTAACAGCAGGCAAAACAATAATAGCTTAAGCAAAATAAAAGCCATTACAGTTATTTCTAACATTAAACTGCATGACACTTACAGTAATATGTGTTATACCACAAATTAGAGATAAAAGAATTGAATGTTTAGAAATACTTTTAACATAAAAGTTAGGTTACACTTTGAATTCTCACTTAATACAAATTGTTTTGAAGAAAGGAACTTTTATAAATAGTAAAACAAGTTTATTAAATAGAACGCTTGTAACAAATATACAAAACGTCATTTGTAATTATATAATATTACAAGTTAAAAAATATTTAAAAGCACCACTAAGGACTAAATATATATAAACATATAACAGTATAATCACTCTCACTCAAATTTAAAAATCACCTGAGATGGATAAGGAACCAGTATTTTCTTCGGAATTCTTCATTTTTTCTAAACATACTTGGGTAGAACAAAGTTGTTGCCATAGCTACAAATAAAGAATAAATTCGAAAATGCATTCTTTGTGATACACAATATGCATGAGATTAAAATCCCTAGGAAAATAATGATTGAAATTATCAGAATATCAACATACATGGGGAAATTATATTAAAATAAAAAAAGAATTTATCAGTTCTGTGTTATAATATATTTATCTATCGAAATCTGTTAATATCTCCTGATAAATTTTCTTTCGAAAATAATCCACTAAAGTCATACAAAAATTCACAAATTCTACTTTAAAAAAGTTTTGCGAGCATGCATTTAATTTCCATAAAAATGCACATGAATTTCTGAATTAAATGATTTGGTTCCATCTGAATTGAATTTTTCTGTAGAGCTCTACACAAGGGATATTTGCTTAGAGCCTCATAAATTTGAAACAAAATCAAGGGACTATATAATAACCTAGTTGAAATGCCATTCTTAACTTCTACTTGTTCCATGTAAATACTTTAGAGGCCTTGTTACCTGCAGCAAACTCTATTATTCTATACAACAGATCTTTGAGCTTGAACCTGTAACACAACTTGAAATGCATTGGCCACAGAATTTCCAACAATGATTACTCAACTACTACTACAGTTCCTTAAGACAAGAAATCTAATTTAAATTAACACAAAATTAAATTTTTTTTAAAATTCATCTTACATAAACTCAATACAACTACCTTCAAAAAGTACTTGAGAAGTTAAGGGGAGGGAATAGGGGAGAGGGGTTATTTACATATTTTAAAATAACCTATAAATTTTCTTTGAAAAAATCTATGAAGTAACATGCAGTGAGAATAATATATTTAAAAAAAATCTTACAAAGCAGTGCATTTTAAAAAATTACATTAAAATAATTTACAAAACAATTTTCAAAGAAATTATTTCATACATATGTTGTTCTTGTTACTTATGCCACTTGATCGACGGTGTCATATTGAGGTCCTTGAAATGCATCGTGGCAAGGGGCTAGACGTACATCTGTCATTAGTCACAGTTTGGAGCACTATGCAGGTAACAGTACAATTTGGCTTGGTTCCACCCCAATTTTGAGGGAAAACACCCTGGGGTGGTCAGTGCCCCCCACCTCTCTTACACTTCCACCAACCTCATAAGAGGCCTTGTGACTCGATGGCATTTTAGAGTACCCCCATGCTGCAAAGGCACTATACATTTACAAACATCCATGCCTTCTCCGGAATTCGAATTCAGGCCCAAAAGCACAGTAGTAAGCATCGCTAACCCTTATACAGTCTGGACGGCCCACAGATGTATAAAACACATATTACAGAAGTCCTTCCTGAGAGTTATGCATATTATTACACATGATCAGACCTTTAATGTCCAAAACAGGGATTGGCAACCTATGGTATGCAGCACAACTCTCAGCACCACTCAACAAATTTGTCAATTTTTGAGTGGATGGAAGTTGATATTTCACAAACATCTTGAGAATTATAAACATTTACGGAATTATGAGAAAATCTGAAAGATAACTCTATAAATCTACAGCTATTTTATAAATTATTGAATGTCCTTGATGAGAGATTTAATTGTTTGAAGAAAGAAAATTGCATATACTCTGCTTTCCACTTTTGGTATCTATGAATAATTTTTTCTCATATGAAAAGTATTTTGAGTCCACAAACAAGCTGTTTAACAACTGAATGTTCAGAATCATGTTACATTGAAAGTCACACATTATACCCCTGATATTGCAATATGAAGGAAAACACTGCATAAACAAGGTTCACATTAAAACATTTATTTATTTTTTATTTAACTTTATTGAAGGGAAATATTTTTATTTTATGCTGTTATTTCTTATTCTAATAAATATGTTTAAAAGATACACAATATATGTACAATTTTATTTTTTTATGTTTATGTTAAAAAAATCGTATTTTAGGTTGTTTATTTTTTGTTAATAAATGAGGCAAAATTAATATATAATAAGACTGAAAATCTATATTATTGACCTCTATTCTCTTAACTCTGCATGTATTATTGCAGGAATTTAATTGTTTCAAATATGTCCTACTGTGTGGCATGCTGAAACATATTGGTAGATTGGTTTGGCACACAACTAAAAGGTTACTGACCCCTGGTCTAAGACATAAGAATAAATCTAAAGTTCACATATAATTCATAAATTAAAATTTTAATTTATTAAAGATTACTTGAGAATATTCCTCTAATAAGTTGATTAATACTTAAATGTAAACCAATATGATTATCTATTACAGTTAAAAATATGCATTTATACTTAAAAATAATCATTTGCATAAAATTTTTATTCTTTCTTTAAAAACTATAAATATTTCAGCATACTAACCTTATTATTAATATCCCTTAAAGTTTTGATTTCTTCATGCAAATTTAGAGTTTCCTTATGCTCAAAAGAAGTGCCTAAAGAATCACATAACCTATTCTGATTGTCAAATGGTAAGCTTTCAAAAAAAGAACTAGTTTTGTGAACACACTTCTGTGAACCATTTTTTGAGTTAGATCTATCTAAGTATGAAAGTATAGGATCACTGTGATGACGTCGATGATATTCCCTATGAAATGCTTTCTGTTTAAATGAGTTAGAAGGCATTTCATCGGGACTACATTCAATGTCATGATCATTCTGAAAACATTCAAAAAAGTTTCTAGAATTCAACTTTGAGAACATACTGCTTTTTACAACTTGTTCTAAAAAAGGCAATTCCTTTTTTTTAGTCCAATCAAAATTTTCATTCTTTAAATCAGCATCCATCATTTCATCCGATAAACCATTGCCATCTCTGTCCAAAATAGAACTAATAGGCATTTTAATATTTACAAATGGATTTCTTAAATGGGCTGAAGAACCTTGAGATGTACTTTTAAATTGCACTGAGTTATCAAATTTATTATCAGGTGAAAAATCAGGAGTCCAGTTGGCAGGCAAAGACCCACATCCAGCGTGATTCACACTTTTTGATTGAGTTTCTTTTAAGCACAGTTTAGCCTCCTCATATTTTTTTCTACTGGATGGATAAGTGCCTAAAACAAAATTGATATAAATTATTTATTTTAAAACTGTGTTAATTGATAATCATTTTCTAACAGAAGTTATAAATATATTCTCTTAGATGGATAGATCACTCAGGTAATGTATTGCAAATAATAGAATAGTTTTATAAAGTGACTATGGGCAAATTAAAATCTTTGATTTTGACTGTTGCTTTCATGTAAATAATTAGCCCACTAAATAGAAACTTTGTTTTCATACAGTTATTAATGGAAAAAACATTACATTAAAGAGGAAAAGAATTTAAAATAAATTTAACTAAGATGAAAATATTCAAGAATAATTTATTGCAGAAAACAGAGAAGTTTTACTTTTCCATACTTCAATAGACAGCAAAATTATGTTTCAAATTAAAATGAATTTTAAATCACAGTAAAAGTCAAGATTTTAGATAAAATATATAGTTCAAACTGATTTTATACACAATTGAGTGGATAGAGAATGCCAATATAGCAATACTTTTTTAAAACTAAAACACTCTGAATTACATCACATAAAAACAGGGGCAAATAGTGGTCCATGAGCCCCATGCAGCGCACCAAGACGGTAAAAAAAATCTATCTTGAATTGACATTTCCTTCCTTTAAGTAACTGAAGATTCGTCTTGTATTTTCTACTAGGATGGCCTTGTAAATATCCCCACACAGTGCTTGTTTGATGAATTTCATCCTTTCGACAGTAAATATATAAATTTCCAATTTTAGTAAAACCATGAATCCCCCAGAAAAAAATCGGCGATGAATGTCTTAAGCTTAATGAAAGATGAACAAATATTTCTTTGGTAGAACAGGGAATAAAGCAGTGTGTTAGTTGTGTCACACAACACAATAGCTGTACTTAACAGGTGTAATCTGAAATTATTGGAACAAAATAGCAAAAGCTGTGTGAGGTGGTTGATTTTAGGAAAAGTGATAAAATGTCTAGGAAATGCAGAATTAAATTCCCTTATTTATGGACTCGAAGATACTTCATGATTTTGTTCCAAAGATAACAAAACAGAAATGAGCATTTGAGATGTTAGCAACTGATGTATTTGAGATACTAAATGAACTGAATGCAACATTGAAAGGAAAAGGGTTGTTTGCACATGAAATGTGGAAGCAAGTAAAATCATTCAAGGCAAATAGATGAAGTCAATTTTTTCTCATTTTTCCTTTACAAGAAAACAGAAGTTAACTGAAAGCATTTCTGGTTTCACTCCTAGGAGAGCCCACACCCTTGGCGTGAATTACTTTGGTTGGCGATAATTGCGCCATCTTAGTAATCCTACTTTTAAACACTACATATGGCATCCCTAACTATTTCTAGCATTTTCGTATTTTGTGGGCGCGCATTTCGAATTTCATTCTGTTGTTGGGCTCCGGGCTGGCTGCGTGTGTGAGGGAATATACTTTAGAATTTTTTACGTTGTTGAATGCGAAAGGTAAAAAAGGATTGAATGGTGTATGAAGGAAGGATCGATATTGTTTCGAGTTATGAATGTCCTAAATGTAATGATCGGCATGATGTAACATGGTCGACAATAAAACGCTTTCTTCGAAATCGTACCAGCCATGCCGAATGTTCGACCATTACCTCGCAGAATAAATATAGTGGCGCTCACACGATCATTCGCTTAGCGATGAGACTTTTAAGGCTTTTTAAAATCTGTTACGCTGTACCCTCCACTCGGAAAACATCAGAAGTAAGAAAGTAAGTGCTGTTTATATATTTTTTATCTTAAATGTCTAATTTCTGTATTGTTTACATATATTTTCATAACGCATCCACCTTATCCCGCTATATTCCCTTGCCGCCATTGTCGGTTTCGCTTGTCGCCATATTGTTCTGGCTTGGCGCTTTTTTCGGTTTGTCGCCAAGGGTGTGGGCTCTCCTAGGATTTTACCTATTTCTGCTAATATTAAAGATCATCTGCAGAATTTCGAGGATGAATTTACAAGATTATTTCAGGAATTCAGCAGCAACTTTAACTTGTAAAAAATGTTTAATGCTATGGCATTGACCTTTACAAGTCTTTGTGGAAAAATTTCCATGTACAAAGATATTTACTGGAATAATGTTATTTGGTTCTACATATATTTGTGAGTAGTTTTTCTTGATTAAGGAGCCACATAAGTAAATATAGATGCTCTTTGACCGACATTAGCTTACAGCCTATAATGAGAATTTCAACAAGCAATCTCAATCCTGATTGAAAAAAAAATGTAGAAAATTGTGATAGGGTAGATTAAACTCATTAAAATTATTCAAAAATTAAATACTTTTGCAGCTACTCATGATATGAAATTAGACAACAAATAAATTGAATAGACACCATTTATCTAATTTGCATTTATTGTTTTTTTATGTGTGTGGTATACTTTATACTTTTCTGAAATGCAAAATTAACTAGTGAACGCAATTGCTTTAAAAAGTGCAGTTTTGCTAGCCTTTGCTTCCACAAATAAGTCCCTTGAGCCAAAATAATTACCAACTCCTGACATACAGTATATCTCTAAATGTAAATATTGAGGTATGTATAGTAAAACTGTACCTGAGGGGGGAATAGTAAGTTGATCAGAATGACGTCGCCGCGGAGGTTTAGGAGGAGGAGATCGAAACTTGGATGGCATTATTTCCATGTCGACTCCAAAAACCTCTAGAACAACAACAACAAAAAATTAATAATGTGTAAAATTTTAAAAACAATCTTATTTCACACTTAAATTTAAAAAGCATAACATACTGGCATATCAAATGACGACATTTCAAGCATAAGAATGGCTGAAAAATTATTTTAAAACAAGAAACTTCTTTCACAATAAGAAATTACAATACATCTTGAAAAAGCCTACTACATAAAATAGATAATTATAGTAATGAGATATAAGAATTAAGATAAATTTTCCCACATACACAGAGAGGTTCAATTTTAAAATAAAACTATATATATTTGCCACACATATATCAAGCAACTTTAAATAAATAATAAATTTCAAAAAAGGAAACCATCAACCCTCTCCAAACTAAAGGAAGAAATTGCTGACATGGAAATGGACAGTAGACTCAAAAAATATTGAAATGCTTTTAATTCAACTAGTTAAAATAGAAACATGATAGGCTGGCTTATTTTCACTAGCCATTAAAATCAGTTACTGTATTTTTGGAGTTTACACAATGCATATATATATATATATAAAGGAGAGAGATTTTACTCTTTTATTTTTTTAAATTTACCTTAAATAAATTTGCATTATTTTCTCTAAGTCTAAAAAAATGTTGGATACACATAAAACATAAATGAATAATTTGTAATAGTAAGCATTGAATTAAAACTATTTTCATGAAAAAAATTGTATTTCCTAAAATTGAAAACATTTTTAAAAGATAATAAATAATTCAACATTTCAAAAGTATACAATTATATGAAAGTTGAGCTCAGCCTTTTCAACAGCAAAATAAAATAGAAGGTCACTCAAAATATATTGTCACTTGACCAAAGTTTAACATTATGAGATCTGTTGCCAAAGGGTCATTCTGTAAATTTGCATCATTTCAAATCCCCAATAGTTAATTTGAATTAGTGTAAACTTTTAATGAAACTTTTTCTGGAAAAGTTTCTGCAATTTAGAATACTTGACTTTAGAAGGCAAATAAGATAGAACTGGTGATTTCAAAAAACAATTAAATTAATTTGTAAATTCAAAGGTTGGACAGGGAAAATTGCTTTTGAGTAAATCCAAAATCTGTATGGCCTTTGAAGCTGTCTTTTATTCTTATTGTCTCTTTCTTATTAATGTTTTTCAGCAGACAAAACACATATGTGTTTAGCATAGTATTAAGCAACTGAAAGAGAAAAACTTCCTCTATACTTCTATATTAATTGCTGAAAAACAGGTTTAAGTCCTTATTCTGTGCAATGAAATTTGTAATTTGACAAAGATATAAATTTTACATGAAAGAAAAAACATAGTAATATAACTTTGTTCAGGTATTCCTGACACCTGATGAATGAAAGTTTACTTTTTTGACTGGTACAATCTAAATCTAGTACCTTCGTGACAAATCTATACGGAACTTTATCACTAACCTTCTGAGATGTCTTTTTTAGGGAAATTTAACTCCCTACCTATTTCCAATCGACTCCAAAAAGAGGACAGGGATTCCTTATTATATGCAGATTAGATAAAGTATTTAAGTCAAACGGAATAGTAAAGTGAGAGTCAGTAGGAGAGGGAGATTGAAGCAGGAAGTTGTAATAGTGAAGTTAGAGATTTATTATTGAAGATTTCTAGGTGGATAAATTAGGCACAGGAAGAGCTAAGATTCAGTGTGGTAAATATTGATTTATAATTAAAGGCTCATTAAAGTTTTATATTAGGAGTGAGATTAAAGTTAAATGTTCAGCAGGAACATTATTGAATATAATTCTGGGATCTCTTATTGCGGTAATCTCTGCGTGATCGATATTCTAATTGTTAATTAATTGGATCATTAAATATTTAAGTTAATATAAAGGAAAGTCCCTTTTAAACCTCATAAAGCTATTTTGATTTATTTGTTATTAAAAGTCTTTGATTCTATTTGGGAAAGATAACCAAATAAAGAAAGTTATTTATAAAAATGGCTACTGGTTCTTCTTTGACTCAAAATCATTCTCGTTCTCAAAGTGAGATCCAAGGGGATCTTCACACCTTTACTAACAATAATTATCTATTTATTCAAAGCAAGCATACATACATTATACGTATGTGTTAATTAAGCAATGCTGTGTATAAAAGCCACACACATTCTTACTTATTATACTAAACTTGAAGAAATGAAGGGGAGATCCTAAAACAACTGCTTTAAGAAGCAGACAAAAAATATAATCTTCCTACCTCTATACTCACAATTTATCATTTCTTACTTGATATATTAAGCGACTGAATTCAGTGAGTTTGTATCAGTTCTAATGATGTAATATTTATTTTTGTGAACTAATAGTAAAAATAACACTTGTGATCATATCCTCTATTACTAAGTGTCTTGATAGCTCAGCTTAAAGTAAAAATTATATTAATTTAATTTCTTTCCATTAAAGCATGCATCTATATAACATATATGACACAAATACCTATTAGTAATGTTCAGTTTGCCCATGGATAAGAAATAAAACTATGCATGTAATATTTTAAATCATTTCAAAGCATAATACACTTTTACTGCAAGGGTTTATATAAGAGCATGCAAGACATGGAGTGCATGCTTAGATATAAAATTTCCTTTATTTTTTGCTCATAAAATTTTTTAGACATATTATGCCTGGTTCACTTGATTTGATTTTCATTAACATTGCACTCTAAAGCAGAGCAAAGATTTATTTTTGATGCAACTCATAATTTTGAGCTTCAGTCAAGTGACAGGGACAACACCTGATTTGGCACTCCACTCACCAAACTTTCATACCACACTAACATAAAGACATTGAGCCTTGACACATTTAATATGCATTAACCTCTTTACATGACAGGTCTTCAATGGCACGAGGACTCAACCAACGATTTGACAATGTCAGAAATGAGTTACAGAGCATGACCAAACAACTACTACAGCCACTCATGACTGGTTCAGCATTAGATATTAAAGACAGAAGCAGCTAGTTTTTGTACAAAAAGTTCTATATAATTTCCAATACAAGGTTCACAACCATTTTATTGTGTGAAGACTCTCACTTATAATAGCTACTACTTCTTCAGTTGTGACATTAGCTGATATTGCTATATGCACAAAGGGATAATGATACATCATGTGCGAGGGATTTACTTTTCCCTTGAAAAAAATTCAATTCAATTAATTCAAAATATAGTTCAATTCAAGGTAATTTCACCAATTGCGTAACAAAGATGAGCAATACGTTAAAAAGAGTATAACATGCTCTAGTTGACTTAGACATAAGATGGTGCTAATTTGATATTGTGGGGCTACTCACTAAGTTGTTGTTTATGTTCACCAAAGATGGGCAATAACATTACAATATGGTTACCTTGATATTTTTATCATCTGGCAATGAGGTTGATGTGGGGATAACGTACATTAGAGTTACATCATTGGTGAGTACCAGGATATATTTTAAAAAAATACGAGGTCTGTGCTTATAATTATTGCTGCAGATCTTGCATTTAAACTTTATTTTAATTTTTAATAATGCATTTTTAAAAATTCCTTGTTCGATGCAATTCATTACAGAAACTAGCAGTTTTGGGAATATTGTCAAAGAGTTCGAAAGAAGTACACAGTTCAGTTAAACAAACAATTAGATTTATTCTAACGAGGGAGCTCGATACAACACTGGACTGAGAACATGCCTAACTGGCGACGTACTCAGCTTTTATACACTTACCGAATATTCGAGAAATAACCAGTATGCACTCTAAAGAATGATCTATATTCATCTAGAACCTAGACAAACAATATATTAAAAATGAAAAGAAAATTCCAGTCTTTGGATAAATCTGCCGAGGCCGGGATTTGAACCCGAGACCAAAGGAAATGGAGTCCAACGCTCTGCCAACTAGGCTGTCGGGACTTGTAGCAAATTGTGTGTGCGGCAATATTATTATTAGTAAATATAATTCTTATTCATTATTGATTGATCTTGGTTATTCTCAATCTAATCCTATATTCTGCATTTGAAATATATTTCAAAACAGTTCTTTAAAATTATTTTCCTGATTATTTGTTACTGCTAGGCCATCATCATGTGTTGGTGTGATTCTTTTATTGCGTCAAGCAGCGCTTGGCGCGTAGCCCCACAATATCAAATTAGTCCCATATAAGACTTTCCTATATTTAATTTAATAAGGGTTGGTCACTGTAGGATTAACCATTCAATACTATTGTTCTTTTCAAGCATAGAAAGTTTTGTTGAAGGAAATTTCCAATCACTGTTCAATACATGACTGATGCCAGTACCTTTATCCCTAAAGACTTTAAGGAAAAACTAGAAATTAAAAAAAGCCGCTTTTACTTAATCTCACAAGTAAACATTTACAGAAAAAAGAACCAGTTAAATGTATATTGCAACACAAATATCTTCATTGAATGTTTAAAGTAATATGAATAAATTTTCTCTTGCAGGTTTTGTTTTTTATTTTCTTTTTTAAAATTATACACAGTTAATACTTTCATCCCGAGGGAAAAGATCCCTCGTCTTCCAGGATCCACAAATAAATCATTATAGTGAGAATTGTTATTGATTGCAATTGATTATTATTTTTCAAAGTAAAATAAATAAGTTTTAAGGGAATTTGTGGTTTGTTTCAATTTTAGTACTGTGGAGAGAGGCACAGATGGTGAGACAAAGAGGTGCGCCATTTCCAAGATGAAAAAGTTCTAACTTCCCATAAAATTGTGTTAATACTTAAATTTTACTACTTAAGAATGTTAATATTTTATAAATGTCCAAAGGAAATTTATATTATTAAAATTTTACATTTTTGTGTAAAAATTCCTTTTATTGCAATCATGCAATTACTTCATTTCAGATGTCATCCACTAACTGTTTTGAAAATATGAGTTAACTTCATTACTTTAACACTTAAATATTTTAAATTCATTATACTAAAATACTTTATTTAACACAATACATAAATACTTCTATAAATATTTTTTAAATAATCAATCTACAATTTTTTTTTATTTAAGAGTTTTTATTTTTTGTTTAAATTACATAGAGCAGGAGGTGGGCAAATAGTGCTCTGTGAAGAGTTTTTTTGCGGCCCACCTAGACAGTCAGAAGACCAAATAGAGAAAATGTTCTCTATATTTGGGTAGACATATTTGTATGCAAAGTTTTTCTTAGACTAAGATTAAAAGGAGTAAATATAGATGCAAGTTGGCTGCTGACATTAACTTGCAGGTTGTGATAAGAATTTCAACATGCAATCTCACTCATGATTTTAAAAAAAATTGCAGAAAAATGAGATAGGGTACATTTGTCTCATTAAACATAAAATCAAATGTACTTGTAGCTATAGAAGATATGACATTATCATAATAAATAGAATAAAATTTCTACTCTACTACACTTAACTAATTTTTAAGGAACAATTTTTACCTTTTTTTTTTTAAATGTAAAATTAACTAATGAATGCAATCATTTTAAAAAGGTGCTGCCCTCTGGTAACCTTCGCTTCACAATGCAGTTCTCAAGTTAAAACAACTACCCACCCTTAATATATTCAAGCCTTCAATCATTTATAAAGCCTGCTCAAATTAGTTAGTAAAAATTCATTTATACACTTCTCAAACACATTTTCTTTCTTTTTTTCTTCCAAAGCTAGTAGTTCACAGAGATAAAAAGAAACCCATAATTTAATAAGGAGAAAGATAAAACCAGAGAGTGACTTGCAGCTATTTCTTGCCTTTTTCTGTAACATCCAAGCCTGACTGTTTCAATGAATAAAATAAATTGAAATATAAAACTCAAGAATTATCTCATCACAAAAGCTTATATTTTATATTTTTCTTGTAATAAAAGAACTTTTAATGAAGTTATATAAATATACTTTAACATTTTACCCAATTTCCGAAAAACTAACAAGGAAAACTGCAACTGATTGACAAAGAAATTTCCAACCTTATTGCAAACATGGGTATTATCAACGTGGAGATATCATAAATAGCAGATTAATTTTTGTTTTCCCAAAATAAGCTAGTTTTAAGCATCTAATTTTCTCATTTAAGTATTAATTTTATAAATTCATAAACTATTTATTAATAAATCAAAAAATTTACATTTAAAATGGTGAAAAGGACAATAAACTGGTTGATTCGTCGACTCATAGCAGTTTTATCAAAATACTGTTGGTGAAATTTTTACTGTTAAAAGAATTACTTCACTTTAACCAATTTACATTATCAAGCCAGTATCAACGAAATTTTGAAGGGGAGGGAGGAATATGATAATTTTGAAAATAAAATTGGTAAAATCCTAGGAGAGCCCACACCCTTGGCGACAAACCGAAAAAAAGTGCCAAGCCAGAACAAGATGGCGCCAAGCGAAAGCGACAATGGCGGCAAGGGAATATAGCGGGATAAGGTGGATGCGTAATGAAAATATATGTAAACAATACAGAAATTAAACATTTAAGGTAAAAAATATAAAAACAGCACTTACTTTCTTACTGCTGATCTTTTCCGAGTGGAGGGTACAGCGTAACAGATTTTAAAAAAGCCTTAAAGGTCTCATCACTAAGAAAATGATCGTATGAGCGCCGCCATATTTATTCTCCGAGGTAATGGTTGAATATACATTTGGTGTGGGTGGTATGATTTCGAAGAAAGCGTTTTATTGCCGACCATGTTACATCATGCCGATCATTACATTTAGGACATTCATAGCTTGAAGCAATCAGTCCTTCCTTCATACAGTATTCAATCAATTCTTTCTTACCTTTTGCATTCAACAAAGTAAAAAATTCTAAAGTATATTCCCTCACATCACGCATTCAGCTCGGAGCAAAACAACAAAATGAAATTCGAAATGCGTGCCCACAAAATACGAAATAGTTAGGGTTGCCATATGTAGTGTTTAAAAGTAGGGTTACCAAGATGGTGCAATTATCGCCAACCAAAATAATTCGCGCCAAGGGTGTGGGCTCTCCTAGGAGTGAACCCGAGTGGTAGTACTGATTAAAGTAAGGAATAAATACAAAGTAACAGATATTATATTGTTCCATTCATTGGCACATTCTCTTCTCTTTTCCCCAGTTTGAAGACCATAAGAGGCTGCAAAATTCCATTATCAGTATTTTGAAATATACCCTAGTGCAGTTACCACAAGGATACATACTACATCCTAATTGAAGCTTGTGAATCTGAATGGGAGACAGCGTGAAAAAATTGTGCCAAAATTAATATTTATATTTTACAATTTTTTTTTATTATTTCTTATTGCAAATAAATTTTTATCCAAGAATTTACCATAAAAATAATTACACTTCTAATATAGTCTGTTAATCCTTTGAAGCATATTTTTTGCTTTAAAGTTGCAAACTTATGTATTATTAAAGATTATCAGTTTCAAACAAAAATATATCGCAAATTCAAAAAATGTCCTCAAATGTTGTCCTTGTTAATATTGTGTTTGACCATGCACGGGAATGGTTGTCCACTAATGGCTGCAAATCATGATGTTTTTGATTTGACGAAATTAATCAGCAGTATAATACATATAAAGTATCTTTTTTAATTACATATTTGAAATCTACATATATTAGGGAATTCAAAAATGCAGTATATTTTTGTAACAAAGTACAAGGGCCAGCATACTGACCTCCCCTGTTTCAAAAGGCAGTTACAAACAAATAAAACAAGATACAGAGAAAAGCCTTTTATTTATGAACAAATATGATGCTATTTTACATAATTGGTTAAAAATATTATGTCCACTAAATGGCATCCTCTAATGTTAACACATTGATGAAGTCTTCCTTGAAAGATATTCAGAGTTCTTCATGTCATGGGTGTGAAACGGCAGCCACTGCCCATGGGTGATTGCCTCCTAAGTGCTTGCAGGATTGTAGGGCAATGTTTGTACATTTATGCCTGTTCATGCTTGTTGCAAAAACCGTGCGCCAGACAGCGCTGTCTGTGTATCTCTAGTTACTATGTGTTTAGGTGAATAAAAATAGATAGTGTTTTACAGTCCATGTGTGAGGTGTCTTATTGAGCCTATCCCGGGTGTAGTGATCAAACATTTTGGTCCAACTTTCCCGGAGTTCAACAAGCAACTATGGTTTTGTGCTTTATTAGTTAAGTATTTGGTGGTGAAATTTGTGAATAGGTGAGTGTTTCTATTCTTAATGATGGTTTTAGGAATTATTTGGTTGTGTTCGCTAAAGTTGATGTTAATAGTTGAATAGTTTTAATGGATATCATGGTTGAAATTAGTGTTTGTAGATTTTGTGTTGATTGTGATATTCTTGTTGTGTGTTTTTGTATACTTTCCTATTCTCAATAGTGTAATTTAGGTGCTTTCAAGTTCCGAGTAGTGCGTTTAGTTCTGAGGTTGTGAATAGCATATTACAAATGCTTTTTGGTTGAAAATAGTGTATATTGTGTAGATGTTGTGACAAAATAAGTTTAAAAATGGCGTTGAAATTAAATCTAAAGAAAGACGAGCTTATCTAGGTTGCTGTGGAAATGGGTTTGGTGATTCCTAGCAAAGCTAACATAGATTTAAAAAAGTTAATTGAATCAAGTGCCGTTTATAAAAATGATATTGAATTTGTGAGTAGTCTTGTTGAAAAAATGCTTTAGAGAAAAGTAAACAAGAGGCTGAGAAAAATGAGCGCGAGGCTGAGAAAAATGAGCGCGAGGCTGAGAAAAAATGAGCGCGAGACTGAGAAAAATGAGCGCGAGACTGAGAAAATGAGCGCGAGGCTGAGAAAAATGAGCGCGAGGCTGAAATTCAATTAGAAAAAATTAAATTATCTCAGATTGAAAAACAATTAGAATTGGAGAAGGTTAGGAAGGAATCCGAAAAAAATTCTCAATCTCTTGAAAGCGGAGAACCAAGCTCCATAACTGATAAATTGGAGAGTTTGGTAAAAAGCATTAAAACTTTGACAATTCAAGTACGGTTAGGTCAGAGTCCTTCAATTTATTTTTTCATTCTTTAGAAAAGGCATTTCAAATCAAATCCGTGCCTGATGAGCTAAAAGCCGAAATTCTATTAAATATTTTAGGTGAATGTGTGAATGTGAATGTGGGGTTTAGTGGCGCAAGGGCCAAATTTGGCCAAGCTGCGCCAAACACTTGTTAAAATAAAAGCCGTATAATTTTAAAAATATATATGTTTAAAAGTATATATGTACACACATATATGCATGCATGCAATTAAATATTTTAGGAGAAAGAGTCAATAATTTGCTAACATATGTGAGTCAAGAGGATTTAAGCAATTATGTTAAAATTAAAGAATTAATATTAAGAGAGTTTGAACCCACACCTCAAGAATGGCTGAGTAACTTTAAAAAGGCTTGTAAACTACCATCCGAAAACTATGTTCAATTTGCTTCCCGCTTAAGTGCAACTTTCGATTATTATTGTGTGTGTGTGTGTCAGTTGCGTAAAGTTAATGAATTCCACTCTTTGTGTGATCTAATAATTTCAGATAAAATTTTCGAAACGCTAGATAGAGATATGATGAATCATATTGCAATGAAACAGGGAGAAACATATTTCAAGCCTCAACAGCTTGGGAGGGAATGTGATGTCTATTTATCCGCGTGAGGAAAGGTTTCGAATGATTTAATGAGCAGAAATCCAGGGAATGGAGTCAAAACAGATGGGCGAAATAGACTGCAGACGGTTAGCACTTGGCATCAAGAGAGAAACTTGTGGAATGTTTTCGTGGCCGAAACTAAACCAAATTGTGTTCTGTGTAAGGTTAATAATTTTCATCCCCTTTCTAAGTGTTATCAGTTTAAGAAACTGTCAGTTGAGGTAGTTAAACGGAATAATCTTTGTTTTCGTTGTTTTTTACCTCATATATTGAAGGAATGCCATTCAGAGAAAAATTGTTTTTGCCTTAGACCTCATATTAGCTTGATTCATTTTTCACGTGACAAAACGAGGAATCCCACTCCCACTAGTAATTTAAATTTGGATGCTCCTACTTTTGTTCCAGGGCAGATTGAAGGATCAGTTGAAGCAAATTCACAATCACAGTTTGTGGCGACTGGGTTTGAGAAAGGCAGACTAAAGAATGTGTTTTTAAGTACTGTTCGTGCGCTTGTTAAAAATAAATACTCTCAATGGGTGGAGGTCAGATGCTTGTTAGATGTAGGATCGCAGTCTCGTTTATGTACGGGGGCATGTGCTGAGAAGTTGCAGCTGAAAATGGAGAAAATAAATACAGTGGTTTCGTGTGTTAATGATGCTTCAATGGTTGTTAAAAATTGCGTAAAAACTTCAGTTGCAAATAAAGCCAAAACTTTTGAGAGTGAGTTAATGTTGTTAGTAGTTAATAAGATTACAGATCTCATTCCAAACAAGGTGATTGATGTAGATGTTAATGTTTGAGTTTGTGCCCTTAGCGGATGATAAATTTAATATACCAGATAGAATTGATATGTTACTTGGTGCTGAAATCTTTTACAAATTGTTAAAGCCTGGAAAATTTTATTGTGATAATTCGCATTTAGTGTTACAAAATACGGTGTTTGGTTATGTTGTAAGTGGAAGTGTAGATCAAGTTACAGAGAATCGCGTTCATTGCGGACTAATTGTTGATGACGATTTAAACAAAACACTGAAAAATTCTGGGAAATTGAGGGTGTTCACATAGAGCCTAAGGTTGATACAGAGGTGTCCTTGTGTGAGGATCATTTTGTGCGCACTCATAGGAGGAATTGTGAGGGTAGGTATGTAGTATCGATGGCATTAAATAAAGATCCGTCTTGTTTAGGAAACTCCAAAGATATTGCTATTAGGCGACTTAATTCATTGTGGAAACTGCTGTCTAGGGATTCTAGGTATTTATTGTTGTATGCGGAATTTTTGAAGGAGTATGAGGAGTTAGGTCATTTGGAAAGGGTAGTTGAGTCAAGTGAACCACCCACACATTACTACATACCCCACCATGGTGTATTACGCCCTGAAAAACTGACTACTAAACTAAGAATCGTCCCCCACCACAACAGGCATAAGCCTTAATGACATTTTATTGAAAGGTGAAGTGAAGGAAGATGTGTTTGAGACAATATCTCGTTTTAGAAGACACAAATTTGCTTTTACGACTGACATCCAAAAGATGTACAGGCAAATATTAATAAATCCTGATCAGCAGGATTTGCAACGCATTATATGGAAACATGGACTAGATGCAGAAATTTTAAAGTACCGACTAAAGACTGTCACTTACGGGCTGTCCAACGCACCCTTCCTTGCCATAAGAAACCTGCAGCAGTTGGCGAAGGATGAAAAATCGAGATTTCCTTTAGCTTCTGAAACCCTGTTATATGATACCTACACGGATGATATTGTGAGCGGAGCGCGGATTTGGAAACTGCTCAACAATTGCAATCGCAACTGAAAGATGCCCTGCAATCTTGCAGAATGAACCTTCATAAGTGGTCATCTAATTTTCCTGAGTTATTAAATAGTTCGTTGTCATCAGACGTCGAGCATTCATTTTCTACTGACATTGACTTATCTGTGAAGACATTGGGAATTAGTTGGAAGCCATTTGAAGATTGTTTTGTGTTTAAGGTATCTGTTTCAGCTAAACATATATATACAAAATGTGAAGTTTTAAGTGTAATTGTTAAGCTATACGACCCTTTGGGTTTCTTAGGCCCAGTGATTGCGAAAGCAAAGGTGTTTCTGCTGCAATTATGGCAATGTAAACTGGATTGGGATGATGTGTTACTAATTCAATTGCCAACGAGTGGAGAGAATGTGACAACATTAAAATGTATCGAGGAAGTGAAAATTAACAGATTTATTATGGCTGACAATAATGTTAGAATCGTTCTCCAAGGGTTTGCGGATGCATTTGAAGCGGCCTACGGAGCGGTCGTTTACCTACAGTGTTTTCTTCCCAACGGTGCTGCCAAAGTGAGCATTCTTGCCAGCAAATCTCGTGTTGCACCAATTCGAGTTATTTCCATACCTCGACTCGAGCTTTGTGACTGTGTTTTATTAGCTCAACTCGTCAAGAAAATACGCTCCACCTTGAGGTTAAACATAAGTGATATTGTGCTACATACGGATTCAACTATTGTATTGGCATGGTTAAATACACCTGCCAATCGTTTAAAAACCTTCGTGGCCAATCGTGTCGCCAAGGTGCAAGAATTGACTGAAGGATTCCAGTGGAACCATGTGCCATCTGTTCTCAACCCAGCAGATCTTGTGTCTCGGGATTGCGCCCCTTGTGACCTTCCAAATTTAAGGTTATGGTGGCATGGTCCACAATTCCTTGAAAAAGGTAAGTTGTCAAGTGAAGAAACAAGTTTGTCACCAGTTAAGGAATGCGAGTATTCTAAGGAACTGAAAACTGGTTCGAGTTCTGATATAATTACATCTAGTGTTTGTGTTTCAACTAATTGTGTATCTTCTATTTTATCTACTTTGTTACGTAAAAGTAATAGTTATATGAAAATTGTTCGTATATTTAGTTATGTGCTAAGATTTAGTAATAATGTAAACAAACGTAAACTAACATTGAGTGGTCCCCTTTCTGCTACAGATATAGACCAAGCAGAAACTAAACTGATCAGAATGGTCCAAGAACAGGATTTTTGGCTGAAATTAAGAGCTTACAAAGTAAAGGAGTTGTCTCACCTAATAGTAAACTTAGAAATTTAAACCCCTTTATAGACAGTGATGGATTATTGAGAGTTGGAGGCCGGCTGAGTAATTCAGATTTACCTTATGTTAATAAATATCCTGCAATTTTACCAGGAAATCATAATTTAACTGTTCAAATAATTGTCCCTTTCCATAGAAAGAATCTGCATACTGGTGCTTCTTCTCTTCTACACTATGTAAGGGAAAAGTTCTGGCCATTAAATGGTCGTTCATTATGCAGAAAAGTAGTGCATGAGTGCCTTGTCTGTTTTAAAAGCCGACCCCTTGTTACCTCTCAGCTAATGGGTAATCTACCCCATGATAGGGTAGTCCCAGATTACCCGTTCAACTGTTCTGGTGCGGATTTTTGTGGCCCATTCATGATCAGGTACAAAAATCAAAGAAAAGGAATTTTGCATAAAATTTATATTTGTGTATTTGTATGTTTTGTGTCTAAAGCGATTCACAAAGAAATTGTGTCAGATCTTACATCTGATGCTTTTATTGCTACATTAAAAAGATTTTTTAGTCGCAGAGGTAAATGTGCTAAATTGTATTCCGATAATGGGAAAACATTTGTGGGTGCCAATAAAGAGCTCAAGAGATTTCTAAAACTTATTGAGGATTCAGATGATAATTTAGCAGGTTTCTTATCTGCTGAGGGTATAGAATGGAAGTTTATACCACCTAGAGCGCCATCCTTTGGTGGTCTTTGGGAAGCTTCGGTTAAGTCAATAAGTACCATCTTAAGAGAGTTGTCAGTGGCTCAAATTTAACCTATGAGGAATTTTTAACTGTTTGTATCCAAATAGAGGGAATTTTAAATTCCAGGCCACTGTGCCCTTTATCGAGCAATTCGGATGAGTTGAACGCTTTAACTCCAGCCCACTTTTTGATAGGGAGGTCTATGACTTCTGTAGTCGAGCCCAATTTAATTGAATTAAAAGAGAATGCCCTTAAAAAATGGCAACGGATAACCAGACTAGTACAACTAATTTGGAATAAGTGGCACAGATGTTATCTTAGTGAATTACAACAGCGCAATAAATGGCAATTTAAAAAACAAAATGTTAAGGTGGGTGATTTGGTAGTTCTCATTGAAGACAATATGCCAACCTTTAAATGGCCTTTAGGGAGAATCACTGAGATTTATAGTGGCAGTGATGCACTAATAAGGGTTGTAAAGTAAAAACACAATTTGGAGAATAAAAAAGAGCGGTAAAATCCTAGGAGGACCCACTGCTGTTTTGGCGCCAAAAGTTTTCACCAAAAAGTGCCAAATTGAAGGTTTTCAAAAGGCGCCAATGTGACGAAAAACTCTTGGGAAGTGCATGCGTCAGAGGGGGGAGAAGGGGGATGAAATGGGCGTTTGAAAAGATGAAATCGAATAAATACATTAAATTAATCATTATATAAAAGAAAAACGAGAAAGCAATGAAATTCATTTTAAAAGCATTCTAAAACCAGTGTGTACAACATGATTTACATTTTTAAAAAGGACGAAAGGGCGTTTCGCAAAGATAAAATCGAAGAAATACATGAAATCAATCATTTTAAAAAATGTTAAAAAGCCCTTACCTTATGCTTGCATTTCTTCATGATCTGTTGGTGCATACACCCTTGCGATGGATGCAAGGAATTTATGAAAATTCTCATCCACCAACTTGTGACCGTTAGATCGCTGCCACATGTATTCCGCAAGGTAAGAATCAAATTGACCCTTTACCCTTCTTATTAACTTTCAAGTCATTCACCACGAACGCATTCATGCTCTTGCCAAACCAATATCTCGCCAAACGCAAGATAATAGTTATAGCAAGTTTGCTTTCGCTAAACCAAGTGCCCTTTCTTCTCACACCCGAACGACGTCGTGGCGATTATCTTTCAACTGGTTGCGGCAACGCCATTCGTAGCCGTCAACCGTTCCCTTTGCACTTGCAAACGCATATTTTTTTTACACCTCGGACATTCATAACGAGAAGCAATTAAATTAGCTTTCATACACCATTCTAATGTCTCTTTCTTCCCCTTTGTGCCCAGGAGCACAAAGAAACCTGTCGTAGCCTCACTTTCAAGTAATTTCCTTTCACACGCCATTCTTAACAACAACCGGTGGAGAGCAAACCTTCTCCAGCGAAGTCAAATGTCAAAATGACGTTTTTTTTTTTTTTTTTCGGGGAAAAGGCGAAAAAAAACGTTGCACTTTTTTTAGGGTTGCCATTTTTTTCGGTGATTTGAAAATCCAAATTTTTGATGAAATGGAAGGGTTACCATATTGTAACCTTTATCGCTCAAAATTTGGCGACCAAAAGTGGGTCCTCCTAGGATTCAACCAAAAGAGCCATTTCAAGAGTTTGTCTTTTACCTATGCCAGTTTGAATTTTGTCTCTGAATATTGTGTATTAGAATTTTTATATGTACCTTAATTTGTTTTACGTAATCCTATAGTATTTTATTGTTTAATGTTTTATTGTAATTTGTGTTATTGTTGAATGTATTACATGTCAATGCGGGGGAGAATGTTCATGCTTGTCGCAAAAACCGTGCGCCAGACGGCGCTGCCTGTGTATCTCTAGTTACTGTGTGTTTAGGTGAATAAAAATATATAGTGTTTTACAGTCCATGTATGAGGTGTGTTATTGAGCTATCCCGGGTGTAGTGATCAAACAATGCCTTTAAGTGTCCCCAAAGAAAAAAATTACAAAATGATAAATCAGGTGATCTTGGGGCCAAGCAATATCTCCTCGCAAAGAAAGAAGACTGTCCAGGTACCAAACCCCTCATAATTCTCAGGGAATGCTGCAAAGTGTGAGCTATGGCTCCGTCGTGATGGAACTAGACATCTGCTTCTTCATGGTTCCCAAGAGACTGGTTTAACTTTGGTTGACAGAAAGTCTCGATCATATATATGACAGTAGTAATCCAAAATAACCATTATGTTAGCTTATCTTCTTCGAAGATATAAGGACCCCACACAACAAATTCAGCAACAGCACACCAAACTGTCACCTGAGGGCTGTGAAGTGGTGGTTGGTGAAATAAATGAGGGTTTTCTGCTGTCCAGTAGCAGAAAATTTATTTATTTATTTACAGTGCCTGACAAGTGAAAGTAGGTATCATCAGATGAAATCAAAACAGCGTCAAGGGTAATGTTCTGAAGAATGTCTTCACATACTGTTCTACAAGTTTGAAAAAAAAAAATCTCTCTCCCTTAATTCAAAGAGAACCATCATTTTGTATGGAAGCATGAGAAGATCTCTATGCAGGATTCTTCTTACACTCCTATCAGACTATCCCAGGACAGCTGCATGTTTAAGTGCTTAACGCTTTGGCGATTGCTCGATGGACACTCTCGCACACACTACATTTTCTGGTATTGTTATGGTCCAAGACCGACCAGGCAATTTTTTTGCAGTGCAGAACCAGTTTCTATTAAGTTTACTACCCAAATGAGAATAGTTTTTCTATCCAGATCAGGATCATGACCGCCAAGTTGGAACCAAATGTAAAATGCATGCCTTGAAGTAATCACTGAATCACCATTATGAATATACTCCTCCACAACAAATGCAGGATGCTCGCCATGCATTGCAATTACTGTAAATCACACATATACTGCTAGCAATCTAGACGCTCTCCACTACTGTATCCCCACCTCAACTCACATAGCACCCTCTCAAAATAGGGGAAGTCGATTTGCTGGACCCTGTATTTAAGTATTGATTTAAACCTTAAAAATTGATGTTCAGAGAGATAAATTGTAACTGTAAACTTAATTATGATTATATTCTTATCTGTTTATAAAAACCAAAATGTCAATATATATGTACAGATTTGAATATATAACATTTACATAAATTATGTAAGAAATTACACTTATGGTAAACTTCAAAAAATAAGGTTCACAAAGCAAAGTTCTATTTCATACTCTTTGCACTAAATTTGAGTTTGTTTCTGATTTTTTTTTAAACTCCAAATACACAATCTACAATGCTCCTTTTTATTGTGTTATAAGGTAAGTGGTTTGTAAAATTATGAGCTTTTACTTGTGAAAGATTTGAATTGATTCTCCATTTGAATACTTTTGGATAATTCCCTCAATCATTTGCATGCAAAACTCCAGAAACATTTTTGAATAAAATTGTTCTTTTTGTTAAGTTTATAAGTATTCAACAAAGACTGAAGCTATATTAGTAAAAAAACTTTCATACAATATTTTAGTATATATTGTCTACCGTCCTACATTTTGAATGGTTAGTGAGTCATCTTCAGTAATAACTATTATCAATCACTGTTACTACCTTCAAAATTACTAAAATTACTCCCAGAACCTGATATTTCACCAGAAACATTGTCTTGTCATTTGCCAAATGTTTCCCACAAGTCAAATAATGATAAACAAAGGCTGAGAGATCTGATTCACAAAAACTACCCAAATATATGCAATTTAGTACAAAAATGACCCCATCTGTTAACCAAAACCAGATTTAAAGCATTCAACAAAATGTATAACTAGCACTTAAATATTAAAACAGTGAAATATCATTTTAAATTGAAGTAACAAACACATGCCCAAGGAAATAGTGAAAGGAGCATTTTTTGTTGTATTTTATACTGCTTGGAGAGAATCAAACTTATGTTGAAATATTTCCCCTATTTATTACATATAAAACACAAGGAATTTAAATAGCAATTTCAAAAAAGAAATTAATAAAGTTTATTTTAATTATAATTTTAAAAAGGTTATTTTTTTTAAATTAAATATTATTTAGCCTTAATGTGCATGCTTATATTTAAATCTTTTTAGAAACAGCTCAGCATAACAAAAGAAAAGATTAATATCTAAAATTTCTATATTTACCTCAGATATTAAATGTTATGTAAAACTTTTAAGTTACTAAAAATAAGTCACAAGCCATATAGCAGTAATTCATGTAATAAATATTATTTTCAATGTTTACAGAGTACAGCATTACCAAACAGTGAATACATGCATTTAGTTCTTTGAAATATTAAAAGATAATATCCCTAGTTACATTCGTAACACACAAAAATTCACTGAATAAAATAGCCAGTTTCATAAATTGATGCATGTTAATTACGCACAAAAAAAATAGTAATTTATTAAAAATATAATCTAAAATATTTATAAAAGATTAAAAAATTAAAAGTTAGATTATAACTTGAGAACAAGAAAAGTTAAACTAACATTAATGAAATATCACGGAAGTTATTTAAAGAAATTCGTACGAGCGTAAAAAAAACCAACACAAAAGCATTCAAAAATTTAACATAACTTTGGTGAGCTAAAATAAATGTACCAAAAATCCGAAGAAAATCAACATCAGGAAATAATTACCTCTTGACACACCATCAATATCATAAAATATTCCGACGACACGTCCTCATTTGTACAAAAATACTTCAAAAGTAAGGTATATAAGAATTTATTTAAATAAAACACACCAATAAAATTGTATGTGTTAGCATTAAAACATTATTTTTAGTTACTTAAAAAAAGCCATGAAAACATTATCAATCTTTTTCCACAAAATGTTTATGCACACATTTTTGTTTTGCCTAACAACTCCTAAACTGAAAGTTGAAAGTAAGAGGTAACGGGACCGAATAAGAATTTAATCTCACGGTTAAAAGTAAACCCAATGTAGTATCCGTTACCATTTAAGACAGGGGATCTTAATCTGAAGGGTTTTGAGTTAGTAAATATGTTAACATACTGCAATCTATTGATTTTTGACAATGAAAATTTCCCTTTAACACACATAAGTTACATACTTTATTTCTACTTAATGATTCTTGATCGTTCATATACACTTGCTAGAAAAAGTCCGCGTTCACCCATAAGAAATCATACACAGCATAGGTAAAATTTAATAGAAAAATATTTTTTTTCTAACAAAATTTCACGAATTTGTTTACTATTATTTAAATATTGAGCACGCAAGAACTAGTTAATTTTGAATTAAAACTACTTAGGACAACGGGAGTTTTCTAGCAAAACACACAAATAGTAGGTAGAAAAAGTCTGCGTTCACTATTTGAATATTCTTCATTCTTGGAATTTGTATCAACAAGCTATAGGTTAACAAAGTTTTTGAATTTAGTTATCAAGGATAATAGCTTAAGAAAATTGTGACGCAATAATTGTTACGTTTTTGTGAGAATCGAAGCAATTCAAGGACATGGAAAATAAAAAGAGAGAGAGAAGGAAATTAATATCAGTGAGCGTAAAATCAATGTGAAAATGTGAAAAAATGGAAAAAGTCATCGGGATATAGCCACATCCGTCAAATGGTAGTATTCATCTATCCAGCATGTTATTTATAACTTTGTATCTACAAGAGTTTATATATCCTAACCTCTTTTAAGTCGTCCATCTAAACTCACAATCAGAGGAAAACGAAGTATGACATCAATGGTGAAAAAAAAATCCGTGTTTGTCTGCAACTTAAATAGCAACAGACATTCACGAGCAGTTTAACAAAAATATTTGGTTGGATACTGCAAGAAAAATCTTGAAAAGGCCGAATACCATAGTCGAGTGGTTCGCAGAAAGCCTTGTGTTCCAATGACTAACCGGCTTAAGCGGATAGCTTTTGAAAGAGATCATATACATAAGCCTCTTGAGTTCTGGAGGACTGTGATATTCTATGATGCGAGCAAATTTTATATCGTCGATATAAAAGGTCGTAAATTTGTATGGAGAAAACCTTGCACAGCGCTTCAAAAAGAGCATTTAGTACCAACGGTAAAGCACGGCGGCGGTGGAGTCATGATGTTGGGGTGCATGGCGAGCATTGATGCTGACAGGTTGGAGTATGTATATATAATCAATTATGAACAAATATGATTACTTTGATGTCCTAAAAAATAATTTAAAGGAAAGTGCCACCAAACTCGGCTTAGGATAATTGTTTCGTTTTCAACACGACAACGATCCTGAGCCCACCGCTGAGATTGTGAAACTTTGGTTCTTGTACAATGTCCCAAATCAACTGGACATGGACCCGCAGTCATCTGGTCTGAATCCTACAGAACACATACGATATTTGTCGGAACGCACAGGATTCGTCAACACAATGTATCCAGCAAGGATATGCTAAAGAGTGCTCGGACCAATGGGAAAAGATAAGTGCTGAAAAAACCACAAGATTTGTTAGTTCAATGCCGAAACGACTTCAGAAGGTTCTCAAATGATGAGGTAATCCTACCAGCTACTAAATAACGCATTATTCTCTTTTTAAATAATTTTTATAGTTGCTACTAAAACAGTGAACGCAGACTTTTCTTCTTGATTTTTGTTAGTATCGTTACAAACCTGTCTTTATTTTAAAATCCATGAAGGCAAACCAAATTTACTTTTGTTATTCTGAATACTTAAAATGAACTAAATAAAATCTAATTTTATTAAATTCCAGTTTTTAAACTTTTTTTTTTTTTTCATTGACCATGTAAGCAATAGTAGGTGAACGCAGACTTTTTCTAGCTAGTGTGTTGTAGGAATAGATTCGAACCAGGCACCTTCCGTTCCGAACGCCAGTACTTTATCGATCACGCGAAGACGATCGTCTTGGTACTTGGTTGATCGATGGTCTAAGTACTGGTTTTACTTAGATACCGCTACACTACTCTCCCACCAGTGAGGTGGATAGGCGAACGATTTTCCCCCCGTTTGTTTGTTCTTGGAGAGAGAGCATGTTTTTTTTATTTATTTACTTATTTTATTCTCTCTCTCCATTAATTTATTTTTATTCTTATTTATTTTTCTTGCTGAGATGAGAGAAAGATGATCTATCGTTTGTTTCGGAGAGAGTATATGTTTTTTATTTATTTATATTTTTCTTCTCTTATTTTTTTCACTCTCTCTTCTTTTTTTTACTTTTCTTGCGGTAGATGGCGTCACGACAGTTCAGAAAGTTGCGTTTTCTTACTTCAGTCCAGGGTCACCAATGTAGGTAGGTTCGAACCGGGCACCTTCCGATCCGAACACCAGTACTTTATCGATCACGCCAAGACGATCGTCTTCGCGTGATGTCTAAGTACTGGTTTTACTTAGATACCGCTACAGTGTAAATAATATAGAATCAAATATGGGACGAATGATGTCGAAACGATTTGATGTAACTACTCAAGAAAAAGACATCAAATCATAAAAAAAAACTAATCTAGTAAACACACAATATTCATTATAATGTGAGGTGAGATTATCAAAATGAGCCGAGTATTTTTTTCCCCTTTTCCCTTGATCGCTTTACCCTGAAAATTTTTTTTTTAATTTCACCCACCTAAGAGTGAAGACAAAAAAAATTACGAGATTAATCTTTTAACATGTGAAATATTCAGATTACTACTAAAACGAAGTTATCCATCGTTTATTCACCAAGTTATTTTGTCTGTCAGTCTACAGATGTGGTAACGCGACAATCATTTCCTCGATAAGTATATATATATATTTTTACTTTTGTTTTAATAGATTTTAGAATGTTGAGTGTTATCAAAGGAGGGGATGGGTGACGCGACACACAGCTAAGGGTAATGAAAAAATCTATTCAAGAAGTGATTTTATGTGCTCAATATTCGATAATCCAAGTGATTGTTTAGTAATAAAGCTTCCTTATCCCAAAGATGTCTTAATGTATTGTCTCCAAGAATGACATGAGATGTCATTTGATTAAATATGTGTTTTTTTTTTGTTAAGTACCTAAACTAGACACACACACACACAAAAAATTAGTATTTGCACGAAAAGTTTCTATCCTTGTTTCCGATTACATGGTAGTACCTATATTTGATAAGTACAAAGATAATTATTACAAGCTAAGAAAGTCCTACCTTTGCGATATAAACAAAGCTTCATTCATCAAAAAGAAAAAAGATTGACGCCTTCAAAAGTGAAACTAACCCATTCACAGTGATGTAACTTAGAATATTACCTCCCCTCCCCATAAAAGTCAGATTTTTGGGCCCTAAGCCGTATCTTACAAAGAATTGCAAGACAATAGCATAACATAGGCTTTGGGTCCCCTAGAATCCTGGAGAACTCCCCCCACCGCGATGTGGGAGGTTGTGCGTTACGCTACTGCACTCTCAGAAGCTCAATCAACGAACCTGTGTACTATGAAACTAGTAAAATATTCAAATAAAAGTTAATAGCATAGTTTCATCCTAACTATTTTAATTTATATAAACTTTAAGCCAAACTAAAAAAAAGCTGTTAGTTAAAAATACTTTTCTGAAACTTTCAATAATTGATATTGTATTTTGGGTATGTTATAAGAGTATAGTTCATGACAAAATGTTACATAGCTTGTTCTTGATTATAAATCGAAGTTCTTATCTAAGGGGTACCCTGAGGAAAATGTTCGAGTTGCTGACTCAAACTAAAAGTAGAAAAATATTATTTAAGTAGGAAAAAGAGTCTAAATGTGAAGTAATTTTTTATAAATTTATCAGCTGTTAGAAAAATTTCGTTATAAGGAGAGTGAAACTTTTAACCAATTTTTTAATTTGTAAATGAATATAAATAAGGTATAAAATTTCTCGATTGTAAAACAATATTAGTAAATGAGATGGCTTACATTGAACAAATATAAAATAAAATCATTACTTTTAAGTAAGGACTTAGGGCACCGAGGAGATTAAAAACAACCTTAGGCACTTCAACCAGTTACACGCCTCCCATCCTATTTCCAGAGTACCCTTCTTCCTCCTTTAGTTCTTACCTTGACAGTTATGCTTCGGGGGAGCGGTTTTTCATTCTCTGACTTTTCCTTGTTTTTGCTGTTCGTAGAGTCTTTTCTCATTATCCACCACCTATGGACCTGGCCCTATCCTAGACTGCCAGCCGTAAGGAAAGGATAGTATCATGGTTTGGGTCACTCTTGTTCATTTCTTACCTTACGGAATCACGAACCCACCATTTTATAAATGAATACAGTATATTAATGAAATAGTTTGCAAGTACAGCATAGAAAGTATACATTATTGTATGAACTGTTTTCAACCTGTTAATCATCTTTTTCAACACTTATCGCTTTACTATCTAATTTTTAGAGATCCTTATTCTTTGTTGAGTCACTGTCATTGTACTTGTGCAAAACAAAGGCTTTCTTCGAGCTTTGATCATTGCAAAATCATTAATATTATTGTAATCACTTTCCATTGCAATATCAGTTTGAGGGATTAGAAACATCAAACTGTTAAGCTTTTCATTTTCTCTCTCTCTCTCCATAGTAGATCTCATTTCAGTCTTTACTCTCTTGATGGCAGAAATACTTCTATCATGATTCACTAGGCGGTGAAGTTCACTCTGTAATTTAAATTTTTTTCTTTTTTTTATCACCCCTAAATCTTTTGCGCCCAAGGCATGTACCTAAGCGGAAAAAGGCCCTGTACGGATTTAAACCAGATAGCAGAAGTTTAGTGTTGTTGCAGCCAATTTTGTTCAAATTATAAGTTATTTATAATTGTTGTTACAACAGATCTTCCCCATCCAAAATTTTCGAAGTAGCCTTTTACAATAGAATATTGTGTGCAATGCATAGATATTCCCACTTTTGCAGCAAATGTTTTACAATAAAATAGTTTTAGCATGTGAATTAATGCTTTTGCCTGATTACTTTCATATCCTCCAAGGAACATTAACCTGAGGTATATCCAAAGATACCTGTTATATCATTAAGTTCTGCATCAGAAAGGTTGATTCATTTAAATGAGGGAAGAAAGAATTGAAACCTTTTTGAGTTAATAACAGAATTCTGGTGTACGTATTTTGATAATTGTGAATTTTAGAAGAAATAAAAATCTTCGAGGAAAAATAACAAAGTGATTTAATTTTTCTCTTAATATTTCCCTATTTGTTGTATTTAAATTACATATGTATACTAGAAATAATAAAAAAAAGAAAACAATTTTTAAGCCAATGGATTAATATTTTACAGATTAGTATACATATATAGTCAGAACTTTTCTCTTAGAAAAGTAACAATAAACACATATTTTTACATCCTATACATGCTGCAATACTGAACTTCAGCATGTCAGATACTTTCACATGTGGAAATTCAAATAATTTTTATGAAGAAAATTGATTTTATTCAAATTTAAAATAATAAAAAATGTAATTTTAGATTATTTTGATAAACAAAATAAGATTTATATTTGCAACTGGACCAATTTCTTTTAGCCTATACACAACTTTCTTTTGATATTTTTTTTTACAGTGAAATTTTTACAGCTTTTGAAAAGTTAAATAATTCCAGAAAGTCTTATAAAAAATCCTTAATAGAAAGATATTTTATAATTAATGGTTCATTTCTAATTTGTGTAATTTTTTCCAGATTTTAAATGAGATTGAAAACTTAACTCTTTTCCAATTTTTTAATCATTCCATAAATTTATAATTATTATAAAGTATAATAATATTTATATGCTACATACTCTAAATATTGCATTTAATTAGTACAATTTTTAATTTATAAAACTATTTTTTTTCTAATTAAAACATGGATCTATAATATGAGCGTTGGTCTTATATCTGTATGTGATTTGAAAAGAATTTAAAATATTTAAGAAATATTCATGTATATTTTTAAGCAATTAAATAGCTTAGTTAAATATAATAGATATTTCTTAAGTTTTATATTTTCTTTAGATTATTAGTAATAAACACAGACGTATATCTATTAAAATCTATACTTTTATTTGGGTGAAAAATGTACATCATGATATCAACAAAAAATTTAAAATTCAACAACAAAATAATTGTATAGTTGTTCTTTTACTTCAATGAGTATTAACTTTGTAATTCTAAATATAGAACAAAAAAAATTAAAACAAAAGATTAACCGAGTATATAAAGCTACAACAAATAGAAATTTAAGGAACAAAGCAAAAGAATGTTCAGTTTCAACAAAAATTTCACACAATTATATAATTCTTACAAATGGAATGAAATGATATGCAGAAATGCAATAAAATAAATTCCCATCATCTTAAAAATTTCAGTTACATACAAACAAAATTCTTGAGATTCTCTTTAAAAGTAGATACTTTTTGCAGTTATGACAAGTAAGAATTTTCAAGAACACATTTAAATGCTTCATGGACTGTTACAAAAGTGGATTAATCATTATGCATTGATGCTAAATATATAAAATTTATGAAAATAAGTGCAATAGCTAAAAATAATACTTTAAAAAAATTAATATTTTTTGAAACAACATATGTAGAAATTAATATATCACAGAAAACCCTTAAAAGTTACAAAAATGCTTGAAGTTGAAATTTTTTTAAAAATAATGGTTATAAAATTTTAAAAAATAATTTATTATTAACACAGCTCGCTTTGTAAAACTGCTATGAGTTGTACATATTAATAAACTAAACAAAAATATCAGTTGCATTCTTATAACATTTCTTTTTAAAGGGCAAGTAAAAAGAGTTGCAAGCTTTTATATTTAAAAATAACTCTGTTTCTGGCTTAGTCATTAAATTTTTAAAATTTACTGTAAAATAGTGAATCAATTTGGCAAACAAATAATTGTCACAAACATTAATCTCTTGCATTGCAACTGTTCGTACTTGAAATAATTATATCAATTATTTATATAATTCATTTAAGCAATTATGAAAATATTTTACAATATTAAAAGTTTTTTAGCAGAAAAATAAGGCATCATTAACATCTAAAATTGTGTTATAAACAAAAATCCTTTCTAGCAGATTTAGGGGGGAAATTTCAAGTTACACATGTCTTAGAAACTGAAGAAGTCAATACTGCACATTATGTATGGGTCATAATATTCCTTTAATAATACGTTACGTCCTTTACGTTTCTTATATATATTTTCCATTTTACTACACATTGAGAATTCATAAAACTGAATTATAAATATCTCAACACTAGATGTTGCCGATTTCATCCAGGGACAAATCAGAAACCAGAGATCTCTAGACAGGCTGAAACTGTAGGGATCTCTTTAATAGGAGCATCAAAATAATCATCCAGCTTAATACTAATTAAATCTGGTTCATTTTATAAATGTGGTGTCATTTCCAACATAAATATGAGACTACACATTTTTATTATAAATTAGATCACCTTCAGACAAATTTTTTAGATTCACTTGAGGGTCATGATAGTTGAATATGTGGTTTTCATATGATAAATAAATACTTGAGTAGTTTTTGTAAAAAAAATAAATGGTTTGAATTTTCCAAACTAAGAAATTTGAGTATTCTTTAAAGATTATATCAAATAATTAGAATGACCTGGATTCTATTTTTTTAAAGTTTTGTTCAACATTATTTTATATAGTATAAAATGCAATATGAAGTTTACATAGGACATTTCATCCTTAGTGTGTAAGGTCATAATCATATTATACATTAAAAGTTTAATGGATTATTATGATAGAAGAAACTTGGGACACAGATGGAGCATGGTCCAAAAAAAAGTATGAAACACTGTTGCAGAAACTGGATGAAATTAAATAAATAAAAATTAGTAAAAAAAAAAAAAAAATAAAAAACACAATTTTTGATACAAATAAAATTTACAAAACAAATACTTCAAGAAAAACAATACATTCCCCAGTTTAAATAAAATCAAACAACAAAAGAGCTGTATTTTAGAACACAGAAAATACATTATTTTTAGAAATAATCATTAATATTAGATATCTTATTTTCAACAAAAAGTACTGAAATGCGTTAAGTAGATATAAAACCCACTCGAATTTATGAATTCAGCTATCCAATTTTCAAAAACTTTTTTTTAAATGAAGCAATTAATTTTATGGAAAAGAACAGCTGTGTGAAAAAGTTCACTTTTGAAGAATGTAAAAAATGAGCTTTACAAGAAAAATTTGTATCTTATATGTGCTGCTAATAAATAGCAGTTTTAATTTTTAAACATACTTTAACATAAACCAGAAAATTAAATTAATTTCCTAGTTTATTCATTCAAATAGATTCTTATTTTTCAAGGACACTAGCTTTTAACATAATGAACACTTTATACAAAATTTAATACATGAAATCCTGAATGACATTTTTATATTGTATGATAGAAAGTGCTTTACATATGGATACATTAAAATTAATTTCCTTTAGAACTGCTTTTGAAAGACTTATATTGCTTGAAACTATTCAACTAAGACTAAAAATCTATGACCTTTTATGTATAATTTAATCAAAAAATTGTTATATATATATTGTTAAATATTTTCTTAGCTATTTCCAAGAATAACTCTACAGAGAAAAGAAAACAATTCGTAAGCAAAGTCAACAATTTTACATTGTATCTGCTCTTCAACATATAGACATAATTGTTTCAGAAATCTTTCAAAAATCTATGAGAACTCCATTTTGATCATGGAAAATATGTCAAAAAACAGACCAATTAAACATTTTAATTGAAATATATATGCAGTCAGGTCTCGTTTTATGCGGTAGATACGTTCTACCGAAAAACGCATATAAAAAAAATCGCATTAAAAAAGACATTACTTGAATGGAAAAAGTAGGGATACGTTCCTTAGTTTTCTAAAATCGCATAAAACCAAAACAACTAGTTAAAATTAACTTAAAACCGCATAAAAAAATTGAAGAAATGAAAAGAAATAGGCTGCATGATAAATTACTTCGAATGTCTGAAAGAAATTCATACAAAAGCTAAAAAAAAAAAAAAAAAAAAAAAAACTTGTATTCAAATCTTAATTCATTTTATTTTATGGAAAAGTAATACACATAGTTTTAAATTTTTAATTATTATCGCTATCTGATAATAGTTGCACCGCTTGCGAAGTGGTTCCAAATCACTTTCATCATCAGAAGAGACTCTCTCTGCAATAGGTATTTGCGGTAAAGACCACGGATTTTCACAAACTTCATTCTCGTTCTGTGTAGCTCTTCCTTTTCTGACAATGTAATCAGTAATTAAACTTTTCGATGAGGATTCTTTTATTTTTTTTATATAGTTCACGATATTCAGACATGCAGTTCTGCAGCTCACGTTGTAATTTAGAGGCTCGTTCAGAATTGGGGGCATTAATAAGAAAATGATTTTCTAATTTACTGCAAAGTTGAAGACCTTCTTGAATTAATTTTCCAGTGAGGGGAGTTGATTTTTCTTCCTCATCATTATCACCTTTTAGACCTACGGCGACGTCTACAGTTAGATCTAAAGTTAAATCAATAATATCATTGTCACTTAATGCATCATCCACAAGCAATTCATCTATATCATCGTGGCTGAAGGTATTAAAACCATCTCCTCCAATTTCATGTGCCAAATTATTTCATCTGATAGTGTCGATGTTTGAGTGGTTGTATTGTCTGTCACACATGCTGGCCAAATCTTTTTCCAACAGGCATTTAAAGTTCTAGGTCTTATTTGAGCGGAAGCAGATGCAACATGAATTAAACAATCAAAAATAGAAAATTGTTTCCCCACACATCTTTTACTATTAAGGACTCATTTTCTAGTTTATTCAAGATGAATTTGTACGTTGTCTTAATATAATATTTTTTAAAAGTTGCAATTATGCCTTGATCTAATGGCTGAATAAGGCTTGTTGTATTGGGCGGAAGAAATACTAGTTGAACATTTGGATGTTCTAATTGTGGATGACTTGCTGCATTGTCAACAATTAATAAAACTTTAAAATCGAGAGATTTTTCCTTCATATAGGCTTCCACTTCTGGTACGAAACAATTATTGAACCATTCTGTAAAAAAAGCTGTTGTCATCCAGGTTTTTGGGTTAGCCATCCGATGCACGGGCAGTTGTTTTAAATCTTTACCTTTAAGGGCGCGTGGTCTAAGAGATTTATTTATTAAGAGAGGTTTCAACATCCGATCTCCTGATGCATTGCTACAAAGTAATAAGGTGACTCGATCTTTACTTTCTTTATGTCCACT
Organism: Trichonephila clavipes; assembly: GCA_019973935.1. Lineage (NCBI taxonomy): Eukaryota > Metazoa > Arthropoda > Arachnida > Araneae > Nephilidae > Trichonephila > Trichonephila clavipes. The sequence goes on from BMAU01021135.1 coordinate 501,874, forward strand.
TGCAGTTTTTTCATCCTTTCCGATGTAAGTACGGTTAGGCAATCTTTTCCAATAAAGTCCTGTTTCATCAGCGTTAAACACTTGATCGGCAGAATAGTCCCCATCTTCAATAATTTTCGCTAGCTTCTCTGGAAATATTTTTGCTGCTCCTTCATCTGCTGTCGCACACTCTCCCCTGTTATTTTAATATTATGAAGTGCATTTCTTTTTAAGAACCCGGTTAGCCACATCCTTTGCTAGCTGAAAATTCTTTTCCAGCTTGGGAAGTGGAAGTTGATGGTTCTGACTGTTTCATTGACTTATAAAACTGAAGAGCTTTTTCTTGGATTAACTAACCACTTACATGAATCCTTCTTTGAACTTGTTCCTCAATCCAAATTGCGATGGCTCTTTCCGTTCTTTCTGATAATACATCCCTTGTGTATGATGCAAATTTGGTGCTTAATTTTGTACCAGAAATGACCGATTTTCTTATTGCAGCTTCATTCTTTTTAATTGCTCTGACAGTAGATTCGCCTAAATTAAGATGTTTTCCAATAGCCGTTGATCCTTCTCCTTTTCCTAAGCGATCTAAAATTGCAATTTTCGTTTCCAACGAAATTGACTGTCTTTGATGTTTTTTTTTCTCTATTGGGCCAAATAAAATCTTAGAAAAGAAATTTAAAAAATTACACTTACGATTTTCTAATGAAAAATAAAACTTTACGACACTCCCCTTAAGTCCAGAAATCAAAATTTGCTGCTTATTATATTGCAACTTAAATTCGCCACTTATTAAAGTGAAACTTTTATAAAAATGAACGAGGCACCGTTAAGAGAAAATATAATTTCGAAATAATGATATCGTATCGGTATACTACTGAAATAACGAATGCGAATCTAAGACTGTCGCAGCCGAGCCACAGACGTAAGCACCAAAAAGATACGGAAATTCTCGGAATACTACGATCTACGTCTCTGTATAAAAAATAATAATAATAACAAAAATCTAGAAATGTTTGGAATACAAACCGCACAACTTCAAAATCGCATAAAAACAATCCGCATAAAAAGAGACCTGACTGTATATGGCAAGTATAAGTGCAATATTTTTATAATTATTCATGGACACCCTACAGTGATAGTAGTAAAATGTTCTCATTATGATAAAAACGAAAACATACATTTCATTTCTGATCTACTAGTTAAAAAATTCCAACTGAAATCAAATTACATTCATTCTATAATTAGAGAGAGAAATATATATGCTATATAATCCTTACAATAAGAATCTTAAAAATCAATTGTCCCAATTACACCAAACATATTTTTTAATTTAGACATTTTTTATATTTAATGCGGGATTTGGGAGTTTTAAATTTATTTTTGAGAGAAAATTCAAAATAAATTTTTATTCTCTTTAAAAATAAAATTTTGAAATTTCAAAACATTTATAATTAGAAGAAAATATAGCTTATCAAATAATGATAAAGAACAGTACATATAAATATATAATGGAGAATTTTGAAATCAATGGAGAAATTATATAGAAAAAAATTACAAATAAGACAGTTTTTTACTAAAGTATTCTTTAAATTTTAAGGTGTACAAGCTTAAATTTATTTATCGCACTTTCTCATTTATGATACAAACATTTTTGTTAAAAAAGAAAAATATTTCAATAATAACATTTCTGAGTATTCAAAACATGAGAAAAATATCACATTGCTTTATCAGAATTTGTTTTTAGAACTTATCCTTTTTTTTAAAAGAAAAATATATAAAAAGTAGTAACAAATTTTCTTTTTGGAGCCTTCAAATACTTTTAAAAACTCCAATAAGAAGTAAATAGTACTTTCATAGACAACTGACCAATACAAATCTATGATTTAATAATAAAAACAATCAGAGGTGTATTGCAATTAAAACAAAATCTATTAAGGTATCAAAGAAATAAAAACAATTAATATTAAATATATATATATATCACCATTATTTGGTTCCTTGTTGGGAAAGAGGGATGCTTAGCATTACAAAGAAACAATATATCTTATACCAATTTTCTATTCAATTTACAAAATTAAGTATTCTTTTATAGTATAGTGAGTGAATATTAACATCGCACTGTTCTCTTTTACGGTATAGGATAATTAATTTGCTTAATTTCCTTTCATGAATATACTATTCAAGTTATTAATTCTTTAATTCTGTTAACTGTGAATCATAAAATAAGTCTTAGCAATTAAAAAAAGCAACAACCTTATGATAAAAATATCACGTTCCAAAGTCAAGTTTGCAGATGCAAAACTGATAAACAATTGCATTTTGTCATACTAAAATAAATGACATGTTCTTATCAATTAGAAAAATATATAACAATAACAAATTTTGGTATGCCTTTGTTTAAAAAATGTAAAAATTACAGATAATAAAAATTTACAATTTCATTATTTTATCACAGATGGCACAGTTTTTTCTTTAGCTGGATTCAATTTTAAGCATTGGCAGCAGCGGAAACCTTAAAAGAGAAAGTAATTTTTTGATCAAAACTGATGTGCTTGCATTAATTAATCATAAAGTATTACATTAATCCATTTGCACAAATTAAGAATTCATTCTCTAGGTATGAAGTGACAAGGTAATATAAATAAAAATTTAAGAAACACTGATGCAAATTTTGTTGATTTTACCAACACCAAGATTACTAACAATATGATGGTTGCATTATATTTAAATCAGACATACATATAAATTGTTCTGTTTCCTAAGCCAAAATAGAGTAACAATCTGATAAGTGTGGGATCTTATTCAAAAATATTTGCAAAATAAATTTAGTTTTTATTTAGAATTGCAATTTTTAAAATTATTCATAAAAATCTTCATGAAACATATGATCCTTTATTTATGTACTACGATATTAAAAGGTACAAATGTCAAAGACAACCTTAATAGCTTTTGAAATGCTCATAGCAAATGGACAAAATTGGTATTCTTAATGGATCAAAGGGAAGTAAATGATAATGCAAAGTGATTAGTTAAATTAACATAGCTAATGAAATTCTAAAAAGAATTTTGCTATGGAATTTGACTTTTTTGGTAGAATTGAATATTTAATGGTTTAAATAGTTTATTACTCAAATTTTATTTAAACATGATGATTGATTCCAGATATATTTTGAAGAAAATTATTAAGAGACTATATTGTAACTTCAGGAAAACAATCCATAGTGTATTTATAACTTAACTTTGAATGATCAGTAGATTGATGGTTAATAAATGTAAAGTAACAGCCATTTTATCTATTAAAAAAAAAGAGAGAATTTGAACCTTTTAAAATGTTTTCTAAATTATTTTAGGAAATAGTGTGGCATTTAGAATTTAGAGGTTTCATAACATTAAAAATACAAGTACTTCAAGATTTTGGTTCCCTTCAATTTTTTCTTAATTGTATTTAACAGTCATTATCCCCCTCTATTTTACAATCGAGGAAATAATTATTTAGCACTTTGAAAGACCAATATTAGGAGGCCCATTATTTGAAACCTTACAACTCGGAATGATTGGAACAGAATTTTATGAAATTTTTGAACTAAGAATTCAGTTGTGTGTGCTGCTTCCATAAAAGAAAAATTCTCTTTAAAATTTAATTAACTAGGCAAATTAGTTTTCACCCATTAATATAACAATTTGATGTGCTCTTCTAGGTATTAAAGGTGGCACCTATTTTTGTCCAATACCAAATCATTATTGTGCAATTGATAACATACATACAGAAAGAGTGGGAGCGATTAATTACCGAAATTTTCCTTATTTTTGACATAAGTGGTATTTATATTGATAGTTGAGAAGTGGGTAGCCTAGTAGTTAGAGCATCGGACTCCAGACCGGAGGGTCTGGGTTCGATGCCCGATACCACCAAATACCCTCCGAGTACACACGGAGTAGTGCTCGTTAAATCAGTAGGTTCGAAAGTCTTGTGGGTGGTCACAACAGAAACCACTGGTGCAGGGTGCTGGAGAATATTTCCCTCCATTCCAGTCCATGCCTATAATGTGGAGGTAGGTGGTATCGTCATCTATTGTGTAGAAGTCCAACCTGTTTCAGGCTCCGGCAACTTTCCTTCCTTCCTTCGGGAAGGACATGCCAATAACAACAACATATTGATAGTTTAAAGGGAAGTATATACTGTTAAAAATATTACTTAGCTCTCTTCATTTTGTACAGTCAATAACCTCACACTAAGAACATTTTCATTGAGCATGCATGTCATTTTTTACAGAATTAAGTGTACAGCATTTCGAATACAACAGAGTTTCAAAGCCTATATTTTAATTATAATATGAAACCTATTATTAATTCCATAAATATTCAAATAAATGTATGGAAACTTTATAATAGTTTGTTTTTAGAAAAATAATGATCTGCAAAAATTCTACCAATTTTTCAGCAATTTAAAATCTTTTAACTTAACACTTTTCTTATTTGGCTGAATATTTAATAAAATTTACTTTTTAAAATGGGCTAAATTTACAACGGTCACAAAATAAATGTAATCATGTGTTTTCTATTGAATTCGACAATGACATTTGGCATGTACTAGTTAAATCCAGATACAGCTTCAAATTTGATAACTGATGAAAGATGCTCAAGTACTATGATTCTTTATAAGTTTTTCCAAAATTAAAAGAAACATTTTCTTATATTGAGTGCATTTTGTTTATCTATGTGTATTACTTTTAAAATGAAAGTTTCTGTTAAAAAGCAAAAGTTGGCAACATTGAGGTGCATGAACTGATGTGATTGCATTTATGTGACTATGAAGCCACATGAATTTAGCCTGTTAGTGCTATTAATTAAACTAAATGGATTGCTTGTAATATTATTCCTTTTTTGAATGCCACTAGTTCAGTTGCAATTCTATTTAAAAGTATGGTCTCTATAAGAAGGTATCAAATTATTGAATCTTGACTGACTTAAATAAGTATTGGAGATAATTGAGTGAGATTTTGGATTTAGAAGTTTTAGGGCAGGTAATCTAAACACCTAAGAAAATTCGAATGTTATAGCTCAATTTGTCCTCATAATTGAATTAAAATTTTTTTTATTTATTTCATTATTTGTAGTTTTATATTTTAGAGAGTTGAAAAATAATTATTAATCAATTGGTGCAAGCATTTTTTGAAAAGCATTGAGGGTTTTTTTTTTGTAAAATGTTTAAAACACTCTTAACATACACGACACACTTAAGTACCCATACCTCAGAAACTTTTCAGCAGAATTGAATGCATTTTGAAGTTAAGATTACATTTACAATGAGAAATCAGTCATGGAAAAAAATGTTTGTGAGAAAATTCCTTTTTAGAACTTATTAAACCATATCTCAATTAGCTGGATTTACTAACTTATATTAATATCCTAATTTAGTTTTCTTCAAGTCATTAAACAAGAAATAAATTTTGTCAACAGAAATATCAAAAGTTTTTTAGAGTAAGCTATTTTTTTAAAAATAACTGCATACACAGAATAGAAAAAGTATGACCAAGAACTCATGTATACAACAACCACAGTCACAAACAAATTTATGTTTTACACCAATCAATTCAATCCCTACTTTAACAAAGGCATAATAAAATATGAAGTATAGATAAGAAAATAGTGATAATTTTAAAAAATAGAATTAAATCCTTTTAGAGCTATATCTTAAAAAAATTGCAATGATTTTGAAATTATACTCATACTTGACTGAAGAAAACACATTTTAAAATAGACCTTCGGGTATCAAATATAGTTTTTGAACAGTAATAAAAAAAATTAACACAATTGGTTGCTTAATTAATGAACAAATTTACAATGCCAGTAAAATTTATGTTAAATCAAAAATTGTAATCTATTCAAGAATGTTTTTTAATTAATAGAAAAAAAACCTATTAAAAACAAAGCACAAATTCAGATAAATTATTACTCAAAAATAGTTAGGTAAAAAGAAAAATCACTGTTAAAATAATTTTAAAAACAAAACTTAATGAGTACTTGAAATATTAAAAAGTGATTTTATAATAGTCTGATTTATTCAAACCGACTGCTGATGCTACTCAAAATATTTAACAAAATAGTGGTAAAATTTTATTACAATATTAAATATACTAAAAATAACTTTCTGTTTTGATTTGCAATGAAACTCCAACAGTATCCAATAACTAATATTAATAAATATAGCAAAATTTAAAAAATGAACAAAGGAATGTTTAAAAATGCAACTAAAACTACATATAAATCATTAACGTTTTCTTTAAAAAAAATGTACATGAAAGAAAAATGTTAAAAGAGTTTATGATACAAAATTTAATGAAAGTGATTAATATACGGTTTTGGAATGCAAGCATATTGGAATAATTTTCATTAATGTAAAAAAGTAACAAGTTTTATTCTGAAAATTTGAATTCCTTAATTAAAATATGTTTTCATTAAAAATTAAGAGATAAGCTGATTTTTAATGAATGTTAGACATTTCAGAGAGTTAAGTAAAGAGAAGAATGTGCTGTGAAATAATGACAGATTAAACAGAACCATGAAGAAAAAAATCAGTAGCACTGCAAAAGAAAAGTTAGCAGAAAAAGTACTAATAATAATAAATACAGAAAGAATTAATTCTAGGAAACTGAGCAAAGGTAGTTCAAAAATAGCTGTATTGACAAAAAAAAAATCTATAATATGCTTATGAAATGATAAAATGGATAAGTTCTGAAAAATTTAAGAACCCATTTTCAGCAAAAATTTTAAAGGCATCAGGAACACAAAGAAAATTTTCAGCATACATATTTAACAATTCTCTTTAGTGACAGCGAGCAACTATATATTATTCTCTAAACTTCCTTTCCCAGATATTTGTTGAATGTATTGCACTTAGATTATGAGTGTAGATTATATAGCAATTCACATTCAATATGTAGGAAATTTTAATGAGTCAAAGAGGAGTTTCAAGGACTCTAAAAATCTCACATATAAATTCATGCATTCAGTTAATTACATTTGGAATCAAGTACAATCGTTTTACATGCAAAATCAAACTCTTTATCAACACAAGACATTTTCATTTATATAAACATTAAACATATTAAACAAATAAAAACATTTTTATTGAGGCTAATTTATACGTATCAATGAAAATTAGAGTACTTGAATAGGAAAGCACAAACAATTATTGCGTTTCCTTGTATTAATTATTACATTTGCATATATATTAATTGGCTCAAAAATTAAAAAAATCTACTGTTTGACTTTTTAAAGCAAATCACACTTTGATGTAAAAGTTAATGAAGGACCAAATAAGTTAAAACTAAGATCAACAAGCACTGCATATATCATGGGACTGTCAGTTTTGTTTATTTTTTATAATATAATTTAAATAATTCCAGGCACAAATCAGCTGTTTCTTTTCCTGAAAATTTTCATGCTACTTGATCATAAAAATTATGATGGGAACTCACAACATCTAAAAAACTAGAAGCCTATCAAAGATTAAAATGGTTTTGTATATTCATATTTAATTCTTTTAAAAATATATGACTAAGCTCTACACATGTTTTTTACTTACTTATATAATGAAACTCTTCTTTTAAGGCTAGTCCATTATGACGCCCACAATATTTGCAAATTAGAGCATTTTCTTTCTCTTCACTGAGGACATACTTGACCACATTTTCCACTGAAGATTCTCGTTTCCTTCTCAAATAAAGTTCTATAAAGAAAGGAAAAAAAATAAAATAAAAGTATCTTTACTCCATACGATGCAAAAAGGGTTATCTAAAAAACAGTTTCTAAAAGCAATGAGCTATTCAAGGAAAATACATGAGAGCATTGCTATAAAACTGGATAAAAATAAAATACTTAACATACATAAAAAAATCATAGTGTACTATATATATATATATATTTGCTAGATATTATTTTAATTCCAATTAATAAAGCAATTAAAAGTACATATTTAAAAAATTTGAAAACTGAAGCCTTATTAACTCTCATTGCTAATAATATATAAAATTTGTAACCAGTAAAAAAAAATAAGAAAACTACCCTATTTGAAAAGTAATTGGTACTTTTTACTGGTTAATGACTGAGTGAGTGAACATTAACATCGCAGTATTCTGGTACTCAAGGGCTTTTGGGTCCTGACCCCGTACTTTTGAACCATGGTCAAGTGATGAGGACAATACCCGAGTTGGCCCCCTCTCTCCTAACTTCCACACCACACCAACAGTAAGGCGTTTAAGCCATGACATATTTAACGTGCATCAACCTCCCCCCTGCATGGTATATCTTCAGTGGTACTAGGCTCAAATTCCATTATCTCGCCCACTAGGTTACTGCAGCTACCTGGTTATGACTGGACACATTTTTTAAGAATCATTACTATATTTCTTATTTCAGCACTTTTTGATCATGGAACAAGTTTCTTTCCTTATAGTAAAAAACTTTGGCTTTTGTAATATATTCTGAACAAACTTAAAGATGAGAAATAATCAAGAATTCAGAGTAACAATTAATTATTGCAAGTGATGCATCAGCTTAACTTAAAAATTATTTTACTTAAAATGATCCATAATATTGAAAAAAAAACAATAAATTTAAGGATAAGGGAGCTAGAGCTTTTTTTAAACACACTTAATCATCTTTTTTATGCCTTTCAATAATAAATTTCTAAAATTCTGACATAATTATTATTAGAAATTAAGAAAAAGCAAATTATTTAAGGATAAGTACTTTTTGTTGAAACATCTATGTTTCATACAAATTGACTGCACTTACCTGGAATAGACACATCCTTTCTATTTTGACATTTATGTCCCTGTAAACAGAATAAAATAGCTGCAAAATCATACATAGAACTCATTGCAAGTGCTATCACATTTTAAATTTCAAATGATAAACTGTATTATTTGTAGAGCAAATAAAAAAACTAGATAAATACTCTGCACATGCAAAACAATATAAGTTCTAGCTCAAGCATAAAGTATTTAATTAGTTTGCCCAACTATTATAATGTACTATTTAAATTTTGATCAAAATCAAACTTAGCATAAATTTACTGAATTTTTTTCCACATATTTTAAATATAATACGAGAAACGAATTTATAGTCAAAGATAAAAAGTACACATAATGAAAACTTTAAAAAAAATATATATTTAATAAGTAAACATACTTCATTCAATTTTTTCACACAACTGTATTCTTCAATAATATCTTTTGCATCCTTAAACTTCATTTTCTCTTTAACTTCAGACAAAACATTCTTCTTACGGAATTGCAGCTGAGCAAGTTTTTCAGAGTTTCTCTTAATCTCATGTTCAAAATACCACTTCAGAGACTTTTTTAAGCCACATATTCTGAAAATGACAGATAATTCTTTATTATATTTAAACTGAAAACTTTGAAAAAAAGAATTAAACAAAATGTATATGTACTAATTACTATTTCTAAAACTTTTATCTTACATAACTTTTATTACTATGGAGAAGCAAATATATTTAATACTTAAGCAATTTAAAAAAATCCTTTTAAGTTTAAAAAAGATTATTCTGTGTTCAATTGTATCTAGGACAAAAGCACCAAATATTTGTTACCACTAAAACAAAGAAATTAACAATTCTTTTGACCTCTCAATTTTCTATCTACATTTATTAAAATATATTAATCACTGAAAGTAATATTCTACAAACAATGCCTAAATCAGGAAAACAATATCTCACATTTATTGTACTACTTGGGCACAGAACTGAAAAATTAGAATTCAAAATTATTTGTTTATTTTGTTTCTCAAAAAGAAGTAAAATCAATCAATAAAAAAATTGTTAAAAAAATGGCCACAAAATCTTGTTTCACTAACTTTATATGTTAACTCCACATTTTAACAATACATTCCCTATTTAATGACTAAAAGCTTCAGGAAAATATATGGTATAAAAACACTAAAACTGTAATTAGTTCAAATTGACAAATTTTAAGAGTTCACCTTAAATCAACAAAGTGGGTTAATACAGTAAATTGTATTTTTATAAATGGGCTAGAGGGATTTTCATCAGATTAATAGCAAACAATCTATGGAAATTCATAACAAATATAAAACTAGTCCATAATTTAAGAATAAATTTTACAAATTATCAGTTTTCCTGAATATTTGGATGCAATAATTTTTTTTCTCTAATAAATAGCAGAGAATAAAATCCAGTTTACAGGCAAAACTAAAAAATAATTTTTCACGCACACACATTATATCATTCCAGATACTAATACAAATATCACTTACAAAATATAAAACAACAATACTGGTCCACAAAAAAAGATGTATTCAACCACTGTAGATGGCAATGTAGAAAAAAAGAATACTAGAGTTATCACTAAATAAAGCAATCTTGAATAAGATACAATGAATTCTGTAATCATGTAATACTGGTATTCCAATGTTGCATTTTTTCTTTCCATTTCAAGTATCTCCTGTAATATAAAAATTCATTAAAAGGAATGTAAGTATAGTAGTTATTCACACATTATGCTTATCTTGCTTACCAGTGTTAATACATTAAATCTCCTAACAAACTTATCAAAATGCTGCATTTTTCTGAAAATTCAGTAATCCATAAGATCAGAATTAATTTAAATTTGATCTAATAAGTATTTTCCTTTTTATATCACAACATACTTTTATCTTTCATTCATTAACAACTAATGTAAGTAAATTTTTAAATAATTAAAAATTTAAATTAACAAGTAAATAGTTTGAAATCGCATCGTTTCTCTAGAGCAATATCTTCTAGACCATTTACATACATAACTACTTCTCTTCAGCAATTTGAGAATAAATTAATTGCTAATGGATATTTATGTATCAATCCTATGCTAGATACTTATTAACAAATTATAATAACGAATCTGATACAATTATACGGATAACTGCTACACATTATTAGGCACAAACAAAAGCTAGCTAAATTTCTACAAAGGTTACCAATGGAATGGAATTAATAAATAATGGCCCATTCATTTTCCAATACTTTTGAAATTTTTGCCATGTAATAGTGATTAGTAAGGTTGAATTTTGATATTTATTCAGTCTCAGGATTTTAGGAAATATAAAAATTCTAGGTATATGTCTGATTGAAGTTCTGGAAAATGCGGGTGTATTATATTAAAAGAAAACTATAGTTCAATTAATTAGATTATTCATAAGCTGATATTGCTTATTAGAAAACGACTTATACAGTCTTGATACCTAAAAACAAATTTTGAAAAATCCCAAATCCCTGACTCAGATTATCACCAGTAAAATGTACCATAAGTGTAATGTGATATACATAGCTAAAATGTTATACATATATATTTGGGGTATCAAAGTAACTCCCCTCAGAAATTAAGAAAATAAAAGTTTAGCACTGTAAAATGTAATTTTGGCATAAGTATTAATTGTTCCAAACAATTTTATTTAGATATTGTTTTAGTTTTTATTACCATATTATGAAGTAATATTTATAACTCAGTAATTAAATGCAATAAATACTTCAGTGTATTTTTAATATTAGCAAGTAAATGAAATGAAATGTTATTTAATTTACTCACATTATTGATTCCTTCCAATTCTTTTTTATACACATCTGGACTCTGAAAATGAAATAGGTATACAAAACAGTAAAATAAAAGATTTATAATAGAGAAAAATATAATTAGTTTCATTAAATTGCCTTAAAAATATATTTAAAAATTTACAAAACTGTACATGCATAGGAAAAATATTTGTGAAAAACTAAACGATGTAGAAATTATTTTGTATGAATTTACCATAATGTTTGTTAGGCGCGGTTCAATAATGAAAAGTAAAATATGACATATCAGAAATGGTAACACTACTATAAATGCATTCTGAGTTGGAGAAAGTTTAGTTCTCACAAAGTAATTAAAAATAAATAATATATTTCTAAAAGTTTTATTTAAATAAATTTGACAAACATAGATGAAATTTGTAACATGATACATGGGGCGAAAGGCAAAATTAATAATAGCTTATAATCAAGGATCATTGAGATTTTGTATTACATTTAAAAGCATTAAGGAAAATACTAAATAAATTAAACAGAAACACCACTTTTCCCTGTTGAATGATTTTTTCAAAGAAAGGCCAGGCAAAAGGTTGACAAGGATGCAATCATAAATAATGAAATTGAAGCACAAATTTTATACAGTAATTTGAGAGGCCACACATATTTTTACATATTTAAAACTCCAAGAAATTATTTGAAAAATATATTTCTTCATATAATTAGAACTAATTTGTTACTGGTATGCTGCCAGCCAAATAAAACTTGAATGTAAAGTAGTTTATTCAAAATGGCCACATAGGATAGAAAAATACGTTGCAAAGAATTTTAAAAATTGACAAAGTTGATAAAATAGGTGAAGGCAGTAGAATTACAACAATTTAAAAAAGATTTCAAAAATGAAATAACAAGAAATGCACTTGCATTTTCCATGTAAAACAGTGCTGAATACTATGAGTAGCAAGATAAAAAAAAAGAATGAGGAATTATGAAATTTTAAAAGAAAAGCATGTTTAAATAAACAAGAAATCAACTAAAAATTAAAATAAAATTTGAGACCTACAGAAAAATTAAATATTATGAAAGAAAAGCAATTAGTTATTATGGAATCAGAAAAAAATATGAAATCCTTTATTAAAAGTAAAACAGTAGAAATTTGCAATTTGCTACCATTATAGAAGACAAGACCGATTTATTATAGTAGAAGTGCGAATTCCTACTGTAAGGTCCACAATAAAAAATTCGAGTGTCCAAATTATTAGTTTGAGAAGCAATTGTAAAATCTATCACATTTTATAACAGAAAACATCAGTGAATTAAGATTGAAAAAAAGAAATTCATACCCTTAAAATACACCAAAAGTGTGAATTTGATAGGCCTATTTGGTCCATAATAATTAAATGTGGTATCCTTGAATTATTTTAAAAAGTGAGTGATAACATTACACTCTTTTTTGTTGACTACAATGCAAGGTTACAATGTTTTTCACAACTAATTTAAAGAGTGTTTTTTTTCCAGGTATAGAAGTTTAAGTTGGCATTACTTTCCAAGATGGCGACCGATTTAACAGCTGTCAAGTGATTTATTCTGTTTGGTTTGGCAATTCATCAAAATGATCATCAAGCAAGGCGTAGATTCATCGAATGAGCCCAAAACGAGATTGCCGTTGTTCCCGATTTTCATAAGCGAATTTTGTTTAGCGATGAAGCGCACTTCTGGTTGAATGGCTACGTCAACAAACAAAACTGCCGCATTTGGAGTGAAGCTAATCCACAAGTGTATGTTGAAACACCATTACATCCAGAAAAACTGACTGTTTGGTGCGCTTTATGGGCTGGTGGAATCATTGGTCCGTACTTCTTCAAAAACGATTAAGGCCACAACGTTACAGTCAATGGTGATCGGTATAGAGCCATGATTACTAACTTTTTCATTCCTGAATTGAACAATCATGATGTCCAGGAGCTGTGGTTCCAACAAGACGGCACAACATGTCACACAGTTCGTGCCACAATCGATTGATTGAAAGACACGTTTGGTGACCGCCAAATTTCACGTTTTGGACCTGTGAATTGGCCTCCAAGATCTTGTGATTTAACACTGCTAGACTATTTTCTGAAGGGCTATGTTAAGTCATTGGTCTATGCGGATAAGCCACAAATGCTTGACCATTTGGAAGACAACATTCGCCGTGTTATTGCCGATATACGGCCACAAATGTTGGAAAAAGTCATCGAAAATTGGACGTCCAAATTGGACTACATCCGTGGCAGTCATATGCCAGAAATCATATTTAAAATGTAATGCCACAAGATTATCTTTCGAATAAAAAAATTCATGTCAATCGAATAATACATCGTTGTTTTATTGCAATTTAAAGTTCTATACCTCTAAAAAAACACCCTTTATTAAAGATAATTATGTAATTTGTTTTTGATACATTATGTTGATTGCTATAATACAGGCATGTCAAACTCGTATGGTATTACAGGCTGCAAATTCTATTTTATATTAGGTCAAGGGTGTATGTTTTTAATGCTAAAAAAAACATTAGTAAAAATATTTGAAATAAATGTACACATTCTATTTAATAATAACAACAACAAAGAGTATAATTAAAAAAATGTGTAGCAAATTCTACCCATCTTATTTTTATTTTGCATGGGTTTATTTTATTATATATTATTTTGTGTGCATATATTGGCGGGCCATGAGTTTGATGCCCTTGTTGTAACATATAAAAATGAAGATTCAAAAAATATATATAATTGTAAAATTATATCCATCCTAGATTGTTTTTGAACATGCCAAAATAACTAGTTTGTATAAATACAAAATACTAGTATAAAATTTGTACTCTAATAATGAAGCCCTTATTTTCTGTCTTTAAGCAAGCCGCATAATGAATAATTTTCCTTGCCTTTGAGAATAAAAGTATTTGAATACTTCTCATAAATACAGTAAATATTTCTCAATGCAATATTAAAATCTAAGACATTTATTTTCTAGAATTGAACATTGAAATTCTATATTTCTGAATATAGTATTCTTTAGTACATGATTTCAAAGTACACTTAAGGCATAGAAATAAGTGAAAGTAAAAAAATAAAACTAATGAGTAATAGACATATGTCTTTTGCCTTAACTTTATATACCTTCAAATACATAAAATTAAAAAAAAATGTTTAGCAACAAAGCTCAAAATCCAAACACTGAAAATCATAAACAGGAAAATATTGACATTATCTGAGTAAATTACATCTTTGAAAAAATAGTTCTTCCAAAGTCTTCTTTAAGACAAGTATTTTTAAATAATTAGTTAAAATTTTCTATAATAATTATCATGTGAATAATTATTTTATTCAAAACATTTACAAATAATCATGCACCACAAAGTATCACACAGGGCTTACAGAAGAAAGTATGAAACACACGTTACAAAGGGAAAACAATTTTAAGTTATGAAGGACTTCAAATATTTACAATAAATTTACAGAACTTTTCAAAAGCACTTCTGGTGGAAATAAGTTGGAAAAAATTCGGAGGCCAGCCCAATTTATATTAATGCCCTTAAGAGCTAGTTTTTTGTATTTTTTTTTTAGTTAAATTTAAACAATAAATTTTATGTATGAAAAAAATATATATATCTGCACACTTTATCTTTAAAGTAAACATTTTTGTATATATAATTACTAAATACAATAACCTTAGAAAAGTCCAGTACATTGGATTAACTCGGGATCAGCATAAATAACCTACTAAATAAATATAAAGGAATTAACATCAAATTAATTTATTTTGAAATATATTTTACAAGTGTTTAACACAGTAATAAGTAATGTTTTCAGTTAAAATACTGACGATATACGAGTTATTTCATGCAAGAGAAAATTTTGATTTCCTTTAAAAAATATATATAATGATACAGCAATATTAAAAAAAACCAAAATTAAACAAAAATACAAACCTTCGTAAAAGTTAAAAGAGAACGAATTTTTGATATCCTTAAGCCCATATATGAATGCAATTTATGACATACTCGAAGTAAAATGTGAAAAAAGATTCCCCACGTATCATTGAGGAAAAAGTCCGAAAAGCATCTTTTACAACAGGAAAAAGGAAACTAAGAAAAATTTTGATTTTCCCATCGTACGGAATAAAACAGAAAACTGACACGATGCCAATTTCTAGAAACTATATAATTAATTTTTTCGTCTTTTTTTTAAGTCATTTTCACTAGAGGCGTTTTAATGTATTGTGACGACATCTCGATTAAAATTACACAAATCTAACTAATTCTCTTTAAATAGCTTTTAAGTGGTAACATCTTTGTTATAAAAGCTCTCAAAAAATATTTTTAGAAAGACGTAGTTCGAATTTTCAACTATAATTTAAAACCAGTCCAAGTCCAGTTTTTTTCTAATGCAAACTAATAAAAAAATATTTGGTTGTTGAAATAATTTATTAATTTGGGGTTCATTATTCCTTAAATAGGGGTTTTGGCTTTCGTTTTAATCAACGAAAAAGAAAAATTCGTCAGCATGGGTTCGGCAAATCGGGGGCCGCCTTATTATATTTAGTAAATGAGGTATGCGCTTTTCATTTTTTCAAACAAGCTGTCAAAGTCTAGATCTATTGAAATTATTTGCAATCGCATTTCATATTCTACGGTTAAATTGTTTTTATATTTTGTTTTTGTAGTCACTCACGTTGGGAAATATTTTTCATTTTAAAATACATTGTTCTGAATGACAGTCTCTTCTATACAGTTTTATGAGAAGTCTTTCGTATTTTGCAAGAATTTGCAACCTAAAATTTAAGAGCTGTTCTTGCTTACACTTCGATTTTAATTTTGAATGTGTTGATATGTTGATAAGTTGTTCCCTCTCTTTCTTCATTATAGGTGTTTTTTCCCCCCAACAAATGAAGAAAGGTGCTTTTTCCATTAGAAAACTATTTAGTTTTACAAAACATTTGCTATCGAGTATAAAATTATTTCATGGAACCAGGTATAGTAAATAATAAAATATTCACAATCTAGTAGGTAGTACAAATAAAGTAAAAAAAAGCTCTGTAATATTCTTTTATTATATAATAATAAAAGTTTAAGAAGTATTCCAAAATAAAGTTATCAAGAATTGATAAAATTTTCAGTTTTAATAACTGGAATGTGCTTTAGATACTTGTGGTCATACAAACTTCGTAGAAACGTGAATCCATTTTGCATACACATTAATTTTCTTTTCGATTTTTTATTGTGACTAGTGAAACCCCTAGGTACGCCTCGTGGAAAGCCAGGTTTCCATCGAACACAATCGCAAAATCCAGTGACGAGCTCGTGACAATGACTAAACTCACTATCATGGTCTTAACCCTTTATCTAGCGACGGTACTTATAAGTATCACTCACTTTAAAATTACATAGAATAACCATTTTTACGAATACTATGACGATACTTAGCAGGAATATTCTTTGTAATCCACTCTTTCAAGATATATGGCCACACGGGCTCTATGATGAGTATTTTAGAGGGGAAGGCGAATAGTTTTACAGCATGAATTACGTTTTCAGCTGACATTTTGACTGGATTCCGAAGATTGTCATTTTTGTTCCGAAAAAGTAGTTAATGACAAAAGGTAAGTGCCTTATTTTTTATATGTTAAGGAAGACCTTAGAAAACGATTTGACTATTTATTTTAAGTGAACAGTGAATATAGTTAATTTTATAGTTGAATAGTTTTGTGGTACTTATAAGTATCGACAGCGCACTGGGTGTTGGAGCAAGAACTTATTATTTTTCATCCGTGTTGTTTATTGTTGTTTTTGTTGTGTTGTAGAGTCATCCACAAAATGCAATAGACTTATGCTTTTTTTCGGCATTCCTCTTTAAGCTTAACTTATTTATTTTACTTTTTTTTACTGTTTTATTTTAAGGTTTTCAAAAAATTTTGAACTTTAAATCTGAGCTTTTTTTTGGCCACACAATTAAATGAAATATCTATTCTTATTTCAAAAATTAACAACATTTTAACTCCTTATGTGTAACTGAGATTTAACAATAATAGGAGATTTTCAAGGTGCCATTATTATTATTATTGTTATTATTATTATTATTATTTCCTTTTCTTAGAATGTCTGGAAAAAAAACCCTGTCCTTAAGAGGCTTTGAATTTATTACAGAACCTACTATATGAAATCAGTGATGAAACAGATGATTTTTCAGATGAAGAAATCCCAGCAAATTATCTGCCGGAATTTTTGTTAGATTTTTAGGATGACGACCAAGAGATTGAACTCAAGTTGCAGTAGTACGTACATGTTAAGAAAATGCAGCATTTCTTACCCCAAGATGCACTGCTTTAAGAAACATTCAATCGAAACCTCACTCAAAATGCACAATGTGTAATGAATTTCTGTATATGAGTGGAAAAAAATGTGTCTTTGAATATCATCAAATTAAGTTTATGTGTAAAAAAAGTAAATAAATTTTAAAAAATTAATAATCTTTAAAAATAAATATTTTGTGCTGCAAAATATTAGTGTTCTCTGGTTATTTAACATTTTTAAGAGTTAAAACTGTGTTAAAAAAGTCATTCGGTTTTTTCGTGTTATCAGAATATTTGAGACCTTTGCGGACGTACATTAAAGTACCAATTTAGTTAATTAGCTCTAACAAATTAAATTTCCCAAAGTTGAGTATTTTATTTGTGTATATCCTTTAATTTTTAATGCAGTGATTGAAAAAAAATCTTGCATGAAGAAATTTACAGTAAATCATAATGCGGTAGGTAAAGGATTAATACATAGAAGAATCTTTCAATTATTGTTATTGTAATTTTTCTATTTCGGTCGTGTATGCTTGTGTTTTATCTTTTGACTTGGAACTATTCAAGAATTTAAAGCATTTATATATATATATATATATATATATATATATATATATATATATATATATATATATATATATATATATATATATATATATATATATATATATATAAGTTTGGTATTTAATAAATTTTAAGTGCTTCTAATTTTTTGCTATGATTCATTTTAACGTATAGAAAATATACCACTATTATTCGAAAAAATAAGAGAGAAAAAAGGATAATACATTGAATCGAATTTTAGATATTTTTTAAGTCTAAACTTTTTTTGGGGGGGTGGGGTTCTTTTTTTTGTTTTAAATGATGTATTTATAAGACTTCAGACTCTTATTGGAGCTATAGAGTTTCTCAACTCCTCATACTCATAAGCTTTCATTACGATCTGCGCGTGCGCGAGATCTCCAGCAATTGCGGGTGGCGCTTACTCGCGCAAGCACCTAAAATGCAATCTGCGCATGCGCTAGCTTTTCTACTATAGCGACCCGTGCATTCTTTCTTTTCGGACATCAGACTTCCTTGGCAGCGCACGCATCCCTCTGAGAGCAGATACGAGATCAAGAAAAGTAAACCCAAGAGTTCTAAATCTGATAACATTGCCTTATGTATTAACTCTCCTATCTCCTACATAGCCATCTACGCACTACTATATTCAAATGAAAAAATGTCTCACTGTAAGAAATATGATAAATATAATAAATTTCGAAATTTAACTTCGGTATTGATGAGAATTATTGATTCTTATAAATTATTAAACTAAACAAACATCTCCTTTTAATTTGAATAGTTTATAAAAGATATTGCTAAATAAGGGAGAATTTCAACTCAGTGGTCAGATAACAGAAGAAACTCAATATCACCAAAAAATTTTAAACTCAATATCACCAAAAATCAAGACCTCTTTTCCGCTTTAGCACACTAGGCACGTGTCTAGGGCGCAAAAATTTGGTGGGCGAAAAATGAGAAAATTTTTTAAATTTACAGTGAACGTACTACCACCTAGAGAGTCATGAGAAAAGCATTTTTGCCCTTAAAAGAGTAAAAACTGAAATGAGATTTACTATGGAAACAGAAAAGTTTAACACTTTGATGTTTTTATGCATTTAAGATGATATTACAATGGAAATTGATTACAATGATGGCATTAATGCAGTGCTTCTCAAACTTTCAATATACGCGACCCACTATTCAATAGTCTTTTTCATCGCGCCCCCCTCCATAGAATAACAATGTATTGAATTCAATAATACTATACTTTGACACTTAAGCTACTATTCGACTTAAACCTCTTTTGTGCCACTGACGTATAAAAACGTCTCGCTCAGCCAAAGCATTAATTTTCTGGACGTATGCATACATCTTTCCAAAGTACGATCTTTTCTGTGCAGTGCTATCCATAAAATTATTTCGATGGCTTTGGAATGCTATAAAAGAACCTTCATAATGTTTGCGAAGGATAAATTTATTTCAGAGGATTTGCTTACTTATTTCTCCCCCCCCTCAAGAAAGCATTAAAATACGCTCGTCTACGTGGTAAACGGTGGCATTGGGGAGCGAATCACGTAACCTTTAATCGGCAGTTAAGGAATTAATTATAAACCGTGCAATTTATCAACAAACGTGTTAACACAAGCCCATGGGGTCACTGATAGTTATCAAACTTGTTCTTAACTTTGTTTTGTTAAATTAATAATAAAATATACATTGTACAGTACTGATACATTTATAAGTGTATTATATCAGTGTAAATGTGTATTCTACATTTTATTACATCAGAAAGTATTTTGTTTGTTTACTTTCAGTAAATTAATAATTTTTTAAATAACCTTTTGTTTTCGACTTTTCAATATGCTCACCCCCTCTGCAGAGCTATGACGCCCCCTAAGGGGGGGCGCCCCACAGTTTGAGAAACGCTGCATTAATGATTTCGCAATGATCAAAGCTCGAGGAAAACTTATGTTGTTCAAGTACAATAAAGTGACTCAACGAAGAATAAGGATGGCTAAAAGTAAAAGAGTGAAAAAGATGATAATTAACAAGTTGAAAACATTTCGTACTGTAATCGAAAACGATTTCATTAATTTACTGTACTTATTAACAAAAAGGTTGGTGGGTGGTTCGTGATACCTAAAGGTAAGAAATGAACAAGAATGGCCAAACTATGCAACTGTTTTTTCCTTACGGCTGCCGATTTCCGGTCCAGGACACGGCGGGTCCATGGGTGGTGGATAATGGAAAGACTCTCCCAAGAAGAAAAACGAAGAAAGGGAAAAGAGGTGAAGAGCAGTGGCGTAACGTACACCCCCGCATTGGGGGGGGTAGGGCTCTAAAGGGCCCACAGCCTGACTATCGCCAAGTACCTTTGTAAAATCCAACTTGGGGGACCCAAAACCTGACTTTGCAGGGGGCCCCAAGTGTTCTCCGTTACGCCACTGGTGAAGAGTAAAGGGAAACTCCCTCCCGAACCCAACCTGGCAAGGTAAGAAATGAAGATGGGGTCCTCTGGTAAGAATGAGTGTGTGTGGGGGGCGTAACAATATATGAGGTGCCTAGGGCGCCGGGAGGGTTTAAAACGGGCTGTCAAAAATCAGCGAAATGAATAATAGACACACATTAAATCCAACCGAGCTTCTAAATTCTCTTTTGGCGAGATGTGAACGATAGAAATGAGGCAACACAATGAGAATGTGTCACCTCATTATTTAATTATGTTTCAAAACTGTGAGGTCCGCCACTGATATCAGAGTAGTAGACTATGAATTTTGCTTTACTTCGACAGTATTCTTACAAAACAGAATCGAACTATAAAAATAACAGAGGGACTAGGGTAATAAATACATTAATTTCACTACAAATAAAACTATAATTTTGTGTACGTATATATAGCTAAGATACACATATATAATGCAGACATTTTTTTTATTAAATATACTTAGGTTTAATAATTAATCCATATAATATTTTCTGGATTTTTTTAATTTAATATGCTTATGATATTTCTTTTTGAATTTAGAACTTTTATCAAAAAAGACATATAATTGTTATCTTTACCTTATAACAATCTATACTAATCTAAATACTCTCTCTTTACTAATTTTTATTATAATATTAATGCTACCAATTTTATTTGTATCTTCTTTTGAAAAAACCACGAGAATACAATTATTATTTACAATCACTTTCTGTTACCACTCCAATTTAGCGTCAACTAACGTTTTTCTATTTCATAAAATTTCGAGGTTATCATTACATTTTAGTCATCATTAAATAAATATATATTGATCCATTGTGATTGTGTTGCAAATCATTTAAGATGGTTCCTACAGTTGAATGATAATCTTTAAACCTGTTTATTGTAGGTCATGCATTTTCCTTTTTAAAACGATGCACACTGCTTAAAAGTGAGTTCGGTAGCATTTTTTGTTTTTGACCTTTTCAGCGTTAAATACTGGTGTTCTGAATACTCAAATAAATTTGTAAAATATTAAACAATTCATAAACTGGTAAAAAGTGAAGGATCATGTATACAATAAAAGAAAGGAAGAAAAGAGAAAAGTAATGTTGTGTTTTATAATATACAAAAGCAGAGAACATAATTTTTATTGTCGAGTTTACCAAAAATTTTTTTAAAATTAAAATCTAAGTTTTCTTCTTAAATGTCATAGCTTATTTTGAAAATAATTAAATAAGCAGTTTTTTAAGCAAAAATTAACTGATGTAATATACATGAATCAGATATGCACCTATGGATGAGATAAGTTCTTTTTGGATACGACAGTGTTTAATGAACAAAAATTATTAAATTTTTCAATTATTTAGATTCAAGATTGTTACAAAAAATTATGTTGATTACAGACAGGACAATGCTTGAAGTAACAATAATAGCAATTATTTAAATTTTAATGATCTAAGTTAAATAGAGAGAAGAATTTTTAAATTGTGTGTATGTGGCAACCTAAGAGCAGTTCAAGTTTTCTCATGAAGATGATTTTTGTGTATCGCAAGAATTTTATTACATAAATGATTCCAATAATATTTGTGACATGTTTTTTTATAGATCCAATACATTTCTAAAATACTGTATGTTTGGGTGAGTGAGTGAGTGAATATTAACGTCGCACTGTTCAGCTACAAGAGGGCTTTTGGCGACGGATCTCGCATTTTTGAACCATGGTCAAGTGACGAGGACGCACTAGCATAGCTAGCTCTGAGGGGTGCTGCATCAAAATTCATTCGGGGCCTTTTTACAAATATGGGAACCCTGTTAGGGGATTGTAGTTACACATGTTGGGGCCCCTGTAGCTTGGGGGCCCCGTGTCATTGGTACGGCTGATACGGTGGTAGCTAAGGTCCTGCGAGGATGACAACTGAGCTGGCTCCCCCTCTCCTAACAACCACACCACACGAACGGGAGGATGTTTGAGCTCTCGACAGATTTAACATGCATCGCTCCCCTACGCGGTGGGTCTTTAGTGACCATTAGGCTACCGCAGCCACACTGTATGTTTGGGAGAACTGATTCAAAAGGAATGCACATGTAAATGTTGTTGTATTATACGTATATTAGTGTTCTAAGATAGTTCTAAAAAGAAATAATATTAAAATTTTTATTTGTTTTTCTTTAAATTTAAAAATTTCTGGATTTAAAGAATTTTTTTTAGTAAATTTAACCACGCATCGCTTGTTTGGATTTCAAAGAACGTTAACAAGTTAAAAATATTTGAATTTTTGAATATTGAAAATACCACCATATTTAAAGTTAAGAATACATCGAAGATTAAATATCTCCAGTCGTATACTGATCATATAGTCTTACAGTATAGTGATTGAATACTCAAAGAATATTTAAATCCATAATTTTACCCATTATATATAAATACTACAACTTTTATTTAATTTCAATGTACTTGAAATTTCAGAAGTCACTCGCATGTGTACCGAATCCAGAATAATGAAAAATATCAGTCATTTTCTTAAAAAAAAAGAAGAGAGCTTTGGCTTACGTAAAGAGAAAAAAAAAATACTATTGGTGGTATTTGCTACTACATCCTTGTATACATTCATTCATGGTCTTCAACAAAAAGAAATGTTTTTGTTTGAATCTGTTTTTTAATACATACAACGAAATAAAAAAATATCATCAGTGAATAGCAAGAATGTCTTTATAGAATTGCATGTTCGTTGCGTCAGACGTATCTAAATGGCTTAAGTGAAAGTTGAAGCCTTCTTCTCTCTCCATGCGTTTATCTCAGACTTTACGTAATGAATTATTCTGACCACAAGAAAGCCCTGGGAGGCAAACATCTGACTGATTGGAAATTTGCTTCCTCTTAGTGATCGCATTCACGTGGACTCCTCCCTTCCCTGTCTTCTAGTTACCAAGCCTTTCCCCAGAGGCACTTCCATTTATTCTTTAGCGCTTTTTTTTTAAACGTCACGTAGCACAGTCGTCTAGCAGACGTCCTACTCTTGCCAGAAATTTCTGTTCCTTTGGGTACTTTAATATTCGCTTACGGACAACTTCCAAGTGTTCCTGTTTTTTGTTCTACTTTTGCTCTTAATCATATCGATGTCACTTCTATTAAAAGACACACCTATCGATCTTGAGCACAGGTGATAATTCAACCAAAAAAAAAAAAATTATGGCTATCTTGCCTTCCGATCCGTTTTCGGAAGCATGCTCTTGAAACAGGAAGTCACTATAAAAGTGAAAGGAGGGGTGGGTCATTGAGAGTTTATCGAGTAGCTTACAAACAGGTGACACATGGCCTTTACGGTGAGTTCTGCCGTTCCAACTTATTCATTGATAACTGAGGATTTCCAATGTTCATGCTTCGGTTCAGTTTTTTCAAAAGAGTTAGAATGTTATTTATCTTTGTTTCTGTGTTTTAAGTTATGAAATTTTAAAATACTTTTGTTTAAAATATGCGGGTATATATATATAAAAAAATTGTTGGATTTAATTGGAGTAGCTTCGATTTCATTAATACATTTGTTTTGAAGCACAAATTACCGAGCCTTTCTTTATTGGTTTTATTCAATTTTTGGATACCTTGCTTCAAAAAATTCTATGAATGTCTTCATTCATACAAAGGCTGCTTAAGAGATCTAATGTTGTTTAATTCTGGAATTTTTTTTATAGCATATTGAGCACCATAATCTTAAGAAATAGTTTATCATTAATAAAAATAGAAATTCTGTCTTTTCTATACTTCTTCTTAAATATGCAATTTTTAAAATAAATATTATTGAAATAAACAATTAAGTACAAAATAAATTTTTCAGTACCATTGAAGTAGATAAAATACTTACTTAATATCTTTTGAGTAATAGATTTTGACATTCTAAAAAACTGAAAATAGTTTTTTCCCCTATAAAACTTATGTGTCAATTTAATACCACATCCAATTCACTTCTTAACTTTTCGCTTTTGTGAATTGCACTTAACAGGCATGATAATTTTTTTAAAGTTAATGAAAACTTAACTTTTTGTATGCAAGAGAGCAAAATATTTGACAATTATGCTCAATTCTGATTTTTCTTGTATAATTACAGTAAGAGCTTAAAATGATACAATCTGAGAATTCAGTTCTTGTTTCTGATTTTAGATATTTTTATGCTTATTTTTCATTTGTGATATTTTTGATGAAAATACATCACATTTTAGTATCAAATAGTTTATATCGAGTTTTTCCGGAATTTCTGTCAACACACTGATACCCAAGCATGGATTAAATTTTCCCAATTATGGATATATACCAGCGCCGCTGAAGAAATGTTCAATCAACGGATGTTTAAAACTTCTGATTTTTTTTTTTGTGTGGAGAATGCTTTATTTCTCTTGAAATAATGGATTTAATTTCATACTGCTCTCAACTTTTGCTTTTAGCTATAAATGAATGGTAATATTTCGTATATAGAAATAACGAATTTAATAAATTTATTTTAATTTGTAACTTCTTACTTAGAGCATAATAAAAATATTTAGTTCAGACAATTAGCTAATAGAGATAAGATTCTTTTACAGTACAATGTGCGCTCATCGACAAAACGTATAGCATACAAATGCTTTGAATTTTATTAAAAGTTTGCGTGGAAATATGTCCATTATATGAAATACTAATGTTTGCAATGTATTACCCAAATGACACTTGCCAATGGAACAATAAAAATATTTTAAAATTACTTTTTTTGAGGTTTTGTGAACCTTTGGGTAGTACGTTATGGAGATTTTCACAAATTGTTTATTTTGTGAATGAGTGAGCATTGCGTGGTTACAGAGCGATGTATTTATAAATATTCTTAAATAACTATCTTTATAGCTACCTTTATAACTTCATAAATAGCTATCCATATCTGCTTTATTGTGTGTGTGTTCATAAAAGTATTTGTATATTATATTTTTTTTCTAAATCAGAGAGCAACTGAAAGTCACTGTTTTGTTTAATATAAGTTGTTGAAGGGAAACTTATCAATTTTTTCGCCGTAATATAACTTAATAGTCTTAAAAATATCAATGCTAGGCAATACTTTCCTATCATGTCTCTCATAGCTATTCATATCGTGTATATCTCATATTACTACTCAGCTGAAAATGAAACCGATGTCTCAAGGGTGTCTCAGTTATTGAAAATATATGAATTTACAGAGAAACATCTACATGATTCTAGATAGTAAACAACGATAACTTTTAAAAAGGTTTTGTTGCATGGAATTTTTTTTTCTGCAGCTTTACTTGTTCTTCTAAAGAATTTTCTAAACTTGTATGTGTAAAGCAAATTGATTAATATATTAGCTTAAGCATATCCCAAATGAGATTTGACTCTCTTTTCACTCCCCCCCCACCCAATTCAGAAGGGGATTAATATTTTTTATTAATATTTTTAATTAATTATATTTTTAAATAATTATTTCTGTACCAAGTAAGAATGAGATTTAATAGTTTTGTTTAATAGGTACTAGCATTTTTGCTACACATGTAAATAACTTATATTGAGACTATCATCACTATTATTATTATTACATTGTTATCAGTATTATACATTTCTTTATTTTGTGGGATCAGAATCGTTATATTTTGGTATTTAATGTTGATTATCACCATTTTTGCGCGAAATTTATAATTTTTAAGTGTACGTGGGTGTATATGTCCTTATCGTAACTGCTCATAAAATATCATGGTTAATTCTAATGACCTAGTTTGGAAGCATATCTTATGCTTTTAAATAGGTATAGAACATATAGATATTTGCATTTGTAACTAGAATTAATGTAGGATGCTTATTATATTCGTGACATATTAATGAAAAAATTAGAAAATAAGGAAATGTACAGTTAGTAGGGGGCAACAAGTTATTTTTTAGTTGTAAAACATTTTACAACATGTTAAATTAAAATTATTTTGATTTCTTTGGTATCACTGCATCCAATACCTACTGCAAAAATTATCAGTTGATAAATAAAATCTTTTGTGTCCCAAAACTGCCTGGACACTAAATTTGCAATATAAAATTGTTTTCATTATGGTAACAGTATGAGTTATTCATTATATGTGATATATTATTATTCTTAAATAGGTTGCATTCATTCTTCTGTTCCTGCCGTACTCAGCAGTTCAAGGAACGTTTGGTCCATTCTTTCCTCAATTTTCTGGATCCTATTTTGGCAAATCTCAAAGTAATGGATGGATACCATTAACTGGAATAAAAAGTTATCCTAGTGGTCCACCTCATGTATACGATACCTTAAATACTGAATACAGTCATGCATTATATCCTTTTGATAAATATCATTTCATAAGAATTCCTGTCAAAGGAGGTATTAGAGTTGTTCCAGCCCCAAAGAATTTAGAATTATTGAAAGGAATTTCAACATATGAAAAGTATCCGAATTTGAGACATATTCCGATCCTTAGAAAGCCACTGCTTAGCCATTATGGAAGATTACATTACCGGGATCACAGTCATCTTCTGAAACATTTGGATAAACCTATAATAACAGTACCTAAGACAAGACATTCCGATGGATTAATCAGAGAACTTCATTTAAAGAATACTCATCTTCCATCGCATAGCAGCGATCTTTCAGATCATATTTCTCACACTGGAATATCTGATTATGAACCAATAAAAGGTCTTAAAAGTATTCATGGAAGTCATGGATATACGATTACCCGACCCATTATAAAGTCACATGGTAAACATTTAAGTTCATTAATTTCATCTCATCGAAAAGAACACAGTTTACCCATTCTCTCACATCATAAAGTATCTCATATCGAAGATTCTGAAGATGAGCATGTTTTAACCCACGGTCATCACTCGGATATAGGACATGAGATAACTCATGATCATCCATCTGACATTGGGCATGATCTGCACCACGATCATCATTCTCACTCTGAACATGATCTGCACCACGATCATCATTCTCATCCTGAACATGATCTGCACCACGATCATCATTCTCATTCTGAACATGATCTGCACCACGATCATCTTTCTCATTCTGAACATGATCTGCACCATGATCATCATTCAGATATTGGACATGGTTTAGTTCATAGTCATTATTCTGATGATGGACATGATTTGATTCATACTCACCATTCTGGAATCGGACATGATGTATCGCATAGTCATCACGGTGATATTGAACATGAACTAATTCACAGTCACCATTCTGCTATTGATCATGATTTACCACATATTCATGATTCTGATATCGAACATGATTATCATCATATTCATGATTCACCTTATTCCGAGATACACCATGAAGATCATGACGAAGTGTTAGAAGATCATGAAGGTATTGACCGTGGTCATGAAGTTATTGAACATGATCATGAAGATATTGAGCATGACCATGGATATATTGAACACGAAAATCATAAAGTACATAAACCTGATGTTAAAGAAAAACACGATTCTTATAGTAAAGAAGAAACGCCGAAAAAAGAAGAAAAAACATATTCTCCACCAACCGACACTCAGCACAAAATTGAAGAAATTCCATCCGATGAAGTAGCTCAGAAAGATCATGTAGAGGAGTATCCAACTCATCCCCATACGAACAAATATTCTGATGTTTTAAAAACCGAAAAGAAAGATGAAAAACCACATCACACACATGGAGGGTTAAAATTGCCGCATCATGGATATTCTAAGATGGACGCTGCTAAAATTAATTCATTAAAAGGAATATTCAAAAGATATCAAACCAGCCATCATAGAAGTCACGTTCACCACAGTAAAAGTTTTGGAAAATTACCTAACAAATATCAGGGACAACATCACATTGAGAACATAGAATCTTATCAAAGTTATCCTCAGATTCCTAAAATTGTAAAGTCTTATGATACAGTAAGATATGCTGGAGGAAGACATCCTGTTCGTCCAGTTACGGAGATTGTTGAGCAGACACATTACAATTCTGAACAACCATTAAAAAAGGAAGATCCCTCAACTGTAAGCCATGGTTCTTATGGTGAAGCTCCCCCTAAAATAGAACAGCAAGAGCAATATCACGAAGAGGATTACAAACCAAAAAGCGAAACTACTGTAAAACTTCACTCTCATGGTCATAGTCACAGTGATTCTTACACTGAATCTCATAAATCTTACTCTTCGAATTATAAATCTAAGCCCGTCTTGCCCAGAGGAAGGACCAAGATATACAGAAATTACCAACAGCCTCGCACTAGTAGTTACGAAGTTGAAATTTTACATTCAGAAAGCAGTGATTACGCAAAGAATGTTCCTGCCGAAAAATATACTGATACTTCAGACCCAAATTCAAATTCAGATGACACAAGAAAATCAGAGCCTTATGCATCAAATGAAAACACAGACGAACCTGATGGATTTGATTACCTTGAGAGTCAACTATCCTTTGCAGAAGATAAAACAGAAAAACAAGAACAAGGAGACAAAGTGAATAGCAAATCTGATGAGAAACAATAAGAAAGATCTATAGGTTAGTAAATTTTGTGTGTACTATTTTTATGAATTAATAATTCTCCTATTAAATAATTACTTCAAAGATAGAGTATTCGCCAAATACTAGATATCTTAAATTTAAAAATTTTACATACTAGTTTTGCTTTTTTCTCTTACAACTTTTAAATCGTGTGTTTTTTTAAGTGACAAGGTATAATGTTACAGAAATACAGGAGTTGTTATAATTTTGTCTGGAATTTTTAATAGGAATAATTTGATATCATAAATGAGAATGAAACGAAAAGAAATTTGCATCTTTTAAATGAAAAATATTCTTGTAAATATAGCTTTAAAACTTCTAAAACGACCCTTTTAAAACAGAAATTGCATCTAACTGTTTGCTAAGCTTAAGCAGCGAAAACTTAAGCGGTATGTCAATTGAATGAATATTATTAAAAAGGTCATATAAAATACTCCAGGGAGAGGCTTAAATGCTTTTTTTCAAAAATTTATTTTTCCTTAATCATGCTATAGATTTCATAAGATAACATTTCATAAACAATACTTCGTTTTTAGGTATTTATTATAAAACTCACTGTCGTCCAATATGATATTGATGAATTATCAATGCTTTATTATTTTAATTGATCTCATTTGTTACATTTTCAGTAGAAAAATATGCATTGGAAATTTCCCTTCCCTTCATGTCAAATATTTCCAATTCTCTTCTTCCCGAATAACCTGATTTGTAAGTGAACCGATATGAATAAATTGCGTCTTTTTATTATAATTTTATTCCTTCTTCCTCAATTTCTTATTTTTTTTATCATCTTTTTTTCCAGGACTTTCCTTAATCACTCTATAATATTCTTTTATGAATTTGAATGTGAATAGCCCTTTATATCCTAATTATTATTTTACATTCATTATCGCAATAGCATTATCGTTAATAAAAGGTACGAATTTTCAGTAAGATATTTTTAAATCTTTGAAAGCTCAGATAGTCATGCTTTTTGGGTTATGTAGTTCTGTAAAAAAAAGGCTTAAATGAGTTGATATTTGTTTCTTGAACACGGTTGAATGAAAGGAACAAATTAAGCAGAAATTAAACTAGCTTTTTCATATGCAGTTAAACAGTATTTTATAAGTACAAAAATGAACTTAATAATAAAATCGATTTTTCACCGAAGTTGAGTAGATTGAAAAGTCATTCGCTACTTGTTAGCATACATTAATAAAAAAATCATTGTTCACAGACATAATGGTTTAAAATTATTTACAAATATAGTTTATATTCGCGATAATTCCTTTTCTGCCTTTAAACTGCCAAAAAATAAATAGAAAGAGCAAAAAACAAGATTTAAGTTTCTTTTTAATATAATACATAAATGTTTTTACTATGTACTTTTCTGTGCATTCACATGTACATGAAAACATTTACAGAAAAACTGCATTTTTTTTTCAATATTACATTATAAAATATGAATTTTTCTACTAAGTAGAATCATCACATCTACCTTTTTAAAAATTTAGACAAATATACATTATATTTATTTTAGATTCCCCTTTTCGTTTCAGATTCTTGCTAATTCAATAAATACATATTCGAAATGAATTAAAAATTTAATTGTATTTTATAAGAAAGGAATATAAATTATGTTTCCTAAATCAGAGCAAAAAGCTGTTCCCTATTTGATGATAATCGATGCTGAAATTAATATTTTATGGTATTCTCTGTATTTGTATTCGAATAAGAATATTTACTTTGTATCCGAAGTTGTTTATTTTTAATTTAAGATGCCCGACTACCCTAGAATCATGACTTTTTTTAAAAGTTGACAAATTTTTCTTATGATTTTATTTTATAGGCCATCTTATTATCTTAATAAAAATACCAAGTTTTTTATTTTCCATTCACTAGAACAAAAACTACAGATGTTTTAGTAAAAGCAGATGCCATAAATGCGTTTTACTCGAAATGTGGGTTTTTCGAAAAGCTCAAACGGGGACAGCGATTGCTTAAGAAGTTTCGAAAATAATTTAAAGAAATTTTTTGTGTATGTTCTGTATAACAGGGGAAGTGTTTTGACCATCATATTTATCAATCACTGTTTTATTATAAAATTTACAATCCTTTATGTGAATATAATCGCTGTTTTTTAAGCAATTTCATATAATCATTAAGATAAAGTGCTCTAGTTTTTATAAAAATTAAAATATCTCTTATCCTGAAGGTCATTTCAAACATGAATAACAAAGTAACACATCAAAATTGAAAGATTGAGAATTTGTTCATAAAACTTTTGTTCAGAGTGGGCCCCGTTTATGTAATTTTTCATACATTTTCAACAGTTTTTTCTCATTTTAATAATAATAATTTTTTTTTCTGTTTTAATTTTAGGATTTTTTCCTTAAAAAATACTAAATAAATTTAAAAATCACATAAAAAAAATCCCCATATCCCCATTTTTTCAAAAAAAGTTGTCGCAAGTAGTCGGATACCTTAATAGTTTGTTTCTTTATAGTTGTTTGATTTTTTTTGTTATATGTGACAAAGTGAGATTTTTCTTGAGGAATTACATCCTGGGACTTTAAGCATAGGTTTGAAAGAACTTAACTTTCTAATGAATTCTGGACTTAAATTTCAAAGTCTAAAATTGTTTACTTAGCTAAAATTATTCTCATTTTAATAAATTGTATGAGTTAAAGCATTTTAGAAATTTTGGATCCTATTACAAAAATTTTCAAGTACTCTGTAGTAAAGGGAAATCCTAACTTCGGAAAATTAAGAAAGGATAAAAGATTTCTTACAGTTTTGAATCTAATATCCGATAAAAACTGCATTGAATTTATTAAAATTGCTCTTTTGCAATATCTTTTTAAAATTTTGTTTTATAGTTTTTTATTTATTTTATTTGTTGGCAACTTTTAAGCTTGCTAAATCATTTAAACTGATTATTATATTCTATTAAAGAAATTACACAATACCAGTTTTTTCGTTAAGCGTTTTATTTTGTTTATTTCTTTTTATTAAGAAACTAAATGCCTTGTATGGGAATTTAATACATAAATTTAAGAACGAAATGAAAGAAAAATTACATTTAAATACTAAAAAGCTTAATTTATATACTCTATTATATTTATTTATAGAATGAAAGGTATAACGAGGTCTTGCTTATTTTAAAAATAAATTTTTAATCGTTTAATCGTTGTATTGATTGAGAATATAAATGTCTTAATTATTCTGATGTATTTTCGCACAAATTTTTTTAAATGCGTTTATTTTCATTACGTACGAGAAGTTAACCACTTGTATATTTTCATTTTCTAGGAGCAGATCAGCCTTTCTGCAATGAGATATATATATATAGCATGAAATATTATCTCATCAACATCATCTTCAGGAATTATTCTTCAAAACTTTTTCTCTCTCCTTGAAGTACAAATATTTTTCTGTAGAAGTAATCAAAAGTTTAAATCTCGCAATTATTTAAACACGATTTTGTATACAATATTCTTAAAATGACTTTGTATCCTTTACATTATTGCTTCGACTAATAATTGTAAATGGAAAAAAAAGCGTTTAGGATTAATTTTAGTTCTGTATCATTTAACGTATCAGTGAGCATTCAAGACATCGAAAACGCTCTTAACTGATGTGAAAACAAATTGTACTTAGAGAAAAAATACCATAAAACAAAATGTTAAAATATTAGTTAAAACAAAACATTGTTACTAGAACTTAAACAGTAAACTAATAAAACTCCTCACTAGTTGAAGTTTGAGTTTATATCATGTTTGTTAATTGTTAATTCAATCCAGTAACCTTTTAAAATGTGAATAGGAGGAGAGGAGCCTAATTACTGAAGGGTGTTAATCCATAAAATTTAATTTTAATCCTTTGAAAACCAAGTTTAAGAGAGAACTGATGTAGTATTCACATATCAAACCGAAAATGGATTTAAAAAATTTCCTTCCAATTTATACTTAATACTGCCTCATTTCAATAGGGAATGTAAATAAACAAAATTTTAAAAGGAAAAGCAGTTTTTGAAAATGGCATCATAGGACACTGGTGTAAATAAGGAATGAAAGTGTTAATGAATGGATTTTTTAGGAAAAATTAAGAGAAAAAACAGAAAAATTTATTTCGAGGGTCGTGCAATATAAAATGCATTACGAAGAAGGAAGTGATAAAATTTAAAAATTTTAATTCTAATTTTTTGAATATTCGTGAAATAAATCCTGAATACACATGAAGTTTATAATGATAGAGAAAGAATGCAACAGGAGAAGGAACTGGATACTTCACTCTTTTTAAAGACAGAACAGTGCCATAATTATTATTACAGTTGATATACATAACTGCCATATAATTTAGAAAGAATATGCTCTTTTATTCATATGTGTATAGTATATTTTTATACTGTAAAATATATATTCTTTCTTTGTAGAAAAACAGATATACATGCTATGCTTTATACTGTTGTTACTCCATTTCATTGTAAATAATTTTTGTAAAAAACATTGAATGTATGTAAAAAATAACTCATTAAACATTCTGTTACTTTTTAATCTATTTTTGTTTTTTGATTTATAGGCATTTAATTATTTGACTTTATTCTCTATAAGTATGGTTGTGTGATGTCTTTTATATTAAATGGCACATGCTGAGAATGAGTCTTGTATCAAAGCAATAATTACATCATTTTTATAAATGAATATTGCGAAGAATTCCTCTCTATTTCAATCACAGGCTTTAAAACGACATTTGTAAATATTAACTGATACAATATAAAATACAAGACTAATAATTAGTTTGAAAATAAATTATTTAAAAATGAATTTGTGTAAAATAATACTATTTTCATTCTTCTAAAAATATTATGGTATATTGTAATTTCAAAATTATTTTAAAAATAACTTAGATTACCGATTATGATGCTTTTTACTCAGCATTTATTAATTTCACATTAACATTTATAAATAATATTTGTTAGGTGTTATTTTAAAAAGTACCATGTGTTATTATTATTTTTCATAACACCTAATTTCTAAAGTCTTACTATTAAGTCTGAGCAATAGTAACATCTCTCTAAATTTCAGTAAAAAGAAAAAAGGAAATGAACAATGATAAAATATGAAAATAACAAACATTTTTTTTATTTCAACAAAATATTAATTAAACTACATTTATAAAAGGTTTATATACACACACATAGATTTCCAATATTCTTTTTTAAATAAAATGATGAGTAGTCATGTATTTTTAGTTTGTAGTTATAGCATTTCTTAAGTAATCGCTCACAGGTGTTTATTTTATATAAAAAAGTTAGTACATTAGATTAACAAATTATCACAAAATCAAACATATTGTAATAGAGATTGTATTTTTCTTTACATTTTACTTAACTCTTACACATTTTATGCTTCCACATTTTGGACATTTAGCCATTCCTATAGGAATCTAACGAAAAAAAAAATTCACAGAAACTAAAACTACTTAAATAGCGCTCTCACATAAAGTAAAAAAATATATATATTGTTCTTGATTCTGGCTTTTCTACAAAGTGATAATTGCTTTAAATAAAACTATTAAGAAGTGATTATGTTTTAAATAAATACTACATTATGAATAAAATGTTTTAAATGTAAGTAATGTTAAAATATCACATTGACTTCTTTTGCATTTTAAATAAAAGGTACAAATTATACTTTATTTAAAACTGATTCAAAAGTTATTAGTTCAAAACTGTTTTATTGACCACTTAAGATAATTTAGATATGGTATTCATTCTTCGTGACTACTTTTGATTTAGAAAATATAAAATAAACAAGAAATGAGTTTCTTTTTTCATTACCATCCCCAATGAGCTCCACTATGTCCACCTCCGGAGCCTCCTTTTCCTCCTCCATATCCCCCATCGCCTCCACTTGTTGCAACTGCTATATGCTGTACAACTGGTACATGTTTTACAACAGGTACGTGTTTCACAACTTGAATATTTTTAACAACTGGAACATGATTCACTACTGGAACGTGTTTGATGACTGGGAGAGCTATTATATTACCGCCTCCACCATGACCTCCACCAATTCCTCCATGTCCACCATGACCTCCTCCTAATCCACCATGTCCACCATGACCTCCTCCTAATCCTCCATGTCCACCATGACCTCCTCCTAATCCTCCATGTCCACCATGACCTCCGCCTAATCCACCATGTCCACTACCATATCCTCCGTGACCACCTCCTAATCCTCCATGTCCACCATGGCCACTACCGTATCCTCCATGTCCACCATGGCCACCACCATGTCCTCCGTGACCACCTCCCAATCCTCCATGCCCACCATGACCTCCACCCAATCCTCCATGTCCACTACCATATCCTCCGTGACCACCTCCTAATCCTCCATGTCCCCCATGGCCACTACCATGTCCTCCGTGGCCACCACCATGTCCTCCGTGGCCACCACCATGTCCTCCGTGGCCACCACCATGTCCTCCGTGACCACCTCCTAGACCTCCATGTCCTCCTGATATTACGTGACCTACATAGTGTCCAACTTCATGAACAATGAGAACTTTTCCTGCTCCACCATGGCCTCCATTGGATATGCCACCATGACTTCCACTAGATATACCACCATGACCTCCTCCGTAACCACCACCAAAGCGACCTTCTGGTTTTGTTAAGTTATTGTCATGTTTATAGCCTCTTCGGTGTGATTTTTGAAGATTTCTTCCTTGAGATGAATAAATAATCACCATAAATACAAGTACTGCAAACTGCAAAAGAAATGAGAATGATCTATAAGTTGAATATCTTAAGTTTAATACAGTGTTGAAAAAGATCTTAGCATTATTTTTAGATGTGATAAATTACACCTCATTATAAAAGTAGTATAATTTACTTCAGTTCTGATCTAGAAGATGTTTATTATGTAATAGAATTTCGTTATTATTTACGCGTTTTTTTTCGTCTGACACATTATTTGAGAGAACATTATTGAAAGAAATTTGGCATTTCAGAAAACCGCAGACACTTTTTCTATCATTTTCTACTAAAAATTACAAATACTTACAAAAAATTACAACTGATATAAAATTTGAAGCTCAGAGAGAGACAGAGAGTTTTGTGCGCTTAAAATAGTTTATTTACCACAAAAAAGTTTATTTAAAAGTGAATTTTATCGTTAAAAAGTTACAAGTTTCATTATTATTAATTTTACCAATTTTTAAAATTTGGTACTTACGTGAAAATGTGAGGTTTAAAACTCAAGGGTTCACACACACACTCACACATATATATGACTTGATTTGATTTTAGCTTACGTTACATTGTGAAAGCAATACAAAGGTTATTGGTGACGGACCTCGTAATTTTGAACCACGTTCAAGGATATATATCACAAGAAATATAAACGTAGACATTCTCAATTTCTTTTTAATGCTAACTTGCCTTGATTAATGATGCTAATGATAACCATATTAAATAATTCTAATTATAAGAATCAATGGAGCACACAAGGGGGAGGTCTATGGGTATGGACCTCCAATAGCCCTTGATCTTTTTTATTGAGGATAATCCTATGCATATAGTACGTAATACTTAATGAAGTTTTTGTTATTAACAATTTTTTATTAATTAATGCTAATTATTAATTCAATAATTTATTTTTTACTTTTTATTGTTCCCAAAATTGACAAAAGCAAAAGAATATGTTTTTCAGTCTATTGAGATATGATACGAGAATTGTGGACAGGTGGACCCTGGATGCCCCCCTCCCTCCCTCTTTGAAAATTTTTTGTCTGCGCCACTGATAAGTATTATTAATACCAATTCTGAATAAGGTTAATATAACTCTTTGAATCTCCCTGATTAAAAAATTATTAATTATTTTCATATACATTGAGTCAGGCGGCAACATAACAAATTTGAATATTCCATTTAAATTTATTCATTCTAGTAAGAGAGTCAAGTTTATTTTAAAGTATTAATAAGTTCTTTTCCTTATGTGAACAAATTTTTTACACCATTTATATATATTACTGCTCAATATGGGATAAATAAAAATATGTCAATAACATTTTATTTTATATTGCATTAAATACATTTTTTCACATTTTAAATGTTATCGATTTTTTTAGTTTCCATATTATGCATTGCTATTTTGTATAAAGGCACACGAATATAATCCTAAAACCAATTTGGTTTATATTATTGCTCGATACCATACAAATGAAAATGAAAAACTTTTTATTTTAATAATTCTTTTCTCCCTCTCACTACGATTTAATATAAATACGATTTGAATTTACAAATTTATCAAAGAAGAAGCTATTTTTGTTATTATCCAATTTTAAAAATCCAAAGGAGCAAATGTACAAAAACAAATCTTTTGGAAAGGGCTTCAATAAGCTAGTATCGAGCTTTTCTCATACAATAATATTGAAGTAATGGTAAAAATTTTAATAATTGATTAATTACATTATTAATAAAATTTATGATTGCATTATTAATTTTGCTACTACTAAGATAATTAAATTAATTAAATTTCAAAGGTGTAATATTGAGTAGATCAGTTAAATTGATACAATTTTAATGTACGTTTGTTGAAATAATCTTTAATACCAAAAAATTTGAAAAATAAAAGGACTTACCTTTATGTTCATCTTTATGTGGTTGTCTATGTTTCCTTTGTTAGATTTATTATGCTTAAGAGCTACTCTGATTCTAAGAGTGATAGAAGATGATTTGATGCTGTCAGACATGAGTTCTCAGCTTATATACTTGACAGAATTTTTGGGATTCTCATAATATGCGCAATGATCCACTTCCGTCTCATCTTTTTGAATTTTTCGCGAGATTCCTGGAAGCTACGACCTCATCTTCATCTTGAAAAGAAAGTTTCAAGAACGTAAATTTATGAAAACGGAACTTTTTGCTAATCATCGATCTCGTTCAGTGAGCATATCTAATACACATTTTCACTAAGTGTGGTCATCAAATGTAGGAAGTTCTGGATATGCTCAATTTGTTCCGCACAATTAGATTAATTTAGAGTGAATAATAGAGTTCTCACATCAAGAAAATATTCTTAAATGCGTTAAAAATTCATATAATATTTTAGCACCACACACACATAAGGAAAAACGTCGAAAAGATCGCTTTAGAGATAGCTCTGAAGAACACCGCTTACAGACGTTAACCAGACATAGTAAATTTTTAAATTATATTTTTATTAAGTATGTACTTTATTGCGATAATTTTAAAAATGCAATTTAAGAAACGTCTGTAAGTTTTTTTGATTCATTTCAATAATATTTCAATCTTTTCTTACTTTATGATTCTTTGATGTATTAAGAAATCATTATGCTCAATAGAATATATATATATATATATATATATATATGAATATATATATATATATATATATATATATATATATATATATATATATATATTACGATATATTCAAATTATAAAAATTTCAATGGCTTATGTTCTTTTGTTGTATTTTAAATTGAAATACTTTAATTATAACATGAGCTGCTTTTGTTTCTTAAGGCTACACATTACCTTAAAAATTTCATTTTTACCGAAAAATTTTTTTGCATGTTTTGGTGGCCCATATCATTGAGATGCTTACCACGAAATTTCAGATCTGTTAGAAAATTAGCTTTTAAGATATTTGAATTTTTATGAGCTATGGTTTTGGTTTCGGTTTCCTTTTAAAGCATTTTTTCACACTTAAGTTGAATTAATTTAAAACATTTTTGAGCTTTTAGTTTGAAATGGTTATTAATTACAATTTTCATTACTAAAATCATTTCTGTTTGATTATGTTTTGAGTTCTCATAATTAATTAATAAAGATTAATTTCATGGCCAATTTTTGTTTTAAAAATGGTTTATACAATTTAAAAGCTTTATCATTAATTTTTTCCTGCAGAGAAAATGTCACGGAAAATGCGTTCTGGGTTTCTGTGAGAAACAATATTTCGAAGAGATGGAATACTACTGAAAATGATGTATCTAAAAATCAGTCCTCAGCTGATTCTGCAATTATACTTACGAATACAAGTATTCTGAATTCAAATGCTTCAGATATAACTGAATATATTTCCTTGATGTACCTAACTACATTATACTTAACATATGGTAGTACTATATTTTAGTATTTTAAAGTCGTACGACAAGAGCTAAAACTTCCTAAACTCCCCCAATTTAAAACTGAAAAAAATTAAATTTTATGAGCAAACCTTACTATTTTTAGCTTAAGTTAGTATCATTATTATTTTTAACATAAATGCTTCGTGTTTCAAAACTTTTGTGAAATATTAGGTTAAGATAAAGCTGAATAAACTGACGTCTTAACAAATGCTATCAATATTATGCAAAAATATACTTTAAATTAAAAATATAATTTTCAGTCATATTTAATGAAAATAGTGTTTTAATGTAGAACATAAATTGGAAAATAACATATTAAAAAATTAGAGTTTTACGGGCATTATAAGTTTTTGTTTTATGACTTTACAAACTTTAAATGCGTTTTTCTCAGACTTTTAATTTTGAAGGTATAAGTGTTTTCTAATCCCTAAGGCTTTTTTCCTGTTCAAGATAGAACCTTGAATTTTTTTGTATATACTCCCAAATGTATGTTCTATAAAAGTTAGCATGGATTTAGGGCTGAGAACTCTAGTTATTTTTCTAAAAAATGCTAAAGTTGATATTTTAAAAATTTTCGTGTTTTTTTCCAGGTTTTTCTAGAAAAATAATTATTAAAAATCAACAAGGGAATAGATTTTCAAATCCATACTAAATATTGTTTGTAATAATCTAAGAATCATAAATAACTTAAAATTACTAAAAAATTTTAAAAATTGAGTATTTTATGAGTTTGAAAAAACTTCAAAAATTACTAATTTTTTAAAATTGTAAAATAATGGCTGGTCAAACTGACTTTTTGCTTACAGAATCAGCTTAATAATATGATCTAAATATAAAACATCAATTATTTTTACTGTAACCGTCTCCAAAAATTTTTTTGAAAAAGGGTACCGTGTACTTTAAACACCTCCATACTTAGAATAAGAAAACTGTATTTGTGAGCTATGTAACATGTTATAATAATATTATAGTAATAGTATATTATTAAATTTAATAAGGTAATTAATGCAAAATATAATTAAAAAATTAAAAATAAACAACAGATTGAAAATAAATAATCATATCTTTCGTTGAAAAGGGGAAAAATCATATCTTTTGTTAAATAGGGGGGAAAACATGTGTGTAGGAAGGCAATAAAATATTCCGTACTTTGATTTGAAACACTTTTTTGAATTAATACTTTAGTATTTTCAATAGTTGACAGGAGATTCAACAGAACTATTTAATTTATTAATTATTAATATAAATATTCTTGTAATAATCTTATAACACGAATATTTATCTCTTAAAAATTAATGTGTATGGATCGTCAAAGAAAAACTATCTTTTCAAAATTAATTCATAAGACTGAACTTTTTTTTATTACATTTTTAAATGCTTTTATTGAAATCTATTAATTATTAAATAGTAAAATAAAAGTCTAAAATGAGAACAGGCATTTATTTCATTCATGCGTAGCAGAAAAGAAAGGTAAATTAAATGAATCATACATACGAAAGGAAAAAAAAGAAGATAAAAGAAAAGGCAGAAAACTATACATACCTATTTGTAAACTATAGCATACATCATGTAAAAAAAAAGAGCCAAAGAGGAAAGTTTTATTTTTTTCCTTTATTTGTTTAGTTACAGTTCGAAATCTTCTACTGGTAAAGGAGATGAAACATGTAAAATATTTCCATGAAGATTTCTGAATGAAAAATAAAAGTGAAAAAGTGATACGCATAAAGAGTAATAGTAACATTTCCTTTGAATTAATTTTTATATGTCCTCCTTTCCTTCATAAATTTTTCTAAATTTTGACGTGTGTTATTTTTTCTAATCATGATTGAGAGCTTCGTAGAGAGCAGTGCTATTGTCCAGCCTAAAGTTAAATTAAATATCACTCAGACTGCTCGAAATTAAGGGGACATGGTACGATTTAAGCAAACATTTTTAATTTGAGGATTTTCAAAAATTTTTTGGTTGCCTCCTATGTGTGTATACTATGTAAAACAGACTTTGTGCTCAAAATTTCATAAAATGTTAGCCATTTAATTTTTTAAGGAAAAAACTTAAAATTTGTGAAGTGATTTTAAAATGCTACTCCTCCCCTACAAAAATTTACGTACACGCATGAAATTTGATTTACAACTACGTCCAACTATGTATAACAAAAGCTGGTATGGGTTTTGCGATAACACGATTGGTATTTGTACAATACCTTTTTTTATGAATCCTTATTGAAAATTTCTTAAAAAATTTGAAAGTTCTAACTTCAATTATTTTTAAAAAAATAAGTATTGCTTTGATTCAAAAATGAATACCAACTTTTGTTATATGTACTATTAACAATAGGTTAAAAAAAATTCAAAGCATTAAGCACAATAGAAAAAAAGCCTTAGCATTTTAAATGAAGACAAACTTGTTATTTTATTTTTCTGAGATAAGTTTAAAGTTTTGATTTGCCATAGGGATGTGAATAAAAATGAATGTAAAAGCTATCATAATTCTGCGTTTTTTAAGCTTAGAGTTTTCAAATTTTGTGAGGTTATAGAAAAGTATATAAAGAATAATTTAGGCTAGAAAAATTAGATTTGATTTTTTGATCGATTTTTGTCAATTGAATCATACTGTGTTCCCTTAAAAGGAATTAGGCCTTATGTAGAGTGAAAGTTACGTGGAAGAAAGGATCAACTTAGATATTATCATTGTACATTCTCTCAACTATTAAGTAAAATTACGTGATTTAATACCGATAGCTTTTAAGTAGCTCTTGAGTAGCGTTTTAATTCATTCACAAACTAGTTAATATTTCTCTTTCCATGCGCTTATTGAAAACATCATTATTAACATTATTAAATGTAATAATTGTATTAGAAAATGTTTTGTAAGAAAGTGCTTTCCCAATTTTAGATCATTGATAAATGAATAAGAAGAGCCTTTTTATGAAGAGAGTTATATGATAATTACTTTAATATTGCACATATAATTATCAGCTATAATGCATTTAATAAAATTGATAAAGATAAAATACGTTAGAGTAATTATATGAAAATGATCACTATTTTTTGTTTTATAAAAAAAGGATGGGAAGAAAATGAAAAAAGGAATTAAAAGTTTAAAGATGTAAATTAAATTAAATTCGTTGAAAAAAATCAAGGTTAACTAAATACATGATGAGCAGATGCTTTCATGGGGTCTCTGTGAGAAGAATGATGATAATTGATTTGGGATTTGTGTTACGTTTTTTGTAGTCAACAGCAGACATGTATTTTGTTGCTATTCTACTGTTCATATTTATTTTATAAATGACAAGTTATACTTAAAATGCTGTATTTATAGTAAAAGTAATAGAATCATACCTCGATTCCTTTTTTGTGGCGTTTTAGGCGACACTTTTTATGCTTAAAATCTACTTTGTTTTGAAAGTTTGTGTCATTACAATTCCAGATATAATATTCAAAAGCTTTCACTAATGTCACTCAAAACGTTTCTGAGTTTTAAATAGTTAGTAGGAAAGAAAATATTGAATCTACTCATTATTACAGATATCTATTTTTTTCTCTTTGTTTTGCGTTGATTCCAATAGTAATGAAATTTTTTGAGTAAGAGAATGCGTTCGCTGAGTTGTTGATTCGATCGGTTGAGTTTGATAAATGTTCTGAACAAATGCATTCAAGTCTACTTAGTTTTGGTAAAATGTGAAATCTGAAAGCTTAGATTTTATTCACAAGGTAGTTGTTGAAACTCCCAATTTTAATGGACAATAAGCAATTAAATATCAGCAAAAATGTTACGTGTTATTACGGAAAATCCCCGTGTGATATTCAGTAGCGTAGTAAAAGTCTCAAACTTCAAAGGTGGCAATACACGTGTTGAATCATGAGTTCAAGTCCGAATACTTGGAAGACTATCATGCAAGTAAATTGAAGTTCTGAACTTTAAATTGAGCTTCAAAATCTTCACACCCCGAAAAAGAATGAAAAGAAAGCCAATGTAAGGATTTATAAACATAATCATGTCGTAATCACTAAACTTGGGAAGTGGTTTACTGAACTATATAGTATGAGATAATTGGATTCCATCACTTAAATGTTTACATCATTGAAATGGCATTATTGTGTTAATGAAAACCGTGGCAACTTGCAAGTCATTATGTTACTTCAAAACCTGATTTATCTATGTATTTCTCAGTAATTTTGTGCGCTGCTCTTTTACTGTAGTGAGTAATCGTGTTACATATTTGACGAGAGAGATAGATAGAGATGAATGGATAACCTCACAATACATTCAGTTAAATACTTTTTAATTTACTCGTTTTAAAAATATATGCTTTTTTCTACAGGGGTTATAAGTTTCACAACCTTGAAACCTTCAAAGCAAAACATTACAAGAATTCGATTTAACATTTTATGACAGAATGTGAGTTTAGAAATTATTGAGATGTTAATACTATCTGAAATACTCTGCATCAAATAAGGTTTACAGAATACTTCTTTTCCGGATAGAAAAATTA
Organism: Trichonephila clavipes; assembly: GCA_019973935.1. NCBI lineage: Eukaryota > Metazoa > Arthropoda > Arachnida > Araneae > Nephilidae > Trichonephila > Trichonephila clavipes. The sequence goes on from BMAU01021135.1 coordinate 545,940, forward strand.
TTCACAGTATTAATATATTTCAACTTTATCTCCAAATTGAGCACATCATATTGTATTATGAAGCTTATTTTTATTTTTGAAGCGATTTTTTTTTCTTGTATAAAATATATATGTTTCATGAATTTTCTATATTAAAATGAAAAATAGCATACAGTTGAAGAAATGTTCTAAAATATAAAAACACGGCATAGAAAAAAGGAATGTGTGTTATATACATGAATTTATACTAATATGCTCCATTCTTTAATATTACGCAAAAATGCGTTTTAATGATGATGAAATATATAATAGTTTTTATATCATAAAGGAAGCACATAACTTCTCTCTCTTCCTCTCTCTAAACTTATATATGCAAATTTTCTTAATTCAACTAAGTTGTTTATCGCAGAAAACTTTCTAGGATTTCTTTTAAAGAAGCATAATATTTACTATTGAACTTTATTGAATATTTGTTAACATGTTCTAAATTAGATGAAACACATTGGATTTGTGAAAGAAAATAGTCTGGAGTGAGAATATTTTCAAAAAACAGTTATTGCATAAAAAAGTTAAGAAAAAAAACTTTGCATTTCAGTAGCAACTTTTTACAAGTCTGCTTTTGAAAGCAACTTTATTATGCATATTGTACTAAAATTTGGTACGTACCTGTAATTTTGAACAGTTAAAGATTTAATTTTCTCGGAAAAAATAATTTATTTTTATATGCATACAATGTTTGAAGTTACTCACATAATAATTAATTATTAAATAATTATTATATTATTAAATTATATTAACAAATAATTATTTTTAATATATATTAATGAAGTCTCCCGTAATTATTACAAGCCGTATATTTTATAAGAGCCCCTTCGTATTTTTATTACAGGCGACAAAGGAAACAGGTTAACGTGAAATGTATTGATTTTAGCATGGAATAAGAAGTCCTCCCGGACATAATTTTGTATCTAGATGATTAAAAAATTCTGTTAAATGGGCGTTGAAAAGAATTTAGATTATTTATATATAAAACATCCTATTTTGGAAACAATAGATTGAAAATGCAATCATAATATATTTTTAAACATTATAAATAAGTGTATGGTTCTTGTTAGCAAATATACTAATGTATTTAATAAATAAAAAAGTAACAATAGTACCATTTTAAGTAGATATTTTATTTAATAACTTGGACAATAGTTTAAATATATGAAGTTTATTACTGTTAAATTTTATTGGTCCTAAAGAAAAATTTATTGACAAATTATGTAAAATGGGTGAAAATCTCTGTAGGGAGAGTCTAAGCATGATCTCTATAGCATGAGTCTAAGCATGATCTCTGTAGCATGAATGTTACATGCATGCGCTTTATTGAATGGTATAAAATTAAGACGATACAAATAGTTTGTTAAGAAATAATTGTTATGTTATAAAAATGGAACTAACCAATTTAAAGAAATATCTATTTTTCTACTATAGAAGTTAATATTTAGGATTTTAGAATATGAAATATTTGTGAAACCTTGTTATATACAGCTTTATTTTTTTGTTGTTAACTTATTATAATTTTTGGATACATTTAAAAAGATATTATATTTAGTTTTTCAATCTATTTAAACATTCTTTTTAAGTAAGTAAAGGGTTAGAATAAAACAATTAATTTAAAATTATTATTGTGTGTGTATTTATATAACAGTTATTATTCTTAGTTACTCTAGGTGTATATCTGTTTGTAATTACTGTGTTTACTCTCATTGAGTGATTCTGTATGAATTTTTGTTCTCTGTTCTCTATTTCTCGATCGTTTTTAAGAGCAAAGACTATAAACATGATTAATTTTAACTCCTGTGAATAACATCTCGATATCTGAATGTAAAATGATAAAATTTTATTTGAATTAGTCATTATCAACAGTTTTGTAAAAAACGCGCAATGACGCACACCAATACTTTCAACAATTTTTAATTTTTAGGTATATTCCATATAACACGTTGAAGAAATTTATACGCAATGCTCTTATGTTTTGAAGCCAATTTTGCATTTCTACACAAATGATAAAAATGCATTAATTTTTGGAAATGGAAAGTTTTAATGAATGTTGCTATTACATTTTGACACTCAGAAAACGTTTTAAGATTTCTGTTGCATTAGGTTTTATAATCTTCCCTTTGCATACTATTTTGCTGAAATGTTACTATAAATGTTGAACACCTGTTCCGATCCTTAGAAATATCTTCCGCCGTTTCTGCAATTTTACAACATAAGTGGAATGATGTTTTCTTGCACTTTTAAAAATATAAAGTTTAATTTGTATACATTAACAATTTTACTCGAATGTGCTTTTTAAGAATAACATGGCTGGACTAAGTGTTGTAGTTACATTAAGCTTTCGGTATTGATGCATAAATGATTGCTTTAAAGTTTTCTGCTTGTCCATTACTAGTGCTTGAAAGGTGCACTAGTTTTGTGCCTAACTCCATTTTTATGCATAAATCGCTGAAATTCATAGGATGTAAACTGAGATCCATTATCGCTGACAAAGTAATGCAAAAATAAAGACATTCGGTTAAAACTGATATGCATAGTTAATGAACAGTTTTTTGCTTCTTCAAATCGTTATCTATATTTTTCCAAGAAAATATCTAAGTGAATGTAAAATGATGAAACAAAATCCTCAAAATATTATTTGTTTTGGTGCGTGTCATTATGCTGTGACATCATTACATCAATAAGGAAATGCATTTTGATCACTACCTCTTTTTGAACCAAAAAATTTTTCAAAGTTCTTTATAATGCTTACAAACTATTGAAAGAGTCAAAATCCGGCGTAAAACGAACGCATGCCGATACACGTGACAGAACACAACCAATGCCAACTGAGATGCATCACTAGCTAAAGTTAAAGGTAGGCTAGGATCATAATGCACCAAAATTTTAGGTGACGCACACCATAAAAATACATTTTTTTGTTAAATTATTTTCAAGCTGCAATTTTTAATTTTTAGGTATATTCGCAGTATGGAAAACACTTTTATTTAAATTAAGCTTTACCCGTGTTCCTACATTTCTAAAGCTGTAAAATGCGAAATTTATGAAGAAACTCCATTACCCCTGAAAATATACATACGCAATGCTCTTATGTTTTGTATTTATAGTCATTAATTTTGACTGTCGGGATGGTATTATGCATCCAAGTTTTATTTCAAAAAAATGTATATTTCTGAATAATCAGAACTACAACCCATTAGAGCTTCATAAACCCTCTTTTTCAATGTCACTCTACCTTTGAGAGCAAAGGGTTTTCGAAACAAAAACAGCATTTTGATTTCATAATTGTTTATTTCTCCTAATTTATCATGTAGAGGTCTAATTTTTTCAGAATGTTCATCTTTCACAATGTTTTCTTATTTTTAAAGCTCTAATGGTATAATTGAATCTTTTTATATCCAGCGTATAACGCGCATAACCGTCCCCCGTATCTAATTCCATAGATTATTTTTTTAATTGGAGGTCGTTTTGGTTCTTCCTCGTGTAATATATAATCCTGAATTTTTAATTCGTATAGTGGAATTCTATTCTATCTTCAACTTCATTTTATACTGCTGGATTTTGCAGTATGTGAAATATAAGCTAAAGAACATTCCTGAGGGTTTTTTATAGTCTGTTTTCTGTTTAAAATTTGTGACGAGAAGGTAATTAAATCAAATGTTTCTTAAGAAAGTTTCATTGAAAGTTCAACCAGTATTATAAAAATTTTGTAGTAATTTTTTTGTAAAAAAAATGTTGATTGAAATGGAAAGTCTTAAAAATAGAAATAATTATCTGGACTGTTTTAAGGTATAAAGCAATTTCTCTAATCATTTTTTTCAAATTTTTCAAATTGTGATGATGAAAGTCTTGTTTCAGCCTGCTGGGTAGCGTAGTTAGTTTGGCGTTCTCCTTGTACGCCCAAGTTTGTGGGTTCGACCATGGCCAAAGTCGGTGGATTTTCATGATGCAGAAAATCAACAGTGTCCATGTCGTATAATAACACTGTACCCCTAGAGTGCGTGTTTGGCTTAGGCGCTCTCGGAAAAATTAAATTCTTTGTTCGATTTCGCATCGTCACAGCTCAGATGCCTTTCCTCTGGGGAGGAAACTGACCTTCAAAATTACATCGCGGCAATTAGTATCCACTAAAATGACGCAATAAAAAGTGATACCAGTTCCTGGGGAGCGTATTAGGTCTGAAATGGTAAAATACCAATCCGTAGCACCATTTGAAAAAAATAAATAAAAGACACCTTCATTTCATCTGAGAGTAAGCAAAGCTACTGGAATTTTTTTTTGAGAGTAGACTAATTTAAATACTATGGTTCTAATATCGAAGCTATGTAATAGTGTATTCTTGAATTTATGTACTTTGTATTCCAGCATATTACTCTCACCTATAATTTCTGAAGGTTTAAAGTTTTTGGTATATTTGCAGTATATAACACGCTCACCTATTTCTTCGAAGAAACCTGAAATGGACATGTGCAAAGCTCTTCACTTTTGAAGTTCAGATATTGTATGTGAGTCGAAAATAAAAGCATAGAATAAAACTAAACCTGATATGGTTAAAAAGACATTTAAAAAATGTAGTAACAAGGTAGATGCAACTGAAGATGATTATTTATTTTTGAACTAGATTAAAACAGCGATGGTGTGAAAAGATGAAACGGAATTCGATCATATGCTTTGAAGATATAACGGGCTTATCCAATTACGAAAGCTCGTAAGATATGCCATTTCTTTTAAATATTTAATATTTAGATATATATAGAAATATATTTTTATACTTATCTTTTCTTTATTTTTAAAGCTAGGATTTTTATATTCGGCGCGCGTATAACGCTCGGCCTTAAATTTTCGATATTAATTTTTGTGCTAAAATTGCGTATCATACGCCAGAATATATGGTACTTAAAATTTGTTGTTAAACCTTGAACAAGTGCAGCTACTGTACTCGACTACAATGCTAAATGTGAGATTTATTCAATTGTAAAATAATATTATCGAACGTTTTATTTTATTATTATGATACTCCGATTTTTTTTATGGTTTTGTGATGATGTGGAGTTTTTCATAAAAGAATTTTATTAAGGAATGTGATTAGGTCTGGAGTCCTCTTTTCTTAATTTTCCAAGATATCTTAATATTTTTACATATTTGGTTTCATTTTGATGTACGCGTTAATAAAAAATACTATTATATAAAAATATATGTATGAAACTACTTAAAAAATTTTTGCGTTTTAAAGAAACTTTAATCAAATATGGAAATTTTTTTCGAGTATTCTATTTCAAAGAATAATTAATATTTTCCAAAAATATAATATTAATAAAATAAATTACTAAAACGCATTTTTAAATATATTTCTCTAGTGAATTTTGAAAATTACTTATATTGAATCAAAGCTTATAGTCAATCGAAGCCACAGACTAGGAATTTTCGACAATTTTTTAATGCTTTTAGAGAAAAATCTAGCTATAACTTCACTAAAAATTTATTAATTTCGCAGATTTTAGTTAAATTCGCTACAAAATACTAGATAAAATCTTTGGGGAAATTCCAAGCAGCTATTTCTGATAGCTCTTCTTGAAGCATTCTATTTGAGATAACAACTTTTACAAAAATACAGTTTTAAGCAAAATGCTTTTAATCTTAATAAAAAAATTTGTTTTGATGGATGTAGTAGTATTTTAAAAATTCCTGTAACTTTTCTTTTTTAGTGATCACGTACTGAAAAAAGGGTAAGTTTAAAAAGCTAATTATTATAATTTTAAAATGAAAAAATAAAAATAAAATGTGATTTTTAACCGAAAACGACATTCAAAAATAACAACAGAAAAATATTATAAACAAACAATTTATTGAAAGCATTTATACACATACAGAATTTGCTTCTGTGAATTATTTCTAACAAACAAAGGTCTACCACATGAAAAAACTATTTTACATTTTCGTACTACTTATTGTTAAAATAATGAAAGTTTACTTAATATAGTGAGAGTTAAAATAATAATAATTAACTTTTTAATTGGTAAGCACAAGATTAAAGTACTTTTGAGACATATATTTTGGAAATATCTACAATTCAAAAATAGAAATACAAATTTCAAAAATCATTATTAAAACAAAGGTATTTTTTTCTAAGTAATGTTTAAAATTTTAAACTGAAATAGGAATTATATATACTTGTAGCACATCCCATGATGCGAACATTTTATAAACAACACCAAAGCTTTAGTTCTCAAATGAAACCATAACATATCACAGAATAGATTTTCTTTTACAATCTCAAAGTTTTATTACAATTTAAATAGCTTTAAAAACTTCTCACGTTTTTACTGGCTTCAAATATCCTCTCTGATGTCCTAATATTTATACAAAAGCTTAAATATTTATTTAAGCTCATTGTTTCAATTTAAGCTTGAATATGCATAAAATAATCAGAACATAATAGTCTCTCGTTTTACCACCAGCCCCCATGTTCAGCACTATGCCCTCCATGTCCCCCTCCATAACCACCATGTCCCCCATGGCCTCCTCCTAAGCCGCCATGTCCTCCATGGCCTCCGTGTCCTCCTCCTAAGCCGCCATGACCTCCGTGTCCTCCTCCGAAGCCACCATGACCTCCGTGTCCTCCTCCTAAGCCGCCATGACCTCCGTGTCCTCCTCCTAAGCCACCATGGCCTCCATGACCTCCACCAAGACCACCATGTCCCCCTCCACCTCCACCTGTTACAACTGCAACATGTTGAACAACAGGAATATGTTTTACAACTGGAACGTGTTTTACAACTTTAACGTTTTTCACAACTCGAACATGTTTTACTACTGGGACGTGCTTTACAACAGGAACAGTAATGATATCTCCTCCTCCACCTCCGTGACCACCCAGGCCTCCTCCATGACCTCCGTGACCACCTAGGCTTCCTCCATGACCTCCGTGACCTCCGTGACCCCCTAGACCTCCTCCATGACCTCCGTGACCACCTCCATGTCCACCATGACTACCTCCATGCCCTCCTCCATGTCCACCATGCCCACCTCCTAATCCACCATGTCCTCCTGAAATTATATGGCCACCATATTCTCCGATCTCATGAGCAATAAGTACTTTGCCTCCTCCTCCACCATGTCCTCCTCCATAGCCACCTCCATGTCCTCCTCCATGTCCAAGACCATGCCCGCCTCCGTGGCCACCACCAAGTCCTCCTCCATGGCTCCCAAAGTCATGATCATGAATAATGATGCCATGTCCGCCACTTGCTTCATGAAGATCGTGAATAAGTCCTCCGTGTGTTGAGTAAATACTGACTAGCATTATAGTCAATGTAAACTGGGAAAGAGAAAAAAAAAGTTATACAAAATTATGTAAAGTAGCAAGAATTAACCTAAAATTATTTAATTTCTATTATTTTTAAATTACTTGAAACAGAATTTTGGAAATAATGAAACATTTTATAATTTTAACACTGAAGTTACTTTATCCTTAATTTAAAAGTTTCTGCAGATTTACAAAATAATTTTTTTCACCATACAAAGAATTTACTTTTCTCATTAAAAAATACTATAAATTTTAACTGTATATTTTAAATAAACAATTTAAAGTTATATGAAAAAAATGCAATGGTGGGAAACATACTTGCATTAGATGTTACTAACATTTGTTAATAATCATGCTATTTATCAATTTATGTACACAGAACAAATATTATTGTAAAAAACTCAATTCTACTCTCCTTGTAGATAAAATACTTTTACTCTTAGTATTATACTTGCTGTAGGTAATGTAGATCAATAATAAAAGGTAATCTGTTCACGTTTTCTTACCATAAATATTTTTATAGCTAATATATGTTTAAAATCTTAAAAAAATCCTATGAAAACATAATTTCTCGTTGATCTATACAAAACAAGCAATTTTATTACAAATTTTTTTTTATGTACCATGTTTTTATACACTTTTTCATGCATTGTCATCCACTTCTGAGTTATGGTCCAAATTTCAAGTCTCTAGCTCATCGGGAATTTTGTTTAAAAACAATTACAAAATTCCACCCGGAAAGACATATAAGAAAGCGAATTAATAAAAACATGGTAAAAATGTCAAACTTAATCGAGTAATGTTGATTTTTTGCCATTTACTGGTATAATGCTGATTTTTTTGATGAAATTGAAATTGTGTTACTTTTGATTAATTTTTGCATATTCTTAATGCATAATTAAACCTTTATGTGGAATAAAAGGTTTATTATAAACATTACTTTCTATTTCACAAATACGATCTGAACTCAGTGACAATCAAATTTTTCACATTTTTTCAAGTAATATTAACTCAGTTTTTTAAGTACACTCACTTCCAAAATTAAAAATGACAGGACAGTTATAATCTTAAATTAATATGAGTAAAAATATGTATTAACACTCTTTTAAAGGTAGTTTAAGGTATTCGACTACGTTCGGAACCGTGATTTTGCAAAAGCGTATAAATAGATAATATTTATGATATTTAGCGTCACTTAAATTAGAAAATGTATATAAAATTGTTTTAAGAATAGTATTACAATAAAAAATTATTTAAGTACAACATTTTGACAAAAAATGAACATAGAATGACCCATTTTCAAAATATTCTCCTTTTGTGAAAAATGCTTCTATTATAATAATATTTTGCCTGAATATAGCTCAGACCTCTGTACAGAGGCTCAACCAGAATTTTTGAAATATATAACGTAGAAGTGGGTTTATCCATGTTTTACGACAACAGAGGGGCTAAATTTTAAGAAAAAAAACGCCGATGATTATTTCAAATGGTTGTAACTCTGAAAATAATTTGAATTTTTCAAAAATCACACACATAGTTGAGCCTCTGTACAGAGGTCTGAGCTACATACAGGCAAAATATTAGTATAATAGAAGAATTTTTCACAAAAGGAGAATATTTTGAAAACGGGTTTTTTTCAAAAAATGTTCATTTTTTGTCAAAATATTGTACTTAAATAATTTTTTATTGTAATACTATTCTTAAAACAATTTTATATACATTTTTTAATCTAAGTAACACTAAATATCATAAATATTATTCATTTATACGCTTTTTCAAAATCACGGTTCCGAACGTAGTCGGATACCTTAATGAAACAAATTAGACATTCTGCATATATTATATATGAAATATATAACTTAGAAGTGGGTTTATCCATATTTTACAACAGAGGGGAGAAACTTTAAAAAAAAACGCCGATAATTACTTCAATTGGTTGTAATTCTGAAAATAATGGGAATTTTTCAAAAATCATAGTTGAGCCTCTGTACAGAGATCTGAGCTATATACAGGCAAAATATTATTATAATAGAAGCATTTTTCACAAAAGGAGAACATTTGGAAAAAAAGGTTATTCTAAGTTAACTTTTTGCCGAAATATTGTATTCAAATAATTTTTTTTGTCAAAATGTGTCCTTAAAACAATTTCATACATGTATTCTAATCTAAGTGACATTAAATATCATGAAAATTATCCATTTATGTGCTTTTTTAAAATCACGGTTCCGAACGTAGTCTTAAAACAAATTTTTTTTTGAATTGTAAGAGGCATTTTTTTCATAAGCAATTCCTGCTCTTTGTTTTACTTTTCAGTTTTAAAAGATATTTAAATTGTACGCAAGACAAGGAAAAGTTGACAATTATCGTATTGGGGTTGAGGTATTGAAATGATAAGAAAGAAAGAAATAGGATACAAAAATCCTAAATGTTTTAAAACACTTATTCTTAACTTTTATCTTAAATAAATATAAAATTTTGTTACTGTAAGAGTTGGTACAAAATAATTTTTGCTGCAAATGCCTGTTAATTTTTCATTTAAAAATGCTCAGTTTTAAGAATTACAAAAGCTGTTTAGAATCTGTATAGATCTATATGTCTCAGTTTTTAAAAAATATTTCCACGATATAGCTTTTTCTTAAGATTAAAATTAAATAATAATATCGCGTACATTTTAGGTAGTTGTTCTATTAATTTTATAGCTTATTAAAATCAAGTTTCTTTGAACAAAACAGACAAAACCATCAGTTTTATGAAAAAAATAAACTTAATACAGAATTTTTTTGAAAAACTGGAAGAGATATATACACATAGAGTATTTTATTAATTTCAATAAAATAATTTTATATTTTTATGTTCTGTATTAATTGTGTACAAAACTTTGAAAATAACATATATTTTACAGTCTTCCTGAACTAAAAAGCTTCATAGGAGAGACAGAGAGAGAAGAGCCCGTTGGAACTACAGATTGAAGAAATACAGAAATGCCATTCGAAACAAGAAACTTTGATACACTTGCTTTATTTCATTAACATGCAATTAAAAATGATAACTGCACTGAGCATTAGATTATTTGTATTAACCACGCACGTATATTTCCTTTTTTTTCCGAATATCCTGGCATGTGTTTCCTTTACATTCAGACCAGTATTTGTTTATTATATCTCTTGTGGAACAAATAGCAGCAATGTGTATACTTTTAAACAGAAATTACGTTTATTATACTATTTGAATATTGTAAAGCAAAAAGCTATCCTCGTGAAAAGACATACATCATGTAAATTTTTCCTAGTATGAAATTTGAAAATTATAACAAAGCCAAGATATGTAATAGGAAAATAAAAATTAAACCTCCCAACATATTGTTACAACATTACGTTACAACTTATTTCAAAACACCAATCAGCGCGAAAGTAATACATTAGTCCCGAAAAATACTTAGCAATTAATCAAAAACATCTTTTAAACTTAAGAGAAAATAACTGGTTAAAAGAATTCTGTCTCAGAATTCAGAAGTTACGACAATTTAAATTAGAGACCCTGGGCTACAAAATTATAAAATAAAACTATTGCATGGCATTTTAAAGTTGTTAAAAGGAAAATTTTACGTAATGTGTATGAAAAGTTTCAATTATACTCTTACACAAAATTACAAAATTCCGTATAAATGTATGAAATTTAAAATGAAGAAAATTACTGTACTCTCATTTACAAATGCTTTTTGTTAAGAATGTTCTAATAAATTTATTAGGCAATTCTTTTCAAAATGTGATATTTCCTTTTTCTTTCAGGATATCGCTATTTCTGTGTGAATTAGAAAAGCAAGATATTTGCGAGAAATTGAAGTTATAAAAGACTGGAAAAATCTGAATAGATTTATAAAAGAATTTCTACAAAACCAAGAATTAGAGAACTGCGATTTTAGCTCTAATAGTAATCAAGGAACAAAAGAGGATGAAACAAACATTTTAACTGAAGAATTTTTGATGATAATTATCAATAATGATAATTTTTATAGTTAATTTTCATCATTTATGCTTTATACTAGATTAATTAATTTTTTTGTCTAAAGTTTTGGTATAAAAAGATTAAAAAAATATAAATGGTAGTTTTTAACATATGTACTTTAGACATATTTACTAAAATAAATATTTGTATCAGTATTAATAACTTCAGATTCTCAACAAAATGTCAAAGCTTCGGATTAAATGTCCTAATTTAGCCTTTCACAAAGAAAGTGAATGACTTACCTTTAGATTCATTTTTCTGTTATTTTCCTTATATCCTATGAGAATAAATTCTGAAGAGCTGCACAAGTAATCAGAAGAAAGAGAGAAGCTTTTGTGATACTTAAAGGATTAGGATTTCAGTTTATATACTCAGGAGAATCTTAAGGGTGTTGATAGAACGTGAAATGATCCATAACGAACCACCCTTTTTGAATCTTCCGCGAGATCCCTGGTAGTTACGAGCTCATCACTGTATTCTTCCTGTTTAAAGGTCTTGAGAGCAAAAGTGAAAAGAAAAATGCATTCCAAAAATGCAAATGCATTTCAATGGATGCATTTAGTTTCCATGTATACAAACTTTCACTGATGTGACCATCAGATATAGGAAGTTTTAGATATGCTCAATTTATTTTGCGATTTAAAAATTTAAGGAGCAATGTAACAGATATTTCGCAAAATTAGTTCCGAATGATATGAAAGCCGGCACTCTTTGTTTTTTAAATTGCTTGCGGAAATTGGCTTTTCGATACATTTTTGTGGAAGATGTCTTTGAAAGAACATTAATTACAATAGCTAAGAGATGTAAAAAATATCAAGTACTTGCCTTTTTCATAGTGTACTTTACTTTGGTTTTTTATATTTTTCTAGATTCATTAAAATGAGCCCAAGTATATATACTATATATATACTATATATATATACTATATATATAATATACTATATATATACTATATATATACTATATATATATATATATATAGTATATATATATATATATATATACTATATATACTATATATATATACTATATATATATACTATATATATACTATATATATACTATATATATATATACTATATATATACTATATATATACTATATATATACTATATATATACTATATATATATATACTATATATATACTATATATATATACTATATATATATACTATAAACATTTTACTAAATATTGCTTAAATCAGAAATACTCAATTAATTTTATTAATAGTTATATGAATAAAGCTATTCAAAATAGTAAGGATTAAAAATTCTGAGATTGATAACAGTTTATTACTATAGACTTACATATTTCATAGTTATAGTTACATCCATATTCTAATATTAGATAAAATTACTTATTATTATTTAATTCATATGTACTCTAGTGTTTCTAAAGTTATGGTAATTTGTAACTCTCTTATTAATTTTTATTTCCATTCTCTTTTTTACACTTTTGTCAAGTGCTACATTTCAGCCATTCACATGATTTAAATCTGCATTAGGGTCCAGAATCTGGCAATAACTTTTTATTGCACTCAGATTTAGCGCGGGCTCTGTATTTTTAAGTGCAATTTTTAGGTAAGTTACCTCTATGTTGTAATGGATTTAGATATTTCTATCCATTACTTTCTATAGGTTTTTGCTCAGTATTATTTACCTAAAGGAAAAAGGCTGGCTGGCCAAAAACATGTTCTCAACCCCACTTTTATACAAATTATTTTATATATTAGCTGTCCTAAGTCAGCAATGTTTATAATACTGCAGCATCCATTTTAAAATTTTTGATCTCGGTTGCTCATGTGTCCTTCATTGTCTGATTTTCCTACTGTCTTTGTGTTTTTCGAATGTGATTGTTGGATGTTATCTCTTGTTTGTAGAGAATAAGACTATATATATGTATATATATATATATTAAAAAATTGAAATATCTTTCTACAATATTACAGAACAAGTTTTTGAGAAATAAAAAGCTAGAAATACCAACTCATCAAATACATATTTATGCAAATGGAAGCTAACTTCGAAATGTTTGTATATTTTTGATTTAGAAAAGTTGGTACGCTTTGAAATTACTCGATAAGAATTATGTTTTCAATGAACACTGAAGAAAAAGTATAATCTTTTATAAAAATTTACGTGTAAAATTTGAAATTTGTTTGGGGTATATTAAAAGGGAGAAAGCTAAAATAATTAACTGTTTGATATTTTGGCCAAGTTTATAACAAGTTTCAATTTCACGCAAGATCATGTTAAAGATTTTGCATATTTTTTGCGTCAATCATGTTTTTTACAGTTTTAAAGTAGTTTTTTTTAAATGTACCTAATAAAGATAAATATTGTTTTTACAAACGTTGATTTGTAATAAGTTTCATATTAATGTTATAGAATCAAATTGCTTAAATATCAAGTTTCCAATATTTTGATTTGCTTTAACTTAACTCACTTGTACATATGAAGATTGGAGATCACATGAATTTAAAAGCTGGTGTTTTTAATTATAATCTAGAACTTTGCTGTAACTCATTGATAATTTTTAATATTTTTGTTATCTATTCTATTGAATCATTCTATCTACAAATTCAAAGCCTATTCTTTTTCTGGTCTCAGCAACAACCAAGTATAAATGACAAATATTCATGGCCGGCATTATCGAGTTGTGGATTTGAGTCCTGGACTGGTGTAAAAAGGCTGGCGCGACTCAAACTTATCCGAGGATCAAAGTCCCCCATTTCGTGTGGTGAGAAAGTTTGGAGGATGGGATGTAACTCAAGTGTTCTCAACAATTGTATAAGGTTTAAAATTACGAGGTTCGTTGCCAATAGTCCCCACTCAGCTTCAAAGCGCGAAGTAAATAAAAATATAATCAAATATTTTCTCTTGATGTATTGCACAAAAAATTAACTAGCTCAAAGTTTTTCAAGCAAAAAGGCAACAAATTGCTTGTTTATTTATTCTACAATATTGAGAAACGTGTCATTGCTCATTAAGAGATAGTCTAATACTTATTGTGTTTTCCGTTCATGTGATTTTGAATTCCTTTAATTTCCTCTTAAATACATTTACAATTATTTTCAGGTTAGAACTTTTTTGATATTCGAGATATCATTTATTTAATAATAACTGAGTTTGTATATAGATCAAATAAGTGAAGATTTATAATTTCAGCTTTCTTGTTGCTTTGATTGCACCCTAAGTTTTTCATTTAATGAAATAGTTTTTTATAGTCATTTTCTAGTCCACATAGAGTTTTCTATTTTTATTTAATCTTCTGTAAGGGCTTAAACTATTTTTGTGAATGTGAGAGATAAACAATGTAAGTTGCGGTCAGGATACCTAATTTACAATTTTTCATCAAACTGGCCATAGTAAAAGCTTTTTAATTACATTATTTATTCAGACATTTAAGATCTCAAAAAGATTTTAGAAGAAAAGAATACATATAGTTTATTCGTAAATTGGAATTAGTGAAATTATTTCTTGATCTACAGAATGTCCAGGAATACGGTATTTTTTACGTGTATTTCGTAAATTAATGCAAATATAATAACATTGGTCTGTTACTTCATAATAAGAAAAATTATTATTTTTGAAAAATTGATATCTATACTATTCGGGACGTAGATTACAAATTATAATAGTTAGATAATACATTTTAGATAGCATAAAATGTTAGCTTAAAATAATTATGGTATAATTATTGAATTCAAGGCTAAATTTGGCCTTTTTAATAGCTTTTTTAGTTAAACGCATCTTAAAATAATTGCTATTTTTTCTTCAGATAATAAAATTTACAATTTGTGTTTTTGCTAGTATTAATTATTTAATTTTTCTAGCAATTACAATTATTTTTAAAATAATGGTTAGTTTCTTTACTAACCTTTTTCTCTTACCGTTTCTAATTTAATATATTTTAATAGAATTCGAAGCTTGCGTATAAATATTGCACACATTTTTAATGTCCCTTTTAATATTTATCCAATATTAAATTTCGTGTGTGAACCTCAAATCTTCTGTTAATGAATTGAATAATATCTGTAATAGCTCCCTTTTATTTTAACTGTTGTTTTCTTGTTTCTTGTATTATACATGTACACAAATTCATAGGAAATAATACTTAAATACTGATGGCAATTGACACACACACATAAAGAAATTTTTGCTGTTTCATTGATAAGCTATATTTTGATAGTAGCATCATCAAAGGAGGGGGGTAAGCTAAAAGTTAAAAATAAAAGGATAAATTTACGCAGAAAGAACTCAAAGTTACTTTTATATTTCATAAGTTATAAAAATTTAATTATATAAAAATGAAATACATTTTTCTTGGAATTAAATTTTAAAACTAAAAATCCTCTAAAATTTCTGATTGTTGATCGTAGTACATTAGATATTTAAATAAAGCTTTTGTACGGTGTCACATGTACAGTCATCATCTTAGCTTCTATATAGACATGGAATCAAGTACAAAATTACTTAATTCTTACTTTGATAAAGTTTATGCATGTAAATCAAAGTAATTAAAAAAAAGTTACTTCGCTTTTGCTTTGAATTCTGATTTTACTGTATTTATTGAGTAGGAAATTAAGAAGCAATTATTATTCTTTTTTCTTTTGCCTTTACGTTAGTTTTCCTTAAATTTATTTATTTTTTAAACTTTACCTCTATGTGTACGGCTCCTCCCCCATAAACCTGGTAAGGTATAAAAACTTCTTTAAAGTTTTGGAAGCAGCGAATCTTATTAGCGAATTAAGTGTAATGTTACTTCATAAGTTAAATTCATAAACTTATTATGTTACCCCTTATATATAGAAACTTACTTTTTATTCCTATTTTACTCTAGTTCATTCACCAATAAAATTTTCAATAAAAATCCAGCTAAAAAGTATCTTATCCCTTTGATATATAATACTCCCAATTCATTTTTAAACAATTTTGAAGTAACACGGTACACGAATTTAACGATTTTTTTCACACAAATTTTATGTTCTAGCGTGAATCCCCCAAAAATTCGGGTATTCGTTCTCTTTGGATGAGGACGATGTGATCAAATTTATTACAGTTTATGATAATAAAGAAGCCAATAATGATAAAGTCGAAGGTGAAGTTCAGCTATTAAAACCCGATTTAATTCACGTGGGCTTGAAATTTTCTACAAGTATGGAACAACATTTTTTTACTCATGATTCTGACATAAAGCGTGCATTAAAATTTTAATCTTAAATTTTGTGCAGCAGGGTATCAAAAATTATATTAAGCAACTTGAGAAACCAAAAGAACTGCCTCTAACAACAGACTTAGTAACAAGAAAAAAGGTCGTCAGTAAATTATTTGTTTGAATCAAATCCGACAGTTGTGCTAGACAGATCCGACACATTTACTGATGATAGCAGTTTTGATCTTGTACTTAATAAACGGGCACGCTTGTTTTCAAGTAGCAATGAATAATTGTTAGTAGTTTTATCCCTAACTTCAATTTGAATTTTTATTTGTTGTATATATTTATAGACTATATATAAGTTTACACAGTACTCAAATTCAATTTTTTTGTAATAAAAATGAATTTCTTTTTAAATATGTGTTAAGTGGATTTCATTATTATTTTTTTCATTCTTACAAGATTTTTTAAAGTTGTGGAACATATCCCGAAATTTGCCGTACGTCGCATGTAATTTTTACACGATTTTTTGCACTGTGTTTTCCACACACACACACACACACACACACACACACACACACACACACACACACACACACACACACACACACACACACACACACACACACACACACACACACACACACACACACACACACACACACACACACACACACACACACACACACACACACACACACACACACACACACACACACACACACACACACACACACACACACACACACACACACACACACACACACACACACACACACACACACTCACACACACACAACACACACACAGAACGTAAATATCGTGTAAACAGACAGTTGGATGTACATGAAAATTTTAATGTATGAATAATGACTTAATCAATTGAAAGTAAACAACAACCTTTCATTTTGAAAATTTAAAGTATTATTTTTATTTTTAGGATATAACTCTAGATGAGAATAATGAAGAAGGGTAATAATTGGTGTGTATGTGTATACTTGGCGAAATATGACGACAAATTCAGTTTACCCTTATGTACACTTTGTTACAAACGGATTGCGTGAAAAACTCTCTCATTAAAATGTTTTCTAATAATATTTAAAATAAATATTTCCTTAAGCAATTTATCTTTAAATACTTGTGTAATATTATCAACATTCCTTTTTATATTGAAATTATAGTTTATCGTATTTTATTTCCTTCATGCAGAAGTCAGCTACTTTTTTAGGCAGAATGATGTTTAATTGCTAAAGCAAATACTGTTGTATGAAGATAAAATTAAAGACTTTTAGTTTACTTATGGTTTTACCGTATAATTAACTAACAATATTTCACTCTTATTAGTTTTCCGCAAGAACTCTTTTCGCAAACAAAATTACTTTACTTGTATTTTTTCTCCGCATAACGAGCATTAAAATTCTATTCGTATTCCCGTGGAGCGATTATAAAATAATTAAAACCTCTATTACGCTTCAGAACGAGAGCCCTCAATTTTAGTTTTTGTATTTACTTAGTTATTTTGCGTCTTATCTCAACATAGTTTTATATTCGCTTCTATTACGCATATGTTTTATAGATAATTATACAGTGCATATATTATAGTTAACGATGTTTATTTACTGGTATTTATAGTAGTACCATAATTATACATGCAGTTAAATATGATGAATAAAGTTGTTATTTATAAACAAAATTTTATTTTAATTTTGAAGTTGCGTCAATCGTCATAAAAAAAGATATCTTCTAGCAATATTTCAATATTTGGTAGAAGTTTAAATGGTGTATTTGAAAATATATATATAAGCATAGAACAAGCAATTTTAAAATTAATCTTCATATGTATAAAAGTCATTCAATATGCATAAAAATTTTGTGTCTGAAATATTTACTAACTGGAATTTAAGAGGATTATTCAATTATTTTCTAGACTTGATTTTTTTGGAATAATTTAAGTGGTGGACAAAAGTGATATACTTATTTATCTGTCATAAACTAATTATAATAAGAAAACATGCTTGGGAAGTATAAATGTAAAGTTTTCAAACTGTTATTTTGTAGATTGAAAAGATTATCCGATTTATCAATTTGTTTTTGCTAGCTGAAATTTAAAAGATCTGTTAAAAGTAATTTATTGTGTTGTTTATAGCGATTTTAATTCCATAAATTACTAACAAAGCAGTCTACTCATATTTAATTTCAAATGAACAATTAATTATATAATAATTTTTTAAAGTTTCAGCATTATATTTCGTGGTTTTTAAAGAATTATTATATGTGTATTTAGCGTTATATGTTTTAAGTACTCATTAGCATTTAAGCATCATTATATTTATTCACAATACTGAAAGTAATTTTTTTTATCTATTTATGTGTAAAAATGTTTTTTTACAGAGTAAAATAATTTAACAAAATAGGAGATATTTTTCATAATTAATTGTTAAAGGTTTTTTTATGCCGTAATGTTATTTAATTTTTTATATTAAAATATAAAATATAAAAATGTAGTCTTAAGTTTTTATTTACATAGAATTTATTTTTCTCGACGAACGACTTTTCCAACCCCCCCTTTTTTTGAAAAAAAGAAACATTAGCTTTTCAAAAGCATTGTATAAATTGAAATTTTTATCTTTAAGGCAACTTTTAGTTAAAAATTCATTATCTCTATAGTAAAAACACTACAATTCCTCAAAGCTCTACTGTAAAAAAACTATCCCTTTTGATAGAGAACACTAAATCTAACTTGTAAAGGAGGAGAAGTAACAAATTTATATTTTAAAGCTTTCATCTAAATAATTTTCAGATGAAATAAAATAAAATCTCCTGATTCTATTGTGAATATCATTATTGTTGTAATAATGAGTTCAAAGAAGTTGGAAAGAAAAGCACGAAGTTCTTCAGAAATGCTCGAAACCCTCATAACTTTTCCGTTAAAAAGTATTCTTTCTGTAGGTAACTGTCCTCTCAAGAAAGCATTTTGTTTGTAAAACATCAAGGACATACATTAAAACTAGTTCTGTATCATGATAGGATTAAGAATGATTGCAAAGACTGTAAACGCTTCATCACGCATGACATACATTTGTTACTCTTCTTGGCAACATCGTAGAAACAGTCGCTTAAGTAGCGTGTAACGTGGTTTATAAGTTGAATTGTTAACTGGGCATAATCAGACTTCGCACATGCGAGGCTTACATTCTTAATGACCTTTCAAATGACATGCTGCATGCTCCTCAGATTGCTTCCTCTGATTCCATCCTGTTGCTCCAGTCACTTTATGATTATAACACATTTACAGCAAGGGGCCATTTGTATTTTTACTATTAGCCATGGATGGATTGACTCCATTTAATATTAAATAATGGGAAATAAATGTGGTAATAAAAAATAGGAAAGTGACTGTTCTTTCACAGAGGGGCTAATTTAAAAGATTTCCTCTTTACTGTAATTTGGTACATTTGGTTTTAGTTTCAGTTTTCTGTAAAACTGAGAACTATTGCGTAGATATTTGAGTATTTTATGTCTTAATTTTCATCTTTCAGTCAAGCAGCGACAGTATTTGTAATGCAGTTGCACTGACGTGCTTAAACTATTCATTTTCCTTATTTATTGCTGTAGACTGTGGAAGCGTTATTGATTCTATAGAAACTTTAATTGTGTTATCTCATCTCAAAAGATATATTGTCATTATCTCATCTCAGAAGAAAATGTCTTATTAAGAATAAAATCTTAAGTTACACCGTTAATATTAGTTTGAAATAAATAAAAATTATACGATTTCTTTATCTATAATAAGGATACCATTCTGAAATTTTAGCCTGCTATTTCTTTTACATCTAACGACAATTTCTTTTACACACATACTTCGTAAAAGTATTTCTTACAAACTTTGTGAAAATAAATATTCAAAAACTTAAGAAACAATTTCAAAATTTTTGGAATTTTTTTTAGCTTAAGGTATCCGACTACGTTCGGAACTGTGATTTTAAAAAAGCGCATAAATGGATAATTTTCATGATATTTAGTGTCACTTAGATTAGAGTATATGCATAAAACTGTTTTAAGGACATTTTGACAAAAAATATTTATATATAATATTTTGGCAAAAAACTAACTTAGAATAATCTTTTTTCCAAATGTTCTCCTTTTGTGAAAAATGCTTCTATTATAATAATATTTTGCTTGTATATAGCCCAGACCTCTCTACAGAGGCTCAACTAGAATTTTTGAAAAATTCCCATTATTTTCAGAGTTACCACCAATTGAAATAATATTCACGTTTTTTTCTTAAAATGTCGTAAAATAAAATAAACCCTTTTCTGTTATATTTTCAAAAATTCTAGTTGAGCCTCTGTAGAGAGGTTTTATATACATACAAAATATTATTTTAAATTTTTCACAAAAGGAGAACATTTAATATTTTTTGCCAAAATATTGTATTTTAAATAAATTTTTGTTAATGTCCTTAAAACAATTTTATGCATATATTCTAATCTAAGTGACATAATCATGAAAATTATTTATGCGCTTTTGAAAATTACGGTTCCGAACGTTTATACCTACCTTAAACTGACTACGTTCGGAACCGAGATTTATTTTTTAAGCATATAAATAGATAATTTTTTGATACTTAATGTCCCTTGAATTAGAGTATACATATAAAATTGTTTTAAGAATATTATTACATGAAAAAATTATTTATTGGTGCAATTTTTTGGCAAAAATAAAAAAATAAATGATATATTTTCAAAAAATTCTTTTTTTTTATTTTATAAAAAAAGACTTTTATAATAATAATATTTGGCCAATATATGTAACTAGGACTTCATACTGGGGTTGAACTAAGATTTTTTAAATATATAATTTAAAAGTGGATTTATTCATATTTTATTATATCAGAGTAGAGATATTATAACAAAACAACTGTTGTTATTTCAATTGATCCTAACTCTAAAAGTAATGGGAATTGTTCACAAAATTCCTTCTTTAGCCCCGGTATAGAAGCTCTAGTTATATATAAGTAAAATACTATTATTATTGAAGCTTCTTTCATAAAAGTAGAATGCTTTAAAACGTCCTTCTTTCTTCCTTTTTTTTGCCAAAAATTGCATTAAATTAAACTTTTTTTTAAATCATATTCTTAAAATTTCCTATGTGTATTCTAATGCAACTGACACTAAGTATATAAAAAATTATTCATTTATACGCTTTTTCAAAATCACGGTTCCGAGCGTAAACAAGTCAACTTACATCGAAGTATTTTTTAACACAAATCCTTATGACTTTATTATTGTTAATATTATGAGGAAATTCTTTTTTTTTCAACATTACTGAATTTCAGCTGGCGCAAAACATGCATCATGTTAAAGGAAATTTGTTGAATTTTGTAATGATTTCACTGATTGCATGAATTATCAGGCTGAAAAAATGATATACATCTCCATCAGTAAAAGCCATGTTCGCTTAAAATAGTATTTCTACTATATATTTGTCTCTCATCAATTAGCTATCTGTTCTAAAATGGAATAACGTAAAACCTGTAGCTCAGATTAAAATAATACTTTGCTACTTAAACTGGTCAGAGGTGAAAGTAGAGCGCGAGTTTGTTGGCCTTATCAGATAGAGTAACAGTAACGTCGAAACTGATTTATAGTTTTTTTATATTTTGTTTACTTTGCCGAATGTCAGAGGGATACTTTAGCTTTAGGCAATCCATTTCCATTTCAGAATGCGATATTGATTTATATTAGGGTGGTAATTTGAGGAATCACGCTGTCTTTGTTTTATCAGAGTTAAAATATCTTTTCCATCTTGCTTCGGTGCTACCGAAAAAGGTGGAAAGGAAAGTAAAAACTTATTCATTAATTATAAAAAAAAAGATTACATTGTTGCATAAAAACAGAATATTGTTAAATAAACAAAAGTCAACACATTTTTCGTTCTACAAATTAAATTTAGTGAAAGACAATGATTAGTATGTATATAATTTAAATTATATTTATTACAAATATTCATTACTATTGGTAAAGATGCTTTATGTACTATTATTATATTTTAAGCTCTTAATTTGAATAATATTTTACAGCAAAATGTATGGGATTAGAAACATTTATTGTTCCTTTTTGCTAATTTCAAAATTGATTTTTCTTAAAATTCAAATGACACCGTTTGTTTTAAAATTCATAAATTTTATTAATTAACTCTACTAGTTTAAATTCTTGTATTAAGTTCATTTTAGTTTTTTTCAGTTTTTCTGCTCTATTTGGTTAATCCATAGCTAATACAAAATTTTTTTTGTTCTTCAAAGTTTTGGATCAAATTTATATATACTTTTGAAGAATATATCTTCTAAGCAAATTGCTTTATATTTTTTAAAAATATCAAGTAGCTCAATGCATTAATAAGTTATTTTACATTTTCAACTATATTCAGAAAAAGATTTTATGCATAAAATTTTTTTTCAGTTTACCCAATCATTTCAATAAACTATACTAGTTTCTCATTTCTAACAGTGGCCGAGATAGGGCTGTGGTCATGGTCCCGAACACATATCAAGTGTTTTCGAGTCTTAGTACCACTGTAAACCCGCCATGTAGAGGGGCTGATACATATTCATCCTTAAAAGTTTGAAGTTCTCATGTTTTGTAATTCATGAAAGTTTGGAGAATAGGATAGCAGCCAACGCGTGTTGTCCACGTCACTTAGGATAGTCGGATACCTTAAATCTCGATAAGAGATTTAAGGTATCTGACTACGTTCGGAACCGTGATAATAAAAAAGCGTACAAATGGATAATTTTCATGATATTTAGTGTCACTTAGATTAGAATACATGTATAAAGTTGTTTTAAGGACATTTTGGCAAAAAAAGTTTATTTAAATACAATATTTTGGCAAAAAATTAACTTAGAATAACCTTTTTTTAAGATGTTCTCCTTTTAAAAAAATGCTTCTACAATAATAATATTTTGCTTATATAAAGTAAAGACTTCTCCAGAGAGTCTGAACTACTTTTCTTTTGAAAAATTCATACTATTTTCAGAGTTAAAACCAATTGAAATGATTATCGGCGTTTTTTTCTTAAAATTTCTCCCCTCTGTTGTCGTAAAACATTGATAAACCCACTTCTAAGTTATATATTTCAAAAATTCTAGTTGAGACTCTGTACAGAGATCTGAGCTATATACAGGCAAAATATTATTATAATAGAAGCATTTTTCACGAAAGGAGAATATTTTGAAAATGGGTCATTCTATGTTCATTTTTTGTCAAAATATTGTACTTAAATAATTTTTTTTGTAATAATATTCTTAAAACAATTTTATGTACATTTCCTAATCTAAGTGGCACTAAATATCATAAATATTATCCATTTACACGCTTTTGCAAAATCACGGTTTCCGAACGTAGTCGGATACCTTAAAATTACGAGGTCTGTCGTCAATAGCTCACGAACTACTTCAGAGTGCGATACTAATAAAAAGTCAAGATAATCAAACTTATTTCTACAAAAATGAATTGAAGAAGTATTAAAGGACTTTCGCAAAGCAATATTTTTCAATTAAAAACAGTTCTTAAATTTGTAAAAGTCCTTCAGATTTTAAAATTAACAATTTCAATGAAGTAGATTACTACATTTTTTAAAATAATATTTAAGGATTTTTTTATGTGTGAACCCTATAATTACTGTATAAATCCCCTTTTAGAAAAGTAACTCAAGGATTTGAAAGTTCTCCTAGATAGCATTTTTTTACAAATAATAATAAAGTGTGGTAACATGAACAACATTTTTTTTATTTTAATCCTGTACAATTTATTGAAATGAATCGATTTGTTAAAATAGAACAAATTTCTATTATTGCCGTATTTACTAGAATCTATGCCAAACTTTTTTCCAATGTTAATGCTACGAAAATAGAATGTGGTTTAGGATCGAAGTTAAATGGGGTAATTAGAGCAATTACAGGTTCTTGTGATCCCACCGAGCAAATTCGTACTGTTACCTGCATGGTGCTCAAAGCTAAAGTTAACAACAGGTGTAAAAATCTAGCCCTTAGCCACAATGTATATCATGGGCCTTGATCTGATGTTACTGTCGATCAGGCGGCATAAGTAACACAACACAGGTTCTTGTATGTATTTAAAAGTTTATAATACTGGTAAAATAACTAATTGTTCATTTCATATTAGTTCTCATTTTAAATTTATTTTAATGTCGTAAAATTGGATATCGATAAACCATTTTACACAAAAACTTGTGGAGAATTTGGGATGCGGCTTAGATTCGAATGAATATGGTAAATATGGTATTTTGGGGAAGAAAAAAAAAGTAAAAATTTCTTTCGTGAACAAACACATGAGAAAATTTTATGTTTGACAGCTGGCATACTTTTGTTGTAAGGGGAAGGGGAATTTAACATGAATCAAAATAATTGCTATATATTTTCACATTTACATTTATTTAGAATAAAAAATAGTATTTTTTGACTTAAAAAAACTGATTGGAACAAATAATATTCATGATCTGAAAATTTGTTGTTGTTATCATCAAATTTTATTACTTAATGAACGAATCAATCCCAAGAACATTTGAGCAATAATTGAAATAAATCTCTCGAAATGACGTCCGTGTTATTTTCCTTAGTAATGCATCATTTCATATGTTAAAATTTACAGCTTTGAGCTAGTTTCAAACGAATTTAGAAAACTAGCAAAAATATTAATTTGAAAAAGTCTGAACACACGCCATTTAGTAAATAACTACTTATTTAAACGATCTGTATTTCACTTTTTAAGCTGAAAGTGAATCTTTAAATAAAAAATAAAAATAAAAACATCTAGAAAGGTATGTAAAGTGTGATGTATTTAGCACTCGTAATCCTGCTTTGTTAATCTTTTAGACTTTTTATTGGAAAACAAAATAAAGAAAAGAACACTTGACGTCTAACTGTCATATATATGTTTACGGTCAATTACCCAATAATTAAATTCGTTTGTTTCGCTGATAGCTAATTGTGAAACATCTCAGCTCATTTCTCAGTCTGCTGACATTCGAATTAGGTCTAATTCCATGGTATTCTCCAATTTATTATAGGTACGACCAATTGAAGCATGGTAAGCATCGATGCGAAGAAAATCAATGGAATATAAGGAAAATTGTTCTGTGAGTGGATATGTTTATTCACTTTGGATTCATACTGTTCCTGCTACTGTAGTGAATCTATTTTTATTAGAATTTTAGAAAACACATTTTAAACTCCTTTAAAATATAGTATTCATTTAAAAGAGTTTCTAATTATACTTCTGATTAAAGTTTTTATTTAACATTTGAAGAATAAAGCTTGCTAAATTATTATTTGTGTGAAATTTAGATGCGTATTTTAGAGATCAATAATCAGTCAATTTATGTTTCTGAAAAAAGGAAGTCAGAATATAAATAAAAGGCAAACTTTCTTTTGAAGCTGAAATATTTTTGAATTTCATCTCTCGTGTTAACTATGAGCATTGCACATATTGTAACTTTTTTCTCGGTGGGACTTTGCAATAATGTTTCTAGTATAAATATTAAAAACACGTATGCATTCAATAATAAAAACTTATTACTACTATATTTGTTTTTAAAACTTCTCCCATTGATTCGAAATTTGAACTATCCCTTAATGCAGTATAATTAATTATTAATACTTTTATAACTCATTATCAAAACTATTTTTTCCGAATAATGAAAATAAAAAAAATGTTGGATTGGATATGGAGCAGTTAATTATATAAAACACAAGCTCCTTAAATGCTTCAGTTTCTTCTTGAATCAACTTGGGAAAAAATGCTGTTTTTCATATGTATACAAAAGTTCAAGGTATTTTGTTTTAGTGTCACATCAACTATGACAGATAAGGAGTGTTTTTTTTCCAGGTATAGAAGTTTAAGTTGGCATTACTTTCCAAGATGGCGACAGATTTAACAGCTGTTAAGTGATTTATTCTCAGTTTGGTTTGGCAATTCATCAAAACGATCATCAAGCAAGGCGTAGATTCGTCGAATGGGCCCAAAACGAGATTGCCGTTGTTCCCGATTTTCATAAGCGAATTTTGTTTAGCGATGAAGCGCACTTCTAGTTGAATGGCTACGTCAACAAACAAAACTGCCGCATTTGAGTGAAGCTAATCCACAAGTGTATGTCGAAACACCGTTACATCCAGAAAAACTGACTGTTTGGTGCGCTTTATGGGCTGGTGGAATCCTTCTTCAAAAACGATGAAGGCCACAACGTTACAGTCAATGGTGATCGGTATAGAGCCATGATTACTAACTTTTTCATTCCTGAATTGAACAATCATGATGTCCAGGAGCTGTGGTTTCAACAAGACGGCACAACATGTCACACAGCTCGTGCCACAATCGATTTATTGAAAGACACGTTTGGTGACCGCCTAATTTCACGTTTTGGACCTGTGAATTGGCCTCCAAGATCTTGCGATTTAACACCGCTAGACTATTTTCTGTGGGGCTATGTAAAGTCATTGGTCTATGCAGATAAGCCACAAACGCTTGACCATTTGGAGGACAACATTCGCCGTGTTATTGCCGATATACGGCCACAAATGTTGGAAAAAGTCATCGAAAATTGGTCGTCCAGATTGGACTACATCCGAGCCAGCCGTGGCAGTCCTATGCCAGAAATCATATTTAAAATGTAATGCCACAAGATTATTTTTCGAATAAAAAATTCATGTCAATCGAATAATACATCGTTGTTTTATTGCAATTTAAAGTTCTATACCTCTAAAAAAACACCCTTTATAATAAAAAAATCAATATAAAATAATTACATGATTTTAAGCATCCCTATAATCTAAGTAGCCATGTTACATTTCATCAATAGAAAATAATTATACTTAATTTCAGCTAAACAAACTTTAATATTTTTGAGATACCCTGACTTTCAAATGCTTCTTTTGTGTTTTCCTATTCTCATAAGGTAGTGTTTCTTAAACTGTGGGGGCACCCTTAAGGGGGCGTGATAACACTACGAGGGGGGAGCGAGCATATTGAAAATTCGAAAACAAAAGATTATTTAAAAAAATATATTAATTTACTGAAAGTAAATGAACAAAATATATTCTGATATAATAAAAATATATAATAAAATACTCATTTACACTAATATAATACACTTATAAATGTATCAGTACCGCGCAATGTATTTTATAATTAATTTAACAATACTAAGTTAGGAACAAGTTTATTAATTACCGGTGACCCCATGGGCTTGTCATATAAAAATTATATGCAAAAATTAACACTTATCTTAATAATTTGTAAGGTTTATAGTTAATCATAAATGCCGATTATAAATTACGTGATTCACTCCCCAATGCCACCGAATAACACGTAGGTGAGCGTATGTAGTGTATTTGAAGAAGGGAGGTTAAAAGGAATAAGTAAGCAAACCCTCTGAAGTAACTGAGGTTAAAAGGAATAAGTAAGCAAACCCTCTGCCAAGTAACTGAGGTTAAAAGGAATACGTAAGCAAACCCTCTGAAGTAACTGAGGTTAAAAGGAATAAGTAAGCAAACCCTCTGAAGTAACTGAGGTTAAAAGGAATAAGTAAGCAAACCCTCTGAAGTAACTAAGTCCTCCGCAAACACTGCCAACGTCATTTTATTTTATTTCAAAGACTTCGGAATAATTTTATGGATAGCAGTTCACAGAAAAGATCGTACTTCGGAAAGATACGGAGCGGATATATACGACCGGAGCAATTAACACACTGGCTGAGCGAGACGTTTATATGCGCCGGTGGCCATTAAGAGGTTAAAGTCGTATTGTATGTTTAGCGTCAAAGAAAAAATATTGAATTCAATAAATTGTTATTGTACGGAAGAGGAGGGCGAGGAAAATTATGATTGAATATTGGGTCGCAAATGTTGAAAGTTTGAGAAGCACTTTCTTAAGGCTAAGTTCTCTTGTTGGTTGATTGACTGAATATTAACGTCGCACTGTTCAGCTACACGAGGGCTTTTGGCGACGGACCACGTAATTTTGAACCATGGTCAAGTGACGTGGACGACACCTGAGCTGGCACCCCCCTCTCCTAACTACCACACCACACCAACGGGAGGACGTTTCAGCTCTCGACAGATTTAACGTGCATCGCTGCCCTACACGGCGGGTCTTTAGTGGTACTGGGCTCGAACCTGTGACAAAGCAAGCCACAGTCCGATACCTATACCACTCGGCTACCGCGGCCACAGTTCTCTTGTTGGAGTGATATAAAAACTTGGAGAGTGAGATACCAGCCCTTGTTCTCGTCACTTAACAAAGGTTCGAAATAATGAGGTTTGTCACCAATACCCCTGATGTTGTTTCTGAGTGCTACTTAAAAAACAATATATGAATACAGACTTTTCTATGTATATACTTTCTCCCTTTTCTTAACCGATGACGTAGTCTACAACAAAAATCGAAAATATATTTATGAGAATCTGTTGGTTATTAATCTGAATAGCATGTAAAAGTTTTTACTGTATGTGGCATGTTTATTGTATAAAGTTCAGATTGCCGAATTAACAATCTTATCTGCTTCTTTGAATCAGAGTTAAAATCTATTTTTAATCACTATAACTAATGAGAAAAAAGCTACAGATGATTCAAAATTATTTTTAATCTATCAAAACTGATGGTTATAAAGCAATATAAAATATGGAAGTTACGGAATGAAAATATTTATACTAGTAAGAAAATTTTTACGTTTACAAAAATCTTACAATCAGTGAGGTTTTTCATCACTTGAAGGAAAAAGTTTGGTGATCATATTGTCTGAAAAATTATAAATTTTCATTTCATTTAAATTATAGAGTATTTTTTGCTTGATATGTATTCATTAAAGAATATATAATGGGATTTAATAATTATTAATATCAACATTTAAAGCCATAATTAAAATTAGAAATCAATTCCACAGTTTTAACCATTCAAGACCATATTTCATTTTGACTTATATAATTCAGGGGATTCTTAGGATGATGGATGATGTATTATCTCAGATTCTAATTGAGTGCATTGAAAAACATTAAGGAAAGTCGATTAATTTATCAAACATATCGGAGTTATTGTGAAAATAGTGGAAGAGTGTATATATAAGAATAATTATACTATAGAAATTCTATGTCAGAGAATGGTGTCTGTTTTGGGGATTGTCATGGAGTTATCTTAACCGAATATCTGGAACTTATTACCACACACTGTTGAATATTCTATGTGATGCTCTGATCTCAAAAGTGCATCATATGAACATTAGAGACATTCAAGTTTTTGGCGACAATGCACCTGCTCATTCATTTTGAGGTGCAGTTGAGGAATCAAGTGAGTGAGTGAATATTAACGTCACACTGCTCAGCTACTCGAGGGCTTTTGGCGATGGACCACGTAATTTTGAACCATGGTCAAGTGAAATGGACGACACTTGAGCTGGCACCCCCACTCCTAACTACCACACCACACCAATGGGAGGATGTTTCAGCTCTCGACAGATTTAACGTGCATCGCTGACCTACCCGGCGGGTCTTTAGTGGTACTGGGCTCGAACTCATGACATGCCTGCCATGATCCGATACCTTGACCACTGGGCTACCACAGCCTGTTGGGGAATCAAAGAGACGTGAAATTGAAATTTTGCCACATCCACTCTGTTTTCTTGATCTCGCCTCAAGAGACTATTTCTTATTCTTAGAACTCAAGAAACCATTTTAGAGTTGGAGATATGACAACAATGACGTCACTCATGAGAAGGAACAATGGCTTTGATGGCGCTTTGCAGAACTCAACAATGACCAGACTTTCAAAGAAGATGGCCGAGGAAAATGTATAACTCAGAATGTTATTAAAGCTTTACAATGATGTTTTTTCTGTTCCTTTTAGAAATGTGAGTGCTTGAATAAAACTAATTGTAAATTCATTTTGTTCTTTAACTCCGTACAAACACAAATGGGATTACCCTCAAAAATTTCAAAAGTGTTATGTATAATAGAATTTCCAACAATATTTTTTTGTTGTAACTTATATCATAGTTCTCTCCTCTAAGTAAAATAAATAATTATGATATACGTGACTCATGTGAGGAATTAATTCAATTGCTTGCCTTCCTCAATTACTGAATCTTATTTCAATTGAGATGACCTAAAAAGTATCGACATAAAGAAAACAGCGTAGAAATACAGGCTATTTAGAAAGTGATTTCACGGAAATACAGTTAATTTAAACGATGGCAAATGTTGATATAAATTTAGCGTTTAGAGATGCATAGAGCTGAAATTTAAAATATTTTAAATGAATTTAATAAATCTTTTCTAATTATATTGTTTCTGAAATAATGAGCACATAAGAAAGAACTTTCTTGAAACCTAAAACAAAATCGTAACACCATAAATGCATAAGGAGAAGAAAAATATGCGAAAAAAAATGTTCAGCATTAGAGGAATGCTTAAGACTGTCTTCGGTAGAAGTACGAAAGCTTGAACTAAACGCGAAGCACATTTTCAGACAGAAAAAATGCCTCAATTGTCATGGAAATTTGCAATATTATAACTCATACCTCTGTTAACAATATAGTGTTTTTAAAAATGCCAAAATATTCCATACATATTTTCTTTTTTGTTATAATACGTGAGGGCATAACCCATTTAACATTACGGTATAGGAGAAAAAACGCGAAACACATTTTATACCAGAAAAAATGAATAAACTCGGATAAAAACGGAAAGTATGATTAAAAATGCTGCTCTCTTAGGGATAGTGAAGCCAGAATATCTTATTAAGGTTTCGTTTCTTTTATATCTGAAAAAATGTTCCAAATTCTGGTCCTATTCTTTAACATCAACCCAAGACAACGTTGTAACGGGTCTAACCGCGTTCTTCCTGCTAATAGTCCTCTTGGGGAATAATGGGTCTTTAAAAATTATTCTATTAAAAACCTTCCTCCTCCTCCGAAGATGTGATTATGTAAACTAAGACTTTTATATAAAGATTAAACTTTCGAGTTAGCAGGAAAGAGGTTAGACTGTTAACGGATAGCAGTGATTAATTAACGTGAAGCTAGACTTGAGCACTTCGTAGCTTATTTGAGTAATATTAAGATTGACGATTCGGTCAATTAGTGATTAAATTTGATTAATTTTATTTGAATTAGAAGGTTTATTGCCTGTACTTAAGTGATCCGATTATTTAAGTCTTCCAGTATCTCGTCTACCTGGCTATTGCTTCACATATTTGGGTAATTGGTGCATTTCTTAACTTGGGTTATTGCAAAGCACATTGTTGCCAACTCAGCGCGTACGACGCATGCGAAATCTGGGTTGCCAGCTTGACGAGTTATCTTGAACGTTGGCATCGTTGCGATAGTACGTAATAAATTTACTACAGCAACATGAAAAACTTTTTTTATATTGAGAGAAAAGGAAACATGGCATTTTAAGGATGTTTAAATCCTTACTCAAAAATTTTCGAAGAAAAGCTGTGGGTACACGCATTTGTATACAGGAAATTGTAGGAGAAAATATAACGAATTAAGAGACAGTCCTGTTACAGGGATTAATTGTTTCTTTGACAACTCTGAAATTTTTTTCCATAAATTACGTAATAGTACACATCTCAGTAGGAAATTTATTAAAGTAATCATTTTTTGTTCCTTTTTGAATGCTAAGATTACATGAAGTGAGATCATTCTAATGTGTTAAGGAATAATCTAATCAAAATCAGCATTAAATCAATGCTTTGATTTTCTTGTAGCATATGCTTTCACTGTAGTTGAAAACATGGAAGCATACATTGAGATCAAGTCTAGCATTCATAAGATTTTTGCATCCATTGTTAGAGAATTATTCTGTTTTTATGTTAAAATGTATTTCAAATAAGCTGCTTTAAATAAAAAGTACATTATTTAAGTGTGTTTTAAATAGAAATTTCAGTAGCTTAATAGATATTTTCTCACAGTTTATATTCTGAGAATAATATGGCAAGAAAGGCATTCTCTATTGAAAGGATTTTTTTTAAATGAATAAAATTAAAGTCAAAAATAAGAAAGCAAATATCCACATTTAGATAGTTTTAACTGAAAAACCACACACACACACACACACACACACACACACACACACACACACACACACAAACACACACACACACACACACACACACACACACACACACACACACACACACACACACACACACACACACACACACACACACACACACACACACACACACACACACATAATTCTAGAATAAAAAAACACTATGTTAATAGTTCATGAATTTAAAACACAAAAGCTTTAAATAGGAATTTATTCAATTTAAATTAGCACTTCCTCAGTTTCTATTTTAATTTACAGGATTTTCTTTGAACACAATTATTATTTTTTTCTAAACATTCCTCGATTATACTCAACACTATTAGATTAAAATGAGTTAACATGTGTTTTTTCCTCAGTAATGTTGTTGATTTTACATTGAAACTTGAAGGATTTAGATAAATAGTCGCATTTCGTTTACTATGTTTTCCTTTAAAAAGATTATATCTTTTGATCCGTAAATGAGTTTTAGGTAGGTCCTGGTTCGGTCTTTTATTTAGTTAATTTACTGATTTTTCTATTTAATAGATTAAAAGCAATATTAAACAGAAGACAGAATTTTATCTCTAGTTTTATCGCTTTTTTTCCTGTCATTTGAAATTAGCATATATAAAGGTAAAAATAGAACAAGTCTCTTCTTTTTAGCTGGTAGGAATAAATTATTTTATAATTTGATTACAGGGTATTTTCTTTTTCCGCTTTTTAAAAGCTGTATTAGGCTTGCCCTTTGATAATTAATCACTTTTTGTTAATAAAAATAAAGAGAAACCTTGACTTTATACAATGATTGAGTGTAGATGCTTGATGAAAACACCAGTTAAGAAGAAAAATTTATTACACACATATGCGCGAGTGCGGAGCACGTATGCATACCCACAGATATATATCTCTCAATCTCTATCTGTCTATCTATCTGTATGTGAGTGTGCATGTATGTATGTATATATGCAAGTATGTGTAATATGAATACTTACAATTCTAAGTTAATATTGGGAAAAGCAACAGATTTTGAGAGAGAATTTCGAAAACTAATGCTTCAAAGTATACAATTCACTGAGCAGATGATGAATTGCAATTCTGAAACAAATAAGATCTTTTGTTTACTTAAATTGGCTGGAATAAAAATAGTAATTAAAAACGGCACCAAATAAAGAAATGAGTGCACAAACAAATGATTTTTTTCAAAATATATTAAATTCTGCCTTGGAATAAATGAAACAGCATTGAAGTATAACTGGAATCATATTTAGTGGGAAATTTAAATGCAACAGTGAAAATTTGCTGTATTTTATTTTATTCTCTACTTTAAAAAATTATTAATAATTTAAGACGCGATGAGAAATATATATATATATATATATACAGCTCAAAATAATTAAAGGATATTGCGGTTTTAGGTGGATCTTGTGGCTGGGAAACTTTTTAGCTGATTGATACATGGTCGACAGACGTAGTAGGTTATATGAGAATAAATTACACATGTTTGGCAGAAAAAAATGTATTTTATTGCGCATTTGTGTACAAAAGGAAAAAAACTCAATTTGTGCATATGAGAAAAAAAGAATAAGAAAAGGTGTTTTCCTCAAAGGAAATAATTTTCAGTAGGGGGTATGGTTTCCACGGACGCCCAGCAACGCTGAGCACATTTGCGGCAGGGAGTCAATGAGGCTATTAATCACGAGTAGGGGTATTCTGTCCCACTCTTCCAGAAGAGCTCTTTCCAGTTCTTGGAGAGTTTGTGGGGGTGGTTGGTGGCCAGCAACTCGTCTTCCTAGAGCGTCCTAAACGTGCTCTATTGGATTCATGTCTGGAGAACTCACTGGCCATTCCATTCGTACCATTCCTTCCTCCAAAAGGAAATCCTCCACCAGGTTAGCACGATGTGGCCTGCAGTTATCGTCCATTAAAATGAAGTCATCTCCGATTGCTGCAGCGTAAGGGACTACAATAGGTCTGAGGATCTCATCCCTATATCGGCGAGCAGTCAGAGGTCCATCTCGAATGATCTGTGCGCCCGTCAATGGAGATGCCACCATACACCAACACTCCGTCACAGCCAAATCTGACACTTTCGTGCATGGACGCAGGATTATTCCTACTACCACACTCCCTCCAGATGAAAATACGCCTATTATTCGGATGAACAGAAAAACGGGACTCGTCAGAAAAAAGAACATTGCTCCATTCATTTCTCCTCCAGTTCACATGCTCTGTTTCCCACTCCCTGCGGTCGCGGCGATGCCTTGATGTTAGTCTAACACATACCATCGGTAGGCGAGCATACAGACCTACACAATGGAGCCGGTTTCGGACAGTCTGAGTTGAAACCGTGGTGCCGAGCGAAGGTGTTGTTGGAGAAGAGTAGCGTTCCTATTTCGGTGTTTCCGAGCCGTTAACACTAAATAACGATCTTCATTGGACGTTGTTGCCCGTCTACGACCTTGTCCTGGTCTTCGGACTGCACTTCCAGTCCCCAAGAAACGGTTCCAGATCTTGGAAATCACACTTTGTGACACTCCAATGGCTTGCGCTACTTCGGCTTGAGTTTGGCCCCCTTCTAACCTACCTACAACTCTCCAAGCTTCTGAATCGGTTAAATGACTTCGCTGAGACCTCGTACTCATCGAAACAAAGCAGTCACTGAATGCCGATCATCCTTGTCTTCATTTCAGTTGAAAGTCACATTTCACTCGCTGCCGCTGAAGCGACGTTTTTGATGTCGAACTCAAAATTAGCATACTCTACAGTTTGAAAATCAGAAAAATTTGCATTTGTGATTCTCTTCTTCCATTTTCGACCAAAAAAATTTCGCTTATATCTTTATTTTATATAAAACA
Organism: Trichonephila clavipes; assembly: GCA_019973935.1. Lineage (NCBI taxonomy): Eukaryota > Metazoa > Arthropoda > Arachnida > Araneae > Nephilidae > Trichonephila > Trichonephila clavipes. The sequence goes on from BMAU01021135.1 coordinate 581,400, forward strand.
TACAATATCCTTTAATTGTTTTGAGCAGTATATATATATATATATATATATATATATATATATATATATATATATATATATATATATAATTAAGGATTTGATTTAATACATTTTGGTATTAAGGGGATCCATTTTTAGTGGTAGTTGCAGTCGCGTTAAGGGTTAAGGAGGCGGGGTATTTATAAATCAATATTTACTTCACACAAACATAAAACAAGCGTCAACACACAAAGCAAGCATTACCACACGCAGTTTACATGACGTTCACAAAGCAGCCCTCGTTCTCTTCTGAGACTTCAACTTTTTATAGCTCTGATCAACCGGAAGTTGTTAGAATCATATGAATTGCGGTAAAAACTTCAATTATTGGTCTGAATACGCGGGTGATGCATATCACCCGCATCATCCTGTTTAAAAAACGCTAGCCTTTCAGTTTTGGGGAGATGCGGTTGTAGTTATCTCCCGTTAGGCGGTAAAAGAAAAATTAATTATCACGTGAAGTCCTGGAGTGCTGAAAACCGTTACGGATTCCTTTGAAAGAAAATTGAAGTGAATTATATATATATATATATATATATATATATATATATATATATATATATATATATATATATATATATATATACATATATCTATATCTATATCTATCTCTCTCATCCTGTTTCTCTCTCTCTCTCTCTCTCTCTCTCTCTATATATATATATATATATATATATATATATATATACTAGCTGGTATACCCGTCCTTCACACGGGTGAACTGAAAAATTAAACAACACAGATTGAAGGATATAGAAGTTTTTAATGAGTTAATTTTACGTGAATTTCAAATTAAACAAGAAACGATTTTTGCATATCTCAGCTAAGCAAGAGAAAAAGAAAAAAAAAACACCATTGTTAAATTTTAAGTATGTAGATCCAATAACTGATAAAAAGGATTTTTTTTATTCATAACTCCCCGTAATTCTCTTGAGGGTCGATTTTTGAAAATAGCTCCCTAAGCTGATCTCTGCTCAGCAAAAGTAACACATTGTTAAAAGTTTTGTGTTTGTACAAATGATGAAGTGTGAAAGAGAGAGTTTATTTATTTTAAGTACCAGAACCGATAAAAGCATTTATTTTGAACAAAGACAAATTTCTTACTACCAAATGTGCATAATAAAATCATAAAAAAACATTCAAATAAAGAGAGATTTCTAACAACCTCTCCCTTCAAAACTTAGTTTTATTCTGAAATAATAAAAGAATTAGGTCACAGGAATCAATTGTAGCCAATCTTGTGTTGCCAAAACAAAAAGGGTCTCTTCTCAAAAAAAGATAGATATATTTTGTCGTGGGCCTTTTTGCAGCGCACGCCAGAATTTCTTGCAGATTGCAGAATTTGTTCTTACTTACTTGACAGATATCGTTATATTTTGGACACTTCACACAATATCTTTATAAATTATAGCCTATATATTATTATGATGTATAAGCTATACTATTGTAAAGTTTCATTAAAATCAGTTGTTTTTGCGTGAAAGACGGCCAAACATCCTCACAAACTTTCGCATTTATAATATCTATATCTCTATCTATCTATCTATCTATCTATCTATCTATCTATCTATCTATCTATCTATCTATCTATCTATCTATCTATCTATCTATCTATCTATCTATCTATCTATAGCCTTAACTTGCTTATAATTTACTCAAAAATAAATAAAAGTTAATGATTAATCTAAATAAACAAAGTTCAAGTTAAGACAGTTCTGAGATCCTGATTACAATAAACTACAGGACGCAGCTATTCTGGTTAATTTGGATTCGCCAATGCTACCTCAACAGCAAAGTACTATTTTGAAACGAGTTTCAGAAGAATGATTCACTGTTCGCATCGTTCTCGGAATATATTTATGCCTTCCAAAAATTAATTTTTCATCTAAAAAAAACTAAAAGATTATCAAGCGGATTTTATGATGCATATATAATTTTAATTGAAAGGATAATAAATAATAATTCCCTATTTGTAATGGATTTATTATTTTCGTCTTAAAGTGATATTAATAATATCACTTTATGTTGACGTTTATGTTTTCTTTTATGAACATTGACAAAGAATTTTGGGAATAAGATGAAATTAAACAGCTTTCAACATCTAGAGACAGAAAGAGACAATTTTCTTTAAACAATAGAATAACCATGCGCTTATCTGTAAAAACCGAACATTTTATTGTTTGAGGTATTTTAAAACTAAAGAAGCCGCGCTCTGTAGCTCAGTGGTCATTGTTATTAACTTCGTGACAAGCATGTTCGAGTTCTGATTCCACCATAGGTCGTAGTGCATATCCTGTATCAAGATAATCGAGACCAGCGTTTTCCAAATCAAGCTTAAAAGTTTTCTTAATTTTGGATGCTAATAAAGATTGTGAAAACAGGAGTTATAAGAATAAATACAAATGAATGTTTTCGAATTGTATTCCTGGAAATTATTTGAAACAGGAAGTTTGTTCCTTAGAAGTTGAATCTTTATTTAAAGTAAAACTTAATTGCGTAATTTTTTCTCCATATTTAGCATATAAAAATGAAACATATAAAACAATTCTCTTTAGGTTGAACATAAAAGTTGGAAAATAAACAAATTGTATCGATATCCATAAACATTTTGATATTTAAATATTTTATGTTTTAGATATCAGTCTTAACTTTAACAATATTTGTTCAACTCTTATAACTAGATCTCAAAGTGACCTTTCGAAAATCAAATAAATTTTAACCCGAATTTACGATCAAGTTCATGAGTTTTATCTTAGAAAACTGAAATGTAGTTCACAACGACAAAACATATAAAATAGAGATTATTTTACGCTATTTAAAAGTTTTGAGCTTGATTTTCCTTTTGATCAGTCTAACACATTATTATTCCTTGAAACATATTATTATTCCTTTTAACTTGCTAGAGTAGACTGACACATTTTTTTCAAACTACGCAAAGATGAAAGTGCTATCAATAGAATACGTGATTAAGTCGGTTGCGATACATGAAAGTAGTAAATGGGTTGACCTACTCTTTGGAATCCCGCGTTTTCCCACCAAATCTTTTCCATCTTACTTCCTCCAAGAGAAAATAAATGCAATAATGAACACCCAGCGCCCTCTGCCGAGATATAACTGTACGAAGAGAAATACAATTATCCTCAAACGCTTTGAGAGGAAAAGATAGATGAATGCCAAAGGCATCTATACTATCATTTTCTCCATCACAACATAAAATTAAGAACTGCTCGTATTTGAGATTATCTGTGTGTGTGTGTTTCTATGTATTCGTTTCTACAAAGTTCAATGAAGTACAGTTATACCCCGAAATAACGCGACAGGTGGGACTCAGTGATAACCGCATAAGTCGAATTCGCGTAAGTCGGAGTATAATTTCACATATAAATTATTTTTAGTTGGATCCGGAGACGAAAGAAAATAATAATTTGGAAAAGAAAAAAGTTTTTCAAAATCTTAGGCAACACAAAAACAAAAGAGCAAACCGAAGTTATTTTAATGTAGAAGGTTTCATAAAATCTTACAAAGTAGTCAAAGATTTCTTTTTTCTTCCGCAAAATTTCCTCGTAGCTTGCTAATAATTTTTTTATTCCTTGTTTTGTTGAAAAAGTACGCTCTTTGTTGATTTCTTTATTTTCTGAAATTTGTTTCCCTTTTTCAATTAAACTGAGGCCTTCTGTCAAATTTTTAATCGTCATTCAATCTTCTGATAGAAGTTCTTCAATGTCTTGCTTATGCATTTCTGTGAGTTCTACAATTGTCGACTCCTGATTGTGGGAATCCAGTAGTTCTTGAACGTCATCATTGTCAATTTCTAAATTTATTTGTTTGGCAAGATCGACAACTTCTTCAATCACATTACCAATTGCACCAGGCTCTGGAACTGAGTCCGTCTTAATTTTCAGTAATTTTTTTCTAAAAAAGGGGGAGGGAGGGATGAAAGAAGGAGGGAAAAAAAGAAGACGAGAGAGAGAGAGAGAATCACCTAGCTATGAAAATCACGTAACTCCAGGTTCGCGTACGTCGGGGTAGCGTAAATCGAGGTATTGCTGTATTTGATTTATTTGTAGTTTTCTTAATGATATGTAATGAAAACAGCTAATTTCATATTTTTTCATGAATATGAAGTAATTTGGAATTTATTGAGAAAAAGAGCTATGTCGAAAAATAAAAGTAATGAAGGCAACCTTTTGTACTTCAGCTTATTGTACGTAGGAGTATGAAAAATTGCTATTTAGCGAATAGTTAATTATACAGTCGGAATTCTATTTAACGAAGTCGCTAAATTTAGAAAAAAGTTCGCTACGTGGAAAATTCTTTAAATAGAGATTCAGCTTTTAATATACACTCATGAATATTGAAAATAGCGACCCAAGAAGAAAGCATCGGATTGAAATGAAATTTAATACACATAATGACACAGATGAGAGATTCACTTGATCTCAAAAACAAGACAATTAAACGAATACAGGGTGTGCAACGACACAAATACTTGGACCACCTCCAGCTGCAATACATGCCGCCACAAGATCCGGCATTGAGTTGATTAGACATCTTATGTTGTCCTGAGGCAGATGGGCTCACAAATCTTGAACAGCCAACTCTAAATCATGTACAGAGTGACACGATGGCACCTGCCTTTTTAGCTGATCCCACACGTGTTCTACAGGGGACAAATTGGGGGAGCGGGCTGGCCATGGAAGAGTGAAAATGACGTAGGAAGTCTTGAGCAACTTTTGCTGTTTGCGGACGAGCATTATCTTAGTGGAAAATTGCCCCTGGGAGACCATTTAGGAAAGGTCTTACATGGGGTCGAAGAATATCATCAACGTAACGTTGGCCCGTTAAGGTTCAACGCATCACAATTAAAGTGGACCGGCTATCATAGGCTATGGCCCCCCAGACCATTACACCAGCTGTGCGGGCAGTGTGACGTAGAACAGTGTGGGGAATTGTACCGCTCACCAGGGCGCCTCCACACCCGTACACGGTTATCATCTGTCCCCAAAACAAACCGGGATTCATCACTAAACGCAACCTTTTGCCAATCTGTGACATTCCACTTTGATCTGGCTTGGCACCACTGTAGACGCAGTTGCCGATGTTTCTGTGTTAAAGGGAGTGCACGGAAAGGGCGCTTGGATTTAAGATTTGCTTCTGCAACGTGTCTGGAAATTGTTTGTGGAACAATTGCTACGCCTACGTCTGCTCGTATCGTTGAACGAGTAACTGTGGGGTCCACAAGTGCTTGCCGCACGATCCTTCGATCCTCTCTCCTCGTGGTCTTCCTGGTCACTCCAGACCCGGTTTTCCGTGCGTGGGTACCTTCTCGTGTCCACTGCTCCCAACAATTTCTAACGGCACACTCCGAACGATCCACCTGGCCAGCAACACGGCGCGTCGACCAGCCTGCAGTTTCCATCCCGATAATCAGGCCTCTCTCCAACTCGCTGAACTGTGAGGAATGTCTTTTAGCACGTTTACCTGGCATATTTCGCTTACCAAAGTCTTCCTACAATCGGCGGGTAATTGTCACGTTTATAAATCTTCGAATTTGCGCTGGCTTATATAGCACCCTCTTCCTGATTGTAGTGCCACCTCGGCGTGTATGAGCATGCGTATTGGCACAAAACTTGGATCATTTGCATATCACATTACGCTGTACTTATTTGCAAAGTTTCGCGATTGTACTTCGCTTCCTTCTTCGGTCGCTATTTTCAGTGTTCCTGAGTGTACTTTATAAACCACATGAAACAAATTTCAAATTCATAAACACACTATACATTCACACTAGTTATTTTACATACCTTACACATCAAAAAGAAATCTGCAAGGAAAACAAGAAATAAAAACATTGTCCAGGAATTTTGTGCTTGAAAAAAATAAAAAATAAATAAATAAATAAATAATAATAATAATAATAATTTTGTATTAAAATTAATGAATGTTAATGATATTTTATAATTTTAAGCCTACAAGTAATTTTAAACACAAACACATTATTTTACCATAGGCATACTTAAATTAATCACTGATAAAATCAGTTGATTTGTTTGAGATTCTGTTTGAAAACTTACGGCAATTTTATTGCCCTCGGTGAGTTAGGTGCTTGGTGAAGTCAGTTCAAGGTAATTGATAACCATACATTGTGTTAAAAGAGAGAATAATTTGAAATGTCCAGAAATATTTTAAAAATAGGGAGGAAAAAATCGAATCTCAAGAGTAAAAAATTTCGTTAAATATGAAACACATGTTGCTATTTTTGGAGGTTATTTTATGAAGCAAATAGTAAAATGTTCTTGGTACCAGGAAAAATTTTGCAATATAAAGAAATTCGAGAAACACATAGTTTCGTAAAATGGAGGTCCAACTGTACATATATTTATATTTATATGAATCAAGTATGTTCAGTATTTCATATCTGGTCATAACAAAAAGAAAGTAGCCGCCATTCATGATATTTTCAACAATTATTATCTTCAAGATAGTCAAACTATAGATATTATCAAAAATATTAAAAAATTCTTACTTAGTTAATTTAATATAAGGGGGGTAATAAGTTAATTCATGCAAGAGATTGAATACTGTACCTTTCTCTTTTTATGAAAAAGTCTCACAATAATATTAACTTTGCCATCAATTTTAATAAATATTTGTCAGTGTTTCCAGTAAAAAAATTATTATTAAAAATATAACAACAAGTAATAAACACAAAAAAATTTTTTTAAGTCAATTTCTACTTAGATCAACAAAGAAAATTTTTATTTTAGCTACTTTTTATTAAATAGTTACAATTAATATAAATATGCATATATATATGACAGAATCACAACATTAAGTGGGAATTAATTTTTATTAATTATCATTAAAGTATGGTATTGTCATCCAAAACAATCCTGTATATAAAACTTCATTTCAACTGAATGCTTTAAAACGTGAGAAAAAACATTTTCAACTTTTGACACAAGTCGCCAAAATGGTCGCTAAGTCACCAAAAATGATGCCAACGTTGCTGTATTTGTAATTCTTTAAATAATTAGTTTTAATCAATTAATTTTTATTAATTATAATTAAATTATTGTACTGACATCCAAAATAATCATGTATATAAAATTTCAGCTCAATTGAGCGCTTTAAAATGTATTTTATTAACGATTGAAAATTCCACCAAGATAAATAAATAAATAAATGTATAGAGAGTGTAACCTTACAGTAGGAATTGAAAAATAGGTGGATTTAACTGTAATTACCAAGAAGGAGTCGTCAAAATGAAACGAAATTTTACATACGTAAGGACTACTTTGATATAAGTAAATGATTAGAAAATTAAAGAAAAAGGATATTTTATTTCAGTTAAAAAGGCAAAAGAAAAGGTTCTGTATGATGTCTTGAGACATTTCGTTCCATATTTGCTGTAACCTTGCCTCTAGTTCATTAAAACTCGTGGGATGCCCAACTCGCCGTCCAAAATGATCCCAGATATGCTCGATTGGAGACAAATCTGGGGATCGGGCAGGCCAATGTAGGATAGTAACAGTGCGGAGATAGTATTGTGACACCCTTTCCGTGTGACACCGAGTATTGCCTTGTTGAAAAATGGATTCTGGGAGCCGTTGCATGAGTGGCAACGCATGCGGTTGCAGGATGTCATGGGCATACCGTTGGGTTGTCATGGTGCCGCGAATCAACAACTGTAGGCAATTGCACCCCATACCATCACAACATCTGTGGGAGTGGTGTGTCGCTGTAAAGCAAAGGCAAGATTGAAGCGTTCACCACGGGGTCTCCATACACGAACACGATTGTCATCACTGCTGAGATTGAATCTGAATCCGTTGCTAAAGACGACCTCGTTCCATTCCTCTGCACAGTCCAGTTTCCTCGCGCGTGGCACCACTCCAAACGGAGGCGTCGATGGGTGGGTGTCAAGGAAAGCACACGTAATGGATGCCGCGATCCCAAATGTCCTTCAACCAGGCGCCTTCGTATGCTTCGAGAAGACACAGGGGCCCTAATGAAGGTGCTACCTGTGCCTGGATGGCGGTCGATGAATTCGATGGTCGATGGTCCCACGTCCTGAGCCTGGTTTTTGTGTAAATGACATCTCTTGGATCCACTGGTCCCAACATCTTCTGAGAATACAATCAAAACGGCCTAATTGACAAGCTACTCGCCTAGCTGACCACCCAGTTTCCATCATGCCGATGGTTCTCCCCTTCTCAAACTGCGACAGCTGCTCATATTGTCTTCGAAAATGGCTTAATGGCATGTCTACCTCAGCTCTTCCTTTGTAAACGATTCAGCACACTCAAACAAGCTTTGGTTACCTGTTTTATACTCCACTGAGAACGACGTTAAACACCCTCTACCGGCTATACGTAATGCGCATTCACGCTGCATTTCTAATCATTTGCATATCTCCCCAACATGTACCTTCATGCCAAGTTTCGTTACGATCCCGCAATTATTTCTTGGTGCGTTAATTTTTTTTGACCATGGGTGTATATATGAGCATTACCAACATGTTGCTGCAGTCAATTTGAAAATTACAAAATAAACTGCTTTAAGAGATATGTTTAAAAAAGAACAAGATTTAGATAAATTAATTCTAGTAACATTAGCACTATTAAACAGCAGATTAACTGAGACGTAATTAAGTTTATTATCAAATTAGCTGTTAAATATGGTTTACCTTTAGAAACTTTTGAAGAATATTATACTATTTTACAAGAGGTTATAAAATGAATTATGAAATTACTTATAAAGGTATTATTAAAAAGATTATTGAGGATTTGGAGAAAGATTTCAATTAATTTTATACGTATGTTTAAATAACGTGCCTATAAATTGTCATTTTTTTGAAAATACTATTACAGTATTATGCTTAATAAGCATTTTCAAAACAATAATTATTTTTAAAAAATCTGTGCAATATTAGAGAAATCTGTAATTTCGCTTTAGTATTCTATAAAGGTTTAGGCATACATGCAACGGACATTTAATTTCCACATATTTTTTAGACCCTTAATTTTGTAAGAATCTTATTAACCCCTTGAGTACCAGAATGAGCTTTCTAGTATCCCCAGAAATCTGGGATTTCTGAGGATACTTACCTTGACGTCACGACGCACATTTCATTTCCCCATTTTTCTTAAGGCGCACGTTCCTTAGTGTTTCGTTTCGCTTTCTAAAGTTTGTATAACTATTTTTGTTGTTAATGTTTACTTTTTTTTGCCAATATGGCATCGTTGTTGGATTTCAACGAAAGTGATACTATTGGAAACATTTGCTGGAAACCGATGAGTATGACAGTGACTCTGATAGATATTTATCTATTTGTGATAAAGAAGATGAAGAATAGGAAACAAAATGACAATACACTTATGCAACGCACGTGGAAAAACTTTTTGTGTTACACACACACACACACACACACAAGGAACGTTTCAAACAATTCCACAAAGACTTTAATTATCCTATTTTTTCAACTTTTTGTAACCCAGACATTTTGTAACTTTTGTTTAACTTTTTTTTTATACAATCCCAATAGAAGAAAATCTACCTTATAATGTTTCCTGTGCTGGTTACACTGTTTGTATACCTAAATAAACTACCTATCCACATGAAGTTACAATGGGATTTTGCCTTATACATAACATGTATTCACTACTGGTTAGATGGTACTCAAGTGGTTGAATTTCGTAATGTAACTAATGGTTTTAAAACATACATTAGTACTTAAGTTAAATTTTTAGAAATTTTTTTGCGAAATATTAACAATCTTTTGATAAACTGTTATTGAGAAAATAGTAAAGATCTCATTAATTATTCAAAACACAAAGATATTTACTGTTCACATAGCAATGATTCTGAGCATCTACCTTACTGAATAGATATTAATGATATAATAAATATTAGGTTGGGGAAAAAGAAATCCGTTATTTTTTCGGTAGATGGCTGTAGTGTCGACATCTCTCGAAATATCGATAATACAATTTGAAATTTATGCTCGTTGTCAAGATGACATTTCACACTAAAATAATTCTTTTGCTTTTTTTGTTTTGTTCATTCAGTTGTGAGTTACAGGGTGTTAAAAATGGAAGTCAACAAAGACAAAATTCGGTTCATTTTACAGTTTTTCTTTGATAAAAGCGAAAATGCAAGCCAGTTGTCTGAAATTGCGAATGGTGTTTATGGTGCCGATACTGTAGCAGCTAATTACGTGCAATTTTGGTTTCGTCGATTCCGTTCAGGTATTTTTGATGTTAAAGATGCACTTCGCACAGGCAGGCTCGTCGTCGAAAATGTCGATAAAATCACAGAAATAATCGTTGGCCGGCATGTTAGTAGTCGTAGCATCGCCCATGAGCTAAAGATCGACCCCAAAACAGTTTTAAACCATTTGCGCAAAGTTGGATTAAAAGAGAAGCTCCATGTTTGGGTGCCATACGAATTAACACTAAAAGACATGATGGATCGCATTTCCATCTGCGAATCCTTAGTCAAACGGAATGAAATCGACCATTTCTTAAACGGGTGGTGACTGGGGATGAGAAATGGGTCACATACTACAATATTGTGCGAAAACGATCGATGTCAAAGTGTGGTGAAGCAGCCCAAACGGTGGCTAAACCAGGACTAACGGCCAGGAAGGTTCTACTGTGTATTTGGTGGGACTGGAAAGGAATCATTTATTAGGAGTTGCTTCCGCATGGCCAAACACTAAATTCAGATATCTACTGTCAACAAATGGACCGTTTGAAGCTAGCGATTGGCCAGAATTGGTCAACAGAAGAGGTGTTGCGTTCCATCAGGACAACGCCAGACCACACACTTCTGTAATGACTCGCCAAGAACTCTGGGAGCTAAGTTGGGAAGTTTTAATGCATCCACCATATAGTCCGGACCTAGCACCAAGCGATTACCACCTTTTTCTGGCATTGTAAAACTTCCTGAAAGATAAGAAATTTGGATCAATAGAAGATTGTGAAAATCGATTACTAGAGTTTTTTTGCCAATGAGAGCCAAGACTTCTATGAGAGGGGCATTATAAAGCTACCTTTAAAATGGCAACACATTATGCAACAAAACGGTGCATATTTGACGGAAATCGAACAATCAGAAGCATGTTAAATAAAGTCCTGATTTCCATGCAGAAATAACGGATTTCTTTTCCCCCAACCTAATATTATATTAGAAAATTATAAGTTAATTATATAGTCGAAATAGTGTTAGAAAGTTCCATAATTATATAACACTCGAATTAAGCTTTAACGAAGATTGAATTAATTTTAATTTATACAAAGAAATTAAAGAACTATTAAAAGATGACCTTACGAGCAGTAGTTCAGCTAATTTATCTTAACATTTTATTGAAAAACATGATTTGAACAATGATTTATATATATATATAGGTATATTGATGATTTATAACGGTTTCTGGTAAATAGAGAATATAAACCTAATGTTATTCGTTATCCAATTTCTTAAACCTTATTAAAATTAACAATAACCAACTTATATATATATTATCACCTGCTTATATACAAATTGAAATATTATGGGTCACAAATTAAGTAGTAATATTATTAATAGAAAAGAGATCCTTTTAATTTTAATATTATGGAAGTTTCTTTTGGGAACAGTAATATCAATATATTTATTTACAAGAATATTATTTATAGTTGTTTAACAAAAGTGATTATTTTAATAATGTTAAAAAATAGAACTTTTTTGAACATGACTATCCTGTTAATTCTCTTAATGCGTACATTTGTAGTACATTCCATGTTATTAGTTTCATATAATTTTTCTTATATAACTTAATATAACATTGGTTTTGCTTCATTTGTATCTAATCTCTTTTAATTTTTCAACTTTAATATAGATGGTACTATAAGTGGGATTGTACGGTATTTTTGGAATTTAGAAAGGGTTTTAAATTTTAGAGATTCATCACATTCTCTTCTTTCAAAAACCTTTTAAAAACTTTTCATGATTTTCACATTTTCTAAAAAAAACTTATAGTTCATTAATATTGAACTAGTTTTGGGATTAATTTTACTCTTAAATGCTGTCTTGCAATCATCTTTTGTTTTAGATATCTTATGGATAGGCGGGCAAAATACTTTTTGTTGTTTTGGAAATTAGCGATTATATTTTTCAAAATTATTCAAGCATTTTTAAATTTCCTACGTGTTCTTAAGGCAGTAGATTACTGTTTAACATTATAAGATTATGGGGGGTTTATATTTTTAGAAAATAGTTTTAGTTTTTACCAAAAAAAAATTAATGTTATATTTTCTCTTCTAAGTTGAACGCTGTAATATCGGCAAACAAAGCGCCTTGAAATAATTTTTTATCCGGCAATCCGAGTTCCAAGCCTTAAAGTTTGCTTTTGTATTACTGCGGCTATTCTACTTTGACATGTGCTGTTTTGTTATATTCTTACATATTGTTCAGCAATAAGTTAAAATTATAGCAATTTAGTGCGGGATTAATAATTAGATATAAATAAAGGCTTCTTTTCAAGTTTTATTAATTTCATGTGGAGGATTTTTATTTTTGGGAGTAATTCTCAATAAAATAATAAAAATATTCTTCCTTTAATATATATATACACTGGTGTGCAAAAATTAAGGACGAGACGGTTTTTTCAATATAACTTTGTACAAAAGCTTTCCAAATCAACACATTTAATACCGTAAGATCCCCAATACGTAAGGACATGTGTAATATGTAAGCAACACTTACTAAAAGAGAAATCAGAGGGATAAAAAGAAGCTTGATTGAAAAAGTAGCATGGAGCGCAATGCGACTGAAGGCCGAAACATCCCTGTGATGGGTGTCCAGCAAGAAACATCCGGTCTTTAGTAGGGGATATGATCTTCTCTGACTGCTAGGCAGGTTTCACAGCTTCTGCCCATGCTGAGAATGAGGGTGTCAATGAGTTGTTGAGGCATTGCTGCCCATTCGTCTTGCAGCGCCAATCGAAGCTCCCGAATCGTTACTGGAGGTAAGGTACGAGTTGCCAAGCGTCTGCCTAGAAAATCCCATACATGCTCTATGGGATTGAGATCCGGAGATCGTGCCGGCCAATCCATACGTTCAATATCCTCACTCTCTAAGAGCTGTTCGGCAGCTACTGTGCGATGACATGGTGCATTGTCGTCCATGAAAAGGAACTGCAGACCCATAGCGCCTCTAAAAAGACGCACATATGGAAGAAGAATCTCGTTACAATAACGGGTCCCGTTGACTGAACCTGCGTCGAAGATGTGAAGGTCTGTACGACTACCAAGCATGATGCCTCCCCAAACGAGAACACCGCGACCTCCATACCTGTCCCTTTCAATGATGTTCGAGGGATGATTGCGGTTTCCCCGCTCTCTCCAGATGAGTATGCGATGAGAATCGCTACTCAAACTGAATCTGCTCTCATCTGTAAAGAGTACTCGTCCCCATTCATTTTCTTTCCAATTCCGGTGTTCCCGGCACCACAGAGAACGCCTTCTCCGATGGGCAGGCGTTAAAGGTACACACCGTACAGGGCGTCGTGCAAACAGACCACCACCGTGCAGTCTTCTGGCCACGGTAAAACGCGATATCGGTCGTCCAGTCGCCTGTGTCGTGTGTCTAGCGATTTCTCCCGCTGTCTGCCGCCTGTTTCATCTGGCCTGTAAGACAATGTATCGGTCATCTGCGGGTGGGGTTCCTCGTGGACGACCACTACTGAACCCCCGGATAGCTGTTCCTGTAGTTTGAAATTGTCTCCAAAGTCGTGAAACGATGCTGTGAGCAATTCCGAACTCTGCAGCCACACTTGTCACACTGCGGCCTTCCTCCAACTTCTCCAATGATTCGACCTCGGGTAAAAGCATCCAGATGTCGTCTAACAGATTGATTATTCGCCATTTCTCGCTGAGGCAGCAACTCGGTGTGATTTTAACTGCTATATGGCGTGCAATCTCTTTGCCAGAAATACTGATCTTACACCGACAACATGCTTTATACTACTCAGACACTCCCCCATTACGTCTACCTGCATATCTGCGCATGTGCTACCGTACATCACCTTACTTAATCTCCTGATTGGTCTTTCTGTCCGCTCTGCCTCTTCGTTCAGCTGATATGCTAATTTTTCGACTTCGTCCTTAATTTTTGCACACCAGTGTATGTTGCTTTTACTGTCGTAAACAGAAGAAATGAAATTTACTTAAAAATACGAGAACGTTATAGTTACTTATTTATTTTCTTTGCAGTTGCGTAATTGTTTCCAGTTTCCAGATACAAAAACTTTGAGCTACATTTTAGGTAGCATATATATATATATATAGTGAGAGAGAGAGAGAGAGAGAGAATTTTTTTAGAAAAATAGAGAAAGAAATAAAAGTAAAGAAATTATCTTCCACTTATCACACTTACATTTCGCGCACTTACATTTTTGAATGATGGAGCAATTTAACTTTTTGTCATTTCATTGATAATTATTTAACTTGTCAATATCGTAGTGTTATTATTTTAAATGTCATGTTTGGGGCATGAGGAGCAAGAAAAATTAACTAAGATTTAAAAACTGAAAATATTTATTGTTCACTTATAAAATACATCTTTTTTTTGGTAAAATTTGCAGTATTTCGTAATTTTGTTCATATTTATATTTCCATCTTTAATAATCCTCAATAAATAGGTAACATATTTTCACTTCCATTTTTTATTGAAAAGAAGGATCTTTGAAATTAGACGAAGAAAAATTGGACATAATATGGGGACTGAAAGCCGAAGTAGGGTTCATGTAGTTGGCGCCCTTCTTTTCTTACACATCACAAGTGTCATGTTCTAGTTGTTATTAAAACAGTTAACTACCTTCCATTTCCCCAAATTTTTCTGACTTTTAGAAAATCGGCTACAGATCATAATGTAACTCTTAATTTTTTTTGGTAAGCGTTTTTACTTTTATTTTTCACACGTGCGTTTTGAACGTTGAGTATTAATGTCTAAGGAACAGGGTAAATAAAGAGTAATAAAATCATCGTTTGTAAATGGATTTTGAGTTACCAATACTCGGCAATCCGAGTGAAATTTCGCCAAATAAGTTTCCTTCTCAAAGACATGTCAGAAAGTGCTGTTTCCAAGTACGATATAAGATGTCTCACTATGCTTCATCAACAAACATGTGAATTACTGTGAAGGCTTAAAAATTAAATATTTAAATCAAAAGTTTCTATTCCTGCGATTTCCGTGTACAGGACAGAACAGCTGAGTAACAATTACGATAATAGTTATTATAAATTATATATATAAGAAAATCCTACCATATCAGTATAAACAAGGCTTCATTCTTAAAAGATTGATATCTTCTAAAGTGAATCTGTACTTCTAGATGTAACAATATGTAAATATCCCATTATATCAGAGGGACTACATTTGCCAAAAAATATAACCAGGTTTGCTTGAGTGGACGTTTTCAATTAATTATTATTGTGAAAAAGTCAATCAAATTTCTTAGAGTGAGTTACGTTTGTATTTCTGAAGGGAATGTATGTATTTGGAAAGTTATAAAATCGTCGTATTTTCAGTTATTCTTAATTGCATTTTTAATGCTTTCCTTATAATTGTTTCCTTAGTCAACGTTGCTATATGCAAGTTATTGATGAAGAACCTTAAAATTTCAAACCAATATCAACTAAAGTGGATGGCACTTGAGTTCATAATTTATATTCTTTTTCAATGATGGTTATTTGTTCAAAAAATATTGTAAATATTGTTTACAGATACAGAATTAATAATGGTGTAATAACGCATTAGTTGGGTGAAAAAAGTTATTTAATTTTATTTTGTCATTTACGGTAATTAATACGAACTGAGAGAGAGAGAGAGAGAGAGAGAGAATGCGCGTATTCTAGATTTAAAACATTTTCGAAAAATATTTTTGAAAACAGAACAATTTCACTTGCACTTTGAAGGTTTTCAATATTCTTATTTCAGAAAAGTTCAAAACAAGTTGTTTGTGAACTTTACATACATGCGCTTGCGGTGAATAGCGCCTAAGAGAATTCTTTTTCTCTCTTGTGAAATTTTGATATTTTATTTAAAAAAGAATTGAGAATTGTTTCGTAAGAGTCCGCGTCACACTTGTAATTTTTCCCGGCTGTATTTTCGTATCTGTAAACACGAATGTAAATCAAATACATTACACAGATGGGAGTATTTGTCCTTCTTACACCTTCAGAAATTAATTTGCATGAAATGAAAATGTACGTGTTCTGTATTTAAAACCCATTAGAAAACTGCATCAAAACCAAAACAATCGCATTAGATACTTTTAATATTTAACAATAGAGAAGTTCATAATGGAAAAGTTCGAAGCAAATATACTAAAAAAGTGTACGCGTGGTCTTTTATACGCGTGTAGAATTATTTTAATAATAATATTATTAAAATAATAGTTTATTATATTTGAATTATTTTTTCTTCCTGGTACTCATAATATATACCATGTGTTTTATTTTTAATTATACTACATTCTTTTTATTAAAAAAAGATAAAAAAATATTTGAATTGAGATTTTTATCTTTGAGGAAATCAAACTGAAGGAAACTGCTGACTTCTTTTATATGTTAAATGTTAAGCTAAAATTAAAATTTGAGTTTTAGATTTTAGTGTCATTCGTTATTTGAATTAGGACTGAGAAGTGATATATTGACCAAACAAAATTCTCAAAAAAATTGAGTTGCGGAAAAGTACTATTGATTTTTGTACTTCGCAACGAAAATAAGCTCTGTAATACAAAACCCTTTTATTCATTCTATGTATATCAAATAAGATGGTGTACATAAAAATAACGTTCCTCTTTCAAACAGTTTTCCAAATTATTACAATTTTGAATTTCAGAAATTAAATTTAGAAAATATATAAAAGATATAAATTATTAAATATGTACCTTAATTTATTCATTTGTTGAAATTTAAATTGAATGACTGATTTCTTAAGTCAAATTAATTACTTATATCGATTTTTATTGCACGTGTTTCGTCACTATCAATTTTCACTTAAAATAATTTAAAGGCTATTGTGTAAATATTTATTTAAAGAGCCTAGTTCAAATTAAGTTTTTGAGTTTTTACCCTAACAAAGACTGATAGATATATTTTAAATATGGTTATTTAAATAATAAAAAAATATAGTTTTAAAATAATTTCTCAAAGTAATACCAAGAATAATTTTTGCTTCAGAAGTTTCTGGTTTTAAAAAGAAAAAAAAGCGGTAAGTACAAAAATATTGTTCGATTTTATCTGATTGACTATACTTACGGCTGACAAGTCCTTTATACTGAAAATGATGCACACAATTATTACCTTCAATATTTCCAGTAATTTCAAACTTTAATCATCCATGAAAACTTAGTCCCTTTTAAAAAAAAAACTCAAGCAATCCCCTTTATTATTACACAATTTTCTACTGCGAATTTCTTCTAGATAATTTCCGAATCCCATTCAATTTTCATTATAATCTTAAATTGATTTTAGTAGTTATAAATAAATAATAAAATAGAATTCAGTATTTCATGTATATAAGTTTTACTTTTAAATATTCAGATAATTATCATTTTTTGTTCGTATATATCTATTGTTTTAATGCAATATTTGAGTAAAGTAGGACTTAAGCAATTATATATTAATTGATGTCCTTTTCCTGATCCTTTTTTTCTTGAACAACTCTTAACTCTATATCCCTTAATCAATATATTTCTTACTCTTTCTTAATTTTTGAAACTTAAGGTAAAATAGATTTAAAATACTCAGAATATGAATTAATTTTTCTGGAGAATTTAATAACCTTATAATTTTCGTAATTGTCAGTTGTATCGAGTTTTTAGAAAAATATTGATAAAAGTCGAAAGAGATTTAATTGAATAGATTTTGTTCAAAAAGTGAGAACTTTTTAATTGAGATATGCAGTTTCTTAATGCAACATGATACTTAAACCAAGACTTATTATCTAAATATTCGAAGAACATAATATATTGCTAATAAGGATGGAAAAAAATTAAATAAATAAGAAATGCCAAGTTACATTAAATGTCAAATTTATTGATGTTTTTCAATGAATATTTTTGTGTATATACAAAAAATAAATAATTCATTTAAGACCTTCATAAAGGTTTTAGACGCTCCATCTTGCTCTTACCACGAATGTCCGTAACTATCAGCTTCATTTGCTTCATAAGCTCCCTCATTGGAATGGCCATATTCGTTTCCATAACCACTACTAGAAGAATCATCACTTACTTTCACAAACTGTGTTACTGGGATATGCTTCAAAACATTAAGATTCTTAACAACTGGTACAGTTACAATTTTTTCATAAAATTGTTTGTCTAGGGCTTCAGAATCTTCTAAGCCATATAGTCCCAAATCATGTCCGTCTTCCAAAGAATCAGCACCGTGACTGAGACCATAACCATCATGATCTTCATATTCTCCGGAGAGACCGTGTCCATGTTGATATTCATCGACCTCAGTACTATAACCACCTCCTAAGCCTTTTCCGGCACCACCTCCCAGTCCTTTTCCGTAACCGCTTCCAAGTCCAGAACCTTTTCCAAAGCCACTTCCAATTCCACTTCCTAATCCTTTTCCGATACCACTACCAATTCCACTTCCTAATCCTTTTCCGATGCCACTACCGATTCCACTTCCTAGACCTTTTCCAATGCCACTACCGATGCCGCTTCCGATTCCTGATCCTTTTCCAATGCCACTGCCGATACCACTTCCGATTCCTGATCCTTTTCCAATGCCACTACCGATACCGCTTCCGATACCATGGCCTTTTCCTACTCCGCTTCCAATACCACTTCCGATACCTTTTCCAACGCCGCTTCCAATTCCACTTCCGATACCTTTGCCTATTCCACTTCCAATTCCACTACCAAGACCGTGTCCACTTCCAATTCCTGATCCTTTTCCGATTCCACTGCCAATACCACTTCCGATACCTTTTCCGATTCCACTGCCAATACCACTTCCGATACCTTTACCAATTCCACTGCCAATACCACTTCCGATACCTTTTCCGATTCCACTACCAATACCACTTCCGATTCCAGATCCTTTACCAAATCCGCTTCCTAAACCACTTCCAATACCTGATCCTTTTCCATATCCGCTTCCTATTCCACTTCCGATTCCGGATCCCTTACCAATTCCACTTCCAAGACCACTGCCAATTCCGGATCCCTTTCCAAATCCACTACCAATACCGCTTCCGATTCCGGATCCCTTTCCAAATCCACTACCAATACCGCTTCCGATTCCGGATCCCTTTCCCAGACCACTCCCGATTCCACTACCAAGACCATGACCACTTCCTAGCCCATGTCCACTTCCAATTCCTGATCCAAGACCTTTACCACTTCCAAGGCCAGAACCGAAGCCTTTTCCACCTCCAAGTCCAGAGCCAAGACCTTTTCCTCCTCCATATCCTGCTCCATGTCCACCACCATATCCACCTCCTTCTCCTCCTCCATATCCTCCTCCATGAGCGTGTCCTACTCCATATCCTCCTCCATGAGCTTGCCCTATTCCATATCCTCCAGCTTCAGATCCCTCATATTCAGCACTTTCAGATAAGTAGTCTCCCCAAGCAGAAGATACCAACAGGAAAGTACAGCAAAATGACAACTGAAAAGAGAATATTCGATTAACTTTAAGAAGAACAAATTCAGGAAAGGCTACATCCTTTCATGAAGAGCTGTTAAAAAATATATTCAGTATTTTTAAAACTTTCTTAGTTAAAAAGACCACACTTTCTCCCCTCTCGAATTCTAAGAAATGAATGAGAAAATTAAAAAAAAACTTATTCTCTCTCTCTCATTGAACTTTTAACTTAAAAAGTTAGGTTTCAATCAGAGAAGAGCATGAAAAATTATATACATTTACAAAATATATTAAATCGTATCCACATAGATCAACTAGTAAGCATTTTGACTAGTTCTGGTTAACAGTTTGTGATTCTCAATTAAATCGTTATATTGAAATACTTACGAATATC
Organism: Trichonephila clavipes; assembly: GCA_019973935.1. Taxonomy (NCBI): domain Eukaryota; kingdom Metazoa; phylum Arthropoda; class Arachnida; order Araneae; family Nephilidae; genus Trichonephila; species Trichonephila clavipes. The sequence continues at coordinate 601,491 of BMAU01021135.1, forward strand.
TTGTTTCTTTTCCTCCGTTTTTTCGTTTTATGTTCTCAAGAATTTTAGACTTACTTCCGGAAATTAACATCTGAGATATAACTTACTAAAAAGTTCCGATGTCTCGAACTGATTCCAGAACGCAAATAATTTTAAGTTCTAAGTATTTAAAATTGTTTGGAAAATACAATTACTTTTAGAAAAAGAAGAAAGATTATTTAAATAAATTGAAATTTTGCATTGCTATATATTTTATACTTACTTTAAACCAAAAGTTCACTGAAAGATTCTAATTTTCATTTACTTTTTAAAAGTTAATAAGATGAATTCTTGCATATTTTAACAAAAGGTAAAATGAAGGTGTGTAGAAAGTTTCAGATTTATGTAAAATAATCCCCTATGGGATTTATGAATTAAAGTATAAATTTAGATACAATAAACTGATGGTGGTGGTGGCGGGGGAGAATTTCTTTCTATTTAATTAAAACTAATTTTTTTTCACAACACAAAATTCCCGATGCAAAATAAATCCTTATTTACTTATGAACAGAAGCTTATTAAAATTGTAAATAGATGCATAATTCAACCAATTAGAGAAAAAAGTGTTCACAAACACTTCACGCACAATTTAACCTTAACCTTAAGGAATGAAGAAAGCGCTGTTCTTTGTGTTTAATAAAATTTGTATTGTATCTTAGGAAAGTAAGGGCTCTTTTTATTTTTTGAAAACTACTAAATGTAGAGCTAAAATAAATGCTGGAAAAATAATTCAAATAAACACAGACAATGCAGGTGAAAAGAAAAAAAAAGAATACAAAGTTTTATGGGAGGACAGGAAATTATAAATTTTAGTACAGAAAACAAGTATAATGTAACTAATATTAATAGTACATAACTATAAGTTAAATACTTTTGAGAAAGATTTATAACATTTTGATTGTTGTATTTTGAGACAGGGGATACGGGAAGTTAACAATTTAAACTTAAGGCTTTATTAAAAAATTAATTTGTTTCAAATTTTTTTCGATACTCAGATTAAAGAAATTATTTTTGAAATTAAAATTAAGAATATATATATATATATATATATATATATATATATATATATATATATATATATATATATATATATATATATAAGTAAGAAGGAGGCTATACCCAAACTATATATGTAGATCCATACTTTTATTGATAATGATGTGAACTTTTATGTGTAAAGTAATGAAATGTCTATAAAAGTAAAAAGTATTCAATAGTAAGCCTCAAATACATAAATCTAGTACTAGTAAGAGCAACATTTCTAATTTGAATTTATAAATTAGCTAATGGGACAAATTTGTTTGGTTTTATATATAATAAACTCTTTTTTTTTCATCACATTTTCTTAACACTAGAGTTCCACCTATAAAACTAAGGGTATTTCATGTTCCGATTAATTTCTCAGAATTAATCTTTAGATAAATCAGTATTTCTTATTTTGAAGTATAAATTCCAGTGATTACTACAACGATTCTGAATATTAGAGTTTTTTCCTAGGAAAACGAGGATCTTCCTTGGAAATAATCAATGATTTGAGCTGTTGTTCTAAAATTCATAATAATGTTTCAGGAAAAAATAAGGCAATATAGAATTTTCTTTCCAGCTCTGTTTGCGGGTTATATTATCATATCACTATAAAATATATGTTTTTTACTTCGACTATATTTCTTAAATTTTCATTGAGCTGTTAATCGACTGCGTATAATATCTTTGCGAAAATTAATTACATGTAGCAATAATTTCACTTAAAAAAAATAATTTTAAGGTGTACATTCACCGAATAACAAAAATTGTAATTAATTTTAAGTCTATGCCCAAGTTAGTATAAAAATGTAAGTTACTTTTATATGGTTTTTAATTTAAAAAATTTTTTGAGGTCAAAATAAATCACTACATTGAACTAATTCATTATTTTACATTAATTGCAATTTAAATTCAGAAATGCTTATCATAATTTACTGTTCAAATTACTATATCAAAATTAAGCACAATGAATTACAAGAGTGCCTTCATCTACATATGTCACGTTCAGTACTAAAACACTTTTATCCGATTTATGAGGGATTTTCTCGATCTTAACAGTGATATAACTCCGTAACAATATACACCATGTGCTGCAACACCGAAAACAATTGCACAATTCCAGTCGAGACTTGGAAAACTTACCATTCGATTCATTGTTGTCTCTTATGTGGTATAATCCAAGAGGTAAGAGATGAGAGAGCTTATTCCTTTGTGTTGTACTGAAGACATATTTCGCCTTTTATATATTTCATACGAAAAGTTGGAACCATTGGACCGTGGTTGGACAACGCCCATCTTCAGGGTAGTCCATCCAGTTTCGCATGATTCAGTTAGGGGGAGAGAAAATTATTTAGCAATACACAAACGCTAACCCGGAAACAAGAATTGATCATCTTAATGATACTCCAATTTCACCAACTGTTGGACTGAATAACTCTGGTATGAGTTTACAAGCGCGTGCTAATATCCAAATTGTTTTGTCTGTGACATACTTGGTGCTAGATCTGACAATTTACAAAATAAGCTCATTTTTGATGTAGAATTGTATTTTTCTCACTTTCGTGCTTATTCATGCGTAAATCCATATTAGGAAGAAGCTTATGACATAACTATTTGTTATGTTTCCTAGGAATGCAAATTACCCTTTTAAAAACACTGACAGACCATCACTTTTCTGTCAAGATATTTCTGACACTGAGATAATTACAATACACAAAGTTCCCACGATATTAAAAACGCTTTTCATTAATGTTCTTTTTTTTATAAGTGGGAATTCATGTTATATACATTTATACTAAATATTCTTGCTTTTTCTAAATTATATTTAATAGTAAAAGAAAGATCATCAAAAATGTTATAATTGGATAAATAAAAATGACTTTGAACTGCAAATAATGATTTAATTGCTATATAATGTATTTTAAGTACAATTAAATTTTAATTAATTTATAGCAGTTTCCATGCATTATTACGGGGAACATTTAAAATAACAGCTCAATTTTTCTCAGAAATAATGTTTTGTTAAAAGTATGCGTCTACTTATAGAAACAAATGATTTCCTATTTTATTCATAAATCCATAAATAATGTATATACACTGTAATATAAGCACAGAAGAAAGAATGAAGTATTTGTTCAATTTTATTTATAAATTTTTCTCACATCGAAAAATTTCCAGAACCATTTTTAACTTATTTGTTTATTAAACCAGTAATAAAAGAGAGTAATTTATTAAATAATCTGTTTCTAAGATGCAGAAATAAAGATAACCAACTCTTAAGTGTGATTTATCAAAACATAATTTGCTAATAAGTGCTATATTTTATATATATATATATATTGATTATTTTATTTTAATTATATAATTTATACATAAATTTTTCCTCGGAATTTATTGTCCTCTTCAATATGAGTTTCATAAGTTTTATCAATATCTTTAACAACATTACATTTATGAATATAAATTAAATTCTACCTGGTATTATGGATGGATATATCTCAAACAAAGAAAGACGGAGGAAAGTGATATAACAAAGAAAATAAGTTTGAAAATTTAGAAACAAATATATTAATACCTGATATTATAAAACTTCGATTTTTATATTTTTGCATATAAGAGAAACTGTTTTTTCTCATTTTGAGCATGTGTTTAGATAACAGCAGCCTATATCATTATTGAGAAATAACAAAATAAACTATTGGAGTTATTTTTTAAAGTTCAAATTTTTAATAATTTTAAAAATCTGAAGCTTAACACCCGATTTCTTATCCAAATTGGGGTTTTATAGAATATTTAAACCCAGAAATATTATATACTAGCTGGTATACCCGTTCTTCGCACGGGTGAACTGAAAAATTAAACAACACAGATTGAAAGATAAAGAAGTTTTTAATGGGTTAATTTTACGTGAATTTCAAATTAAACAAAAAAAGTTTTTACATATCTCAGCTAAACAAAAAAAACACCTTTGTTAAATTTTAAGTATGTAGATCTAATAGCTGATAAAAAGGATTTTTTTTATAACTCCCTGTAATACTCTTGAGGGTCGATTTTTGAAAATACCTCCCTAAGGTGATCTCTGCTCAGCAAAAGTAACACATTGTTAAAAGTTTTCTGTAATGAACGCTTAAAATAGGGTAAATAATTTATATCTGAAAGTGTAATACATTAATATTACTTTCTGTTGTATTTATTTTATGTTAAAATTGTAATATTCGCAAGCAACGCCATTTCTTAAATTATAATGACGATTCAATGAAAAACATAGTGAAATGTTAACGATAGAGTCAAGTTGGCAAATGTCTAGTTACTTTCATTTTTCGAGCTTCATTAGAGCTTTGTAAGACCCGCCGTGTAGGGGAGCGATGCAAGTTAATACTTTATCCACCGCATTATGATTTACTGCAGTTTTTTTCATATAATATTTTTTTGGATCACTACATTGAAAATTAAGGGATATACATAAAGAAAATACCCCACTTCGGGAAATTTAATCCGTTAGAGCTAATAAATTAATTAAAGATATTCCACTGTAAAATTAATTATATACACCTTTCACTTAAAATAAATAATCAAATCGTTTTCTAAGGTCTTCATTAACATACAAAAACATGACATTTAAATTTTGACAAACCATTTTTTCGTGACAAAAATAATAATCTTTGCAATCTGCTGAAAACGCAATATCTGCTACCAAACTATTCGCCTTCCCCGCTAAAATACTCATCATAGAACCCGTGTTGCCATATATCTTGGAAGAGTGGATTTCAAAGAATATTCCTGCTAAGTATTGGTAGAATATTCCTTCTAAGTTGGTGTGGTGTGGTAGTTAGAAGGGGGAGCCAGCTCAGGTGTCGTCCACGTCACTTGACCATGGTTCAAAATTACGTGGTCCGTTGCAAAAAGCCCTCGTGTAGCTGAACAGTGCGACGTTAATATTTACTCACTCACTCACTCCAAAAAAGGCAGTACAGTAGTTATAATTATTTTTATACTTAAAAATGCAATATCTGCCTATTCAATTAGAATTATAGCGTTATAATTAACTACTGATCACAAACAAATTTTGAAAATTTGTCCAAATGATGTAGTGTGAAAGAGAAAGTTTATTTACTTTAAGTACCAGAACCGATAAAAGCATTTATTTTGAAAAAAAGATCAATTTCTTACTACCAAATGTGCATAATAAAATCATAAAAAAACATTCAAATAAAGAGAGATTTATAACAACCTCTTCCTTCAAAACTTAGTTTTATTCTGAAATAAAAAATTAGGGATTATGCTGATAACAGGAATTAATTAGAAGCTAGCGCCTTGCGTAGCCGAAACAAAAAGGGTTTCTTCACAAACAAAAGATAGATATATGCTGTCGTGGGCCTTTTTGCAGCGCACGCCAGAATTGCTTGCAGATGGCAGAATTTTTCCCTACTTACTTGACAAATATCGTTATATTTTGGACACTTCCCACAATATCTTTATAAATTATAGCCTATGTGTTATTCTGATGTATAAGCTATATTACTGTAAAATTTCATTAAAATCCATTCATTTGTTTTGGCGTGAAAGACGGCCAAACTTCCTCACAAAAGTTCGCATTTATAATACATATCTAGATATATGCAGACTGAAATAATTTGAATATATGTAGTAGTAGACTTAATTTTTCACATCAGAATGTTTAAATTCTTAAGAGTTAAAGGAAAATAACCTTATACGTGTTTGCTTACTAGAAAACTTAATTGAAAGAACTTAACAAATTGTCCAAAAACTAGTAGGAGAACAATTGAAAAGCAAAAACGGCGTTATATTTTTAATCAATTGAATAAAAATAGCAGTCTTATTCTTTACCGTCTGAGTGATTGTTTGAACAGCTATTTAGCATAGTAGAAAACGAACTATAACATTTATTTTTGTTTCATTCTCTTTGCGAAGCAATGAAAAGAGTATAAAATAAAAATAAAAATCAGGTAACGCGTATTACATTTTAGTTTTTCGATATGAATAGCTTCCAGACAATGCTTCCATATAGCAAATACATGGATACAGTCTTTTGTTTCAGAGATGTAGGTTGGTGTATCGTCCTTTTTCTGATACAATTATACTATAGTTTCACTAGATTTCTTAAGTAAGCCTTAAATTTAAAAAAAAAATTGAGGGAAGCGGGAGTTTACTAATCAAAGATATATTAGTTTTCCTACAGCTTTTTTTTGCTATTTATACCAAGAACAGTGTACTTTACAGAAAAAACGAGAACATAGCATTAATTATTTATTTAAAAATCTCTAATTTAATTCTTTTTAGTAAAATAGTAATTAAAGACGAGAATTAATTTAATTCCTTTCCCTAGGATATATTTGAACACAATATTTGGGCAGTCGGTTTTGGCTGTATAAATGTTATGAATTTTAATTACGAGTAAAAGTCTCTTAATCATAGCTATAAACTCTGTATTAAGAACTCAATTCTATAAGGGCAATGAACCCTTAATGCAAGTATACAGAAAGTAATTGACTAATGTCTCACACCAACGGTAAATTGTTCTTGAACTTTTGAATTCGTTTGGAATACATATCAATTAAATATGCTTCGAATGTCATTGCCAATTTTATTAGTTTTATCGAGGACTTAAGATATAACTAATATCATATGCATATAATGAAATTAATCACAATAGTTGATACCACACAAAATATATTAAAATTTCATTATTATAACTGAAATTGTAATTAACCACTTAATTTTTTTAATCACCTTAGCAGTTATTGTCACTTCACAGATTAAAAATAATTTTGCTTACACTAATGTAATTAGAAATATTGCTGTTTGAAAGATTTATATGCAAAAAAAAAAAATATTTTACTTTCATTAAACATCAGTATTGAAAGAACCGTAGTTATGAGAGAGTTTTCCGTTAAAATAAATTACGTTTCAAACAGGCACCGTTCAATTAATGCTTTAAGAAGTTGTGAACACTGTATCATTAATCGTTTCACACGTATACTTAAGAATGGCAATCAGCTTTATAAAACAGTAAAGATTAACGCATCATTTTAGATGAAAATGATACAGTTTAAGTATTAGTGGATAAATGCTCTTTAATTGCTGTTATTTTATGATGCGTTAAAGAATTAATTTTCCAATTTTCCTGTGAACATTACTTACGCTATTTTTATCTAAAAAGTTATTATATGAAATGTTATAAAAAGAACATGCATGAATGTATATATTTTTTTCGTGCTCCCGAATTGTTTCTTAAGTACGGAGAGTAAAAAGGAGTTAAACCATTTAATTTTATTAATGTTATTCTTTCTGTTGCTAAAATTAAAAAGGAAAATTTTGGAAGATTTTCTTTTTTAAAAAAAATTGGCCAAAAGATAAGCATGTGTGTTTAAGGTTACAAGTAACCTTGGAACATATATAATTGAGAAAACTTAATCATATTTCGAAACGTGAGCAAAGTTTACAGAAATAGCTCTTAATATCTAAACTAAACAATAAATCATTTACCTAGAAGATTTAATTTTGAGTAAAAAGTTAACATTTTACTTTAATTTAGTTTCAAAATTACATATATGTAAATTTTTCTTATACTATTTCTCGTATACATTATCGAAGGATTAAAATTAATTACCGACTAAATTTCGCTTCAATTTTAGTTGCAGATCGTTTATTCATTTTATTTTACTTTGGTGATCTGATTTTCTCAGTGAATTTCAACTAATATTTATGTGAAGTCATTTATCTAAGTCATTTATCAGTTACAGTGCGATGCGACGTTTTTATGTAACCACAAAAAAAATGTGCATAACGCAATGGTGTGTAAAAGATAAGGAAAAAAACATACTATCGCATTTTTTAAAAAATTTACTGAACTATTTCTTGTGAAATTCGATACGAAAGTCCTTTAAAATACTTCAAATAAGATGACGATAAGAATTAATAATGCTATTTCATGATCAGAATTTATGCTCATGAAAGTATGATAGTAGAAAAATGATGTAGCTAGATGGTACGTTTGGATGCTTTAATGTAGGGTATGATAATTTCTGACATTTGTACAGCTATTATGTCAAACATCCATGATAGCTGCACAAGCACGTTTACAAAGCTGTTTATAAGGTTTTGAGACAATAAATCCCTCTCACTAGGATAATTTTCAGCTTTAGAAGAGTTCTGGGAGAAGGCTGGCGAGCTGCAATTGCTTTGTGTCAAGGACATCCAAGGCATGCTCTATGGCTGTGGTCCTTAAACTTCGTCGTTTAGTGAAACCCTCAGAACTACATGGTGTTTTCAGGGAATCCCCTATCTCATCTCATTCTTTCTCTCCTTAGAAGAATATATCTTAAAGTAATATTTAAAGTAGAACAACACGTTATATGCACTTTATGCAAAAAAATTTGAAGAAAAAAAATACTGAATTTTAAATCAATAATTTTTCCTAATATTTTATAAAGGCTGAAAATTAATTTTTAAAAATTCTTTGCAAATTATTAAGAGATAAAATCGTTGTTATTTCCTTGTTAGAGCTACTAACTCTCTCTTGCTTTGTCATCATTACATATTCAAATTATTATCTCTCTCTACTTTATAATCGTCTTTCAAAATTCTGCGTTGATGTCAGAAAATTTTATCAATATATTTAAAGGAACATTTTGCATTGAGTTAAAAATATCCAATTTTCTGAAAAGAATTAAAATATTTGTAAAAAAAACGTTGGATTAAAATCTTTTAGTCTCTTAAAAATTTTCGAGACTTTTACGAAATTTGAGGTATTATTTTATGCATAAAATATTTATTTATATTTGTTTTTACAAGCAAACTGCGTTTAAGAATTAAATCTTTTATAAAAATTAAAATTTTACTAAAATTTTTGCATTTTGATTAAGCGAGTAGTGATTACTTGCGGGGAATCCCTATCAAACTTCCAAGGAACCATAAGGATCCACGAAACTCAGGTTGAAAGCCTCTGCTCTTATGAGATTCGGGTCTGCAGATCTAGCTGGTCACTCCATCTATTGAATATCCTCAGTCTCGAAGTATTCGTTGACCAGTCGACCCCTGTGTGGACGAGCGTTTTCGTCAATAAAAATGAACTGAGTGTCAACTACCTCTCAGAAACGCCTCCAAAAGGGTTCTAAAATCTCCTCCCCTGTAAGATCTCATCTTCTTACTTTTTAGTAACTAATTTTCATTGAAACAAAGCAGTAGCTTTTGAAAAATCCGAACAAAATGTGTTTATTCTTTAACTTTTGCACATTAGTGCGTATTTAAGTAACATAAAAGGTATTCTCTTATACAAAACAGACATACAAAGCCCATTCCAAAAGGATTACATCAATTTATAACTGAAAATATTTTAAAGCCACAGATACCAGCATTTTCTCCAAATGCCCAACTATTAAGCAATTTTCTTGCATTACTGAGTGCTTTTTAGTAGCATATTTAGGATGTCTTATAAAAAGAAGAAACTAACTCAAAATTATGCTTATGACAAAAAGAGAAGACTTATCAGATAATAAAATTTACCTTTCGCCAAAAAAATAAAACAAGATAATTTTTTTAACAAATGGCCTTCAAATTTTAAATTTATGCTATGCTAATAACTTATCTGGTATTTGAGTAAATTTGGAGAAATTTTTAAAGGAACTTCATTCATAAACTGTTATTAATTATATGTTTAATAATAGATGTATAACCAAAAGCTACTCAGATTGTGATAAACGTATTGTCGCGTTTTGCGGTGTTTGGGGTCATAAGAAAGATCAGCCATAATCAGAATAATTCTAATTTATTATTCTTTTACTTAACTTAACAACCCTGGGTAGAAAATGTACACTTCTATTAAGTATAGGAGTAATTACACGGTAGAAGAATACTAAATATTTGTTTATAAATCAATTAACTTACTCTTGGATCGCTTTGGATGTCTACGGTCTAAATTACCGTAATTCCGTTCTCAGTTGTTCGACCTCCGGTCGTTATTATTCATTTCTGACTTATTGACTTAATAGTCAATTATTAATCTTTAATAATTTAGCAATTAATCGTCGAGTAACTCTCAACTACTTTCCTCTAACCAATAATTTTGTGTACCTAAGAGTTAATGCTTAAATATAACCCTTCATTTGTATAAACCGTGTCTTCAGGAGAAAGTTTTCAATAGAATAACATTTAAAAGAAACAGATTTACCCCAAGAGAATTAATGAAGGGTCGCGAATAGACCCGTTATAAGGTAACATTAGTTTTTTGAGTATTTAAATAGTTTTCTCCCAGAAGAGAAAACGCAAGGAACTATTATCTAATTACTATTTTCGGAAAAATTAAATTCTTAAATTTCAAACTATGCAACATTATTATTGAATGCTGTATAAACATATAAAAACTGAAACTTAGAACTTATTCAAAATATTTTTAATCTTTTTAAACATGTTTCTATGCAAGTAATTTATTCAAGCCCCAAGACATTTTAAAGTAATAAACATAAGAACAAAAAAGAAAAAAAAAGGAAAGAAAGTGCACATAGCACGTTTAATATTTTCTTAAGCACTACACATGAGAACAAAACATTTGTTTCCAAGAAAGATTTACTTACTCAATGACTTAACATCTAAAAAGCTAGTAGATATTTAAAAAATTAATATTTATGGGGTTAAAGAAAAAACATGAACCAATTTTCTTAATTTTAGATTCTAATTTCTTAAGAATACTTACAATACATGTTTTGTCGATTAAGTACAATTTCATATTAAGCTATTTCACATTTCATAGAATATCTAAAATGATTATTTCCTTCATAGAATCTTCTCTTTCTGAAGTTAAAATTTTAAATAAGAAAAGGGGCCAATTTTTGATATTTAAAACACAACTTTACTCTAAAAAATTCAATTAAAACATTTCATAAATGCACTGGTCTTTAAAAGTTAAAATACAACGTGTTTTTTGAGATCCCTATTAAAAAAAAGGACAGTAAAAATAAAATTCGTAGTTTATATGAAAGACAGTAACAGTCTTTTAAACAAACTAAAGAAACAGATATTTGTATAGGAGAGGGAAACACTTTTCAACTTCGTGTGTGAACGTTATGTGCATGATTCTTGATTTTCAACTTTTATTGTTTTTTCACTGACAATACCAAGAAGATTCAAGCAATGTCGTTTATGTATTTTATTCGTTATGGTGGTGGGTGGACGGGAATGGAGTTGACACCAGCTGATGTTGCCAGACGTCTCAATGTGTCTTGCAGTGAGATCCAACGACCGTTAGAGCTGGATAAATCTGAAGATTATGTGTCTAAAAGACATAATTCAGGTTGGTTGCGAATTACAATACTTGTAGAAGATCGTTTTCTAGCTCTTCCTATTGTGCCTAGTCCATTTTGTCGCATCAAGAATAAGAATTGTTTCTATTACAGTAAGAAGATACCTTCAGAGAGTTGCCCATTGGGCTAGAGATCTGGATCTTTTGGATCAGGCGGCAAAAGGTTTCTGCACTCTTCACGAACAAGTTCACTTCCCCACGGGGGTGGAGAGCATTCCGCTGATCCGGAAGAAACAGTACACCTGGTACAACCAATCCAACACTGTTGAAAGACGCAGTTACAGAGGTGATGCTATCATGTTTAATGGTGGTAACACTGACCTGCACGTGTTTCATGGAAGAAACTAGTATGACATACCAGGATTAGATCTTTGATCGACACATCTACCCATATATCATTGCTATTGGTAACAAATTCATTCTTATGGATGTTAATGAACGATTGCACTAAATTGCGTTTGTTGTAAACTACCTGGAGAATCACGGTTTGGAACGAATGAAAAGACCAACTCAACCTCTCCAGACCGGATTTGGATAGAGCTTATTAGGGTACGTTGCTGCTTTTTATCTTCCTCCATGGTCAATACATGAGCTGGAACATGTGAAGGGTTGTTCTATGTTCGGCCCTCGCTTCTTATTTCGGTGTGCAATAACTTAATTGGCAGCATGCAAAGTCGATGGCGCTAATGAATTGTGCTTGGAAGGGGAGAAGCATATTCCTTATTAGATCCCATTTTCGTCGTGCTTTCTTGACACATTTATCTTCATAAAACTGTGATATACTGCTTTCTCCAAAAATGGACTTTTCTTCTAAGACTTCTTCTTTTTTTGTTGTAAATCATGTTTGTGTTAAAAATATCCAAAATTTCTATGCTGCATTCAACACTAAACTGTTTAGTGGACATTTTTCTCTTAATGTCTTGTTTTTATGCTCATTCGTTTCAAATTAGACATGTACAACATGTTGTACTATAACTTTTGGAAATCAGAGGACATCTCTCCATTTCAGAAAACAGAAGAATTTGATTTCTGAGAAAATATGAAATTTTGATATTTGAGTCAAATTCACCCTTAAAAATTTAATTTATTAATTTAGAAATAAATTAATAAATCAAGCTAATAAAAATAAAGTTATTTTAGAAAAACAAAGCTGTGATAAAATTGCATAAGAATTGTAGGCAATAATAAATTATAAATGAATATTTGTAACATAATCATTAATGAAACAAAACTTTTTGAAATGGGTATATTCCCAGAAGTAACAGAGAAATTTAAACTAAGCTTCTAGAAATAGAGATATTTGTGCTTAATATAGGATGCCTAGGGAGAGGATTTTATGTGATGAATCAGAAAATACTTAATTTAGACCACTAGCGTTGACAATTCTGAGTAGGCCCTGTATCAAACTTCATTCGGGGCCCTTTTTTAGATATGAGGACCCTGTTAATGGGACTGTAGTAACTCATGTTGGGCTCTTGTAGGTTAGGGGCCCTTATCATTGATACGGCGGTAACTACATCCCTGATGTAGACAGAAAAATGTTTTCGTTACAAGAATATCATTTTGTAGGTTTTGAGATACAAATCCTACATACCGTCCCTGAATTTTTAAAATGCTTATTTTTGAAGATCCAAGTTATGATAGCAATAATTCAAGTAAAATATACAATTAAGATAATTTTAATGTTTCACGGTGAAGATAAAATTATGTTTCGAGCTAATACTATTAAAGTTTTTGGATCTTACTATTATTAAATGTTATGAGTCACGAAATTCTATACTTCTTAAAAACATCTTGATGCTCATAGTTATAAATAAAAATTTTGGTAATAAATAGTTTTCATAGATTTCAGAATAAAAAATAATATTCTTAAGAAACGTCCATTTTAAGGAATTTTAAAATATAATTTTATGATACAAACTATCTTTTTAAAAATTATATCGGTTTATCGCAATTAACATACACGAAACAAAAATGAAAAGTTTTCACTTTAATACAAATGCTAGCAAATACTAGAGTGGGATCATGTGTCCATTGGTCTGCCTCATATTTCCTATAATTGTTCACAGTTCAACTCAAGTGGTCGAGCAAGTAAACAGTTAAAATGACAGTTAGTACCATTTTTAGAAACTTAAATTAGAAACTTTTCGCATATCTTTACTTATTTAATTAAATGCTTTAACTGAGATATATATTTGAATGATACATATAATTGTATCAAAAGACATAATTAAATCTATACATAATTGCGATTTTGTTCGAGTAGTTAAGCTAAGGACATAAGACAATTTAAATACTTTATACGTAAATATTTTTATAACTTCCTGGTTATAATGATAGACAAATATTGGGTATTTAAAAATTTTCTGTAAAATGATGTAATTTCCTGTTGTAATGCATAAAATGACATGGTAACATTCACAAGTTTTGTCATCACTTGTATTTTATTGCCTCTTTTTTTTGTCGGAAACAGTGAAGCAGATTCTAACAGTATAATTTCCATTAAAACTCGAGGACTTAAAAATAACGACATTTTTACAAAGATGAACAAATTTTCATCGCTTTTTCTAAAATTGCAACTTTAATTAAGTTCGTGCATTAATTCACCATTTTAATCGATAAAATTTTGCCTTCTTTTATAAAACAAATATCTTTTTATTGCAAGGAAAACGTTTTAGTACAAGTTTGAATGAAATTTCTTTTTATAACTGCAAGTAATAAAAAAAATTCCTAGAAAAAGATGGTTAAAGAATCGATTTAAAAAAAATGATCTTTGTTTTTATGCTTCCGAAATAGTCTCATGTCCTCAATTATGTAAATAGCAACTTTTCGTTTCCAAATGTATTGTTTATCGGAAGAAACATTAGTACAATATAGAAAAGAAGTTATTTACCACACACACAAACATGCGCGAGTAATGGTACATTAATGTCTCAAAAAATGACTGTTGATAATCTTCTCAATCAAATTAGATAAAATTTTAAGAACTGTTAATATCTCAAAGGGGGGTAAATTTTGATTCTAACGATTCATTAATAAATTTATTAACCATAATTAATTAAACGCCAAAAAGAATTTTCCCATTACTGCATCCAACAGAATTGAGTTGATGATGAGCTTTAAATGTACTACATTAAAATTTTTTTTTCTAATCTGATCATTATTCCAGAATTTTTCCAAGAAAAGCCTTTAGGTAAACGTACTAAAACTTACTTACAGCAAACGATTAATCTACTAAGTACTTAACATTTCATCAGTTAAATCTTTTAAGGAAGCACATATATTTAAAAGATTTTTTTCTTTAATATCATTATTATTTTATTTTATGTTAATTAAAATAGCAAATATTTTTTGAATATATTTACCATTTTCAAAAGTGAATCAGATTATTCATATTATTTGTTCTTTTTCGAACACTGCGTAATAACTGAATTGATAATTTAAAATTATGAATTAGAATACGACCTATTAACACTTAAAATCGGGGAAACCATAATTTCCTCTTTAAATATTTCCTAAATTATTGGAAAGAGTGTGATGAAATTTGGGATTCAGAGTGCTTAAGGCATGAAAAATCTAAATACGTAAAAGGTTGGGTATGTTATAGTTTGTGACTAAGTCTGTGGTAAAGTTTATAACTGTACTTAATATTTCAAGAGAGCAATTTGTAAATATATTTTTTGTAAAAATAATTTACATAATTTCGTTAAATTGTATTTTATTTAATTTACATAACTTTGTAAAAATATATTTTTTTTGTAATTTACATAATTTTGTAAATATATATATATATATACTTTTTTATAAAAATATTTTTTTTTTCATCTTTTATATATTTTCAAAATTTGATTTTTTCCCTGTATACTAGTTCAAAAATATTTGAAAAGTGTGGTGAAAGAAGCTTTTTATGAGGAAATGTATAAGATATTCATTAGACATTAGGCAAATTCACTTTTTAAGCCCGCATATCTCACAAGCAGAATCTCAACAAAATTTTAAATTCCGCATTTTTTTAATGAAACAATTCCTTGAAAAAATGTATTCTGTAATGTAGAAAGTTTTTGAAAAAGTTAATTAAGCCAACTTCTTAACATAAGGATTATTACGCTCTCCATTAAGATTATACTTCTGTTTCCATTTTGAGTAATTAATATTGATATCAATTTTGTCCAATTCCAATGAGAATTATGAGTTTGAAGAGTGATGCAACATCTTTGTACTTTTGTACTTTTCATACATAAAAGAGTATTGAATTCGTTCTTTGAAGATAATTAGTATATTAATGAAACTCCAGTATATATAACTTCAGGAAGTATTGTTAATTTTATTTTGAGATGTTATGTTCATAGTTTTTTATAACTCATACGAGCAAATAATCATTGAAATTTTCTATTATATACTTTTATCAAATTTCCCACTTTAAACAGAAATTTCAAATAATTTAATAATTCAGTAATTTATTTTTAATTTTAAAGTAAAAAAATTACTCATTCACATCTTGTTTTTGCTTAATTCATTCTTAAATAAAGAAGTGATTCTATAAAGTTTTACAAACATAAATACATTTTTGAAAACTTTTACATTGAAATTTCTGTTCTAATCAGGTTTGTGAATATGTTTTGGTTTTATTTTAATTTTCTTTTTCCAGATAGTGAGTGTAAAATATTTTGTAAATTATGCTATAAACCATATACCGAGCAAAACATGTTTTTTCCCAATGAAAACGAATATCATTCAAATATACAAAAATAAACTACGCTGCGATCTAGATCATTCTTTTTTGTGCTACATTTCTTTCTTACTTTTTCTTTCGTATTACTAATGACATAGATTTGAATCAATTTTTAAAACTTTGATTTGTGCTACCTAACCACAATATCTAATCCTTTTGTGTGAGATTAAAAATTTCCAGACTACTATTCACAACTAATAATACAGACAGCATTTTTGATTTCAAAGATACAATTCAAGTCTTCTACGAAGACTGTACTTAGCTTTGATCAATAATACAATGGCATTCAACTTTTTTTCTTGAGAATACTGCAAAAATTGATCTTTAAGGCATGCTTTCCCTGAACAATGTAGTTCATTAAAATATGTTTTCAGCTTATAATGACCAAGAAAATTTTTCGATGAAGATGTAGCATTTTCCTTATTAGAGAGAATGAAACGAAATGAAACTAAGCCTATTTTTAAAGAATTTCTGTTACTTTCAATTCATGCTTCGTGTTAATTCATGTGGTGAGTATTTTGAGGAAAATAAGAACACACAAATGCTTTCAATCAAGTTAAATAATTTATTTTACAGTAATAAATAAAGCATATAAATTAAACCATTACAAATAGGTTTATTTAAAACCCAACATAAATCAGTCTTTAATGTTTTTTTCATCAAACAGTCACAGTTTGAATAGTCTTTCCAATAACCTGCCAAAAAAGAAACACAAGTAAATAATTTCAGCCTTTAACTTTGTAGTTGCAAAATTTAAGTATTAAATAAATGCTTTTGATTTAATGTTTCCGATTTAATGTCTGAAATCATTTCCATGCTAAAACTGGTGATCAAGATTCTCTCTCTCTCTTTATATAAATTATTAGACTCTTCATCAATAACTTGAATGTAGATTTAAAGTATTACTAATTAAAAAAACGACATTTACTAACATTAATATCCTCTTATATGTTAAAAATCCAGTCTTGATAAATTTCAGTTTATCGTGATAGAATTTTAGCAAAATATATATATATATTTTAGCAAATATATATATATATATTTTAATTTTAAAATCAGAAAAGGGCATACAATCGGAATTGTTCTCATGTAAAATTATTCAGTATGAGACAATTATTTATACCATGAACTTTTATTTAATTATTAATTAACAAATTTAATGTAGAAAAATATACTTTAATGTGCATATATTGTCCACACCATTCAAACAATTAAAAATTTATATTGCGATAGGTCTCCAAAACATAATATTTTTCCAATTTTTCAGAATTTGGGAAGAGATAAGAAGGAAACATATCTTCTGTTACTAGAAATTTGACACCCATAAAAAGGAAAGTTTGTTTATTGTTTAACTCAAATATTCTTTATTATTTAATAGTTTATATATATATGTCATCTATAATATGGAAATACTTTTTTAATACTTATATATATGTTCCAACTTTTACATTAGAATTCTATCAGCTTTATGTATTTAACTTGCTCCATCACTATAAATGAAGCGATATAAGTACTTTTTTCAGAACTATTTTAAATTCTATAATTGTACATTATTTTCTAAAATTTAGATACTAAATTAATGAAAGTTTACAATAGGCTCAATTAATTATACCTTTAATAAAAGAGTTATATTACCTTTTTCAATTTCCAATCTTTTACCACAGATCTTTCATACTTCCTAAGATGTGATTTATTTGTCCACCACCTGTTGACCATCCTCCACTAGATTTCTTGCTTTGTCCACTATTTCCATAGCCTCCAAGACCTCCTTTGCTGCTTGAAAATCCTCCGTAACCACCTCCTCCCATTCCACTCATCAGCCATCCACCTCCATAGCCTCCTCCCAATCCCTTACCAGATAACCCACTTTGACTACCTCCCCCATAAGAACTTCCTCCATATCCGCCTGAATGTCCAAATGAATCACTGCTAGATGCCCCCTTTTTTCTGCCACCACCACCTCCTCCTCCACTTTTCGTTACTACTTTTATGTGCTCAACGACTGGTACATGCTGAACAACAGGGACATGCTTAATAACTGGTACAAGAATGGTTTTACTGTCTCCTCCCTGCCCACTTCCATAGCCTCCTCCAGTATTTCCATCATAACCATCTTGATCTCCACCTTTGCCTAAGCCTCCATATCCACTATCACTATGGCCCCCAGAAAATCCTTTTATGCTACTTCCACCAATTCCTGCGCCATGAACATCTCCATAACCTCCTCCAAATCCACTTATATGACCATCATCTCCTCCGTAACTACCAATACTTCCACCATGACTTGAACCTCCTCCATAACTACCGCCAAAACTTCCCCCATACCCTCCGCTTCCACCATAACCTCCTCCTAAGTTTTCTCCATGTCCACTACCTCCTCCATATCCACCACCTAGGCCTTTTCCTTGTCCACTACCTCCTCCATATCCACCACCGAGGCCTTTTCCTTGTCCACTACCTCCTCCATATCCACCACCGAGGCCTTTTCCTTGTCCACTACCTCCTCCATATCCCCCACCGAGGCCTTTTCCTTGTCCACTACCTCCTCCATATCCACCACCAAGGCCCTTTCCTTGTCCAGCACCTCCTCCATATCCACCACCGAAGCCCTTTGCTTGTCCACTTCCCCCTCCATGTCCACTACTTCCTCCGTAGCCTCCTCCTAATCCTCCTCCATGTCCACCACTTCCTCCATAACCTCCTCCTAATCCTCCTCCATGTCCACCACTTCCTCCATAGCCTCCTCCTAATCCTCCTCCATGTCCACTACTTCCTCCATAGCCTCCTCCTAATCCTCCTCCGTGTCCCCCACTTCCACCATAGCCTCCTCCTAACCCTCCTCCATAGCCACCTCCTAATCCTCCATGTCCTCCACTTCCTCCATAACCTCCTCCATAAGCCTTCTAAGCCTCCACCATGTCCACTTCCTCCTCCATAACCACCTCCATAGCCTCCTCCTATTCCGCCACCGTGTCCACCACCTCCTCCATAATTGCCTCCTATGGAACCACCATGTCCTCCTCCATAACCACTTATGCCGCCAGCAGATGATAGAGTGACAGCGACTGTTAAAACACTTACGTATATCTATAAAGAAAGAGAGGGAAAAAAGCACCCTTTAGAATGAAGTCTGTTATAAATAAACTACAGAGATGGTACTTTAACAAACATATAAATGTTTATAAAAAGATTAACAAAGCTTATTTTTGTTAAACAGTGTTGTAAGAGATTTCAAGTTATAAATTCACGATACAGTAAAATAAGAAAATACTAATGAGTTTTAAAAAAATATATATTCATCATATCCCGTTCAAAATTAAACACAAAATCAGCTAACGAAAAAAAATTTCATTTCTGAAAAATATAAAAATCCGCACAAAAGGATATATTCCCATAGGATCAATGTAAGGCACTAGTTTGATTTTACACAATTTCAGTGCATGATTGTTATCTTTATTTTTATAGTATCTTTTCTATAAAATGTCGTTTTTAATCTAAGAAAGCACACAAATTTCTAATTAGTTAAATTTGAACATTTAATTACTTTTATTATATATGTTAATTTATATAATTATATAATTACATTTTACAATAAATTGATTTAAATGTGTTAAAAGCAATTTAATTAAGTTTTTATATGATGCAGTATAACACACATTAACTTAATTAGTTATCTGATATTAAGTAGGTACCAGAATCCCTTTTTTGCGCAATATCTAAAATATGTTTAGGGAAACAATATGGATGCATAATGTTTAAAAAAATGAATTCTTTTCTTAAATTATACATACTATTACTTTAAATGAAGTTTTAATAATTTTATAATATAAATGGTATGAAAGAGACTATAATTAAAAAGTTTAAAAAACACATCTATTCTTTTCTTTAAAAAAACATTTGAAATCTCTAGAAAATTTATAATATTAGTTAAATATTAGAATTCCCTTTTGCTCTCAAAATGTTGTTCAATTAGGTATAATTTGTCAGGAAAAATTGATATATCAGGCTAAAATATTACCTTTCAAAAAGAATATTTAGTTAACTCAAAAAATTTAAATGAAAGTGACTAAATTTGAAACATTTTGAGTGTTATACATTTTTAAACAGAAAACTTTTTTGATTACCAAGTTATTCAAATTTGTAATGAGAGATTATAGATTATTTAATATCATAATGGCTGAAAAACGAAGTAGCTATATGGTTTTTCCAAAAAGGAATATTTGTCTAAGTCAAAACTTACCAAATACGCCATTGGTATTTGTTCAAAGAGTATCCAAGAGCGAACTGATGTCTCTGAGGAACTGGAAGGACTTATATACTTCCAGTTGGAGCTTCAAAAAGACATAAAAATTACGTATTGATCGTTTATCGCTGTGAGTGTCCATCCTCATGATGCAATTTGACGCTTCAAAATAAATATGTCACCCACGCAATGATTCAAAACGCTGTCAAAAGTGAAGAAAGTTTCTCATCTTTTTTAATTTCCCCGTACCCATTATTGAAATTATAGAAGCATTCAAGAGACACAAACATCAAGAAAATACACACCCTCTAAACGCATGAGTTGTAGAGGAAGAAAAATTATACCAAAAAGAAAATATATTGAGTTTTAGGGACTGTACAGAGGAAACATGGAGGGCAATACGATTGCAGAACAAATACACTTACGAGAAGCTTGGTCGAACACATACGTTCGTTAAAAAAGCCGGATGCTCCCTTTCCTTAGGCATTTTACAAGTTTCATAATCACGTTAAGTTATTGATTGTGTATACATTGGCCAGAAATCTCAACGAAGCGTTGAAGAAGGATTTAAGCAAATTTGAAATTGTGGTTAAAAGGAAAAATAAAAAAAATAGCGGTGGAACTTTTCGGAAAGGTCGTTTTGAAGGTAGTTATTCTAAGAAGTATTTGCAACCCATTAATTTAGCTGTCAGTTACCCTTTATTAACTCAGTAATTAACCTGGTTTCACTAACTACAAAAGTAAAAAAAGATACATCAAAGCAAGACAGAGTTATTATAATTTTGAAACAACGTTAAAAAATTCTAAGAATGCGTGAAGGTGATAATGTTTTTAT
Organism: Trichonephila clavipes; assembly: GCA_019973935.1. Taxonomy (NCBI): domain Eukaryota; kingdom Metazoa; phylum Arthropoda; class Arachnida; order Araneae; family Nephilidae; genus Trichonephila; species Trichonephila clavipes. The sequence continues at coordinate 622,660 of BMAU01021135.1, forward strand.
TTTGTGAAGTTTTGTGGGGTGATGCGAGAAGCTTTAAAGAATTTGTTCCGGAAAATTTTAAAATTTAAAAAAAAATTTCATATTTTTGATTTATTGTTTATATTTCACATATAAAATTATTTATAACTTAGATCAAATCTATTGGTTTTATATTGCTTTTATGTTAGACAGAAAGTAAAGAACCCACATTTCTAAAAAAAGTACTGTTTTCAGACATTTTAAATGAGTTTCTCTTTCTTTAAAGCATTGGAATTTTTTTATAACTTTTCGACAGTGGCGTAACGGAGAATATTAGGACCCTGCTTCAAAGTCAAGTCTTGGGCCCAAGCCGGATCTGACTAAGGGCTGCTAATCCATAACAACAGGCTTTGGGCCCCGTAGAATACTGCGCATCATCACGATGCGGGGGTGTACTTTAGGCCATCGCCTGTCGACATGGAGAGAGAGTGGGACATATCTTTTATTTATTTCATTTTAGAACAAAAATATGAGTAAGGAATTTTCCTACACTGAATCTTCCCCTTATTATACCTCACTTTTCTGTATAGCTGATGCATAAAAGTAATTCTCAAATTTTTTTGTCATCACATTTTCAATTTACCAATCGTTTAAAAATTTCTTCCCTCAAGAAATCTCAAGGGATATGTGTGCCATAGTTTGAGAACTTCTCTAATGTATAACATTAATAATAAAGCACTATTAAATGACAATTTAGTCCTATTAATAGGTTGTATTTATTACAGCTTTGACTTTTCACTGGATTAACACTAATTTTTTAAATGTATGATTAAGGATAAATTAAAAAAAATTGGTATGTATTACACAAAGTAAAAAAAAAAGGCTGAAAATGTATGTGAAAAGTATATATTCAGTTACAAATAATATGTCATTATCAACTAAGTAGGATATTTTGCTTACAAGGAGTGTTTTTTTAAATTGTCATTTTCTTTTTCTCCCAATATCTATCCGAAGAAAAAATAATTTTTTCTTTACTGTTGTAGGTAAATTTTCAATATTTTTACCTTAATTTTGCATCATTTTAGAGCACTTTTCTGAAGAAAAATGTATCAGCGGTGAAAAAAGTCTTGTGCATGCTTATGTAATTCTAAAATCGTAGGAATACACAATAATGGTTTTAAAGATTTTTAAAAGAGAATTTTAAAACGTCGTTTTACCAAGAAATTTCATGAAAAATAGTGTTTACCAAATAGCTGCCAAAAGTACAGACACTTGTTAAGTACTAATCTAGAAAAAAAAAAATCTTAAACTTCTTTATGACTTAAGGTATCCGACTATGTTCGGAATCGTGATTTTAAAAAGGTGAATAAATGGATAATTTTCATCATATTTAGTGTCACTTAGATTAGAATACATGTATAAAACTGTTTTAAGGACATTTTGTCAAAAAAAATTATTTAAATGCAGTATTTTGGCAAAAAATTAACTTAGAATAATCTTTTTTTTTAAATGTTATCTTTTAGTGAAAAAGGCTTCTATTATGATAATATTTTGCCTGTGTATAGCTCAGACCTCTGTACTATGATGTACTATATGCTCAACTATGGTTTTTGAAAAAATCACATTATTTTCAGAGTTACAACTATTTGAAATAATTATCGGCGTTTTTTTCTTAAAATTTCTACCCTCTGTTGTTGTAAAACATGGATAAACCCACTTCTAAGTTATATATTTCAAAAATTCTAGTTGAGCCTCTGTACAGAGGTCTAAACTATGTAGACAAAATATTATTAGAATAGACGCATTTTTCGCAAAAGGAGAATATTTAGAAAATGGGTCATTCTATGTTCATTTTTTGTCAAAATATTGTAAATATTTTTTTATTGTAATACTATTCTTAAAACAACTTTTTAATCTAAGAGACACTAAATATCATAAATATTATCCCTTTATACACCTTTGCAAAATCACGGTTTTGAACGTAGTCGGATACCTTAATAATATTAAATATCCTTTTCAAATTATACAGATTTAAATTGATATTTAAAGTTTGTTTCAGAACTCAATTATAAGGGACAGACAAACTTTGATTATAGAAATACAGTCGGACCTCTATATAACATACGAATTCACTAAATCCCTGAAAAAATTCATTACATGGAAAATTCGTTAAGTAGCGATTCATCTTTAACTATACTTTAATACTTTATAAACCATATGAAACAAATTTTAAATTCATAAACACAGTATGTGACGACTTACGTTTCTTTTCTTTAACAAGTCCTTTGGGTTCTTTGGGCCAGAATTAATGGCAACTCTTTTCCAACCAAATCCAAGAAACGAGAAGTGAAGAGATGCAAATAATATAAGATAAATATAGGATCTTAGAGTAAGCGTAATGGCAATGATGGCAATGTAATGGTAGTGTAAAGCAATGTTCGACAATTAACGTGCGTTGTGGTAGTGGATGATTATTGAAGTTCGCCGTTCAAAGATTCAAGATCTACGTGTTGTGGATAAACATATTGGTGATTGATTAGAAGTTAAACGTAAAGCTACTCACCACGGGGGAAAAAGACAAGTTTATTACTGAATAATATAAGGTAGGATTGATTACTTATTATTATTATATTTGAAGATTAGGCGGTTCAATTATTGAGATAGGTCTGAATTATATTGTGTGTTGCGTATTGCGTCATCGTAGATTCTCTCATTTATTAATTTATATTATTATATTTGTTCAAAGTTTAAGTTGAATATCTTAATAAAGTCATATTAAGATAATGTTTGATTCTAGTTCTTACGATAACCCTACACCTCTAGCTCACGCTGATACTTCGAGGGATGTATTTCCAAGGGGAGGTACATCACAAGTATATATTAAAAAAAGTAATTATTCTCACATCTTTTTTAAACTTAATATATGTTCATTTTATATATCTTACCCACACACACACACAAAAAAAATGGAAAGAACAACTGTAAGGAAAACAAGAAAAAATAATGTCGAAGAATACACCATATTTTCAATATTAAGAAAACAATTTTATATTAAAATTAATGAATTTTGAGGACATTTTCTAATTTAATGCATACAAGTAATATTAAACATGCACTATTTTATAACTAAAACACGGGGGACACGGGACAACTCCACTGAGTGTTAAAGGGAATATCGAAGATGTTTCTAGTTAACTGACAATGAGGATTAAAGGTTTCACTTCTTGAATGAAACGCCCAGAACTCTGTTGCTCTCGGCGAGTTAGGGTCTAATAAAGCCAGTTCAAGATTTATGACCACCATAAAATGTGTGAGAATAACTTGAAATGTTCAGAAGTACTTTTAAAATAGGGAGAAAAATATTGAATCACAAAAGAAAAAGTTCGTTATATAGAAAATGCATTTCGCTATAGAGAGGTTATTTTACAAAGAAAATCGTGAAATATTCTTGGTTCCAGAAAAAGTGCGCTACATAGAAAAATTCGCAATATAGATGTTCGTTATATAGAGGTTAGACTGTATATAAGTTTCAGAATGAGTGAATATTAACGTGATATTATTCAGATACTCGAGGGTTTTTGGCAACGGACCTCGTAATTTTGAACCATGGTCAAATGACAAGGACGACACCTGAGCTGGCACCCCCTATCCTAACTTCCACACCACACTGTTGGGAAGACATTTGAACCTCGACAGATTTAAAGTTTATAGCATCCCTACACGGCGGGTTTTCAGTTGTACTCGAACTCTTGACACACCGGTCACGAAACATAAGTTTCAGAGGATAAGATTTTCCGCAGTGTAATCTTTTAATTTTGAATTGCCAGGAATGGGGATCAAAGTTTAACCATATCATTCAATCTTTAATAAAATTTTGGGTCAAATCATGCTTAGTGAGGTAGGAAGAATTTGAAAAAAAAAATTACACAATAAAATCAGCGAAGTAGTTTAAAATTTTAAATTACAAATAATTTTTTTGAATTACATAGGAAGAACTAAGCATACCTTTATATAATATAAAACATATATATACATATCATATATATACACCTATCAATGTAAATATGTGATATTCATATTTAAGCTCATATTGTAGAGTATCCCAAAAATCCCGATATCTTTAAATATTATTGGTTAATTTTGATATGTATACATTTCGTATGATATGATTACTAATGATGAGGAATATAAACTAAATTAGATTTTAAGTAAATATTTAAATAACTATATTCACATTATCGTTTTTAAGTATTGATAGTCACAATGCAATAGAATTATTTTATTTCAACATGAAAGATAATTATATTTAATTAATTATTTAGTTTTACTTTAAATTATAAAATTAAGATTTGAATAAGTTTTGGATATAATGACTACTTCCCATACACTACGTGACAACAAGAAGACAAGATAACAAGAAGGGTCCAGAAAGTGAAGAAATTCTGTAAAAAGAGAGCAACAAACAATAAATGATGTTTATTTTGAAATGATATTTGTAACACACACACAGCGAGAGCAATGTCAGCTCAGTAGGTTGTAGGGCCACCACAGACGGCGATACCCAAAGCAACACGTTAAGGTACAGATTTAGTGAGAGTACGAATGGTGCCCTGAGAGATGACTCTTCATCCCCTGGCTTCCTCAGTTCCTTACCTAATGCGGTGGTTGCGGGGCATGCAATCGGCGTCCAATCCCGTACAAGACGTGTTACATTTGGGACAGTTTAGGGGAGAATGGAGGTCAGGAAAAAAACTGTACATGCTGTGATAGACTCCCCCTTGGGAAAGCCATCTCTTCATCTACTCGACATGGATTTGTAGGAGGTAAGGATTGATGACCCAAATTAGCCATAATAAAACCAATTTATTATTATCAAATATAATAATCAAAGACAATCTTACTCTAGGAGAGAAATCAAGAGATATATCGCAGTTCTAAATCTTATGTGAATAAGCACCTGAAATCCTAACCGCTTAACTTTAAGTAAAGTTATCCTATGAATCCTAACTTCCTTAATTTATTTGAATAGCTAAAGCCCAATCTATGATTACGTGTCGAAGTTCAGAACCTTACCATAACCACAATGCGTTCAGCAACTCAGCTTCCTTTCATTCTTCTTTTTTTTATTACTAAACCTCCACTATATATCTACTAACTAATCTGCATATCAAAGTTTCTTTTTGAGAGGGTTAGCTGGGAAATAACTCAATTGATAGCCCCAAAGATTCCCCAAGTGGATTAGTGGAAAAAACTCCGTAAAGCCCAGTCACAATGCTTTTGCAGAGTACATTGAACAATGAGTGCAGATGGCAGTCGGGCGTCATTCTGTTGGTAAGGAAGTATTTGTCACCGATAGTAGCACATTATCCTGTTGACGTCAGACTGTCATAGTGCCTTCAATATACACCAGAGGAGACTTGCTACCGTAAACGATAACATTCCAAGAAATGATTACAAGCCTGTCACCCCGTTGAAGATAGAATCGTACACAGTGGCTATCATTAGATAAACAGAAAGCATGACTCGTATGAGAGCACTACTATGTGTCATTCCATCGTTCATTTTCTCTCTAGCCCGGCACATCATCGCAAACAGAAAAGTCTGAGATGTGGGGTCGATGACAGCCTTTTTAAATGACCCAATGTTTTCAGGACACTAGTAACTGATCAACGTGTAATTGGACGATATGGAAGCATCACACGGAACTGCAGATGTTACAAAAAGGTGGCAGGAGAGGCATCTAGGGTCATAGTGCAGACAAGTGTCAGCTGAGATTTGATGCAACCTGCATTTCTCAGTTTATGTCACTTGTAAAACCATCTGCCTACTGCAATTGCTTCTATTGGAGGCAGCCTGGCATTCTTTGTTATGTTTGTGAAGCATGTGCCTGTGGGTGCCTCATTTCTACGTTATCTACACGGCCTGTTTCTGTAGGAAAGAATGCGAAGAACTAGACGTTTCAGTCATCTTAATATCTCTTTATTAAAATTTTAACTTAATATATAAAATAATAATAATTATAGAAAGCGGATCTGGAGGGAGAAAACACAATTCGTATTACCAAATAATTGCGTAATTGACCACTACATCTACACTGCTGGCCACCGTAAATGCAACACCAAGAAAGACAAGAGATAGCCCAGCAAAATTTATTTTATAGTTAACATGTTGACCAAGTACCAAATGATTAAATTTATAGAATTCTGTGAAGTGTGGTTCCTGGCAGAATCAGTAGCCAGAGTAGCCGCCATTGTTGGAGATCACCATTGCCACACGCCTCGGCATTGATTCAAAGAGACTTTGGATGTGTTCTTGGGGTATAGCAGACCAAGCAGCTTCCACACGTTTCCAAAGTATATCTGGTGGGGTAGCTGGGGGTGTAATCTAGGTCAATCGTTGAGCAACCATGGGCCACATGTTTCCTATCGCCGAAAGATCCGGAGAGCGAGTCGGCCAGGGAAGCAATTCAATCTAGTGATTGACGAAGAATCTTTGGACAATGCGTGCCACGTGTGGTCGCGCATTATCCTGTTGAAATATGGCTGTGGCCAAGCTCTGAAGGTAAGGAAGGACAACTGGCTCCAACACCTCGGAGATGTAGCGCTGGCTGTTTAAAGTACTGGCAATGCGTACTAGAGGAGTGCGAGAGTGATGTCCAATACCGCCCCATACCATAATACCCGGTGCAGGACCAGTGTGGCGGTGCATAACGCAGCTGTTCAGCATCCTCTCTCCACGGTATCTTCATACTCGAATCCGACCATGGTGGTGTTGAAGACAGATGCGTGACTCGTCAGTAAAGACAACTTTATTCCATTCTACCGCCCACATTCTTATTTCATCGCACCATTGACGGCGGAGAAGTCTGTGGTTCTGCGTCAAGGGTAGACCAAGCAATGGACGTCTTGCGGACAGACCCCTCTGCTGTAAACGGCGTCGAATGGTACGCGTATACACAGAATGATGCGTTACAGACTCAATGTTCTGTGCTACGGTTCGTGATGTGACTGAGCAATCCGTCACTGTCATGCGCGCAATTTGCCTGTTCTCACGTGAAGTGGTGCACTGATGTGGATTCGATCAACCACGTCGGTCCGTCGTACCCTCCTGCACCTAATGGTCAGATATCCGCATTACAGTTGCTTGGTTTTGTCCAACACGACTACCGATTTCCCTGAAAGATAATTCACAATCTCTGTAGGCCACTATCCTTCCTCTGTCGAACTCGGATACTTGATCAAAAGCTGATCGCTGTTTTCTACGAGACATAACTGATCGTTTTTTGAAAAAAACACAAAAAAACCCTCACAATTGCCGAACTTGAAATCGTCGAAATCTCCAAGCCTTAAATAGCGTTTTGAGGTGGCGCCACAGGCGCGCGTGATGTGTGTCTGCGCTGAAATTCTAATCATTTGCACATCTCACCTCCGCTAATGCATGTTGTAAATTTCATGTTATTTGCATGCTTCCTTCAGGGTGTTGCATTTACGGTGGCCAGCAGTGTAATTTTACAGATTACGGCTAATCTCCTCTAATACATGTAGCTCCTTATAACATATTTGAAGACGCTTACCTCTAAATTCTAAGGAACAGCTACTATCTTGGTCATACTGACATGGCTTTAATCCTTGTGGAATGGTATCCACCTTTATCTTGAATACACAGGTAGGTGTAGGTTAATTCTTGATTTAGTAATTAACTTTAACTTAATTGCGTTTAATCGTAAACATAGACCTCATATTGCAACTTCACATAACCACCACGCGAACGCTAAACTTCCACTATTTATAAGATTCCTAATTTGCATTCTTACGTTATTCTTCTGGAGTTGGTCGGAAAGAATTGCCTTTCTAGCCCCAAAGAAACCCAAGAGGACATTAATAGAAATCGCGATGAAAGCCCATCACATGTTTTTCGAGACGAGAAAAATCTTCACAGTGGTTTCATCAGCAAAAGTATCCTTTTGGATGTTGTCCCTTGTGCTGTTTCTTTCCTTTTCATCTAACACAATGTGTATCGGAGAGCTACGTTTCTCATCATTTGCATTTTTCGGGCAGGAATTACAATGAAATTTGAGGGATTTTTTGATAACTTTTTGGTGTTACATTTTCAGTGTCAAGTAATGTTAGATAGAGATAAGGAAGAGAAACTTGTACCTGATATTCTTTCAAAAATTAAAAAAAAAATATTACCATGCTACCGTCCAATATTAGTCCAAATAATTTGGGGTTTACTCTAGAGAAAAAAAATCCTATTCCTGCAATTGCTTCCCACGGAATTCATTTTTTGGTGTCTGCTTTTGTACTGTTTATACGAATTTTTTTTATTTAAGTTTATTCTTTAGTAATCTCTTTCGGTAAATATTCTAGAGGCCAATACTCTTATCTTACAACTTACCCATATTGTTCAAATTTTGATTAATTTTTATACAAATTACCGCCTTGTTCATTAAGCTGTATGCTCACAGCATTCAAACAACAGTCATATAGTTCGGACCTTGCTTTTAGCGATTACTATCTTATCTTTAATCTGATAAAGGAAATGAAAAGAGTTTATCGGCGGTAGACGTTTTGGAAGAGATGAAAAGTTGGAGAATACAGCGACCACCCCTGACTCAATGGACTGGCGGCAGAACAGAAGGAATTCTGAAGCAAGTGAAAGAATAAGACAAATGTTTAAATGTAGGAAATGATTGTGAAGAGAAGAGAGGAAAGTTTCAAGGTATGTAAAAGAATTGTTTACCCAATAAATAGGTTTTATTTTCGTTTTGTACAACTAAACTTAACTCAGTGGCGCTATGAGTGAGTGAATATTAACGTCACACTGTTCAGCAACACGAGGGCTTTGGGTGACGGACCTCGTAATTTTGAGCCATGGCCAAGTGACGTGGACGATACCTGAGCTGGCACCCCCTCTCCCAACTACCATACTACACCAACGGGACGACCAGTACATTAGTGGCGCTATGAGGGACAAGGCCTACTGTGCCCATCTCAGTTTTCATGACCTAGGGTGCTGAGCTAATGATTAACCAGTCTTTATTTTCTGAATGACCCTCACGTATATATTTTTTTATTTTTGTTCTCTGTTTTAACTCTACAATTCTCAAGCCTCTTGTTTCTTAACCAAAAGTTTTAAAATCCTGTGGACAACACATCCAGAGGCTCTGAAAGAATACCAGGAAACTTTTTGAACAACTATTTTTTAAATATGAATTTAAATAAAAAAGTGATGACATGCTTTTCGACACTTTGTCCTTTTTTTACCAATTATATTTTAAAAGCTACCTCCAGCTATATATTATTTCTTGGAAAATTTATTTTGATTCTTTGAGACAAGTTTTTACGTGTTATTTTTTGTAAAGGATAATAAATTTTTAAAGTAAACAAATGCCTAAATGTCTAAAATTAGGATCTCTCTCTCTTTTTTTTTTGTACAAGACAAATACTTTCATTAAATCTTGTTATCTGTTTTCCGTTTTAAAGTATATTTTGAACATCTAATTTCTTTAATATGCCTTTATTTGTATCTTATACTTAATATTTTTTGAAATGAAATGAAAAAACTAATACTTGAAAAAACGAGGATATAAATATTTCCTTCGGTGGATAATTTATTATTACATTTTCTGATTAAAAGCAATTTGTGAAGCTTTCTCCTTAATACAGAGTGTTTTTTTCCAGATATAGAAGTTTAAGTTGGCATTACTTTCCAAGATGACGACCGATTTAACAGCTGTCAAGTGATTTATTCTCAGTTTGGTTTGGCAATTCATCATGAATAGACTCACGCCTGAACAACGCTTTCAAATTGTGCAATTTTATTTCGAAAATAATGGTCCATTTTCATAAGCGAAATTTGTTTAGCGATGAAGCGCACTTCTGGTTGAATGGCTACGTCAACAAACAAAACTGCCGCATTTGGAGTGAAGCTAATCCACAAGTGTATGTCGAAACACCGTTACATCCAGAAAAACTGACTGTTTGTTGCGCTTTATGGGCTGGTGGAATCCTTCTTCAAAAACGATGAAGGCCACAACGTTACAGTCAATGGTGATCGGTATAGAGCCATGATTACCAACTTTTTCATTCCTGAATTGAACAATCCTGATGTCCAGGAGCTGTGGTTCCAACAAGACGGCGCAACATGTCACACAGCTCGTGCCACAATCGATTTATTGAAAGACACGTTTGGTGACCGCCTAATTTCACGTACAGTTTTGGACCTGTGAATTGGCCTCCAAGATCTTGTGATTTAACACCACTAGACTATTTTTGTGGGGCTATGTAAAGTCATTGGTCTATGCGGATAAGCCACAAACGCTTTAGCATTTGGAAGACAACATTCGCCGTGTTATTGCCGATATACGGCCACAAATGTTGGAAAAAGTCATCGAAAATTGGACGTCCAGATTCGACTACATCCGTGGCAGTCATATGCCAGAAATCATATTTAAAATGTAATGCCACAAGATTATCTTTCGAATAAAAAGAAATCATGTCAATCGAATAATACATCGTTGTTTTATTGCAATTTAAAGTTCTATACCTCTCAAAAAACACCCTTTAATATTGATTGTTTTAATACAGAGTACTTTTTAATTCTGAGAATTACTGTACTTACAAATTTTACATCATTTTGAAACAAATTAACTCATTAAAAAGAACTAAATGGGTTTTCAACTAACCCGTTTAGCGAAATATAAATATCCATTGGTTAAAAACGCAGAAACTTTCCCTTGGATGTAAAGCTTATTTACATGCGACACTTTTAAATTATAAGAAAAATACATCACAGATGATCGTTTTGTATGACAAGATTTGAGTAACTTTTTTCAGTTACTGCAATTGATGTAGTTCTAAAAATAAAAAAAAAACTTAGAAATTTGCAAACACATATAATATTAGAGCTTTTTAAAAACACTCTACCAAATTAATTACATTAGAACTCATTTAACATAAATTTTTTTGGTGATTCCCTTATATATTAAAAACAAAACGAATGAATTTCAAAAATATTTTAAGAAGACTTTTTATTCATTTTTTGGTCGTATATAAATCAAATTTTAATAAAGCGATATCAAACACTTAGTATTTTCTTTACTCAAATTTAATAGGAATATTTTGAAGTATCCTTTTCTGTTCAAAATTTTCATAGATTCCTTGATATTTTTTTTAACAATACGTTCTATTTTATAGCTGTTTAAACTTTTTTGTATTAAAAGTTAAATTAAAAAACTATTTTCTTTTCAGGACATATTAACGATTATTTCTACAAATTTCTTTTTTAAATTTTGTAAAAAAAATGTTAAAACTCACTTTTTAAATTACCTTGTTAAATTTCGAATGTTCTTTTTGGGTCTATTTATTATAGCAAGTACTCTCAATGTCGACAGAATAAATTACTACTTTGAGTTAACCAATAGTCATTTAAATCAAATCATACCAAGATAGTTTTTTTAGCGGTTCCACGTAAATTGCTTGTGTTATTTTTCGGTTTTGTTAAATATATACACAATAACACTGGAAAACCAAAATTACTTTTTCAAATTAACCCATTTAGGAGAATTTCGTTTGTGAGATCACATTATAAACATTCGTCAAAAGCTATGATTGATGACCGCATTACCTCGGACAATCAGACTACTGAGTCTTTAGGGTAAAGAGTTGTTATTTAGTCAGGTTTTATTACAAAAGAGGACGTGACAGTCGTTTTTAGAAAGTAGTTGTATGGTTGTAAAATATTACATGAAAGTTTTTACAGCCACGCACACGCATGATGGTAAATTTAGAAGTGAGCAACGTCTCTAACCTTATCACGACTGATTTGGCTTAGCTTTAAGATGGTAAAAATATTTCTGTTAGAGTCTACGGATAAATCAGTAGTTCAGATTTATATTCGTATAACAGTTTTAAATGTTTTAAATTTCAAAAATTTACACTATTTTTTTTTAAAAACTAAAGTTTTAGAGAACATAATAAGGTGACCAATCGTCCTCCTTTTGGGAGGACAGTCCTTCTTTTATAGGTTCTGTCCTTCCTCGAAAGGTATTCTCCTACTTGTCCTCCTTTTCAATATATTAAAATTAATATTTCAATCTCTGTATTCAGAGATGGCAGGCCGAACTGTTACTCGTCATGTGTAGGTTCATATGAAAATTTAGTTCATCTTGTTGAATTTACGCTGTGCTGCCCTGGAAGTATTGGAGCAGTTGAAAGAGTTTTTTCAATTGGTAATGATTTTTGGACTAGTGAGAAATCAAGATTGAATGTTGATACTTTAGCTGTAACAATTTTCGTAAAGTTTAATATGAAGGATATTTCTTGCTCCGAAATTTCCGATACAATAGAAAGTGATATATTGACAAAAATTTCCTTCAATGGAAAATTATTTGCTTAGGTAAATAATTAAAAGGAATGTAAACGTAATTAGTGTATTTTTTTGAATTAATAAAATGTTTTATATATTTACATTGTAATTTTTTCTGAGATTTTTTGTCCTCCTTTTCATTATAAAAAATTGGGCCCCTTAATAATGATACGCATTAAAATACCAGTTTTTTATTTTATTCGCATTAGTGATAAGTGAAAATCTTATTTAAATCTTGTTCCAGAAATTGTGAAAATGACACACACACATTTATCACTTAAATATACCAATATTTTATAAATATATCTGTCACTAGCTTCCGCTCCTTCAATTTGAACAACAATCGATTTATTTGCATAGAAAATATCTTGACATAGTTTAAATCTATTGTTTGCTTAAAGAGAAATTAAGTAAGAAAATCCTTCCACATGTCACGCTTTTCAATTAGAATTTTGAAATGAGAGTTTCTGGTTAGGCAAAATTTTCCTCTCGTTCTTGTTTTTCCAAGTAGCTCAGCTCAAGGTCATCGTTATTACCGGATTATACAATTTTCTAAACACTCATTAACTCATTATCAGCTAACAAAGGATATTCGGAACTCTGTTAAGTTAAATGCATGTTTGAAGTTTGATTTTAAAGACATAATGATGCGATTCGTTTAATTTATCATTCATTCATTTGACCTATAATTTCTTATTCCATGATATAACAATATTATTTTAATGGGCTTAAGAGAAGCATAACTCTGCTGTGTGTGTGTTCTCTTAAACTCGAAAACTTTTTTAAAGAATCAGTTGTTATGAATTAAATAATCCAATGGAAATTGAAACTCAGGAAATCCAGTTTTCAGCATCATAGTGAATAACACCAGGATTAATGTGTAAACCATATAACGAATAAAAATTAATGTGAGGTATTTGTAGAGAAAAAAAATCCAACTGTTTCATTGTGGTAGGGTTATAGTTTTAAAATGCACCAGAAAACTCATTTAATACATTTATATGAATACAAATATAATGATATATATATATATATGTAATGATAAAACTTATTGTGTGACATAATTTATCGTGGCGAGTGGTTGATTTTATCATGACGAACCAAAGGTAGGGCGTGGCCGGTGATGAGTGAATGATACTGTATTACGGCAAGGTTGATTTTATTTTATGGAATTGATGAAGCAGTCTTGAAAGTTAATTCAATTTATTTCACTTCTTGAAACACATATGCATCTTACAAACAATAAAGACTGGACGGCACATCACAGAGAAAGACAACACAGAAAAGTGCGGCATCCGGCTGACTACATGTTTACAGTAAAGAGCAGAGATCATAAGAGAAGAGCGCTCGCGATTTCCGGATCTCGGTATTTACAGCCAACGGGACGTCACGTGATTTTAGGAGGTGGATGGAGATAGTTTTAAAAGTCCCCGGTAGGCGGGCAACCAATTAAAATAATTACATGGTTGTCCTGAAGGACTGGACGTTAAATAATTCAAAAGCTATTACCGATTGAATTATTGGAGTTATTACATATTTATATTACTCGATTCAAAATTCGTAGCTATTTCTTTTCCAATGTAAAATAGCACCCCTTCCTTTTAAAAATCTAGTTAAAAATAACTTAAAAATTAGTTATAGAATGTAATAAGTGAGAAAAATTAGCATAATTCACATTTTGTTTATGGTATCATCCAAATAAGAAAGCAATGTTTTCCTGAAAAAAGTAGAATTTCAAATTCTTCTCTTTCTATATTGTATTAAATTATTTAGAAAATAATTGTCGAATTGTTTTTCTCTAAGAAATCATAATTAAAATTTATTGAATAGAGAAATCGCCTGCATAAAGCACTCATAAATCTAGCAATTTTCAAATGTAACTCTTAACTGAAGCCAAGATTTTTTAATTTATATTTATAATAAATGGAATATTATCATATGCATATTCTGAATAATATCTGATTTATCGGTTCAAGTTTTTGTGCTATAGAAGACCCACTGTATACAAGGGCTGATGCTCGTTAAATACTTCGAAGCTCAAAGTTCTCACGTTGTGTGGTGAATGTTTGGAAAGTGAAGTACCAGCTTAGGTATGTCCCCATTACTTACCAGGGCTCAAAATTATGAAGTTTGTTGCCAATAGCCCTGGTATAGGTTCGAAGGGTTACGTTAATAAACAATAAATGAATCACCTGAATATAATTTCTGCTACTCTCCAAAATTATATTCTGAAATAAATTTTTACTCGATTAACACTGGAATTTATTTTTAAAAAAATGGCAACGCGCGCGCGCGGACATGCTGAATTTCAGTCAGGGGAATTAGTTTAAGGAAGTATATGATCTTTTAAACGAAAAACAATTTATAAAGAACATTATAAGTTATATTTAAACAATTTATTGAAAGCAGATTTTTAGATTTATTATTTCACCTCTTTCTTAATTTCTTATGACAAAACTGTTTATATATTAGTAAATGTTTTAATTTAAATAGTTTATTATTTAATAAGAACATATGTTATTTTTATGCCGAAGGCATTATATATATTCTGAGGCTATTTATTTTCAGTTTAAGTCAAGATTCTTTAATACTTGTTCGAATTTATTTATATTTCTAAAAATACAGCTTAAAAAGCTTTCAGTGAAATTAGTAAGAAAATACCACTGTTATCAATAATACTTTTACCAATGCAGAAAAATGACCATTGTGTAATGCTCCTCAGTGGAAGGAATGTTATGAAGTTTGTTGGAGAAGGCCACAAAAATTGTTCTTTTTTATTTGTAATTGTTCTGTAATAAGAGTATATAGGGCTGCCGCCACTAATATAAAACATTTGTCATCCGTCTCTCTTATGTTGATATTTATGCTCAGAAAGTTTCTATATGTACCACTTTAATAATTAGTCAAACATATATCACGTTTTTATTTAATAAAATTACTAAATGGAAAAACTCTTGATATCGATTATGTAACTAGTTAATCAATAACTAGATTTAAGTTTAGAGAGTGTTAGAAAGTAACTCTCTTAAAATAACTCTAGCGAATAATTTTGCGACATTGCTGAGTTTTATTTATTGTAAAAAAGGAATTTTGGGAGTTTTTTTTTGTTATTCACATGTTACTTATTGTAGGTATAAATTTTTTTTAAAAAATAGAGCTTTCATTTCACTGCACGTGTATTATATTCATATTAGTGTTATTAGTTAAATATCGAAAATGAATGTGAAAACATCTCAGTTGATTGTAGATTAACTGAAATATGCATTCACAGCGAATTTCAATCCGGTCGAACCTGTAATAAAAATATATCGATGACCTTCGAATACATCTACGTCGTTGGTTTGACAGAGGATCTATAAATAGCGGGAAAATATTTAGTTTTTTTTAAACCTTTAAATACGCCGATAATGCTGTCTTTCTCTTCATTGTAAAATTGTCGAAGTCGTCCTTTGTTTTGTTATTAGTTTTTATTTTTGTGTGGTGTGTGCGTGTGTAACAGTTATCTTTTTACTCGAATATAGACATGTATCTTTTAATTTAAATGAATGACAGTTTTTCATCAGCAGTTTTTTCATTGCATTTTTGTAATATGTGATCTCTCATCTTTACTTTGTTTTTTAAATAACACTAATCTTATATATCGATCATTCATCCGTTTAATAATGTGTACTAAATATTTCTTATTGTTAAAAATCCGAATAATTGAAATGATTGTACACTTAGCTTAAGTGATAATTTTCATTTTTAATAAATTTCTATATAACTATTATGTCATTATGTACGCCGTCTTGATCGATGCAAACATCTAAGATTAAAACTAGTTTCAGTAGATAATTGGTTATTTTGAGATAAAATCAATATCTTCGACCTAAATTTTGTCTTTTTTCTGCACTTAAAAATTCGTTTTTTAATATACATAAACATAAGAATGGGATACTAATACTTCAAAAGTTCAAATTTTATTTCATTGCTTATTATTTTTGAAAATAAGCAACTAAAACCGAAAGAAGCATTTGATTGCAAAGCATTTTTTGATTTTAATAAAGTTAAGAATTATGTGGCAACAGTATAATTTAACTGGAGCAAAAACTTTTAAAAAGCATAGTTTCTAGTGCACTTTTTAACGAGAGATGATAAATATAAGGATATTCTGCTTTAAATTAAGACATGGTTAACTTTACGACATTTTTATCATATATCTATCTATCTCATAAATTATTTTATATTTCTTTACTTCAGGTATAAAGAAAGTTTAGAACATTTTCCTTATTGACTTATTATCGTCAGTTGCCATTTAGCAATACATAGCTTTTAACAGGAAGCAGAAATAATGCGTTGAATGAACTCATTTTGAGCTTTCTGTGCACTGATTAAATAAAAGAATATCAGTCACATTTTATACATAATCTGAATATTTTTTGTGAGTGTGCTTTTGTGTTTTTCTAAAAAAAAACTCTTTTATTTGGGTATTATCATACACGTAATTCGATTTTAGAATAATACATATTGACTATTTTTCTATTTCATAAGATAATATTCAAGTATTTAACCAATAATTTGATAATCTTACTTAATTTTTTTATCTTAAATTTTAGTAAATTTTTTTCAGATTTATATTATAGTAAATAGTAAATATAATATTAAATTATAATAATTTATATTATGTAATTATTGTAAATTGTTTCGGAAATTTGTGAAATATTTCCTTGATTTTCAAGAAAGAAGATCAAAATTTCCTGTGTAACCTAAAATATTTAAAAGCTTCAAAAGGCTAATTTACAAAGATTAGAATTCTTTTATTTAAAGAAAAATCTTTAAATTATGCTAAATATAAACTGTAATAAGAAAAAATTACTATGTTTGGTTAAGCATTAAACTCTAAAGTTTTAAAGAAATGTTTTCTGAAACTGAGGTACAAACTCATCATTTACAAAATATGTAAATCCTAAATGTTTTATATTTCATGTACAATATATGTACCACATAAAATTTGTAGCCGATTGCTCACTAGCCATAACTGGTTAAATACCTGTTACGAATGTGTGAAACTAGACTTGTTTGTATTAAAACAGTCTTTAAAAAACTAGAAAACTGAAAATACTTTAAGGCTATAACAGTTGGGGCTCAAATAAAAAACCTCTTTTTGTAAGATATTGAAAAATAAATAATTTTTATCGTCATGCGCATGTTATTAGTATTTCTAAAGAACTACTTATTGAAATTGAAATACCTAAGACAACATAAATTTTGATGCAGTTTAATGAAATACGATAATACGAGTATCATAGTGTACCGAGTATTTTTGAAAGCGAAGCATATTGTTTACTTTTACTTTGTATCACCCTTCATGTCTTGTACACAACATAATTTCCTCTTGCTTACGATGCTTAATGTATCAAATCTGACGGAATATTAAGTTACAAGTTATTCGTGTCTTAAAATATTTAGATATCTTCATATCAGAAACATTTTTTTTGTTTTGTTTCTATAATGCTGATCACATAACATGAGAAAGGTTTTTTTTAATTCCTTATTTGTATGTAATATTGAACGCACATATAAAATTATTTTATTTCTGTATTTACCTTACATAATTGTTTTGATCATTTTTATTGGATTCTTCCAATAAGGTTTTCATGAAAATCAATATCAACTTTTATTTTTTTGAGAGAGCCTTCTTACAATTAATAATGATGAAATCATCATATCAGGAGGAAATTGAAATGTATGTATCAGTTTCAGTTTAAAACATTTATTAATAAATGATATTTTTTTAATTTACTCTTTAATTTTTGATTAATTAAAAAAATGTAAGGTATTTCATTACAAATTCCAAAATTTTTAAAGCTAAAATAATAACAATTTTTTTTAAAAAAATTTCAACAGCTTTAAATTTAGGTATTCTCAAAGTTATAAAAATGAATTAAAATTATTGTTACAAATTTAAATTTGAAATCTAGATTACAAACAATGAATAGATAATGTTTTTGCAAAAATATGTTTTTGAATGATTAAACAAAGTTCTTAAAATGAGGTTTTATGAGGTTTATTTATTTGTTAAATTTTACATAAGTAATAATATAATACAAAATATATTAATACGTCAATATTGTAAACAAATATAAATTTTTTTGTCTTCCTTGAATTAAAAAAGTCGTTCTCGTTAACAATGATCTGAATAAATTAATAAATATGAATTATATTTATATATGTAAGATATACTCTTTTATTTCAAACTTTATCAACCAAAAAATATCATAGTTCCCAAAAGGTTTGTACTAAAAATTGTAGGTGTTAAACGTAGAAAATGTTTCATATTTGGTGAGTAACGATATACTTCTGAATCAGGAAATATCCGTTTGATTTGCACGGTTCTTTTGCGACTGTATCGTTTCTCTGTCGTTAACAAACGCTTTTATCTCTTTTCGTATTTTTCTTCTTCCCACAGTTTTACGCTGTCCATTTAGAGTGCACATCTCAATTATCTCCAAAATCAGTAATAAATTATTTTATGGAAAGTTCCTTGAACAAAAATAAAAAAAAAAACAATTAATAAGAAGTATCTTTGAAAATGCATTTAAAAAATAAATATTTTGCTTAACAATGAAAGATATATTAAAGATGGAGTTACCAATTATAATTTAAGAGCTAGATAACAATCTGATCTTAACTATATTTATAACGTCAATTTTTTGTTTATTGATAGGTAAATCGTAAGCAATAATTTCTTTTAATTATATGTTGTGCTAAAACACACGCGGGAGCCGTAGATACTTAAAGAGCCTTTAGTTTTAATTAGCTTAAATAATGAAAAAATCAATCAAAGCAGAAACACTAGTAATTGTTCAATGAAAAATGCTTTAAAACTTATTGCATGATGAAAGTATAAAAAAGCTCAAAAAGCAAATGATTGAGGTTGAGCTAATAGTATAAAAATCCAATTTAACATAACCATGTCTTTTAATGTTTAAATGTTTTCATCGAATTCATTCAATTCACTTAGAAATACTTTTGAATCGTAAGTACTTTACAAATAATAACTTAAGTGTCAGAATTCGCTGAATTATTGATAAAAATCAACATCCGAAGTACTTAAGAATGAAAATATAAAGGGCACTGGATTAATTAAGGATAATGAATTAAATTCTAAAAGCATGCTACATTCTAGTGATATGACGTTTCTTTATCGATATAACATCATTTAATTGGCATACATCTATCTTAATTTCTCTCTCTCTCTCTATATATATACATATATAGATAGAGATATATTGCGCATAAATGAAAAGTTGGGTCAGATAAAAGAAACGAGTATGAATAAAAACAGGCACAGTGAGTGAATATTAACGTCGCACCCTGTCACACGAGGGCTTTTGGCGATTGACCACGTAATTTAGAACCATGGCCAAGTGACGTAGACGACACCTGAGCTGGCGCCTCCCTCTCCTAACTACCACACCAACGGAAGGACGTTTCAGCTCTCGATAGATTTAGCGTGCATCGCTGCCCTACATGGCGGGTCTTTAGTGGTACTGGGCTCGAACTCATGACTTGCCTGCCATGATCCGATACCTTGACCACTGGGCTACCGCAGCCCTCTAAAAACAGGCACATTCGCCATATATACACATAGAGAAAATTTTATTTATATAGTGAGGAAAATTTGCCCCATTTAAGAATTTTTGGTGGAAAACAGTCTTTGAATGACTAACTTCTTTTTTATAAAATTGTTTCAATTTTCATAATTATTTTATCAAAATTTATAAAATCCATTCTCGAAAAAAGAAAGTCCTCTTCAGAATTCTCACAAAAATATAAGAAGTTTAACAAGTCATAATTATCATTCCTTTAAAAAGAGATATTTATATGTATAAGTAATTTTAAAATATTATAAATTCTATTTTATATTTTGTCAAAACTTTTCAGCACATATATACATATACGATACAAAAAGGAAAAAAAAAATCATGAAAACTGTCAGACTTCAAATAATACTAGAATTGATAACGAGAGAAGACAAATATTAAATTTCTGGTTATAAATAATAAACAATGAGAATATTCATAAAAAAACCCTTTTACATTTGAAACAAATTGTATTTTTCAAATAATGTTCCAATAACAATCTTAAGAAATTTTTCTTTAATGAAAAATTGTATTGAACGCATTATTTCTGAATTTTACCTAATGTGAAGGAATTTTCCTTGAATTATCTTCTTTGAGTACAATTACGAACAAAGAAGATTTATACATTTCTCTTTAGAGATATATTTATTATTGAATCTTCCTGTTTTCTTTCAAGAAAGAATTTTCATGATATAAATATCTGAAAATTATATACTTCTGACAAAGATTTACATCTAACCAATTTTGACATATTTTGGTTTTGTGAAAACAATAAAATAACTAAATTAAATTTATTTGAGAATCTTCAGGAATGAAATAAATATCATGCAGTTAAAATTAATAAAATTTAGGGCTTATGAATTTTGATTTTTGACTATTTAAAACAAACATTGGAATAATTACCGCTGCAGCTTTATTTACCAAAACTTTTCCCCTCCAAAACCATTTGAATCGGCTCCGTCAGCGTCATTGGCGATGTAAACGCCAGTATTATCAATTTTTCCTCTATTTTTCTTTGCTGAATTGTCCTTTGTATTTTGAGAGTCTCTCCTGTACCACGCTTTGGTGACTTTGTTATGAGGATCACTATTGCTTTCAGATCTGCCGATAACGGAAGCAAAAGGTCTTTGCTCTGAGCTATTTGGGCTATTTTCCTTATAATGATTTTCTTGTTGGTAACGGCCAGGTTGTTGATAATGTGTTTTATCGTCGTTCGGTTTGTTTTGAGGGTTCGTCTTCCAGTCTTTTCTTTCGTTGCCAGTAAACACTAAGACTCCTTTTTCTTCTGAAAGATAATCTGCATTTGAAGGTTGTGTGTGCGAAGGAATTGTCTGTTTTAGTGATGTGTTGTAAAATTGTTCAGACTGATGCTGTTGGTTTGTATTCAAATTCTGATTTCTTGGATTTCGTTGTTGAGGGTGAGTTACTGCATCTTGTATTTGAAATGAGGCTGTTACTCTGTGTCTTGAATGTTGGTTGTTTATGTGACCCAAAGAATCTCTTTGATTATTCAAATTCAACAGGTTGGTAGAAATAATTGGTTTTGAACTACGGTGAGGATTTCTGTTTACATTATCTTTGTAAGTTTCTGTAACTGACGAATGAGTGTTTTGAGGGTTCTGAACTACTTTCCATTCATTTTCTTTGGGTAATTCTTTGTTGAAATTAGTTTTCATTTCATAAGGATGCTCAGAACTCCTGTGAGATTGAAGTAAGTGATCTATAAGTTTTACAACATTAAAATTATGATTTCTTTCGTGATATAAAGCATTATATCTCTGATCTGTTGTTGGCCTCACATCATTTAAATTTGGAGGAGTATGACGGTCATTTTTACTATTATGAGAATATGCTTCATTTGGATTAACTGTTTCAAACTGATTGTGAGGATGAACATTGTTTCCAGTTTGCCTCGGCAAATTTTCGTTTTGATTTTGTATGTAGATTCCGGCTATTCTAAACGCTTCTTTTATTTCAGCATCAGTAGAAAATTCTTGATCAACTGGATTTCCATGTTTGAAAACTTTTGTTTGTTCAGAGAAATGGGGATTTTTATTATTACTTAGATTTGGTAAGTTATTGAAAAACGGATGCTGTGAATCAACATCAGGTACTCCACTTCTCTCATTAAATGTTTGTTGTTTCTGATTTTCTTTAGTATTTTCGTCATTAGACTTAAAACTCTCGTAAGCCTTATCATTAACGAACACTCCTCCACTTCTTCTATGTTGCTCTGGATGAGCTAAATTTTTAAATTGTGGTTGTGGAGAGTTACTTAAATTATTGTTGGAATTTGAATTCCATTTAGGCTGCACGAAATTTCTTGTATTTAATGCAGAATCAAGGATTTCCCCATTGTTTACGTTACTATTTGCAAAACTTGAGGGTAGTTGAGTATTTAACTGCTGAGGAGCTTGATGAAACGTTTGAGAATTTTGATTTATATCTTGCTGGTTTCGGCCATAATTAGGAGGACCCTCGTTGCTTATAAATCCTTGAGCGTTATTAATTGAAGGCACCTGTTTTTCTATCACCACATGTTTAATTACTGGAATTAATTGTCCAGAAGCTTTTTCATCCGTTATTGCAATCATTTTGTTCAAATCATCGTAATAAACTCCACTATTTGGCTTAAAAGTATGTTGAGTTTTTACGTTTTGGTAATTATTTGGTTGATTTTTGGTATTCGTTCTTTGTTTATTAATTTGTATGACATTTTTACTGTTTAAAAAATTTGGTTGTTTATTTGAATTACTATTAGCTGATGAACTTTTTGGAATTGCATTACCTCGTGGTGGAAAAAGAGGATTTTTAGGTATTTGTCTTTTGTTATCGAAATTTTGTCTTCCCGTATTATACATTTTTGAATTTCCTTTTGGATTGATATCTTGATTTACAAAAGCATTTTGAAAAGAGGCAGTATTTTGATTTTGTGAATTTATCCATGGTCTTTCTTGATGAGATATTGGTTGTCCTTGTATTTGTGGTATGTCTAGAACATTTGTACTTCCTGGATTAGCTTTCCATCCATTGTTAGTTGGTTTTTGTCTTTGCCATTGTTCATTGTGTGAATTAAAAGTCACCGTTTGAGGGGAACGGTTGCCTTCTATTTGTTGCACTACGGGTTGATATGTTTCTTCCTCATATTCACTTATCCCTCCCTGTTGTTGAAAAATATCTGCAGTAGTAATGGAGTTTGAAAGTTTATACTGATATCCATCAGTAACATCGATATAAGTGGGTCGATTATTTTGTACATTATGCAAAATCCCGTTATTCTGTTGATTAAAATTATTATTTACATAAGTTGGAGTTATAGCATCTTGAGGCTGAATTTTATGTACAAATACGATTCCAATAAATCCAATTGCTTTTTTGTTATCGTTAGAATGAGTTCCACCATTCAAATCACTTTCATAGTTCTGTTGTATATAATCTTTCTGAGGTTGTAAATTTGGTTGATCATACACTGGTATATATATTACTTTGTCTTGGTATCCAGGATTGTTTGGATTAGTATTTCCAAGTTCTTTAATGATTACATCTTGTGTTTGTGGATTATATCCATGTTTGGGGGCCAGTTGCGAAACATGATAGTTAGATTCTGCTTCTGTTCTGTTGCCTGTGGATTTATTGATAAAATTTCCTAAGTCGGCTTTTAGGCTTTTTTCAGTTTCCTTTATAGTATCAACGTTGTCCGTTTTATTTTCCACTTTCTGTTTTTCAGGTAAGTTTATCAATGACACATCAGTATATTCTTTGTATCCGAAGTTTTCACCATGGTTGACAACGTTTTCTGCATTCAGAGCGAGTTTGTTTATTTCTTTGTCCATATAATCCAAAATATCTTTGCTTTGGAAGTTTATTCTCGATGGTGGATCAAACAGTCTATTTGTTTCAAAGTCAAGCACGTTTAGTCCATCTTTGGGAAATCGCTTAGGAAAGGCTTCAAAGCAGAGAATGTTTTTCTGTAACACAATAAATGTGAAGATTACCTAGGAAAATATGAAATGAAAATGGAAATTAATATAAAATAATATCACAATTTTCATTATATTAATTTTTTTCTTAGAAAATCAATTTTTAGATGCATCGATTACTAGACTTATTAGCACCATTATTAAGCCCATTAACATCATGTTATTAGACTTAAATATTATGCCTTCAAAAAGTGTTGTCCTTTTATTTTTCTGCTAATTAACATTTGATAATTATTAAGTATTATTTACAAAATAAAAAAAATATTTAATTCGTATAGTCAAAAAGCCATTTAAATACTCTACATAAAAGTTTTAGTACATTTTTTTATTCACCAAAATCACGTAAATTTAATCGTTACTAATAAAGACACACCGCAACTTTTTTCACAATAACAAATAGAATAAATTCAATAAAGTTATAGTTGAGTTTATTGAGTCTAAAGAAGAATCTTATAATTATGAAAGTCGTAATTATAAGATTGTAATTATATTTTTATAACAATGCAATGATCCTACATAGTGTCGTCCTATAATGTCGATATACATTACATTGTAAATAAATAAAAGGGACATAAATAATAATCATAATCTTAAAAATTATTACTGAGAAAAAATCTAGGAAACATAAACAATTGGTGCCAGTGGCACACACAAGAATTTTTCAAGAGTTGGGGGACCAGGTTTGAAAGTCCACCATTTTTCTATCATACCCCATAAACATATTCTTTTGATTTTGTCGGTTGTCAGGAACAAAAAAAAAACAATAAAAAAAATTATTAAATAATTATTATCATTAATTAATAAAATAAATTATTGATAACAAAAAATTAATTAAATTTTACGTACTATATATGTATATATACATAGGATTATAATCAATCGAAAAAAAATCAAAGGCTATGGAGGGTTTAGACCCGTGGACCCCACTTTGTGTCCACACATGTTATTTAACTCCCCCCCTCCTTAGTTATTTAATAGAGCCTACTGTTTTTTTAAAGAGAGATGCATTTGTTTTTTATTAAATGAAAAAAAAATGTATTTTTAATAGTATGTCAAATACAAATACGTTATTTTGTATAGCTAAATAAATTAAATTATTTTATTAAAATAATTTGACGATACAAAAGCATGCCTTCAATAATGCATAGCACGTAAAAAGAAATATAAACATTATTAAAATATTTCACAAATTAAAATCATATTTTGTGAAGGTATTTTATTAGTCTAATTATTTAGAGTAGAGTTTCACAGAAATAGAGATTTTCAAGACACAACTATTTATAAATGAGGCATTGATACATTTGAAAAAGTGTTTCTGCAAATTTTGAAACTTTAAAAGGCACAAAACAGATATAAAAATTATATTTAACAAAAAAAAGGAACTAAGTGGTTTTTTTTAAACAAATGAATTTTCTCATCACACACTATTACTTACAAGTCAGACCATTTCAATGATATATATATTTAAATGAAAAACGGGAAAGCTTGTTCAGGTTTCATAAATGAAAAGAAAAAAAGAAAAAAAAATTACATTTAACTTTCTGCATTATTCTGTATAAGCCAAAACTTTAATAAAAACTATTATGTGAACTGATTTTTAAAATTTTCGAAAACAATGATTATTTGTTAGAATAAATATCACGATAAATTTTCAAAGGAAAAAGAATTAAGCATCAAGGAAAATCTTCAAAAATAAGTATTTAATCATTTTTAAAGAGGAATGTAAAGAGGAAGAAAAACACTATACATTTTTACATAAAATACTATAATATTTGCACCGAAGTTTCACAGTTTATTGTGTTTTATCACATATCTGAGAAATAGAAAAATTTCAAATCCTTACCGTGAACGAAGACATTAATGGCATGTTTTTGATCTCCAAGTTTGCAACATTTAAACTTAATCTTCGGTAAAAACTCTTCTTATATAGACCGAAACTTCGAAAGAGTTTGTGATAATTATTCTGAAATATGTGCGTGTCGTTATGGTTTCTGAAGACACAGATTCGACAGGGCGATCGGAAACGAATCCAATATCTTAAGGGCAATGCTTATCTCAATCTTTTGTTCCGCTGATAGATTTCAAGTACACGTATTTGGTACATTTCGTGCTGAAACTCTAATTTTAATCTAATATAAAAATGTACCTCATTGCGTCTAAATTCACTGATAAAACCTATTATATGTTCTCTACAGGTAGAAAAATGTTCGTTAATATTTGATAATAGTAATTTTCTGCATGAAAATTTTTTACTTAACTTAATAAATAAGCCACAGTACACAATGATTTATTTAAAAATCCTCTCTCCTCTCTCTCTCTCCTCACTCGCTTCCCTCCTCTCAACGTTAAAAACACCGACATTTTGAGGAAGTACTGATCATTACAATTTTAAATTGTTAAACATGATTTAAAAGGGACATTTACATTTCCGTAATGCTTAATTGAATTAGGTGGATGGGCTTAAGAATAGGGTGAAGGATTAAAATACGTCTTCTGTTATCGTGACCACGGTAGCCTGGAGGTCAAGGTAATGCACTAGTGACTGGAGTGTCATGAGTTCGAGCCTAGTACCGCTGAAGACTCGCCTTGCAGAGAGAGCCGATACACATTAAATATGTCGATGCGCAAACGCCCTCCCGTTGGTGTGGTGTGGAAGTTAGAAGAGGAAGGGGTACCGGCTAAGGTATAGTCCTCGTCACTTGACCATGGTTCAAAATTACGAGGTCCGTCGCTAAAAACCCTCCAGTAGGTAAACAGTGCAACGTTTATATTCACTCACTCGCACACTCTTCCGTTTGACTGATTCTTTAATAAAGTTGCACTTCGATTCAACAAAAATGTTGGTGATGGATCTCGTAATTTTGAACTATGATTACGTGACAGCCAAACTGGTGTACCACTTTCCAAACTTCCACAATATGTCAATTTGAGGACTTTGAGCCTTGGCAAAATCCACCATACATTGTGTTTATCTACGTCAGGGATGACGAACCAATGGCACGCGTGCCACTGAGGGCCCACGACACAATATTTCGTGCACGCCACCGATCAAAACGGCTTGCATTTTAGTTCAAATTAAGAAAGCTCACATATTAGTATTACGATCGAACGCGAGTGATGGGTCGCGATGTGGCAGTAAGCACACTTGTTTGTTATTGTCTTGTCTTATTTACGTCGAGGACTGCAATTGCTAATGTTGCGAAGTTTGTCTACGCATAACATAGTCAACTTCATTGACACTACTGTATTTTAAAGTTTATTTGTGCTATATTTACAATTTCTAACCGTTATTTAACATGGCTAGTTCAGCAAAAAGACGATGTTCAAAATAGATAATGTAACAGAGAATTTCAAGCTTGATAGATTGAGAAATATGGCATGATTAGTAAAGAGGACAAAGCGATGTGTGTGTTTAATGTTCTGAAAAGGTTTTATGTAAAACATCGTTTGCAAAACGGATTCCAGACATATTTAACTGTTCGAAGAAGCGGGTTCGTGGTATTTTAACCATATTTTCATTTTGTTCTACCTGCCAGTCATTATTTCCAGAGATGAATAACGTTAAAGGCTGGCTTAGAAACCGTTTGGCAGATGATTCCAGTTAGCATGAATTCTGCTAAAAATAACATCTTACAACCCTACCATGATATTTATCATCTAACTGCAACAACAGAGGTCACACTAAAGTTACTTTATATAATTTGAATTACACGTATAAAACTAAAACATTTACTACTATATAGTGCAAAAAGGAATTTTTTCGTAGTAAACAGAGTTGTGAGTTGTTAGTACTTAGTTTTATTATTTTTCCAATAATCACAAGTCAAAATTATTGGACGGCACGTCTATACTTAGCTAAACATTTCTTTAGAAAAAATGGCACGTGCATCTATAAAGGTTCACCACCCCTCATCTACGTACTTAAGCTCATCTTGTAGCTATATTTTTGTTTAATACAGACTCTTTTATTAATCAGGACGACGGAGAGTCCCAATAAGTCCACATTAATGAGGATTTTCAGTATTGTTAAAAAAGCGTAAGAAAAATTAAATAAAACTAAACTTACATTAGTCTGAAAAAAATGTTACTATTTTCCATTCAAATAAATTATTCATGTGCTTTTCAGCAGATGTGTCAACTGAATTTCAATTGCTCTATCTCATTCAATTTTAACCCTATCATTATATTGTAATATATTTCTCGTGAATATTTTGTAAAAAAAATTGTATATTAGATATCCCTTTAATGAATTTAATTCTTAAATGAAAATATATATTAATGTTCTTAAGAATTTTAATAATACATTGCAAAACGTGTGGAAAACATTTACTCTTTTAAATACGGGCAATATCATTGAGAAAATGAAACGTGTGCTTTTCTAATATTTAATGTACCGTATAGATAAAGTTTTTCTATTTCAAATTTAACTTCTATCACAAAACTTGAAAAGATATATAAAACTAATACCATGAAATAACTGAATTTATCATTACAAAGTGAAAGCAACCTTAACATTGCAATTCCCCCCTCCCTTCAAAACATTTCCTACATGGAAACTAAATTTTTCATTGCTTAGCGAAGCACATCGTATTAGGTTTATTTAAAATGCATAGTGAAGAACTTCAACGGTTAACTAAACATCGACTAATAAAATTAAATAAATGTGAGAACATCGAAACTGGATTTTTTGACCTTTTGAAATGCAAATGAATTATTGAAAAATTGGTTTTAAAATAGCAGAACTTGACTTCACATGCATCACAAATTCTCAAGGAAGATTATTTCATTGAGAAGAATATAGCATAATAATAGGGTAAGTTACGAATGAAACGATGTAATTTGGATATTATTTCTTTTCTACATATACAGCGCGTGTTTCTTAAAAATACTCTGCATATTTCTTTTTGAATGGTACCAAATTTGACGCATAATTTAGTGACGTTGGAGTCTTGTTAGAAGATATTGCCTATTTGATATTTTTGCAGATTCGAAACTGGTGCAAAAATTATGTCTGTGACGAATCTGTACGGAACCTTTCCACTAATCTTCCACTATCCTTTTAGGGAATATAAGTTCGCGTTTATTTCCAATCAATTCCAAAAAAGATGAACGGGATATGCAAAATAGATAAGGTATTTAAGTCGAGCGTTGTGAGATAGCAATGTAGATGATAGAAGGCTATTGAGCCAGCAACTTTAACCGCAATATTAGAGGATTCCAAGATATTAGAGTAGTGCAGAAGAATTGCTGGGATTCTAAGGAAGTACCAGAAAGCTGATATATAGCCAGCGGTAAATATAATTTACTTACGCTTAAAAGAAGCGTTAGTTTAGTCGAATTAGTTAAAGTTAATGAGAGTTAAGAATCCGAGTACGTGTATTTCTCGGATCTCCTATTTCGGTAGACCTTACTTGATCTTAAACGTAATTATTAATTAGTTGCATCATTCGTAATTTAATTTATTATAAAGGTAAATCCCTTTATTGGACGTAACATAAAAGTATTGTATGTTATTAGAGTTTTTTCTAGAAATTGGAATAAATAAATATTATTATTATTCAAAATGGCTCTTAGTGGTTCTTTGCATCAAATTAATCTTGGTGTCCAAGGTGAGACCCAGGGGGGTCTCCAGATGTCATCTAAGGAAACAAGCCTTTTATCATACCTATAGAAAAATTTTAATACAGTGATACCCCTAACTTACACGATAGGTGGGTCTGAGTGATAACTGCGTAAGTCGGTTTATGATTTCGCATATAAATACATTTACAGTCGAACCTCTATATTGCGAATTTTTCTATATAGCGAACTTCTTCCTGGAATCTAGAACATTTCACAATTTTCTTCGCAAAATAACCTCCCAATAGCGAAATATATTTTCTATATAATGAACTTTTTCTCTTGTGATTCCATTCTTTTTCTCCCTATTTTTAAAGTATTTCTCGACATTTCTAATTATTCTCTCTTTAAACACGTTTTATAATGGTTATAAATCTTGAACTGGTTTTATTAAGTTCCTAACTCACCGAGAACAATAGAATTCTGGGCGTTTCCTCCAAGAAGTGCAATTTTTAACCCACATTGTCCAGTTCACTAGAAACATCTTCCATATCCCCTTTCACCATCAATGGAGTAGTCTCGTCTCCCCATGTCTTTTAACTAGACTCCGCTCATTTGTAATTTTGATCAGCCCTACTGATAACTTCGTTTCTAGTAGCACAAAAATGTCAAAAAGTAAGTGCTTGAACATCAAAGGAAAAAATTTAATTCTTCAGGAGCTCGATAAAGGCATCAAGAAACATTCCTTGCAGTTTTTCTTTATTTTCTTTTTCCGATAGGTAAGATATATAAAATAAATATATATTAATTTACAAAAAGGCGTGAATGATTACTTTTTTTAAATATAAAGTGTTTATGAATTTAAAATATTTTTTATGTGGTTTATAAAGAAAATTGGTAGGTGAACCTCTGTATAGCGAATTTTTCATATAACGAACTTTTTGGGGGGATTTAGCGACTTCGTTATATAGAGGTCAGAGTGTAAATCATTTTTAGTTAGGGCCAGAGACGAAAGAAAATAATGATTTAAAAAAAGCGTGTGTGCTTATGACCACACGATAAAAGTGTGATAACTTCCAATTTTATAATGTTATTTCAGGGATTAGTTCGGTGAATAAAAAACAAGGGGATATTAGTATTGTCATATAAAATTATTTTTTCATATGCCTGTACTCAGGAAGTAATATTTTTTGTAAAACATGCAATCATATTTGTGAATTAATTATATTCTAAGAAAGAAACAATAGGTTTATGGTAAATGAAATAGGTTATAAATACTTTATAGATTCAAAATTATTTAAATATCTAAAAAAACCCACCAGTCGTTGTTCCGTACTTCGTCGTGCTTTCATTTGGATCAGTTGACATAATTAAATTGAATTTTGATTTTTTAAAAAATCAACCAAAGGTTTTGATTTGTCTTTTGAAAAAAATCTACAGTAAAATTCCCACTTAAATTTATAGGTAATTTATTCAGAAGAGCATTTATAGGTAATTTATTCAATATTCAATTGAATTAATTAAGCAAAGGGATAGTAAGACAGGTAGTTGATTGGGAAGAGAGGAATTTTGGTCAAAACCTTTAGAAAGGGATTTAATCAGAAGATTTATGTCACATAATCTGTAGCTTATACTAGCTCTTTTGTCATTTTATGGCAGTTTTGTACAAGTATATCCGATGCTGCTGCAAGGTAAGTCTTCTTAAGTATATTTTGTCTTATTGTATTTAAATGATTTGATGTAACTTTTTTGTAATACCTTTGTACTTAATTTTGTTATTTTAAATTTTTAATTGTTTTAATTTTCTTTTTAGACTCAAAGTATATATTTAAGTAATTATGTGATTAATAGAACTATTTGTTCATTGCTATTCTGATTCGCTCTCAAAAATAAATTTTTATTCTTAAGTTTACAACAATATTGCTAAAGATAATTTTACTATTTACTTAGTTCTATAAAAATTTATCCTCTTTCTACATTTTAAGTTTAATTTTAGTGTAGGATTTCTCTATCTCTCTAAGCCTATTTTTTAAAAATATTACATGTTTCATTTTCATGGTTCTACTAGGATTAGAAAGAATCTTGCCATTCGTAGAAAAAGGTGGCGTGGAGGGGGAGCCCCACTTAGATCGAATCTATAGATTAGATATAAGATTATAGGAACTTCACAGCGTATTGGTGGGTAGAGGGGGCGTCCCTCCTTTGGTAGTATGTTTTTTTAGGGGTGTGTGGGTCGCGGACGACCTTGAGCATGATTTCCGACTTAAGACGAAAAAAGTCGAATGAGCGTTACAAACCCAAGTGTGGTGTTCATTCAAGTTAACTCTCCAACAAAACGCGCGTAAAAAAAGAAATTATC
This sequence comes from Trichonephila clavipes, assembly GCA_019973935.1. Classification (NCBI taxonomy): domain Eukaryota; kingdom Metazoa; phylum Arthropoda; class Arachnida; order Araneae; family Nephilidae; genus Trichonephila; species Trichonephila clavipes. The sequence continues at coordinate 654,510 of BMAU01021135.1, forward strand.
ACTTCAAAAAGAAATATTTAATAATATCTTAGATAACACAAATACAAAATCGCAAATCGAAGCTATTTTGTTGTAGAAGGTTTCATAAAATCTAACAAAGTATTCAGCCGACTAAAAGATTTTTTTTTCTCCAGCAAAATTTCTCCTCGTAACATGCTAATAATTTTTTTTAATTCCTTAGTTTGTTGAAAAGGTAGGCTTTTCACTGGAGTCTATATCTTCTAAAATTTGTAACTCTTTTTAAATTAAAATGAGGCCTTCTGTCAAAATCCCAACCATCATTCGATCTTCTGATTGAACGTAGTCTGAGCATTCATACCTTGATCTTCCTTAAGATATCCGCCTACGTCCGGAACCATGATTTTAAAAAAGTGCATAAATGGATAATTTTCATGATATTTAGTATTACTTAGATTAGAATACATGGATAAAATTGTTTTAATGACATTTTGACAAAAAAAAATATTTAAATACAATATTTCGGCAAAAAGTTATCTTAGAATAACCTTTTTTCCAAAATGTTCTGTTTTTGTGAAAAATGCTTCTATTATAATATTTTGCCTGTACAGTACAGTCCCGCTAATCCGAACATCCGGTTAATCCGAACGGCTCCGCGGAAAAAAATTTATAATTTTAAGGACGAAAATCGGTGAATATTTCAATATAAAACAGTGTAAACCTTAATTCAAAACAGTTTTTTATTTAATATTCACGCACTGTACATCAAGTTATGGTACAAATTTTAAAATGGAATAAACTACAGAACAGAACACTAATGTTTAGTATGAAAAATTGTACAACATAAGATTAAATATAAAATATGTACAGTACAGTACAGTACTGATAATGTAGTGAACAAGTACCCTATTACATTAATTCAGTTATTTTTTTCTGACGCAACGAAGACAGTCTTTTCGATGATGCGTAATTTCGCCAGCGTTTCATAAATAACACATCAGCTGGTATAGTGTCGGGCTGTTGCTCCAAGTAGCGCAGGGCAAGGTCAAAGGCAGCTGCGGGGCGTCTGCATGTGGCACCACGTCCTTCTTATCGCATTCCGTCTCGTCGTCACTTACCTCCTCCTCCATTGGCTCTTGAGTCACTGCCGCAGCTATGTCGTCATCAGTCAGAAATTCGGCTGTTTCCCCGTCTACTTTCCTGGGTAAACCAAATATGAAGAGCATTATCAACTTTATCGTACAGCGATTGCTTTGCTGTCTGTCTGTTTTCAAGAGTCTCGCCAGAAGAATTAGCACAGTATTGTTCAAGCTTTCTACGATTTTTTCTCCAATCACAAATTGTAGCTTTGCCAACATTAAACTCTGTAGCCAATTTTGTCACACCTTCACCTTTATCTAAACGCTTTAGAACCTCTAGTTTGTCTTTAAGAGTAAGTGTTGAGTGTTTACGCTTACTCGCCATAACAATCTGTTTACGTACACTGTATCACAGATAAATGTCAAAAACACACAACAAACTGTTTTCACTGTAGAATATCTCACTGTAACACTGTTATTAACACAGAGACAAAAGCGGACGAGTATAGAACGAGCGCGGAACGACTGACGGCCAACAGTACGGGCACACGCAGTCACACTGACACACTAAGTTAGGACTGGTGGAGGGAGGACACACGCTTTGAGGAGTGGGAGTACAGTCCACGCGGCAAAAAAGCGGGCGCGTACGCTCATATTACGACAAAATACATAGACACAATAGACCCGTACTCCCGGTTCAAATAGTGATTTCGCTGTTATTCCGGCTAATCCGAACAATCACGTAATCCGAACAGGGGTCGGTCCGATATTGTTCGGATTATCGGGACTGTACTGTATATAGCTCAGATCTCTGTACAGAGGCTCAATTATGAGTTTTGAAAAATTCACATTATTTTCAGAGTTACAACCAATTGAAATAATTATCGGCGTTTTTTTTGTTAAAATTTCTCCCCTCTGTTGTCGTAAAACAAGGATAAACCCACTCTTCTAAGTTATGTATTTCAAAAATTCTAGTTGAGTCTCTGTACAGAGGTCTGAGCTATATACAGGCAAAATATTATTATAATACAGAGTGGTTTTTTTTCAGGCATAGAAGTTTAAGTTGGCATTACTTTCCAAGATGGCGACCGATTTAACAGCTGTCAAGTGATTTATTCTCAGTTTGGTTTGGCAATTCATCATGAATAGACTCACGCCTGAACAACGCTTTCAAATTGTGCAATTTTATTTCGAAAATAATGGTCGATTTTCATAAGCGAATTTTGTTTAGAGATGAAGCTCACTTCTGGTTGAATGGCTACGTCAACAAACAAAACTGCCGCATTTCGAGTGAAGCTAATCCACAAGTGTATGTCGAAACACCGTTACATCCAGAAAAACTGACTGTTTGGTGCGCTTTATGGGCTGGTGGAATCCTTCTTCAAAAACGATGAAGGCCACAACGTTACAGTCAATGGTGATCGGTATAGAGCCATGATTACCAACTTTTCATTCCTGAATTGAACAATCCTGATGTCCAGGAGCTGTGGTTCCAACAAGACGGCACAACATGTCACACAGCTCGTGCCACAACCGATTTATTGAAAGACACGTTTGGTGACCGCCTAATTTTTCACGTTTGGACCTGTGAATTGGCCTCAAGATCTTGTGATTTAACACCGCTAGACTATTTTCTGTGGAGCAATGTAAAGTCATTGGTCTATGCGGATAAGCCACAAGCGCTTGACCATTTGGAAGACAACATTCGCCGTGTTATTGCCGATATACGGCCACAAATGTTGGAAAAAGTCATCGAAAATTGGACGTCTAGATTGGACTACATCCGAGCCAGCCGTGGCAGTCCTATGCCAGAAATCATATTTAAAATGTAATGCCACAAGATTATCTTTCGAATAAAAAAAGAATTCATGTCAATCGAATACTACATCGTTGTTTTATTGCAATTTAAAGTTCTATACCTCTAAAAAAACACCCTTTACTATAAGACATGACAGCTTCACAAACAATTTTGAAAAAAAATGGCCCCCCGCGCGCCTGTTCCTTAATAAATAGATGTTCATTTTTGTAGAGAGAACCTATATATATATATATATATATATATAACAGAGAAAAGTGATTCACTCCACACACACATCACGATATTTCCGGAACTATTTTACCTAAATACTTGAAATTTGGTAGGCATGTTCGTTTTATAGTGCAGAGATCCGATAAGAACGAATTTTGTGAAAATTGATCCTCAAGGGGCGTTACGAGTGCTTAAGAGGTGTTATAGATAAATATTCCCGCTTTGAACTATTGGACACACAAACTTGAAATGGTTGGTAAGGTCATTCCATTCTTGGTTGGAGTAGAGGTCCATTTCAAAACGGGTTTTGGGCAAATTGATCCCCAAGGGATGTTGTAGCGGGGGCTTAAGGGAACCGCGGGCTTAAAAATAAATATTCCCGCTTTTGAGCTATTGGACCTACAAACTTGAAATTTGGTTGGCAGGTTCCTTTCATATAGTAAAGGTCCGCTACAAAAGGGGTTTTGCGTAAATTGACCCCTAAGGGAACCGCGAAGGCTTAAGGAGGGCGTCATAGATAAATATGCACGTTTTTGAGCTATTATGAAAGCTCAAAAGCTTTCAAGCTATTTGAGCTATTCAAAAATTACAGGTCCACTAAAAAAGGGGTTTTGCGAATACTAACCTTTAAGGCGAATTGTGAAGGCTTAAGGAAGGGTCATAGATAAAAAAATCCTGTTTTTGAACTGTTAGATTCACATACTTGAAACTTGTTAAGCATGTTTCTTTTGATGAATAGAGATATGCTAAGAACTGATTTTATGGAAATTGATCTCGATGGGGGAAGCAAGGAGTTACTGGGGCGTATAGATAAAAAAAAAATCCCGTTTTCGAACTACTAGACTAATGTTAGAAATTTAATTTGTATGTCTTTATTTTTTTTTGGTTGTGGAATTGAAATTCGTTAAGAAAGGGTAATAGGAAAATATTGTTTCTCAAATGGGGTTACGAGGCTTATCGATAAAAAATTCCGCTTTTCAACTATTACATTTAGACGTTAAATCTTTAAATTTAGCATGCATGTTTATTTTGTTGAGTAGATCCACTAAAAATGGGCTTTGCGGAAATCCACTTTGGGGAAGGGGGTTGAGGGGGCATAAAAATAACTCTACTTTAATTTTTGAAATTGAAGCCCTGTTCTTTTTAAATCAAGAGGTGAGATTTATTAGAATGCTTTTCATTATATTAGAACAGGTAAATAGTATATATTCGTACAACATCATGAAATACAGAGCGAAGAGGGTGGGTAACTGCTAGTGATTTTATAATCAGATAATCATACGTTTTAAAATGTATTTCGTTAAAGCCACGTGAAAAATATTTAGCTGCAAAAAGTTGTTATTTTTAACTTTAAATTTCAGATAAGAAATTCTACATATTCATCAGGTTTTTTTATTAAAACACATATACCTGGAAAACATTTAAGAATAAGAGAAGATCAATTTCTAAATTTCTTAAGCATTTTTGTTTTCTGTGTAAAATCCGTTTTTAAATTACGTTATGAAAAACTGATATCATACCATATTAAGGCTTATTTTAGTTGAACTCACACGTGTTTTTAAGTGATGATTTTTTAAAATAAGCCTTTTACGCAGCAGAATGTTTTTCATTTACAGCAATAAAATCTCTTTCCTGTATTTAAATAAGTTTCAGATTACGCCAATTTGATGATTCATATTCTTTTAGTTGATATACATCTTGTTATGGTCTGAAACTTGTTTTATCATACTCTGTTTTTATTTAGTACTTTATAATGCGGATATCAATATTACATAAAAAAAATTCAACTTTTGTATATTTTATTTATTTATACTACAATTTTGCTTACGTTAAAACTAGCAATGATTTAAGGAGAATGTCATAAAAGGAAAACACACCTCATATAATTTAGCCTAAAATATTCTTGAATGTAAATTTCTTGATGCAATTTTTATCAGGAATCGAAGTTTTTTAAACATGTATTCAGTTTTAGTTAACGGGAAGTTTAACATTTTTAAACCTTCACAAGATATTTATAGTTAATTTAAGAATTTTACGTGACTAATGTTTATAATCTTTACGTTACATGTGATGTTATAAAAATTTTATAAATTAAACTTATTAATGAAATAAGTATGTCAAAAACAGTATTAGTTTTGATAGATTTTTTAATTTATTCTATTCCTATTTTTAAACTTAAATAGAAATTCAGAAATAACAGCACTAACATGATTTACTGCAAATTATAGATATTTGTTTTACAGATTTATTAAATAATGTACAAATACAATCCATAGTTCCTGAATTTGTGTTTTCACTCGAATGTGCTAAATTATTTCGATTAAGTTAACCAGTGTTAGCAATTTTACATTTCTTTTTGCTAAGAATCGTTTTATAAGATATTTTACTTTAAAATATTTTAATTTTTAAAATTGATCGAAAACTAGAATTATAACAAGTTATTATTATCGCTACATGTCAATACATAGTTTTTTTTTTTTTATAAAATATTCCAAATAACTGATATAAGAATGCAAAATAAAATACCGAAAAATTTCAACACAAGGTTCTTCATCAATTGACTTGTAACAAAGGTAAATTTATTCAAGAGTTTTTTTACCCCTTATTCATATATTGTATCAGAGCTTAGAACTTAGCATACAATCAGTACCAAAGTTCACAGATCACAGTTTTTTACAGCTTTTTTTTTTGGTTGTAGTTTACAACAGTTTTTAAGTTGTACTTCGGCATTAAAAGATATTAAAAAATACGAAGTATTTTCTATTCTTAGAATAGAAGATCAATGTTTTCGGCAACATTATTACAAGTGTATACCATTTCTTCAGCTGAAAATTCAGAGTTAGGATAGAATTTTAGATGAATTAATTTTTCATTGTATTAATTATTCTTGCCCTTCATGTGTTGATTAATTGTCTTTTTTTTTATTACAGATTACCTTATGTTATTTTATGTCCTATCAAATACGAAAGTAAACATAAAAAAAAAAAGAAAGTACCAAAAGTAAAAGGAGAGAGAAAGGGGGGGGGTGTTAACCAAACCTTGGAATCTGTTTCTTATTCCGGTTAATTTAAAAAGTCATTTTTTCAAAATATTTTCTTTTTAGGGTTAGCAATGTGCTATAAGTTGTCTTTAAACTTTATTTTATCAAATGCTCCAAAAGATATAATTATGAACTTGCATTGAAAAGTATGCGTGATTTTTTATATTTATTTTAATTAAAAAAATACTTTATTACCATATAATAATTTTACTTACTTAAGATATAGAAACGTATCACACAGACGTGATATATAATTAAAATAAAACTATGATTATACAGAAAATTTAATTTTAATGTTTATTTTTTTTAATAAGATCAAAATTAGCATTCACAAAAAATTTTCCTCTTTGGGTATTACTTGTAAGTACTTGTTTAATTAATCTTTCCTGTAAAAAAGTTGATATTTAATTGTTTTACACGACGTGCATATTAAATGTGACATTGTTTTAAAGCAGGGGTGGACAGACTTTTCCAGGGTACGGGCTACTTTCAATTTTTCAAGGTGTTGCAGTCCACTCAGTGTCAGTGGCGAACACAAGGGGGAGGGTCCACGAATCCACACCCTCCTCCATAGCCCTAGATTTTTTCCCGATTGATTATAATCCCATGTATATAGTACTAAAAATTTAATTAAGTATTTATTATTAACAATTTTTTATTAATTAATGCTTATTATTTACACTGCTGGCCACCGTAAATGCAACACCCTGAAGAAAGTATGCAAATAACATGAAATTTACAACATGCATTAGCGGAGGTGATGTATGCAAATGATTAGAATTTCAACGCAGACACACATTACGCGCACCTGTGGCGCCACCTCAAAGCACTATTTAAGGCTAGGAGATTTCGACGATTTCAAGTTCGGCAATTGTGTTTTTCTTGTGGTTTTTTCAAAAACCGATCAGTTATGTTTCGTAGAAAACAGCGATCAACTTTTGATCAAGTATCCGAGTTCGACAGAGGATGGATAGTGGCCTACCGAGATTGTGGATTATCTTTCAGGAAAATCGGTAGTCGTGTTGGACGAAAACAACTGTAATGCGGATATGTGAACGTTGGATGGAGGAGGGTACGATGGACTGACGTCGTCGATCGCATCCACCTCAGTACACCACTTCACGTAAGGACAGGCAAATTTTGCGCATGGCAGTGACGGATCGCTCAGTCACATCACGAATCGTAGCACAGCAAATTGAGTTTGTAATGCATCATTCAGTGTCTGCGCGTACCATGCGCCGCCGTTTACAGCAGAGTGGTCTATCCGCAAGACGTCCATTGCTTGATCTACCCTTGACGCAGAACCACATACTTCTCCGCCGCCAATGGTGCGATGAAAGAAGAATGTGGACGGTAGAATGGAATGAAGTTGTCTTTACTGACGAGTCACGCATCTGTCTTCAACACCACCATGGTCGGATTCGAGTCTGAAGATACCGTGGAGAGAGGATGCTGAACAGCTGCGTTATGCACCGCCACACTGGTCCTGCACCGGGTATTATGGTATGGGGTGGTATTGGACATCACTCTCGCACTTCTCTAGTACGCATTGCCGGTACTTTAAACAGCCAGCGCTACATCTCCTAGATGTTGGAGCCAGTTGTTCTTCCTTATCTTCAGGGCTTGGCCACAACCATATTTCAACAGGATAATGCGCGATCACACGTGGCACGCATTGTCCAAAGGTTCTTCGTTAATCACCAGATTGAATTGCTTCCCTGGCCGACTCGCTCTCCTGATCTTTCGCCGATAGGAAACATGTGGTCCATGGTTGCTCAACGATTGACCCAGATTCCATCCCCAGCTGCCACACCAGATAGACTTTGGCAACGTCTGCTTGGTCTGCTATACCCCAAGAACACATCCAAAGTCTCTTTGAATCAATGCCGAGGCGTGTAACAGTGGTGATCTCCAACAATGGCGGCTACTCTGGCTACTGATTCTGGTAGGAACCACACTTCACAGAAGTCTATAAATTGAATCATTTGATACTTGGTCAGCATGTTATCTACAAAATAAATTTTGTTGTACTATCTCTTGTCTTTCTTGGTGTTGCATTTACGGTGGCCAGCAGTGTATTTAGTAATTTATTTTTTACTGTTTTGTTCCCCGATAATCTGCACACACACACAAAAATTGGCTGTGTATTGGGGTATGGTACGAAAATGGTATACTTTCGACTCACCTTCTCCCCCCTTGAAAAAGTCTTGCGTGTGTCACTACCCAGTGTCATAGGTGTGGTGAAGGAAGGAAAATGGGTCTACAATATTTATTATAACTAAGTTATAAATAGGGAATATGTGTACTTGCTTACAGAACTAAAAAAAACCAAATTAACACTTTAAAAACGCATTTAAGGCAAAACTTAAGATACAAACATGAAAATAATAATAACCACAGAAATAATAATATCAAATGATGCATTTATTATCAAACAATTAAAAGTACATTAAAAAGTAAAACATTTTTATCTGAAGTTAGTTCTCATAGTTATAGTTCGTAGAAAACTTATAAATCTGCATACTGTCAGCCAAATTTGAATATTTCGGTGTACAGTTACTGACGGCTAATCTTCAGGTGGTTACCCCAAAATGTCTTGGCACTCCACCGGTAGATCGCGATCGACGTAATACCCACCCCGGTTTTCAAGAAAGGGAAAGTCTTAAAAGAAATGCTCACATATTTTTTGTCTTTGTTTTTCGTGCTAATCAATATATGTATATGTCCATTGTATATTTAGAGGAACTGTCAAAAAAAAAATAGTGTGAAAACTAAATGTTACTAAAAGCCTTTCACTTGTAATTAAAAGAATATTGTACTGAAAACTACATTTCTGATTTTTCCATGTTTTGTTTTCTTCAAAATTATTCATATTGCAAAATCTATTGCGATATATTTAATATTAGAAAACAAGATGTGAATTACGAAATTCTGTAAGATATTGGAGAAGTTTGTTTTTGGAAATATTAATTCACTCAATTTTATTTCAATCTATTTTGAAACAAAACATAGTCAAAAAAAAAAAAGATTACGTTTCTTTTTTTTACACGGCTGATTTATTCCAACACGATTTAAGATTGCTGATTATTCCACGAAAGGATGAATATGAAATTCACCAATTAACTTAAGAGTTAATTTCTAAGGATTTGAATTGGTACATGTCTGGAAAATTATTTTTAATACATAAACGTAAAATAAAATTCCAACGTGATCTGAAGATTGTTTTGCTGGGTACCATGTGATTTATATAAACATGCAATATCAAATAACAAAACTGAAAAACAACAAATTTTATGATAAGAAAAAGGCTAGTGTTACAAAATGTTTCAGAAAGCAGTTGGAAATGCTATTTCTGAACGAAAATCTTCATTGGATTTAAGCACACGGAATGTGATAGATTTTTTTTCAGTTAACAGTTTGTGATTTTCATTCATCTTGCAGAAAACAAGTGCTCTTATTATAAACAAGCAGAGACGAATAATGAATTAATATTATTTCTAGCATTTTTAATTGAATTTTTTAATTTTTCCTTTTTTGAGGGAGTATGCATACGTACCAAATTTTATTTTTGCTGTTAATGAAAACATGCATGAATTTAGTATTATTCTAAAATGTATAAATATTTTGATACGTTGGATTTTATAAAAGTATATTATTTCATCTCACTCAGTTTTTTTTTTTGGATAACGTGGAATTATTCCGTTCTTACTTTACTTTTAATCGCCCTTTCTCCCCCTGGTTTTTTACACTGTTTTTTGAGGAACGCATCAAAACCGAGTAAAAAAATAATTAGGTGTAAAATTATCATGGTAATTTTTGAAATAAACATTTTATTTCAATGGCTTATATTTTCAGCAGAGCCAATAATCGCATTCTTTTAAGAATTTTTTCCTTATTTCATAACACAAAACAACATTTAGTCCAAAAATAGAATAGGTTTTACCTTACGAATCAAATTGAACTAAAAAAGGAATTAATTTGTCCTTGACCAGGAGTGTCCAACACGCGGGCCACATGTGACCCTTCAGTACGTAAATTTCGGCCCGCGAATCTTTTTTAAAAAATTTTAAATATCAGGTTTTTAAAGTTTTTTCATTTTGAAATTTATTTGAGGGGAAAATTATGTATATATCTACAATGTATTTGCCTGTTACCTGTTCTTGTTTTAAAATAAATCCTTTTTGATAATAGAAATGTCCTTTAGATTAAAAAAGATTTATATTTTATCAAACACAGTTACATTTGATTTTACCATAATAAATAACTTTTTTAATAAATTCCGAATTACATTATGCATATTCTTTACTATGGAAGGTACATGATTCTCTGTGTGTGCGCGACTTTCATTTCTCCTCCTCCTTTTGTGTTTGGAGTGAGCAAAAAGCAAGAGGGGCAGTCAGAGAGAGAGAGAGGTTTTTTTAAAGTTTAAAAAAATATTCAGGACGGTTAAGATAAAAGGCAATGTACACTAATCGTTTGAGAATGAAAGCACAATCAAATTTTAAAAGTGTGTAACGAAAGATCAATTCAAAAGGAACTCCGTAATTTTCAAGAAAATGGCAACTGTAATATTTTAAACATTATTTTATTATTGCATAATTATATTATATAAACATTATTATATTACCTATGTCTGTATACATGAAAATAATGAAAACAATAATAATAATTCCTCTTGCTTTATATATTCACTCCTATAAATGTTTTTTTGTTTCCAAATCTGATATAAATATACATATTTTTATGTGCGGCCCGCGAGAGTATAATGTTTTTCCGAAGTAGCCCGCAAGGTCATTTGGGTTGGACACCCCTGTTCTAGACAATCGCTCTGTACTACAGAATGTTTCAGCACTATATATCCTTTTCGTATTATATAGTCAAATTTACTTTTCTAATTTTTAAGTATTTTCTACGTCAACGTTTTTGCACAGAAAAAAAAAATTCTTACGGTATTTTGTTTTCGTTCTTTAGTATGTGTGTGTGTAGGTTCCTTATCTCATATTTAAAAGGTAGAAAAAAATGTTTTTAAGGGGGAGAGGGGGAGGGAGGCACATATTTCAAGAGATACTGTTTCTCGAAAAGAAATATTTGTGTAAAAAAAAAAAGGCATCTCATGTAAAAATATTTTTTAAAATGCCTGGATTATATCTTCAGAAAATAAATTCAAACGCTTATAAAATATTCAATAATTGTTTATGTATGGCATGACTTTTAATTGGTGATTTAAAAATTAGTTTTTATTTTTATATCTATATGTATTTATAAAAGAACGAAATTCGATATCAAATGTCTAATATCATTAAACAAGTCATGCTATGTCCTATTATATATAATTTATTCTATTTATGCGGCATGCTAACATAAATATTTTGTACGAAAAACAGACAACTGGCTTCGTGTAATATTTTGTATTTTTAACCTAGAAAAGTGTCATAATTTCAAATATTTTAAAACCACAGGGATTTTTTTTCTATTTAATAATCAGACGTCGTTTTTCTTCTTTACACTCTTATTTATTTCCTAACGCTGTGAACAACAATAACAATTGGTCTTTCTGTCTATTAAGTGAACCAAATATTTTACCAAGTACCCTGATTAATATCCTATTGTTTTCAAAGCTTTGTGGACAAAAACATTCTTTTTTGTGTTTGTCAAACAGAAAAAAAATTAGATAAAATACTCATTTCCACGCAACAAAGACATATTAAGTTCGCCTTCCATATCTTCATTTTATTTCATTCGACAGTTTTCATTCTTGCTCTACTTCCTGCGTTACTTATGGAAAATGAGTGGTCACCGTCATACTTGAGTGACCAGAACATGTAGTAGAAAGCTAATGGAGTCATGGGAAAAAGATATCTGCACAGTTCGATCAAAACACTTTCTTCGGCAGTAATGCACATCAATATGAATGCACTTTCATTTTTATATTTTGTTATTGTTTTCATTTTAACATCTGTTATTAGGTTTGTTTGTGCTTTTCCGAACGATTGAAGTTCACATCGTATAATGGGGCTGAATTTGATTTGAACAATTTATGCGCGGAAATGTGTATGGAATTGAAATGAATGTTATTTAGAGAGAGCACTGTAGGTATACACCACGTGGGTGTGATTGTTTTTCTTCCATACTACGAAGCTGTTTTCCTTAGAAAAAGAAGAAAAGAAGAGAAATATACTTATATTTTTAAATTAAAAAGATACAGAGAGTTGTGTATAAAATTATAACAGATAAGAAGTGAAAAATATATTATAAGGCCAAAATAATTACAAGAAAGAGAGAGAAGGAAGAAATGTGCTTTCTCTTAGTGGCTTATATATAGTATGATTATTAATATTTTTTTCCATAAAATTTATCCTTCTTTTTAATTTCTCCCCTCTTTATTTATGTATACATATTCAAAGGAACTCTTAACGTTTTTATCTTATGGAATGACTTTTTTAAAGAAAAAATATTACTGAAAATAAATTTCAACTGAGACAAAGACGTATTTATATTTCAAAAAAATAGCCAAAATAAATCATATCTTAAACTTTGAAAGTTTTCATTAAATACACATTGGAATATAATTGATAAATATCATTGATCAGGAATAAAATATGATCTTCATTATTCTCTTCCCAAGTTTCACTGGAACATACTTTTATAAGTTCAAGTGGTTCAATTTAATGTAAGTTTCATTTAAAGTAAGCCCGAGATTAAAAATATTTCATAAGTATTTATTCAACCGTACTAATTTTCCAAGCACACGATTTCATTAAATAACTCACCACTAAAATTATCCAATTGGATTTTGGACATGGACCTCAAAATTCTAAAGAGTGGTGGTATGACGCACAAATATAGCATCTAGATAATATCTCACTTTGTGAAGTTTCATATCACGTCAGAGTTTCTCTAACTGTGGGGCGTGCTCCCCGCTGAGTAGGGGGGGCGAGCACATTGAAAACCAAAAGATTATTCAAAAAAGTTATTAATTTCCTGGGGGCGCGAGCACATTGACCATAATAAAAAGTCGAAAACATTTAAAAAGATTATTCAAAAAAAGTTATTAATTTCCTGATTAAGGATTAGCCGGGTAAAGCAAAACAAAATACATTTTGTGACCATAATAAAAAATAAAATATGCATTTAAACTAATCTTTAATATTTTTACAAATGTATATGAAAACAGTTTTACATTTATCTGTGATACAGTGTACGTAATGTATTTCAGTATACTTCAACAATTTAACAATACTACGTTGAGAACAAGTTTGGAGAAAAAATAATGAACAATACCAATGACCCTATGGGCATGTCATAAAATTACTTAATTTAACAATATGAGAACCAATTTAATACTTATACTTGATAATTTGTACTGTTTATAATTAAAGTCTTGTTGTGTAGCTTTACGTCAAAGTATGTTATTACTGAATTCAATACATTGTTATTGTATGGAAGGGGAGGTGGGTGAAAATTTTGATTGGAAATTGGGTCGCAAGTATAGAAAGTTTGAGAAGCACTGTATCAAGCCTCTGAAGAACTTAGACGCTCACTTACAGTTCACAAGTGTAGCCTCTACATGTCAGTTATTCGTATAATCGAGAATCAAATCCATGACCTTCAGACCACTTAATTAGGTGTTTTACACCATTAATATTTATAATCTAAAAGGAGGAGTTGTGTAAGTGCGCTGAGACGCTAAAACACATCAGCTTCATTTTTTTTTCAGGTCTTTTTGTATATTTTATAACTTATTTACAACTTAAAACGTACGTTTGAATTGCTTTTCATAGACGTTTTAATAGCAAAGTTATGGTTGTCGTTTTGGATTTGCTTCATCGACTCTTAAAAACATATCGTATACCTTTTAAATTTTCGTATTCATAATACGACTTAAGATATCCGACTACGTTCGGAACTGTGATTTTGCAAAAGCGTATAAATGGATAATATTTATGATATTTAGTGTCACTTAGATTAGAAAATGTACATAAAATTGTTTTAAGAGTAGTATTACAATAAAAAATTATTTAAGTACAATATTTTGACAAAAAATGAACATTGAATGACCCATTTTCAAAATATCCTCCTTTTGTGAAAAATGCTTTTATTATAATAATATTTTGCCTGTAAATATCTCAGACCTCTGCACAGAGGCTAAACTAACATTTCTGAGCTATATAACTTAGAAGTGGATTTATCCATATTTTACTACAACAAAGGGGAACAATTTTAAGAAAAAAACGCAGATAATTATTTCAATTAGTTTTAACTCTGAAAATAATGTGAATTTTTCAAAACTCATAGTTGAGCCTCTGTACAGTGGTCTGAGCTAAATACAGGCAAAATATTATTATAACAGAAGCATTTTTCACAAAAACAGAACATTTTGAAAAAAAGGTTATTCTAAGTTAACTAATTGCTGAAATATTGTATTTAAATAAATTTTTTTTGTCAAAATGTCATTAAAACAATTTTATACATGTATTCTAATCTAAGTGACACTAAATATCATGAAAATTATCCATTTATGTGCTTTTTTAAAATCACGATTCTGAACGTAGTCGGATGCCTTAAAAGTTTGCTTTTGTATACTATCTTGAAAAACAGTACTTTATTTTCATATATTCTAATCAAACTCATGACTTTCATGGCAACCATTTGTAATTAATTTCATTTTAAAAAAAGGGAACTTCTTTGTCTAAACACTCCACTAACATGAAAAATATGTTCATGAGTCTTTTTACATGGATTGGTAATATGGTAATCAGCAAAGGTAATAATTACATAACAAATAATTCTTATAAAAACCAAAACAGTCCGGAAAATACTTTCTGTAATAGTTTGAACACAGGAATGACACGCTTGGCCACCTAAACATCTAAGATCACGCTATACGCTCATAAAGCAACTACATTTATGAATGTAGGGAGAAAGCAATTTCATGAAATCCAAATAATAATTATTTGAATCATCCAATAATCACTGATGTCGAAGATAAGTTCATTTTTTAAATTTATTCATATTTTTATTGTGCAAGAGTATTTGCAAAAGCATGGTTTTAATGACGTAGCATGTTTTTAATATGGAACAAGATCTTTCAGATATCGGCATCACAATATGTGTAAAGATAAGCAGCTACATTAAGCTTGGATTTATACAGTTTTAGTTTTAAAATAGAATTTCGTTTAAAGCTTCTGGTGGATTGAAATAAAACTCACATAAAAGTTAAAATTTTTTAACCTTTTGATTTATTTTTTTAGTGTATACATCAAAAGGAATGCATAAATTTTGAAAAATGGATTTAAACTATTCAGTTATTTAAAGCAAATGCGTGACCGCTATTTTTCTCTTTGTGAATGTTATATGAAATATTTCAGTTTAAGTATCCTTATATGCTTTTTTTTCTACAAGAGAAACTGAGTGAAATAGCTTCAAGCTGTTATGAAACGAATTTTACGGTATTGTATTGTTTAGTTTACGTATTATATTTATTATTATGTTTATAAAAGAATTAAAAACAATATTAAGCAAGTGTAATTGTAGCACAGGTAGCTCAACGTTAAAGCTTTTTTTTATTATTAAGGTAAAGAATAGGTTTTTTTTATTTACATTTGTTGGCTGTAAAGTTTTATCTATGAGCTCTGTTATGAAAACCTTTTAGATATAGTGATTTTAACAAATCATTTTGAAAAGAACAATTAAGTTCCATTTTAACTTGTTCTCAAAATATTTACGGTGACTATCTAGTAAATTGTAATTATGTGTGCATTAATTCTTAGCAATGAATGAATAGAAAGCTCTAGAAATAATTTTCATGTTTTTATTACAGCTTCTTTATATATATATAAGTAATACATATTTTTCTTCTTTAAAATATTATTACAAACATCTTGACAATTTTCGTGGTAGGTAAAGGAAAGGTCCTAATTTATTAGCTGTAACAAAACGAAGTTTCCTAAAACAAACAGAAGAAAAGTATGAATTCTGATAAAAGGACATATCTTAAGAAAAATATATCAGAAGTAATAATCTCTAAGACTTGGGGCAGATTTTCAAGAAGTTATACATCTTAAGTATAATAAATAAAATAAATTATTTCACAAAACTAGCTTTCTGTTTAAAGTAGCACTTCTCAGAGTATGGCACGCTAAGAAATTATAATTTTTATATATTGAGGGTCAAACATTAATAAAAGGAACAATAAAAAGTTTTGAAGAAATGCTTCTCTCTTTCTCTGAATTTGACACTCATGAAACGGCAATGATTTCTTAAAACAAACTTAAATTTATTTTACGTTTTAAAATTTATCGAAGGTAAAACAAATAGAATTTTATAACTGGAAGATAAGATTGATTAAATCCGTATTTTATAATCCTTTATTAATTAAAAAATAAACATAAGGGTGTCAAATGAGTGGAAATCTCTTCTTTTATTACAATTTGTGGAAATATTAACTAAATGTAAAACGATGATTAATCCTCTTCTCTTGCAAGGAAAAATGGAAAACAACTTTAATCTATGACGGATAATTTATGTTATTTATGCAAGTCATTTCCTTATTTCTCTTTAACAAAAATAATTCTTGACTTTGAGCTACTTTTGCCAATTTTATACATAAATATACACCATACTTTTATAAATATGCTTTAATACATTTGCGATTTATGCCAAGAATATTTTGAGAAAAAAAACCTTATTATGAAGCGAATAGTTTGTTTGGGCATAAGAGTTCATCAGAAATTCTTTAATGTCCCAAGAATTTATATCTTTTTTTTGCTTAACTCTAACTTATTAGTTACTATTATACTTTTCATTATTTCAAGGTAGGTGAGATAACTACATTTAAGGCTTTATATTTCTTATAACTTAGCTTTTCCTTAAAAAAAATAAGCAAATGATTTTTCTAAAAAAAATACTTATCAAATATTTTGCAGGAAAAAGCTTTACGTAAAGTTTTAACTTATGTGCCAAATTCTTACTTTAATTTCATCACCATGCACTTCCTTTATTATTTCCAAATCCTGGTCTCAAATTGAAGCCACCGCCTCCAATTCCACCAAATCCACCGCCAAATCCTCCTTTGCCTCCAAAATTTCCGAATCCTCCTCCGAAGTTTCCAAATCCTCCTTTTCCTCCAAATCCACCTAAACCACCCAAGTTATAACCCCCAAGGCCTCCTTTGGGTCTCCATCCTTGTCCTCCTCCAATGTTGAATCCTCCTCCACCAATTCCAAAATCACCAAAGTTATTGTTACCTCCAAATCCTCCAAAACCTCCAAATCCTCCTTTTCCACCTCCAAATCCACCTCCTTGTCCACCGATTTTAAGACCATCTACAGGAACCACAAGAGCTAATCCAGCATTGTTTCCACCAGTACCAATTCCTCCTCCATATCCACCATTCAGAATGTCGATACCACCTTTACCTAGATGACCTCCATCTCCTCCAACTCCGACGAAACCACTTTGACACATTTGAATTAAAGCCATGGCTATTATTGCTATTACCTGAAAAGAATAGTAATAAAATCTTAAGTTTCTCATTGTTGAAAATGAAGAACGTGAAAGAGATGAAAGTGAAGATTACATTGTACGTAATTTAAACTACTAATGCTAAGGTATATTCCCCTATATAAAGGTAAATGTATCATGTTAAGCATGTGTAAATCTGTAAACGAAGTATAAATCAAGTTAAAAAAATAAATGAACTGATATGGCAAAATCTATTGACACGGTTAAAAACTTCGACAAATTTTCATTTTTCTCCAGATAATTACCCTTAAAAGTATACAAACTAACTTTACTTGTATTTTATTCTCTTTTCCATTTAATTTAAATTATTGTCTTATTCTTAATTCATTAGTTCTCACTAACTGAAAGTTAAAAAACTAAGAAATTATCATATTAACACATTTTATTCATTTAACAGTTGTGTTAATGTACTGTAAAATATTACAATATTGTGGTGTGAAATAATAAATTAATTATTACGGTTGGCTGCTTAATATATGCAAAATTAATAGCCTTTTTAATAAGAGAGGTTAAGATATATTTTTAAAGTGAAGAAAGATTAAAATTTTTAAATTTATTTTTTATTCTATGCAAAGCAGTTTCATAACTTAATTTTTCATCAAGATACTTAATAATCTAAAAATTTACACCGAAGTTTTACATATAATAACACATACACGCACAATTTTAAAATTATAACGTTTCTTAAGAAACTGAGTGAAAGGAAGTAAAATATACTAAATAATTGGATATTAAGGAATTACTCAATTGGTTATATTAAGGAATATACTCAATTTTGCGTATATAAGCTTACATGTACGAAATGTTAAATACTACCTTAATTTACATTTAATTAATTTATAATACGAGGTTCTGCAAATATTAGGTTAATTGCTATTCTTTATGCTAGTCAATTTTCGTTAATATATAGTTATGAAAACACTTTAATGAGTTAGTTTTATCTACATAGAAAGCTTGAAAGTTTTTATTACTTCATGAAATACATGCATAAGCTAACTATTTTTCTCATTTTATTCTAGCAAAAAATTATTTATTTTTTTTTTTTTAAAAAAGGAAAGAAATATATTTTTAGGTTAAAAAGAATTAAGTACACAAACTGCAGTTTTTTAAGAGTATCCCTCCTAATCTTTTGTAGAGTTTTCTTTTTGTACGTTAAAATTATGCTTGAAAAAAGAAAAAAATCTATGTAACAAATACTTCATAAGAAATAATAAAAATTGCTATGAAATTTGTAATTTAATTAAAATTTTATAATTAAATTTCAATAAGTGTTAAATTATGCCTTAACTTAAAAAAGTTTAACTAAAATAAGCTCGATGTCATTTTATTATTATTATCTTAAAAATAACGTTTTCAGTTTGTCCGTATTAAAAACATTTTTTAAAATGTTGAAATAATTTTATTTAAATACTAGTGACTAGTGGAATTATTTACCATTCAAAAATTGATTTATTTGGTGTTCATTAATAAAAGTATAAAACTAACATTTTAATCCACAAATTGTATATTATACAAAGTTCTTA
Organism: Trichonephila clavipes; assembly: GCA_019973935.1. Taxonomy (NCBI): domain Eukaryota; kingdom Metazoa; phylum Arthropoda; class Arachnida; order Araneae; family Nephilidae; genus Trichonephila; species Trichonephila clavipes. The sequence goes on from BMAU01021135.1 coordinate 673,662, forward strand.
AAAATCATATGCTATTTAAAACAGTTTTAAATAAAAAGCAATATAAATTTATTTTTCCAATTCATACAACATGTTTTATAGTTGATTTCAGTCACTAATGTCTTAACAACAATACAATAAACAGTTAAGTTTTCGTTTACTTTTAAAAAATAGAAGCTGTGACTTCTGAAATATTTTGAAACACACAATTCGAGATTTGAACAAGCGAACTAATACGTAAAAAGTATACAAAATATTAAGAGATACTTCGTCTCTTAATTCTTAGTCTTTTCTTAACTATATATTCCGCGTTAAATTAATTAGAAAGCTTGTAATATTTGGCCAATGAAGACTATTTTGAGTTTTACAAATTAAATAGATTATTTAAAGGGGTTACACAAGTTAACTATATATTCTTATTTTTTATCTTTATACCAACAACTTAACCAATATGAAAGAGATAATTGGTATATATTAAAGTTTGTTTGGATAGAATGAGAACTTAAGATATAATTAATTGTATAAAAGTTTCAAATGAAAACTTTATTTCTTACCCTGTTTCTAATAAGCTAAACTAAAATAAATTTTAATTTAAAAAGTTAAAGTAGCATTCTTTTGACCCAAACAAAATGAATTAAAAATAAAAGCTAATTAAAAACTAGGTAAGAGTGTTAAATAAAACTTCCGGTAAATTTTCTTACCTTAAATTCCATTTCGAATTTAAATCCAAGGTGTACAGATAATATATATCTAGAAACTGCTTAGCAAATTCTGGATGGTGTTTCAACTGCGAAAGCTGTGTGCTTTTATAGCTCCTTGCTGGTACCTTAAATACCAATATTTACAATATAGTCATTTTTTATTTAAAAAAATATTTAATAGGCGTCTTTCGCTATAAAATGGATATATTTCAGTGAGAGTTCCATAAGTCAACTCATGTGAGAAAATCAAAAAGCTTTGAATTTTTCGTTCAAATTCGGGATAGACAAAGAGAAGCTAAATATAAACTTTTAATAACATTTTTGATACGTATTATTTGTTTCTCCATGGGAAAAAAAGTAATATTACTGAACCGAGTTTATCAAAGGTCTGTAACCTTATCAGAAAACCTTAAACCGTAGAAGAATATATGTCAAATCATCAATGGCCTGTTTCATTGGTAGCTTTCAAAAAGTATTATTAAAAGAACTGATACACCCCGAGAAATCTTTGTCGGCTAGAAATATTCTTATCCATTTTTGGGACAACAGTCAACGTGGTAAAAATGAGCTATATAATTTATATTATTTAAAAGAGTAATGCCTTTTTCCTTCAAAATTATCATATGAAGCTCATATTTATAATAAAGTTCTGATTAATCATAATTTGTGATTCAAAAATCAAATTATTGTTCGATAATTTTTCAACTCTTAATATAATATATGTATACAAGAGCAAAAATAATTGTTTTTAGATGAAGTCTATGCCCTTAAAATATTTTGAATAAAAATGGAAGAAATGAGTATTGAAGAAAAAGTTTAAGATTTTCTACCGTAATTATGACTTTTGGTAAATTTATTGTTCTTTGTATAATTTATTATAATTGAATTTTACTCAGCGCGAGAATTTTTGAAAATAGTTTGGGAAATAGTTCTAGAATAGAGGGAAACTTGTTGGAAATAAATATTTTTATTAAAATAACACTTGAATTTAGATAAAATTTTATTGTTGTGGTCTGTGATCTGAAAGTTAAATTAAAAATAATACTCTTATATATATTAAATGTTGATGTGTATTAAAAGTGCACCATATAGGCTGTGCAATGAATTATGAAAAAAACATTTAAACTATAAATGTTTTAAATATCCCCCCAAAATTGATCAATATCGAATTTTGATTTTTTTTCGAGGTCTTCTATGGACCTCAATAATTATTGCCAAAATTTTATTGAGGATTAAAATTAGAGATACTATTAAAATAATTTGATTAAATGAATTCAAAAGTGGTGTAAAAATATATTTAGCACACACACACACAACGCATTTTTTATTTATAAAGGGTGTTTTTTTAGAGGTATAGAACTTTAAATTGCAATAAAACAACGATGTATTATTCGATTGACATGAATTTTTTTTTATTTGAAAGATACTCTTGTGGCATTACATTTTAAGTATGATTTCTGGCATAGGACTGCCACGGCTGGCTCGGATGTAGTCCAATCTGGACGTTCAATTTTCGATGACTTTTTCCAACATTTGTGGCCGTATATCGGCACAAATAACACGGCGAATGTTGTCTTCCAAATGGTCAAGCGTTTGTGGCTTATCCGCATAGACCAATGACTTTACATAGCTCCACAGAAAATAGTCTAGTGGTGTTAAATCACAAGATCTTGGAGGCCAATTCACAGGTCCAAAACGTGAAATTAGGCGGTCACCAAACGTGTCTTTCAATAAATCAATTGTGGCACGAGCTGTGTGACATGTTGCGCCGTCTTGTTGGAACCACAGCTCCTGGACATCATGATTGTTCAATTCAGGAATGAAAAAGTTAGTAATCATGGCTCTATACCGATCACCATTGACTGTAACGTTGTGGCCTTCATCGTTTTTGAAGAAGGATTCCACCAGCCCATAAAGCGCACCAAACAGTCAGTTTTTCTGGATGTAACGGTGTTTCGACATACATTTGTGGATTAGCTTCACTCCAAATGCGGCAGTTTTGTTTGTTGACGTAGCCATTCAACCAGAAGTGCGCTTCATCGCTAAACAAAATTCGCTTATGAAAATCGCGCGACCATTATTTTCGAAATAAAATTGCACAATTTGAAAGCGTTGTTCAGGCGTGAGTCTATTCATGATGAATTGCCAAACCAAACTGAGAATAAATCACTTGACAGCTGTTAAATCGGTCGCCATTTTGGAAAGTAATGCCAACTTAAACTTCTATATCTGGAAAAAAAACACTCTTTATTACTCAAGTCAGAATGAGTTACTGTTTTTCTACATTTTTAGCATTAAAACTTTGAGATTGTCTCATTTGCTAGTAATTAAGTATTAAAATTGACAGTAAAATTAAAAAAGATTTACGGAAAAGTGTTACAAATCGTAAAGATAAGTATAATATAAATACAAAATTCGTTGTCTTCTTAATATAAATCATACTGCTTCTATAAAATTCTATTCATAAAAAATTTTAATTAAAAATTGTAATACACACTTTAATAAGAGAATAAATTTTATCTTGACTACCTGAATATAGTTCTGGCTTTAATCAGGAGTTAAAATAAATACAACGATATAGTAGTTTATATTAATATTCGTCGAACAAAGAAGACGTAGGGGGATAAAAGTAAAGAAATATCAATAAAAAGAAAAAATGTTGCAATGAAACTAATCACACTCGCGTTATGAATTTTTTTTGTTATCAAAATTCACATTAAAAAAAAGAAATATATTTACATATTTAATACATTATAAGAAAGGTTCTGACAAGAATCGCAATTAGTTGCAATTAATGAACTGTTATATAGGAGTATGTGTTTTGGGAATTCCCACTATTTTTAAAACTTCTATTGTATACAACAAACAAAAATTATTTTAATAGGCATCTTGAATTAGATGAATCTTGCACTTATGCAATAATATTTTTAGTGTGTGCGTGTAGGGGGGGGGGGTAGACTTTGTTTAATGAAAAAAAATCAAAGATTATTTTTAGATTTTATTACTTTCTAATCTGATTTAGAAATGATTATGTGCTAAACTTTATTTGATGTAAAACACCAGGGTGGGGTCTGAAGGTTCTAATACAACTCTCATAGACCAACAGATTTTTAATTTTTAGCGTAATGATTATAGCTCTGTGCTTTCGACTTTCAACTACGTTTTGTAAAAAATCTATAGCCCCTTCAAAGAAAGTAGTCTGTGTAGGCTACTGTAAGATACAGTAGCATTTTAACTAATGTACTTAAGTATATAGGATTTTTATTCTTACACTCTATGCTTCAAATTAGTTTTTTAAGTGTTCCTTATTTAATTTAAAACAATGAAATTCATATAGATATTTGGAGTAATAATGTTTTACACATTTAGTATTATTGTTAAAAAAAAAGAAAAATTGTTCCCCCCTTCGTCGTTGAACACTAATTTAATATTGTTCTGAAAACACACACAAACACTATATAAATTTTGCAAACAGTGAACAGATGGATGCTGCATTATTATAAACATTACAGACTAAGGACGTATTCGTTATAAAGCGGGGTTATAAGAATACTACAAAGTCTAGACAAACTTATTAGATAAAGCTATAACACACACACACACACACACACACACACACACACACACACACACACACACACACACACACACACACACACACACACACACACACACACACACACACACACACACACACACACACACACATATATATATATATATATATAATTCCCTCTAGTATCCTTTTTTTATTAACTCTTCGTACTAATATTTAAAATAACTTTAATTCTTTGGTTTAAAAATAACATTGTAATCTTAATCGTAATCGGCTAGTCCAAAATCCCTATCCCGCCCATTCTATCCAAGCAGAACTACTATTACGTAATAATCATGTGCTTGCACTGCTGGTATAAAAGCAAAAATCTTGTGTAATCGTTCTCTTTGTCTGCTTGCCTTCATTATGTGAGAATGTAAATAACTGCAGCTTTGTGTCCTCCAACATGCCGCTGCTGCTCGTCGTTGCCTGCTTTGCTTGGTAATCGTCGAAAGTTTCTCTATTAAATGTGAAAAAGTACCGCAATTGTGTTTTAATCTATTGATGTGTGCTTCATAAAAAAGGATGAAAGTTATTCTGAAGATGTTTTCAATAAACCAGATATGACAACAAACCAACACCGGCCAACGCTAATACAGTACATAACAAAAGTCTGCGAGGATAGTTTCCTGCCGCGAATATGTACATGAAAATAAGGAATAACGTGTTCAACTTCAAGAAATAACGTGTGCGTTCTCAGCGACAACAAAGGAAAAACCCTTTATTACTCTGTTTACTAAAATTCCTGATGTTTTTTCAACTACTTCGTTAAGCAGGGGGAAATCCCCGTTCAAGTTTGTGCGAGACGGCTTCGTTTTCATCAAATTCATCCAAAAAGTGTTGTGAATAATAGTATAACAGTTTCGTGTTTCGTCGAAAAGTGCAACCGTCAACAGAAAAGTGAAAAATATTTAAAAATGTACGTTACTAAATTGAAAGGGTGAATGCTGAGCTTAGCGGGGGTTTCGTAGTTTCTCAACGGTTGTGGATCCTGTGGGTTTTGGGGATTTATTTTAAATTGTATTTTATATATTAAGAAATTTTATTTTCAAAATCATTTATATTGCAAATTTTATACGTATGATTTTTTTTTTAAAAAAAAGTGATTCTGATCTTTGATATTTTTATGCTTAACATTTCATGAAAAATTATTTGACAAATTTTTAATAGTGTTGCAATACATGTTTTTAATTATGATAAAACAATATATATTGAAATAAGAAATTTAAATACTTTAATATTTGGTATTTGAATTTTATAATTAATAGCTGCAAATGTTTTGATTTTTGTTGAAATTTCAATTTTATATTTTGGTATTTTTATTTTTGGTACTTCAAGTTTTTAACTTAAAATTTTCAATTTCTGTATGATTCTCAGATCTGGTTTTAAAATGGCGAATAATGAGCAAACCAATTTGGCTGTAATAAGTACTACCAACCAAACCCCTAATGAACCATATATAGTCTCTTTTTGATTCTGAAAATGGAATGATAATAGAAGTTTGGTTAGATTATTTTAATAATGCATGTACACACACACACACACTTAGTAATAAAGATGATAGTTGGAAATTTGTAAACATATCAAAATATCTAAAAGGGTCTGCATTAACCCATTACATTAACTCTTGCCTTAATATTTCAAATTTTGGTTGATTGATTGAATATTAACGTCACACTGTTCAGCTACACGAGGGCTTTTGGCGACGGACCACGTAATTTTGAACCACGGTCAAGTGACGTGGACGACACCTGAGCTTGCACCTCCCTCTCCTAACTACCACACCACACCAACGGGAGGACGTTTCAGCTCTCGACAGATTTAACGTGCATCGCTGCCCTACACGGCGGGTCTTTAGTAGTACTGGGCTCGAACCCGTGACAAAGCAAGCCACGGTCCGATACCTATACCACTCGGCTACCGCGGCCACATTTCAAATTTTGGAGAACTTTGTTCGATTCTTATTGAAAATTTTTTAAAACCTAATGTTGTAAGTTTAGCAGATTTTTCACAACTCAATTAAAAAATAATTTAGAGCAATATTTTCATCAAAAGCTAAATTATGGTAGACAATTAGGTCTATCTCCTCAACTCATTTTGGAAGGACTTACTGAAGGAATGCCTACCAATATTAAACAATTAATGACAATAAATCCCCCTACCTCACCTACAGAATGGCTCATGGTAGCTACACGCTTAATGAAAACACAAGCCCCTAAACCTGAACAAAATACTTTTAGACAAAATACACTCTGTCGCAAAAAAATATATGCACCCAGAAGAAATCAAGCTACAATCACGAAACTCGGCAAGAATGTAGTCTGGTAAGAGATATGCAAATGATTAAAATTTCGAAGCCAATGAGACAAGGCTAAGTGTGCTATGCGCATATTAGTTGCGCAACTGGGAGAGTTTAAAAGCATGAGTACGAGCGCCGTACGGCTATCCAAACGAATCTGATGACTTTGATAGACGATATTGAGACTTAGGATGCCTCTAAGACGTAACCGGCGGCAGTACGAGCAGCTGACGGACTTTGATAGGGGCCGTATAATGGCCTCAGAGAAGCAGGTTGGTCGAATAGACGTATCGGCCGCCCCCTCGGTCGGAGCGATATGGTAGTTGCTCGGTGTTGGCAACAGTGGATCACAGAAGGTAGAGTGTACCGTCGCGGAGGGTCAGGACGTCCCAGGAACACAAATGATCGCGAGGATCGTGCAATCAGAAGAGTGGCCACTTCGGCACCAACAACGTCGCTAGCATCGATTCAACGCCACTTACCTCCTTCCAGACATCCAGTGCCATCAAGAGAAACCATAAGGAGACGACTGACCGAAGTTGGCTTGAGGAGCCGACGTCCGCTAAGACGCTTACCACTGACCCCACATCATAGGCAGTGTCGACTGGATTTTTGCCGACCTCGGGCAACTTGGAGTGTGACAGACTGGAGACGTGTCATCTTCAGTGATGAATCCCGATTCAGTCTCAGTGCTGATGACCACCGCACACGTGTCTGGAGGCGCACCGGCCAGCGGTCCGATCCGGCATTTATTGTCGAGCGGCATACAGCAATTTCACAAGGTGTGACAGTGTGGGGAGCAATTTCTTGGGACACACGATCATCTTTAGTGGTCCTTCAAGGCACTTTGACAGCTCGCAGATACGTGGACGATATTTTAACGCCGATTGTGCTACCCATGCTATCAAGTCGCCCAGGTGCCATTTATCAACAGGATAATGCTCGTCCACATACTGCGCGACTCTCCCAACAATGTCTTCAAGGATATGACGTCCTACCATGGCCTGCCAGGTCACCAGATCTTTCGCCAATAGAGCATGTCTGGGACGCGCTGGGAAGGCAACTGCAACCGTCCCGAGATACAGGAGAATTAACTGCGCAGATGCAAGGACTATGGCAGGATCTTCCACAGGGGGTCATAAGTGATCTAATTGAATCGATGCCACGCCGAATTTCGGCTTGTATAGCTGCCAGAGGTGGCTTTACTACTTACTGATTTTTAACCTTTTGCAAGCTGTAACCGCTTAATAAAATGATATTTTGTTCTGAATTTTTAATCATTTGTTTATTTTCATATACACTACATGCATACCAAATTTCGTGAATGTAGCTCAATTTCTTCTGGGTGCATATATTTTTTTGCGACAGAGTGTATACCCATTCGACCAAGACAACATACTGTACCTCAAAATCGCCACTCTTTTCGACCCAACTTCCAAAATTTTAATAGAACACGTCCCCAACATCTCCCAAATCAGTATACTTATAACTTTAACAATCGATAATTTAGGCCCAACCACCACACACATTTTCAACATGGACTGCCATGTAGTATTTGTACACAAACTACAATGTCCTTTTAATCAACATCGATTGAAACAAACCCTATTTACTGGTGACTCATTTTTGGCTACTAACACTGTTTCTCAGAGCTCGGAGAACTCTGTTAGCAGTCAACAAATTCCTAATTCCAACACCCCTCTACTGAGGCTTCTGGCCCAGGATATGACAAGTGTTCGGACACATCTCATCATTGCCAAGCCTAGCTAACTTGGACAATTTATCTAAACAGAGCAATGTAAATATTGTTATTGATACTGGATCCACTCTATCTTTAATTTCTGCAGATATTGTAAAAAAAACTTAGATTACAAAAACAAACAATTAGGCCTATACATATTAACCACACACACAAGCCCATGGCAATTTTCAACTAAACAAACTATGCACAGCATACTTAACAATTGGACAGGTAGAAAGAAACATAAATCTGTATATAATTAGTAGTAGTCTACCTTATATTATTCTAGGACTACCAGAATGTAGTCAATATAAATTCGTTATTGATTGTGAACATAACCAATTACTACAAAATGGACAAATCATTGTAAATAATCAGAATCCACTCATTAAACAAATTTCATTACATATACAGGAAGAGTTAGTAAATACCTCAGAGGAAGTTTTCTCACCTCTGACTGTTATATAAAGAACTATCTCCTAACCTAATACAACATCTTTCAGAATACTCTCACGTTTTTTCTAAAAATAAGTATGATGTAGGTAAAATAAGAATGGAACCCTCTCTAGAATTAATTCAACATCAGACCTCCCAATATCTCAGCGAGCTTATAGAACTTCAGCCACTTCAGAAGCTGAGATTAATAAACAAATGCAAAATTTATTAGCTGCAGGTTTAATTAAAGAATCCAATAGTTGTTATTCTTTCCCTGTTACTTTAGCTTATAAGAGAGACGAAAAACAAAAAACCAGATTATGTATTGACTATAGAAAACTTAATGCAATTTGTAAAACAGATGCAGAACCATTACCTCGAATAGACTCCCTGCTAGATGTTTAATGTTTAGCAGTGTATTATGCATGTTAAAATCTGAAGAAATTCGGTTGGTAGGAGCTACTTTTGGGTTCATATTTTTATCCGGCTTTATTTAAATTAATATCATTGAAGGACTAATAGAGGCAGGGCCATGTAATTATGAATCTTTACCTAGGGACAAGGAAGGCTTGAAAGAAAATTTCGTGACTAGCGATTCGAAACTTGCACACACCGTATTACTCAAGGAATTTGAGCTCCTGTTGAATTATAATTTTTTTTTTATTCAATATGACTGTCACTCAAGGAGACAGCTGTGAGACAATAACCCACTAATCAATAAAGTCACTATTTTGCCAATTTGAATACCCCAGCCTTTATCGAACAGAATAAGATATGAACTATATAAGCTATATATGAAAAATATCATTGCTGCATAAAAGAGTCTTAATGATAGAGAAACAATTGAATTAAAAAAAAAAGATGAAAAAACTCATAATCACAATTATATTATTACAGTCACTAAGATGCTGAATATTTTCCTAAGGCGAGAGAGAGAAAAAAATAACTTATGTATTTTAATATAATATATAATTTAAATATGAAAAAAATACATTTTTCATACACATCTTATCTTCGTTGTACATATATATATATATATATATATATATATATATATATATATATATATATATATATATATACATTTCCAAAAGTTAAGCACGGAGAAAAAAAATGCTAATTTCCGGAAGCCAGCCAGAATTGAAGAGGATGCAATTCGCTGCAGAGGTAGATGGAAGTATGCAAATATGTTAGGTAACAGCCAATTGTGCTTTCATGTCAAAAAATATGCAAAAAGGGTAGTCTTATAAGAAGCCAGCTTTATGAAGGGTTACAGAAGTTGATTGTAAGTGCTCATAGAAGGTGTTTAAAACTTTCGTACAATTTGTTTTCAAGACATACATGTTTCTATGACTTCCAGAAAACGAATGGAAGATTCTGAGCGCTGGCGTGCTGTGGAGCGCATTGAAGCAGGCCAGTCGATCACAGATGTTGCTCTTTTTTTCGGCGTTCATCATTCTGTAATTTCACGTTTATGGAAACAATTCCAAACCACACAGACAGTTGTCCGAAGGCCCGTAGGCGATCGCCCAAGGGTTACAACCACCGCGGAAAATCGATGTATTGCTATTGTAGCCAAGCGGAATCGCAGAGCGACCTCCACACGTGTGACATCTATGGTTACAGCGTCCATTGGTAAGGCTATATCTGCAGCTACTGTACGTCGAAGAGTACATATGAATGGACTGTATGTCCGGGTACCTCGAGTTTGGGTTCCTCTATCCATCCAATCAAGAGGGGCACGATTAAAGTGGTGCCGGGAATATGGCAATTGGACTGTGTCTGACTGGGGCAATGTCATGTTTATTGATGAGTCAAGATTTGCTCTGGAGTCAGATGACAAGCGTAGAAGGATATGGCGTAAACAAGGAACACGCAATCAACTCCAAAACATCACCGAACATCACGCATTCCAAGGCGGAAGCATTATGGTATGGGCAGGGATTTCATTAGGATATCGCACCGACCTGCACATCTTTAAACGGGGTTCTGTGACGGGTGTCCGGTATCGAGATAAAGTACTAGAACCCATTGTGAGATTGTACGCTGCAGCAGCTGGCCCTACTTTTGTTTTAATGGACGATAACGTCCCCATAGAGCTGACATCATCGATGAATACCTGGGGAGTGAAGGGATTGTGCGTATGGCGGGGCCAGCATATTCGCCCGACCTTAATCCCATTGAAAATCTTTGGGATGCTCTCGGTCGTGCTGTATCTTCACGTTTCCCACCTCCAGCCACTCTTATTGAGCTAGAAACTGCTCTATAAGAATGGCGATTGCTTAATTCTGCGATGGATGACCACCTAATTAAAAGCATGGTCAGAAGGTGTAAACTTTGCATACAGATGAGGGGGGGATCACATACCCTATTAATGTCCTTTTTTTCATTTTACATAAGCTTTTTATTTTCACTTTATACATAATTCTGTTTAAGTCTCCAGTATGACATTATTTGATAACTTACAAAAATTTAATATTGTTTTCATTTCTGTATATAATTATTGATTTTGTTTTATGTATATATATATATATATATATATATATATATGCAGATGGAGAAAGGGCTTTAAGCAAACACAATTTTCAGAGAAACTAGTAAAATATCCAATAAAATGTGTAGTTAACTTTTTATTGGATTCCAAAATAACTATCAACGTGCGTAATACTCTTTTAATATTTTTTTCAACTTTTATCATATTTGTATAAATTTGATATCGTTATTATGGGTCAAGTAAACTAAAAATTATAACAGAATTATTAAAAAAAAATTAGCATAATAACTTTAAAAAAATCTCAACAAAAATAATAACAGATTGATGACAATTATATCTAATGAAAATGACATGATTTCGACATTTGTGATGACATAATGACGTAAAATGAACCCAACAAACAAAATGATAGTTTTTTCGTTGAGATATAGAGATATGTCCTTATTCGCATAAATACTGCAACATCAGTATGAAAATGAGTTTAATAACGATACCCAATTATTTTCAAATACCATATTGTTTAATTGCACTTTTATACTAAACATTTATCCTGTTCATAAAAATTTTTTCAATTTAACTGAATAACTTTGTTTTGGTTTGATAGTCTCATTAAGCAAATCATTTCCTGTAACGTCTCCTCTGTGATTAAAATAGGAAATAATTCAAACTTATAGATAAATTGATGAGAATATTGAAAGGTATAAATGCAACTTGAATTCAGTGAGAGAATATATATTCAAATTTTAAATCGCTTATACAAATTTTAGTTGAATTCAGACTGATATGTGAAAATTATTCATATTCATATAAATCTGCATCCTGTAACGAACTCTAGATCCATTCTGAAACTCTAGGTAGCAACGCGGACTGGTCCGAGGTACTACGCCTGCGCGAGTTCCATGCCAGGGGATTCGGGGTTTGTTTCTCATAGAGAGAGGTGGGTCAGCTCCACAAGCTAGCTTTGTGAGGAGATTGAAAAATTCAGTGATTGTCTCTCGAAAACAGATTCATGTGAGCTCCACCAACCAGCTTTCTGAGAGGGTTTTTGTGTGTTGGATGCCATCCTGGCCTCCCATTTTTGTGTGTTTTCTCTACAAGTGAATCATTCGAGAGAATTATTATTTACCTAAAACGTTTTCCTAATAGATATAAATATTTGTATATGTGAGTCGTCCTTTGTGTTTGTAAATAAACCGCTTGAGCTTCATATTTGAAAATCCCACGACACTACAATCCTAATAATATTCATATAAGTCCTTATAACTCTTTTATTCATTTTTTAATTATTTTTGTCAAAACACTACTAGTCTGATTCAGTTTGAATATTGCAATATATTCAGATTCAAATAGGACAACTTTTTAGTTTTACATGAAAGTACTTTTTGAGACATTTCATAAAACTTTTCTATGCTGCTTTAGTTAGTATTTAAAAAATAGCAAAACATCTAGCTGAAAACAATGTTAAGCGATATCTTATCTATCGTTTTAAAGTAATAACTAATTTTGAACTAATAAAGTTTTGTAGTATCTTAACTAGAAGTGCAGTTTTCAGTTGAAATGCACATTTCTGTCTCTAAAAAAAAAAACTTAGTACTACTTTATATCTACAGGATAATACAAATTATATTATTGTAGATATAACATACAGATAGGAATTTGAAACACTTTATAGATAATTACACCAGGTAGAGAAGCAATTGTCTAAATGCTAAACAGAATTCCCTTTATTCTGAAGAAAGACAGATGCCGATTCCACAGCAATATTACTTAAATATATTTTTTAGTGCTTGCAGCATCACCACCTCGCGAAGGACTTTTTACAATGATTGCAAACACCTACAAAAGAGGTATTAGAAATATTTACTGTAAATTATCCAACTGCAGCTGGAGTGAGTGAATATTAACATCGCACAGCGAAGCTACACGAGGGCTTTTTCAACGGACCTCGTAATTTTGAACCATGGTGAAGTGACGATTACGAAACCTGAGCTGGCAACCCCCTCTCCTAACTACCACACCACACCAACGGAAGGACGTTTGGGCTCTCGACAGATTTGCAGTGCATCGGTCCCCTATATGGCGGGAACTGCAGCTGGAAGCAACATGCGAAACATATATATATGCTACGAAATCTACCTAATATACAACCACTGACGAAGGTAGTTCTGAGTGGGCCCTGTATCAAAATATCCTTCGGGGTCCTTTTTTAGATATAAAAAACCCTGTTAGTGGGACTGTAATTACACATATTGGGGCTTTTGTATTATTATACGGCAGTAACTACGCCCCAGTACGTAACACACACATATATCTTTTTCATGTTTTAACTGATTGTGTAGCAATGTTTTGTACATATAATCACTCTATAAGTATGCTTCCTAAATATCCAAATGCACCGTTATTTTGAGGGAATCAATTTAGAAGTACCATAATGAAGGTGCATTCAGAGCCCGTCATGTTAATAGTGAAATTTTACTTCTTTTTTCATATTTCAAGTGGAATTGGTTAAGAGTGGAACGATAACAGCGGATGGTATCAAAAAAATCTTTGAATATTCCTTCACAAACTATTTAATCGAACACTTGACCATCAGGGCCTTCATAAACATTCAAAAATTATCTAAGGGAAAGGATGGAAGGATTCAATTAGTTATGATCCTCCTCTTACATGAAGTGTGCAGAAAAGCTCTTCTTAATAGTTTCCATATGAATGCAATGGTCGTTTATTACCTGCATGCTATAATAGTGGCATTCATGTTATGTTTCTAGATGAATAAAACTTATACTTCTGAACTGTTTCTATTTCAATAGAATAACCCTTATACTTTGATTTTTATTTCAACTGAAAATGCTATACTAGAAACAGCAATGAGAAATAAAAAAAATACATATCTTTATTATAAACTAAACTCGGTGGTGTAAAAACCCGTTGGAGAGCCAATGCTTACTGAGTTTTCTCAGTTACTATCTCAGTTTTCATGGCCACGGGCACTGAAGTGCATGAGCAGATGTTCCTAACAGGTGGTCAGTCTGACGCGAAACCCCCAGTGTTTAGTTCCCAAGCAAGCTTTGTACTCATTTTATCCACCCATTGAAGGGATGAAAGGCTGACTGCACCTTGCGTAGCCCGGGATTTGAACCCCGGATCTGTGGCGTGGAAGCACGATACGCTACTACTCGGCCTACATCTTTATAATATCAATTTTAAAAACTCATTAGAAGTTCAGAAAATAAAATTCGGAAGTTAAATATGCATAAAATACTATAACACTGAAAATATATTCAATCATTTTAATTAGAAGAAAAGAGCTGTACATGAGCAAAATATCGAATTTGTTGCACAGTTCCATTTTGTACCGGAAAAAAATGTATTAAAAGTCTCCAAAGAAAAAAAAACAGTTAAAGAACTTTTGAGTTTAACAGTCACACACAAATCTCAGTCAATATCATATGCTCAAATGGAATTCAGTATCACATATATACACTGAAAGTTATAAATTAAACTCATAAACACAAAATGTTATATGCTTTAAGAATATTCTTAGAATAATGATATTGTATGACCTATTACACATTTGTTCAATAGCATTAATAAGGTAAATTCAGCTAAATATTTATAATTTTAATATATATATATTAATATATTATAAGTTACATTTACGTGCCATTTTTATAACTCTACATTTTTATGTGGAAAAAGTAGTTTATATTCCCTCACTTAATCTGAGTACATAAATATAACAGAAAAATATTACCCATTTTTGAATAAGTTTTCTCATATAACAAATTGAAGAGAAATAATTAAGCTCCCTTACATAGGGTGTAGATAACAGTAATGATGTATATATAGCAGACGTATATTAGCTACTCTGTGCTAGTAATAAGAACCATTCCAATTAATTGTGAATGAGAGATAACAAATCCAGTTACAAAAATGTGATGCAAAAAAGAATAAAAATATAGTTTTCTCAACAATTAGAATAAAAAAGAAGCAACAAACTATTAGTTTTATAATTAACAAACTGTTTAAAGCAAAAGTGACAAATTTTCAAAGACTCAAAGAAAGCAAACGTAGCATTGAATGATAAGTCATTTAAATTTTGTATCAAGAAATTATCTTTTTTCAGACATTTTAAAGTAATTTCCCCCTTATTTAGAGATTATACAAATTATTGTATTTCGATTCCTAAATAAATTATAAAACAAAATTTGAAAATTTGTTAAATTTCAGTGTTTTTACTTAATAATTATGTTTCCATGTGTGACAAAATTGAATGAAAGAGAAACAAACCAAAATACATTTTTAAATAAAATTATATTAAAACTATTATAAATACAGCAAAAATGGCAGTGAAATATTTAACAATTCTTGTTAAAACTTCCAGTATAACAAAGTTAAAACTATTTTAAGAATGCTCTTTTGTTTGGAAAAAAGTTCTTGGCATATTTGAGCATTTCAAACTCTGAGCATCATTTATGAATTTCTATGAAATGACGTTTAAAAGAGAATACCGTTAGAAATGATTATTACATACATCATGGCACGAAAGATGCAATTATATTTTACTGTTTGTATTTATCAAATAAAAAATTCATTATCACACATATAAGTTTCAATGTCTTGAGTTCTGAGATCACACAAAGCATGCTTGCCCAATACTAATGCCAAATTCTTGATCCTTTAGACCCACATCACGAGGTGCAATGTCAATAATAGGTAATCTTTGAGGCTTATCAGTAGAATAATTTAGTACAGTAAAAGACCAGTCATTGCTTCGTTTCTAAAAATAAATACATTGGAAAATCAATAAAAGGATATAAATAAGTTTTTAAAAGTATAGTTTAATAAAGGACTGTTATAGAAATGAAACAATTTCATGATAGTTTGGTATAAAGTAATTTAAAAATCAATAAAAATTAACAATGCCTATATTTATGTATGTGATTAAGAAAGTAATCTACTTTAAACTAACATAACAAATATAATTAATCTAATGATAGATTTTTTATAAAAATAAAAGGCACCTAATGTGCATTGAACCAACACACAGTAGTATTTCTTCAGCTCTATTACATTTAATAAAAAAAAACCACATTAACTTAAAAAATTCTAGTGATAAAACAAAGTACGAGAACAAAAAGAGTCGTAGTTTAAAATACGTTTAAACTATATCTGAGTTTATTTTAATAACACTCTCGAAATTACCTGGCATCCATCAGATGAAGAACTATATGTAAAGTGTTTGTTTCCATCAGCTGCTAATTCCAAATCATTATATGCCATCAATCGAAGAGCTCGTTTGAAAAATTTATGTTTAGCATCATAGTATGCAACAGAGTTGCGGCAATGATATGTGATAGACTGGGAAGCCTTTTCACTTAAAAGTTGGAGGAATGTAAGTTGCCCATGATCAATCTTGTAATGAAACTGAAAAATAAAACAAACAAATGTTTTGACACATAATTTATCAAATATAAAATTTAGAGATGTATCATAAATTTACATGAAAAGTAGTACATAAAAAATATGATCATACCACAGATCCAGAGTCCATTTCGCTGAACCACGTTTTTTCTCCACGTCCTCTCACATGACTTCCACGAGGAATCTTAGAAGAAAGGAAAAAAAGGAAGATAATGTAATGAAAATAAATATCAACTTTTAGTAACAAAAGAATGAACAGTGTTAACACTTTGAAGACAGAAAAAGTGAGTTTCCACTTTTTATTTTTCGACTATTGGCTTCATATAACGGAAATTCTCATCATTTGCAGCGATGCCAATCATTATGGAAAAAATAAATCACTTTTTGTTAACAGTATTTTTTAATTAAAAAATATATTTTCTCAAAATGTATCTTTATGGGATTTACACGGAAATTGAGGTGACATAGTTTCAACGCATACTGCCTTCAATGTGTTGATACCTAAAAATATAAAGTATAAATACACAATGCATACTACATTATACAAATCAGGAGTATTAATAGAATATTGAATTAATAAAAGTATGACAAAATGAAGGATGTATTGACACATGCAAAAAAGCTCTACTAATAATTAAACTTGAGATGAAATTCAACACAATTATAACAATTATTAAATATGTGGAGTAAAATAGGCTTTGAATATGAGTTTTCAGCAACTTTAAGTAACTAAAATAATTGCATTAATTTCTTCAAATTTTAAGTAGTTTTTAGCTTAAAATCTTATGAATATCAATTACTTACATAAAAAGAAAATAAAACTTTGGTATGAGCGATAATGTATAAAGTCATTGATAAAATTTCCATTTGAGTAAAAAATAAATTTTTAGTTTATATAAAATCAGAATTTAGGGAAAAGTTATTCAAATCTGAAATACAAATGAAACTGTCAAAAAAAATATAACACTGTTACAGTTATGAAATTGGATATTTTTAATCAGTTTCATGTTTCAACACTATTTCATGCATATGACATAAATGATGCTTATGTTTGTGTACAACTATATTTCTTGGGAAGAGAGGAATCTTGGTTAAAACCTTTAAAAAGGGATTTAATCAGAAGGTTTATATCACATTATCTCAAGCTTATACTAGCTCTTTTGTCATTGTATGGCAGTTTTGTACAAAATATATCTGGTGCTGCTGCAAGGTAAGTTTTCTTAATTATATTTTGTTTTCTTGTATTTAAATTATTTAATGTATAACTTTTTCTTAATACCTGTACATTTAATTTTTCATTTTCATTTTCTTTTAGACTCAAAGTATATTTAATGTGATTAATAGAACTATATGTTCATTGCTATTCTGATTCGCTTACAAAAATAGATTTTTATTCTTAAATTCACTGCAATATAGTTAATGATAACTATACTATTTACTTAGTTCTATAAAAAAAATTTGTCCTTTTTCTATATTTTAAGTTTAATTTTAGTGTAGGTTTTGTCTCTCTCTCTCTGAGCCTATTTTTTAAAAATATTACATGTTTTATTTTCATGCTTTAACTAGGATTACAAAAAATATCTCCATTCAACTCTGTAGAAAGAGGTGGTGGTGTGTGTGTGGGGGGGGCTCACTTAGATCGAAGCTAGCAACTTTACTTTTACAGTGTATTGGTGATGGTGGGTGAGGGGTGGGACAAACTACCACATTTCATGTCGTTTCGAAGTGGCGGGGAAATGGGAAACGTCCCTCCTTTATTTAGGGACGTGTATGTCGTGGACGACCTTGCACGAGCACGATTTCCGACTAAAGACGAAAAAAGCCGAATGAGCGTTACAAACTCGCGCGTGACGTTCATTAAAGTTCACTCTCCAGCAAAACTCGTCGATAGAATTTATCACTTCATAAACTGCAAATGTTTAGTTCTTTTGATTTGGCATTTGAAGGTTCGTAATTTTTTTTGTTATCAGGATTTGTGTTTATATTTTGAGAATGTGGGGGAAAAATAGATCGAAGTATTTTGTATGTTTAGGATCAGTTTTATTTCAGTCAGCATGACAGAAATAGGAAATATTTAAGTGAGATTAAGATTTCTTTAAACTGAAGAATGAATCAAATAGTGAAATACAGGAAATAATTTTTTGAAAAAAAACTGTAGAGGTTCTTTGGCTATTGAAATAATTGATTACTTTGATAATCAAGTACTTCCATAAGGTCTGAATTTTGCTGGCATTTTTTACCATTGGTCATCTTAAATTTTATTTTTAAAGTTAAAATTTCATGTAATGTGCTTCTCTTGTTCTTTAATTTTTTTTATTGTTTTGGTTTCATAGGATCATTTTTTCACTATTTGCTTTCATAAGTTTGATTTTTCAGAAAAACACACGTGTTTCTAGTTTGATAATGTTTCAATTTAGTATTTCTACATAGTAAGTTTTTCTAATATAGAGAAAGGAAACAATGGACAGGGCTGGGCATCTGAGCGGTGCACCGGATGCTAGGCACTGGGCCCTAGCATGATCAAAAATTAAAATGTACTCTAGCAGATAAAAACTTGACAATATTCCTATTGTACAAATGTGCATTTTTTTGTAAACATTATTATTGTAGATCTTTGTAATTCAACATTTTTTGGACCAAATAGATACTGCAAATATAATTGATGAATTTGCCAAAGAGAAATCAAGACGCAAAGTTATATAAGCAAACTTGCAAGCTTTTAAGTAAGGTTTTTAATTTTTTAAAAATTAAGTTAAAAAATTTTTTTAAGCCGTTCATTTTTTTATTAGCTATATTTTTTATTTTGAGAACTTAAGGTCAGCAAATCTTTTCACTATTTCAGTTTTTTGACTTTTCAGCCGATGGGCCTCAAACTAGCTTAATTTGCCTCTGTATATATCCATATATATATAGTCTAGATCCGGGGCAAACATTAAGTCGATCGTGACAGATCGGTGGACCTCTAAGACATTTTGGGGTGACCACCTTCACTAAGACCTAAGAATCATTCCATCATACGAAGGTACAGAAATGCCGTATTTATTCGAATCTAAGCCGCGCCTCAAATTCTCAACAAGATTTTGTGAAAATTAAAAAAATAGTCTAAAATTTTTCATCGATATTCAATTTTACGAAATTAAAATAAATTTAAAAGGAAAACTAATAAGAAGTTAAGAATTAGTTGTTTTATAAGTATTATAAATACACATGCATGCTGTAAATAACCCATCCCTTCGACTCTAAGCCACGACCGATTTTATTAACATTGGGGGAAAAGTGTGGCTTAGATTCGAGTAAATATGGTATTTTAAAAAATACGGAGGAAAAAATCGAATCACAAGAGAAATTTCGTTTAATAGAAAATGCTCTTCGCAATTTGGAGATTATTTTACGAGCTATTATTATTATGAGCTATTATTATTACGAGCGATTATTAGCTCACTACACCTACGCCACTAGGTGGACTGCAGCACCTTGAAAAAATTAGAAGTAGACCGTAGACTGGCAAAGTCTGCCCACCCCTGATCTAGATCATACTGCATAATAAAGTCGGGCTCTGAACAGATTCATGGAAGAATATTAGTCTCCAATAAATTATTCAGGTTTCTGAAATAAATCTATTATGTAGCTCATAGTTTGCATTTCTTTACATGTGTTTACATTATGTTCTCAGAAAAATTTAATTTTTTTCAACAACTTTGAGTTATGCTTAGCAGACGAGTGTTCATAAAAAAGGTATACAATACAAAAGAAAACTTATTATACATTTAACAATATTATGTTAATTGCTTTACCTCATTAGGATCAGGTATTATACATGTTTCTTTAGTATCCATATTGCAAAATACTTCAATAGCATCATTGCGATTGTTTCCATTAGGGTCAATCCAATATTTTCCTGAAGGAATACATTAAACCAATATAAATCTCATATATTAAAAAATAATAAAATAATTCCAAGAACACAAATAAGAAGTCTTTAGATCAAATCATAATATAAATGAAAAATGCTTATCTTTAATTGTTTTGTAATAAATAAATGATTTATTCATAATGAATTTAAAAAATTCCGTTTTCATATATCAAACAAAAACCTATACATTTGTTGCATGTTCCATAATATTCAAGATATATAACAATAAACAGTAATATATATGTTACAAGCTAACAAGTTTATAAGGTTGAGAGAATTTCCTATTGGATAAAAAGTGCATCACGTTCAGCAGAAGACAGCTTTAACTAAAAAAGTAAATAAATTAAGAAACAAGCATCTTTTTCTTAAAAGTAGAAAGGTCATTTTCAATTAAATTTTTTTTGTTACAAAAAACTATAATAATAACGAATTATATATTATGAAAACATAAATAAAAGCTTATCATACCACTTGGAAGGTCTGGTTGTGCTTCAGCTAAATCTTTGCATGTTTTTGCTGGAAATTCTTTTGTTCCAGTCGGCTTTTTTGATTCCCTGTAATCTTTCACCAATTTTTCATAGAATTTAAAAATAAGTTCTCTTTTTTCTTCTTCAGAAGCAGATGAAAGGTCAGGTTGATCTCCATATAAAGGATCAGGACCCTAGGAACCCAATCAAATTATTAAACTTGAAATTAATAATATGCTCTTACATTTCATTACTATATACATATAATCTGGTTTCATTCAAGTTATTTGCTCTCTACTTAAAGTAAATATTTAGATTTTAAATATGACAAAAATAATCTGCATTATCAAGTTATGATTTATGTTTAACAACATCACTCTCTCTTTCTCTCTCACTCACACACACACAATTCCCCCTCCTCTCAACAAATCGTTTTATAAAATAGATAAACGTTTTAAGTATATGATTTTGATGGAAGTATAAAAATAGAACGTATAATTAAAATGACACTGTTCAAAAAGTAAATACATTACTGAAAAAATAGTCTTAGCAATAAGAATGAATTGTGTTAAATATCTGTAAAACAATATGCATTTTTTTAAGTTGTGTTTTGCAAGTATATTAGAAAACTAGTAATATACAATGAAGTTTTAAAATCCCATAAAACTGTTGAAAGATGCAATATTTAGCTGAATGCATAGTGAATTAAAGGAAATGTATATATTATATATATATATATATATATATATATTATTATATATATATATATAATATATATATATATATAATATATATATATATAAATGTATTACCTAAGAATGGACAAACTTTTGCTAAAGATATATGAAATGTTTCGAAATTGTATGCACTTCATATATATATATATATATACAGAGAGAGTGAGAGTAATATTTCATACATATTAATATTATTACTGCTTGAGTAAAATAAGAATAGAATGCATTGTTTCATCCCACACAATTATCAGTAGAGAAGATAATTTAGAAAACGAAAATGTGTTTGATCTTGGATTACTAATAAAAGGTTTTATCAGCGCTTTCAAATCATGGCTATAAATACTGGAATTTAAAAACAGATTCAAACAGTGACATATTTGAACCGTTTTTTAATATTGCAAAATGTGAGGAGTGGCTACAATAGAAGCAGCTTCAGTTCCAAAGAACATATGCCCTGTTTATTTATGAATATCATCAAATTTATTTCAAGAAAGTGTACAGTTTAATTCTTGATTATTAAACTTATTAACAATTTATATCAAAATAAGCATGAAAGAAAAGATAGAAAAATGTGTACAGTTTAATTTTTGATTATTAAACTTATTAACAATTTATATCAAAATAAGCATGAAAGAAAAGATAGAAAAATTGGAAACATATTCTCAATTTACTAAATTACTTCATAACCACGTTTAAAAGGTTAATCGAACCCAAGGAAGAAAACAAAGTTTTCAATAAGATTTTATGATTAAAAGTTCTTTACTGAACATAAGAATAAAATCTTATTTCTTAATATAATTATTTATATTTAAAAATAATAACTTTACACTCTTGTCCTGTTATTAAGTTCAAATTTATCATCTGATAAAAATTTAAATTAAAACTATTAATTTAAAGTTAAATAGTTAGCACTTTAAACATTAAAAATAAATTTTATATTATGAAAAGATCTTAAAATATTAATTTCATTAAAAAAATTAACCCATTTTGGGAATAATTTGAATTTTCCAGTTTCGATTTCAATAGAGCTAAAATATTTAAATTTTTGTAGAAGTGTATGAAATAGGTATCTGTTTGAAAATAAACTTTAACTTGCTAGTATAAGTTATTATTTTCAGAAGATGTTGCAGTTAATTAAACTGTAAAAGGTATTTTAATTTTTTTTACCTTAACTTGGCCTTGTGACATTAAAGCTGCTAAAGCAGCAGCATCATACTGAAAGCCAGGACCTGGAGGGCCTGGGGGACCAGGTGGACCTGTCAGTCCAGGAGGACCGTCTCTTCCGGATTCTCCATTGGAGCCTCTGGGTCCAGGTAGGCCCATTATTCCCTGAAGACCAGGATTTCCAGGGTTGCCAATAGGCCCTTTAGGTCCAGCAGGACCCTGACAAAAGACAAGAAACAAGCATAGTTGTTAATAAACCAAAAATAACATTATTAAAAATAATTGACATAAGTGACCTAAAACTTCATATTTCCTTGACAAATAATTGTCAGAAATATATGTGGATTCCAAAAACTACATTTGAAGATAAATTTGATTTTCAAAGAAAAAACATTGTAATCTTAGTAATTACTTAAAATATATAACAAAAAATAATTTTACAACGAAACAGCAATTGAAATTTAGCATATAATACAAATATAAATTTCTTTCTCTCTCCCATACGACATTACTCAATTGAACAAGGGACCATAAAAAGTCTAAAGATACATCATTAATAATTTTGATCCAATTCTAACTCAAAAATGAATACATATTGCATTTATTATTTGAAGGTTTCGAAGTATGTTATGTTTATATTACAGAAATAAAAAAATAGTTATAGGCTGGTACTTTGTATCCCTTGTCAACGAGGAAAACAAACAGGAATTACAATGTGGCCTTCAAAATTGCAAAAAAAAGCATTGTATTCTGGTAACAGTGTGAATAGATTGATTATTTTAATTTAAAGGAAGAAATTTGCTTAATTTCCACTAAATCACTGCATTTATAATTGTGAGATTAGATTTTTATTTCATGTGCAATACATCAAAAAAATATTCCTGTTACAAAAATTTCCATAATTCATGTAAATATAAAGGAAACTATAATGCTTTGAAAAAAGATCTTTAAGAGCATGAGTAAGTTCTAGGAGGTAAAAAATTAAGATCTTTGACAAAGAATGGCACTGCAATTTTAGATTAATAAAGAAATTTGTAACAAATACATATATAGACAACATACAAATGTCAAATTTTAAAGCCTAGTTTAGTCTAAGTCTAGATTTAAGTTTACTATAATGACTGCAGCATTTATTAGACATGATTAAAAAGAATGCTCATTTCTAATAAGAATCTTAAAGTCTTTCTCTGATATGTGGTTACACATATTTTATTATACTGCAATAAGATTGTACTTAATGAAATTTTCTGTAGAATTTGAAGCAATCTAGAGAAACATGGAAAACTAGAACAACTGTACCAAATTGTGTGTGTGTTATGAATTTTGCTTTGTTGTCTTTAATAAAGAAAATTGTTCCTGACATTTCAGGTCTCCTTACACCAGTGGCGTAACGTAGAACATTTGAGCCCCCCTGCAAAGTCAGGTTTGGGGCCCCCACGTTGAATTTTACAAAGGGTTACTTGCGTCAGTCAGGCTTTGGCCCCCTTCAGAACCCTGCCCCCCCGCGATGCGCGGGGGTGCACGTTACGCCACTGCCTTACACACAGATTAGATGAACTAAAATTGTCGTGTTATAAAACTATTCACATCTGAAATGCAGATGCTTTCACCTGTAAAAAAATAATTTTATTACTGTTTTATGACACTATATCTCTAATCAGTAGCGCACACAAAAATTTTTCAAGGGGGGGGGTCCAGGGTCGAATTTTATTATTTTGGTATCATGCTCCAATGAGCCGCCCAACATACTCTTTTGATTTTGTCGATTTTCGGAAACAAAACCAATACAAAATTAATTATTGAATAGATAATTAGCATTAATTAATAAAATTAATTATCAATAACAAATACATAATTAAATTTTACGTAATGTAAACATAGGATTATAACTGATCAAAAATAAAAATCAAGGGCTATGGGGGTGTTTGGACCCCTAGGACACCCCCTTGTGCGCGCCACTGTCTCTAATACCATCCAATGGCATGTAACTGGAAATTATATTGTAAATATTACATCATTTTCGTTTCTAGAAATTTCCACTTTTTTCATTTAATCTTATGAGTAAGTTTTCAACAAAAACTATAGAATCATCAAAAATACTGAATTATTTTCTTTGAAATTCATTACATTAAATAGTATTGAAATTTCATCTAAATGTATTAGGTTGTTTCAAAATTATTGGCCGCAATCGATATAGGCAATTTTTACAGATCGTACCAACCAGTACAGTAGGGATGCACTACAACTACCCCCTACAACACGAAGTGGAAAAGTCTACACACTATATAAATGCCAGTCAAGGCCTTGGAAACATTCAAGGACGATGGATCTACGCGATGTGCGAATCGTGATTGTTCGCCAATTTTTATAGAGAATGATTGTAAGTCTTGAGCTTGTCATCCAGTGCGGTGTGATGTGGACCATTTATGGCAGAAAATCGAAGCCCGATCAATGTCAACGGTACGACAGGCAAGAACCGAACTCTCTGTATCACTACAGACAATCTCCCGACATTTGGCGGTAATGGGCATGGTTAAAAAAGCTGGAAAAATGGGTACCACATGCCCAAACGAAGAAGCAACATCTATGACGCAGGGGGACCTATAAATCTCTACAGGAGCGCTAGGTTAGAAAGCCATTATTGCATCGTATCCTGACTTTGGATGAAAAAGGGGTGTTGTATGACAATACAAGAGCGAGGTACAGTGGCTGCACAAAAGTGAACCTATGAAACAGATCCCCAAACCAAATCTTCACTCACAGAAAATTCTTGTCTTCGTTTGGCGAACCATCAAGACCGTGGTCACATATGAACTCCTCCAAGGTGTCAGACCATTAATATGGAGGTGTACCATTGTCAATTGGGTGAATGCCTCAGGAAACTTTGCATGAAACCAAACAACCAGCACTGGTCAATAGGATGCGTGATGGAGCTCAACCTCATGTTTCAGTTGGTAGCTAGCAAATGATCCAGGAATTGAGGCATGAGTTTCTGCCACCCCCATCTTATTCTCCAGACCTGGCTCCAACTGATTATCCCATGTTTCGTCAGTTGGAAAGGTTTATGAAAAACAAACAATTCCCGAACTAGGACGCTTTGATTCAAGGGGTTCGCGATTTCTTTGACCAATGCGACGCCGACTTCTGCTACCGTGGCATTTTTTCGCTCAAAACTTGTTGGACGAAGTGTATTTCTTCCGATGTGTGGTGGCTACTTTGCTGAATAAAATAAAATTTTTTTCTTTATGACTCATATTTACTTTTGTGTATCATTTTACGGCCAATAATTATGGAAAAACCAGATAAATAATAGGATGTAAATATATAATACAAAGCAAGTAAGTATTTTTAGCAACGTAGCTTGTTCTGCATTTTATAATGAAGGTACATCAGTATACTACTAGTAATTATCATGTCTTTTGGTATTAAAAAAAAAGTAATGTATGGGGAACAAAATATACCTTCATCCCAGGAGGACCAGGTTCTCCAGTCATACCTTTATCCCCAGGAGGTCCCTAGAAAGTAGATGTGAAAACATAATGAATAATTAAATTATAATTCTAAAGATAATGTGTCCGGATAGAGTTCCCAAGAATAATATGCATGCACTACAAAGCACAACAAAAATATTATTTAGGTTTTTGTCTGTTTTTTAAATTTGTTACAAAAATGTGGTAGCAAATATCTAAAATGACATTAAATAGTAATAAATTTTCCTAAAATAAATCATAAGAATTTAAAATTTTCAGATTTATAAATATACATATAAACAGCTAAAAAAAATTATGGAAATACTTTTTGCTAATTCCAGATAATTGATTAATTTTTAGTTTTCTTGCAGTTTTATAGTTACATAAGTGCTACTTATAATTTCGAAAAAAAAAATACAGAATGAGTTACAAAATACTAAAGCAGAAAAAGTAAAATGCTTATATATTTTTTCATTTTTTTTACAATTAAAAATTACAACAAAAACTATTAGTGTATGACAGTTTAAATATAACTTTGGAATCTAAGAAATAAGGTGATTAGTTCCTTTCAACACAAATTGCAAAAATGAATTAAAAAAAAGACTAGAAAAACTTTACCACTGGTCCAGGAAGTCCTTGTAAGCCCATCAAACCTCTATGGCCCTTATCACCAGTAACTCCAATCTCACCTTTAGGGCCTTTATCACCAGTAGAACCAAGGGGTCCTGGTACACCAGATTGCCCTTGAGGCCCAGGTGGACCTTGGATACCTCTTTCTCCTCTTGCACCTCTTTCTCCAGAAGAACCTGTTGGTCCAGAAGGCCCAGGGACACCCTAAAACATCAAAAAATGAGTGAAAACTTTTCTAAAATTTAATCTGTACATCTAAATAATCTAAAAATTAAAATCTGTGTAACAAGCACACATATACATTTTATTGCTTTAATATTTTCTAAATGATATATGTATTAAAATTTGAAATAAAATATATATATATATATATATATTGCTATTATTATACCTATTGCAGACAGATAACTATAAACATTACACATAAAAATGACGAATACATTGTGTTTGAACAAATAAATGTTGGTGACGAATACCTACTAAAGTGATAGTATTTAAAGAAATAACTTGTATCTAATGACATTCAGGGTTATTTTACATAAATTAATATATGAGGATGTCGTAAGTAATAGCTTCCCCAATTGTGAATGGTATACAGTGAATTTAAAAAATAAGGCACATTGAGAAGAAATAAAATACATCTAAATGGGATTTTACTTGTAAGCCATATCGATTCAAATATAAGAAAGTTGCTAAATAAATTTAAGTTATTTGGTATCTTGATTATTGTAAACTAAATTAAGTACTACAGAAAATACCTCACTTTTTTAACAAGGATTTTATAAAAAAATTACATGAATGAGAAAAATTTTTAGAAGTTTTAGTGGGAGAAAAAAATACCCATACTTCTGCATACTTTGGATACTCGATTTGGTAAACATTACATATATTCAGATATGATTTTCCTCTATTTTTTTTCAAACATAAAAAATGCATTTAATAAAAATGCATATCATTGTCAAATTAAATACAACATTTAATTATAAATAATAAAGGATATCATCAATTTAGCACAAGTAGTTTGCCAACAATGACATTCTAAAAATTTTATTTAAATATTGACCCATACACTTATAACATTTCCTCTAAAACTTGCAAAATATGATACAAAAAACCCTACTTTAAGTTTTAAAAGTAAGTAACAAACTACTTTCTAGTTTAAAAAGCTCAAAAAATTATTTTTATCAGTTAAGTTTCTGTTCACAGTATATATAAATCATATATCAATACATTATAATCATAAGCAATCAAAGAGAAAAACAATTCAGTCAAGTTTTTAATTCTCTTAAATATTTCTACAGAATGCAAAATGGCATCTGAATGCACAGTTAAAATGTAACAATATACTGTCAAAAAAGATAAGTATAATTATTTCTAAAACCCATTGCTTACAATTTTTTTCCCATCATAAAATTTTCAATCAGTGATGAAATTCCTCCTTAAATAAAATAATAACCTTCATATCTTAGAACAGGGAAAGCCAACCCACACCCAGCCTCAAATAATTTTCCGGCACTCAAGATTCAATTTGAATATTTTGTGCAACATTTTTGTTTTTAATATAGTGTTTTTTAGCAAGCAATTCCAATAACGGTTTCTGTTTTATCATGTTAACTCTGTTTTAATCCAATAAATGTTTGTAATGGGTCAAGATTTAATATAGAGATATATATTTTTATATGCGGCCTGCAGGATTATAGTGTTTTTCTGAAAAAGCCAGCAAGATCATTTACGTTAGACACTCCTGCCTTAGAACTATTGTATTTTTCAAGATTTGTTCATGTGTCAAAATACAGCTGTTTAAAAACTTAAAAATAATTTTTTAAAGAAGGTAATTAATAGCTTAACAATAGTAGCAATAGGTTTAACAATTTTAGAGCAAAAAGTATTTATAATCATAAAATATTTTGCTTTAGTATTTGAGTTTTGTCTTTGTAACAGTGTATAGCATGATGTTTAATAAGTAAAACAAATACTTGAAGCCCAGGTAAGCCAGTAGGTCCAGGTAATCCAGGAGGTCCTGATGGTCCTTTATCTCCAACTCTTCCTGGAGCTCCAGGTGGCCCATCTTTTCCTGGAGATCCCTTGATATAACACAGTTAATTAGTTGAAAACAATTTTAGTGATCATAATAAAACAAAGCATTTAAGAGAACAGAATATTATTATAACATACATTGGAATTTCAGAACCAGGAAGAATCACAAAAATAGCTATAATTTTTAACTTAGATATAGGTACTTACAAAATTTAAGGTATTGAATCTATAAAAATGTAGCATTAAAGAAATCTAAATAATAAGTTTGTTTTCAAATTATCATATGAGCAAAAATAGAAATAAAAAGAAATTTTTAGGACAGGAAAAGTAAAAGTCTACAAAATAGAATAAGTCTACCTAAGCAAAAAAAAAAAAAAAAAACCTAAGCAAAAAAAAAAAAAAAAAAAAAAAACTGTAGCAATAATGTTCTTTTTGATGATTATTAAAATATATTAGAGTAGCAATAACTATCTAACTCTGCAATTTTTTTTTTTATTATGATCAAAAAAAATATTCAATTATTTTTGCAGTTCAAGAATTCACATTACATATTTTATATTTATATAATCATGAGTACTAGTTATATCATGATTTTTACACAAATTATAAAATTTGGTTTATAAGCTATTAATGCTAACATGAATTTCTTATGTTGGTCACTCAGTGTTGGTGTGTTTATAGTAAGATAAAACTATACCTTCGTAAATTTTACATAGATTACATTTTATTCAACAAACTCTCACATACCTCATTTCTTGTAATTCATGTAAAATAATGAAAAATTTCTTCCTTAATGAGCTACAAAGCAAAATCCTAGCTATTATGCTTGTGTGTGATGTTAAACTTAAGAAGTGATAACTTTAGTACTGATCACTTTTATTTTCTTTATGTTTAAAATGAAACTCCATCTCAAGCGTTTGAAAGAAAAACTGTGTGAGAGAGACATGTTCTCTTCATATCAAACAAATGTTTTTTTTTAATCTCGTTGTTAGCTAAGTCTGAACTCCTCTTTAAAGGGCATAGCTACTTAATAATCTTGAAACTAGCTTTCATTTGCTTCATTCAATGTGAAGAATTCGATGAAAAATAGGCATCGGTCCTCTAGTAACACTAAGGGGAAAATTCCAATTTGTTCTGTGTGGATATAATGTATTTAAATAACACACAACAGCAAACACCAATCTTCGCAATTTTACAACTTCCTAAGTGGACGTTTCTAGAAAACAAAATTGATAATTATAAGGTTAAGGGAGTTTACTGATCCAGCCTTTGAAATTCAACAGTTAATCGATAGTTCAAAATCTTTCCCATACACTGAGTAATTCCGATTTCCAGACACAAAGACTACACTTTCTATTTACTTTTTATTGCTCTGTTTTGATGTTAATTAAGGCCAGCATATATATGTATATATACATATTAGGAAAACTTATTTTCCTTGTCATGGTCAAGTGGTATTGTATTTGCCTGTAAATGGAAGGTCTTTAGATCGGAATTTAGCGAAGGCAATAATAAAGAAAATAGTTTTTTCACTTTATTCTTGTAACTCGGTTCTTCCAGAATATTTCTTTGATACATTGTGTTTTATTTCTAGAACTTCCAAAAATTCTGGAAAATTCTTAAAAGTTTCGAGATGAGATTAGCTACAGTACTTTTCATTTATCTGACCTGTGTACCACAATCTATGTGACAATATTGTTCTTTTCTCAACTTAAACACATGAATTATGTTGAACTGTTAAAATTAAGTTTTTTTTTGCAAATACTTCATTTCTTTTTAAACTAGAACATATATTTTAAATATAAGAAACTTTTAAAAAATGTTAAGAGAGTAAACATGCCAAAGACTGAAATAAATTGTGAAAATTAAAAATTTAAATTTTTAACTGAAAGCAAAACAAAATTTTAAATACATAAAACTGGATGTGAAACCTTAAGAAAGAAAAGAATACTGGAGATAAACATAGAAAGGTTTTCAAAAGATGCTTAAAGAA
Source organism: Trichonephila clavipes (assembly GCA_019973935.1). Taxonomy (NCBI): domain Eukaryota; kingdom Metazoa; phylum Arthropoda; class Arachnida; order Araneae; family Nephilidae; genus Trichonephila; species Trichonephila clavipes. The sequence continues at coordinate 704,741 of BMAU01021135.1, forward strand.
AATGCTTTTTCATTTAGAATTTTAATAATATTAAAAACACATTCACATAAATGATATTAAATATTTAAAAGATATTATGTAACTGCATAGTCATTAAAACTTCTTGGAAACAAATATGACTTATAAAAATAAAAATGCTTGGTGGGAAATAGTGTTTTATATAGAAAGCTTATGGGTTAAGATTTAACATTGCTTATTTAACAAAAACAAATTTTATTTTTTATTAAGTTATACAAATGAATGATTATTTAGAATTTTTA